>JAHFWI010000050.1:0-622714 GCA_028554975.1 Himalopsyche kuldschensis
TAGATCAAGGCCAGTTATGTCCAACAAGCTTATATGTTTATTGTTTTTGCAATGTGAAAAAATACAACAAATGACTCATTAGGGTGAAAGATCACTAAAATGTCATCAATTTCATTTTCTATGCCCTAAAAGATATTACTTGAAATCACCCAAAATGATACATCTTATTGAAACACCATTCAAAGGCAATGTTCAAAGTGGTGTTGCATTTACCAAAAACGTTTGTTTTATTTCTTGCTGCTGTCTAAGTGGCAGGTATTCCCCTGACAATTAGTTATATACGAACATGGCATTAAAAGCTAAATATTTCGTTTACGGTGTGCATCAAACTTATTATTATCTAACATCACCTTTCAGAGGAAATCGAAATTCAGCTGAGAGATTCCTGGAACCAAAGTGATAATTACTACTGCGGAAATGTTCAAGGTCGTTCAAAAAGTCATTAAAAATCTGGGCAGGCCGGTACATGTGATAATCGCGACGTGTCACCTTGATCTGCCGTGCCCTGAGGGCGCCATTAAGTTTGCCGAGTTTGCCGAGAACTTCAGCGAAGACACCAGCTGTCTGAAGGAAGTCCGACGACACATGGACGATGTTGTATTTCTGCTGTACTCGAGCGGGACTACCGGTATGCCGAAGGGTGTTGAGCTGACTCATAGAAATATTACAGCAAACTGCGTGCAGCTGCTTTCGGGAAAAATCACCATCGTTTATCCAACTACTGGTAAATATTCTTACAGCTCTGTCACTGTTTTCTTACTACATTTACCGCAATATTTTCATTACATCAGTGGTGTATTAACTCAGCATGGGAGATACTTTGAGAAATCTTAATAATTGTCTAATAAGACTACTATTTTAAAATATATACAGTTGAACCTCAGATTTTGAGCATAATTGCTTCCGGAAACGTGCATCTTGGTGCAAATTTCCCCACAAGAGATAGTGAAAACTCTTAAATTTACTTTTTGTTTATAGGCCTTTTTAATTACTTTGGTAATTAGCATGATATTTTGCATTTGATGGCCAATTAAAAAATAACTTTTACTTATTTAATTTTCTTGTAAAGTAATCACATTTTTTTAAATCAAATTTAATCATGAGGTATACATGAGAAAGGGAAGGAGGATACAGAGGGTTATTGTTGAAGAATACTGGACTTGCCGGATTCGAGTTCTATCAAGTTTTTGTTGATTGCGGAATAAATCTTTTAAAAATGTGTAAAAACTGAATTCTATAGCCACACTAAATTAAATGGTGCAATGGGTTGAGGATTTCTAATCCTGATTTGAATATAAAATGTTGCTGTAATGGTTTACATATTTTTTTAATCAAACTGAAACATTTTTTTTATTATAGATACCTTTCAAGATGTTTCAATTTCCGTCCTACCCTTCTTCCACATATACGGTCTAATAGTGACCTTATTGAGTAAACTGGCATTAGGTGCCAAGATTGTCACCCTGCCAAAGTTCACCCCCGATACTTTCTTGAATGCCCAAGCCAAATACCAGGGATCAGTACTGTTTTTAGTACCGCCGATTGGTAAGTTTCTAAAAGATATTTTACATGACAATTACCCATCAATATTAATGTATTTTACACAATTATTCTAGGTCTTTTATATTTATTATATACGGCAGAATTGTTGCATTCAAATAAAATTCCATCTGAACATGTTTTTTATTTGCTGGCATGTTTATTCAACAACTATTTTTATTTGTCTATTACTATGCATTGAATTGTTGCATTTCTTGAAATTTAATAGACTATGATATAAATAAAATCATTATGATAGAGCTACCTCAATATTCTTCTCAAAGAGGAGAGGACAGATCACATCTAGCAACACAACCATTGAAATAAGAAAGTTATTTTTATAATTGTACATTAGTATATTGTTGTTGTGAAAACAAGAGGGAAGATTTCATCTTTCATGCCCATCACTTTCTAAGCGAACACTTCATTATTGTGGCATTTTTTGTGCAGACAATTAAAGCTTCTTACTTTTTAAATACTAAGTAAGTACTATTTTTATATTGTTATTTCTTAACTGTTTTCAGTATTGTTTCTGGGATCTTATGAGGGTGTCAACTACACCCATTTGGACTCCATAAGAACTGTAATGTCTGGTGCCGCTCCACTAGCTCCCAGTGATATTGATCGATTTTTACAAAGAACAAGAGTAAGAATAGCATATACATATGGACATCATATACATATGGAAATATTTCAGTCTGTCTTTAGCAATCCCGAAGCCAACTGCTCTTTGACAACCAATTCAAAATTTACTTACCTCTCATTTTATTCATAGAAAAATGTGTCATTCATACAAGCATATGGGTTGACTGAGACTTCTCCTATTATCATGATGCAAGAAAGAGGAAACACCAACTTTGCTTCTGTCGGAGGAACTATTCCAAATACTGATGCCATTATTGTGGATTTGGAAGACACTACCAATCTATTAGGGCCCAACCAAGTAAGTACAATACGTTATACCTATGATACTCATGGTCTTATTAATTATCAGCCAAACTGTTGAATTGGATGTACCAAAACAATTTTTTTCATGCTGTATTATAAACAATATGTTAAAGTAATTCTTATTGAAGCAATATATGAAATAATAATGTATGATGTAGAGAAAAATGTTGTTGTATTTGTATTGTAAGTGTCGAAGCATTTTTAATGCTAAAAAGGACCAACTTCCTTCAATAACAGTGACTTCTATACTGATATGAAATTTTTCAGATATATTCAGTTGGTAAGACCGTTTCCTTAATTATATGATACTTTTGGTGTTGGTACATTCAATTATATTACCAGGCTGATATTTTATAAAAACAATGTGTATCGTAGGTGATACCTAGTACAATATAGACTCTTAATGAAGCACTTTATTTCTTAACAAAATATGTAAGTCTAACATTGCTCTCTCACATGTCTCATTATTCAATTATCTTTGACACGAGATCAACTTCAATGAATGTAATGTTTGTATCAGGTGGGAGAGTTGTGGGTGAGAGGTCCTCAAATAATGAAGGGATACCACAATAATAAAGCTGCAACTGATGACATCTTCAGGCCAGGTGGCTGGATGAGAACCGGAGACATGTCATATTATGATGAAAACCACGCTTTCTATATCACCGATCGCCTCAAGGAACTGATCAAGGTATTTATAATTATCATTTGTGCAAATTTCGCGAGAAGATATTGTCTATTACATTCAAAACATATTGTTATTAATAAACTGTGCAATTTCAGTCCTCGACCGGAATGTATATGATAGTTCCATCATTTTTCAACAAAATGTTGCCAACTAATGACAGTGGTAATTTTACCTAATTCTCTAAAGTCAACTATGTTCATGCCATCACTGTTATACTGTTTATATTCTGTAATACAGCAGCATCAAACATTTTCAAATGACTTCCAGGGGTGTCTTAGGAGCAAATTTCCAAGACTTGGTTGCAATGCACTAGAGGGCTTAAAATAAAAAGACATTGAGTATTAGAAAAAGCTTATATGAACTGAGGTCAACTTTCTAATCTATTTAATTCAATATGATTCACCCTCATAGATATCAAGCCATCATGGCCGGCTGGTAAAGTAATAGGTCAAATCAAATGTAGTATGTCTCATCTTTCTTTGTCCACTTCTGAAAATTCCTTTCTATTGTCAACGGGCTTAGCTCATAAAGCTTGGCAACGAAACCATCATGCCCAGTTGCGAGTTGGTTAGTGAAAATTTTGGGCCAGAACTTTGTTTTTCTCCAGTTGTCAATCTGATATATTTTGATATAGATAGTTAAATGATGTGTGATAGTATAAGAAGTGCTTAGGATTGAAATAAACATTTTATTCCCTTTCAAATGGGCACTAGGTCAAGCTTACAATTCTGGTGTTCTTAGAATTAAACTTAAATATTAAATCACATGCTACTGATTGCTATCTTTTTTTCCTTAAATCTTTTTCAATGTTTCAACATGATATGGGGTTGCTATGATCTCTCCAACTGATCAAAGATCATTTAAACAATTTAAAGAGATAAGCATATCTTCATGTCAAAAATTGCATCAAACAATACACAAAATTGCTTCCGGTAAACATAGCCACTAGAACATTCTTGTCTGTAAAGTCAACAGGGTTAGCTCAAAAAGCTTGACAACGAAACAATCATGTCCAGCTATGAATTAGTTAGTGAAAATTTTTATTCGGAACATTGTTTTCCTCCAGTTGTCAATCTTTTGATATAGATAGTTAAATGATGTGTGCCTGATATAAGAAGTGCGTAGGATTGAAATAAACATGAAAAAAACTGATTCCTATCTGCTTGGCTGATGCCATCTTTTTTTTGTTCTAAATCTATTTCAAAGTTTCAATATGAGATGGCGTTGCTATGCTCTAGCTGTTCAAAGATCATTTAAACAATTTAAAGTGATAAGCTTATCTGCATGTCAAAAATTACAAGAACATTTTACAAGTATAGCCACATATTTCAATATAATAAATATTATTCTAGGTGAAAGGTTACCAAGTGGCCCCAGCGGAACTCGAAGGAATCCTGAGATCGCATCCAGAATTAGCCGACGCGGCTGTCATTGGCGTGCCTCACGCAAAACATGGTGAGACGCCAAAGGCGTTTGTGGTAAAAAAAGAGGGAGCTTCCCCTACATCTGAAAATATCATGCAATTCGTCGCAGAAAAAGTTGCCAGTTACAAAAAATTAGGAGCGGTGCAGTTCGTGGATACCATACCTAAGAATGCGACAGGAAAAATTCTCAGACGAGAAGTCAAAAAGCAGTATGCGTAATATAACTATTTTCTAGTTTAATTTACAATCAATGGTGTGATTTTTTTATTTTCCGTTACAAGACTTTTTATAAATTAATAGGTTATGTTTTAGGCATGTGCATTCCTAATACTCAAAGTGCAGTTGGTTCTGTGTGGGCGTTACTAGAACTTCCGGGTGACGGTATATAAAAACCGTTCACTTAATTGAATGGGACACTGAGAAAAGAAATTGTCTTCAAAGCACAAATATAAATACACAAAAAGTCTTAAGTAAAATCTAGATTTAAACAAATTGTCATTAGTTGGACTATTTTGCTATGGTAAGTAAAGTGTAAATATGTATAGACAAGAATTTGTGTTTTTCTTGTTTATTTGAACCACTACAGATTATACAAACTACTTTGCATACACTTTGGTACACACAGTGTATTTGGATGGGTTCCTAGTGAATTTATTTGTAAATTAATAAAATGAAAGAAAAAGATTCCAGTGAGTAAATAGATTAGATATCAGTGATTTCGTAAGAAATAGTGAAAGTAGTCTCTCTTTTCTACTCAAAACAAGTCATGATTAAATTCAATTTGTAAATTTTACTACTTCACAATAAAATGAAATAAAAAATGATTTTTACTATAATGCCTTTTCACTAAGTATTGACAGTGAACACAGTTGGATATATATATCTATGAAAGGGGTATTTGTTGGGATAGTTTTCATTTGGAGACCATATGTTCAACATTGGGAGCAGAGATAGTTTCTAAAAAAATGTACTATGTACACTCTCTCAATTGGCATACAATATATGTAGTGTAATAATTACTGCCCGAGGTGTGTTAGTCTCTGAAAATAGCAGCTGAAAAGTTATGCATCCTATTAGTGGTCCTCTGTTTGAATTTTAACGGTATACATATTGTGATAGTCCGGAAGTGAAACTTCACATTATTGAGTAATTAATAAAGCTGTGATGAATCACAATCCAGGAATAATTTATTGTTAAATGTACATAAATATCTTGTAAGTTTATTATCTTTTTACTGTGTGAGTGCAGACGAAATTTCGTTTGCAAATAAAAGACTACGATTAAAAAAATCATTTTTATTATTTTCAAAAATACCCATCATTGATTAACCTATTAACTTTCATTATAAAATTAACCACATAAATATTTGTAACCTATTTTCCACTCAAATTTGTGTTACCTTAATTATCTAATAATTTTAACAAATACAATTACACGCACAATACAATTTAACCTGACATAACCATATGAATTATTACATAATGAATTCAACCTTCAGGCAGGACCATTTTTGTCAAATATTCTAAAACAGGTCCTCTCAGCACACTGACGGTAATGCGATGTCTGCTATAAAGTATAAAATAGCAATGTAATCCAAAAAGTTTGTAAACTCACATGTACAAAGATGTAATGCAATGACATAATATATTGTAACTCCTCAATCTTAAATGTACTGTGCCCACAATATCAATAGCCTCTGTTCAATCAGACTCATTGGATACACTGATGCAACAACAAATTTTTGATCATTCTGTACTTATGTCCTTTTGACTATTTTATTCTTTTATCAGTAGTAACAATAATAACAGAATATTTTTTCACCCATACAAACAAACTATTGCACATTTTTTATTTATCTATAGGTAAATGCATGTCAATAATACTTAATAAAAAAAAAATTATCTCAATCACGCAAAAAATAAATATAATACAGTCAACCCTGCTACAGCACCTTCGGCTATAAATTAGTTTTTTTATAGTGTGTGCTGCAGACTTGCAGAATGTTTCGTAAATATGTAATATTATACATAAATATGTACATTTGAAGAATATTTATCAGTAGCTGTACGTCCCTTAACTTTTGATATAGCAAGCCATAAAAAATCTCTATCATGGTGCTGTAGGAGGGTTGACTGTATATAAAAAATAGATTTTGTACACAAGGGTGTACACTTGGTTATTTATATACTCCCAGGTATGAATGATATTTTAAAATATAAATAATTATAAAATACATTTGTTACAATTTGTTTTAGCTAGAATTGAAAATCGACACTGCTGGTAAAATTCTAGATTGGATTAATTGAGCAATATTAAAATTTTCATAAACCACACCCCTTTTCAAAGATGAAGAGATATAAATTGATATTTCTTTACAAAATTAAATTTACGGTTGACAATTCACAGGGATCGTATAATCAATTCACAGGGAATATTTCAAATAAAATAAAAAATGAGAATTTGGATAGTGGAGAAAAAAAACCAAATGCAAAAACAGGAAATTGCATAGCATTAATATTAAATGTATAATAAATTATTTTAGATGTGCGTGCATGCCATGCATGTCAACAGGGCTGAATTTATTATGTCAGTTCAATAAAATTTGTTATGATAAAAACCCATGTGACCATTCATAAATAATAAAAATAATAACAATAAGTATTGATGATTTATATTTTGTTGTTCATAATATAGGTACGAATTTGGTATGTATAAAAAAATGCTTAAAATATCTAGACAGAGTGTATTCATAATTTTTTTTGTAACTTGAATGGCGGCTGTTCAATTAAAAAGTTTTAATCATTGTATATTTGTCTTGATCACAATTTTGCTCGAGATAATATTTCTTTATAATTTTTATACAAACAGATTAAAATAAAATGTGACTCAATCAAATACCGAATTGATAGTATAGTAAAAAATTATAAAAACATAATTTTATTTAAAAATAGTAGTTTAATATATTTACATTGGAATCTCCTACGTGACATTGAATATCAAATAAACTACAAAATCTTGATTATGATCCCTCAATTTCCTGAAAAGCCTGATGCCTTATCAGTTCTTTGAATACTCCATCTTTAATATTAATCAATTCTCTGTATGAGCCTTGTTCAACGATAGATCCATCCTGGAGTACAGCAATCGTATCAGCTGACTGTATGGTGCTCAATCTGTGAGCTATCGTGAGAACTGTTCTGTTTTGAGAAACGCTTTTTAGTGCTTCTCGGACTAAATATTCAGAATGTGGATCCAGAGCACTCGTGGCTTCGTCCAAAATAATTATTTTTGGATTCTGAAACAAGAAAGAAAAATAAAATTAATTAATAATGCGGTTTTATAGTCCGGTCTTGTAATAATGTGACAGCGCAATATGGATTACATCCTACTCAGCTCTGCGGTCAAGGGGTGGAATTCCAAAGTAAACAAGAGACATGGAGAGCAGTGGGCTAACCTCTTTCTAAGAGCCGTCCTTTTTTCTTCCCCCACTATGAAAGAGATGTTGAAGTAATCATTTTCACTTCTCATACTTACTATAGTAAAATGCTCCAGATTGGTAATGATCATTGCTTAAAAAAATATTTATATACTACTGAAAGATATTCACTAGTGCAGATGAAAATATTAAATATCAAATTTGGTATGATTTAGTAGAATTATTATATTCAGTTATCTTGTATGTATTTAATTTAATCTTGTAACCATTTGGACATATGAATTATCTATCTTAAAAAGATTGATGTATAACTTTTTTTTCTACTGAACTGGTGGTCTTGCCAAATCACATTGCATTGATATGAAAATTACTTTGTGTAACACTTTTAAAGTGTTGACTGTCACTTCTTGGTGGAAAGGCATTATTTAAATAAATAAAATACATAATATAGTATTACTTCCACATAAATTCAGGACTGGTTTTACTCATTGCAAATGTTGCCAACTGATACTTAGTATATGAATGACTTGATAACTTATAAGCCATGAAAATGAGGTCAATATAAACATGTTCAACGCCACATAGTAACAGGAATAAATTTCAAAAAACAAATGAGTTCACAACAGCAAAGTAATAATCGATTTACCTTAATGATAGCTCTTGCGATTGCTATTCTCTGTCTCTGACCTCCACTCAGCGCAACACCACGCTCTCCAGTTTCGGTATCATATCCTTGCGGTAGCATTTGCACAAATTCATCAACTCTTGCAAGCCGTGCAGCTTCTAAGAATTGTTCCTCAGTGGCAAGGCTAGGATCATCCAGTCCATACAAGATATTCTCCTTTATACTAGCCGAGAATAATATAGGCTCCTGTAAATTAATTGGATGATTGACAAGATGAAAAAGTTTAAAATATTAAAATGTATGTCATAGAGATATTCTTAATAACTGTGCAGTGTGTTCAATTTCATTTCTAGCAGGTGTAAACGATCAAACTTATATGAATATTATGAATGCTTGAAATGTAAAATAAATAATTCTACAATTATGGATTCAAATGAACATTTAATTTAAGAATTAAATGTTTATTTGAATCATCTTCAATTATATGTTGCACAATTCTTTTTTCGAAATTTGTAGGTCTATTTCGAAGTACCTTTAAGTAGATGCTTTTTTATAAAATGAATCCTCACAAAACAGAGTGAAATATTTAAAGGAAAATGGGTATTCATTAAATTCTGGTGCTAACAAGCAGACTGCAAAAACAGTGACAAATATCCTTCCCTTATATGACCACGAGTCGCTAATATGATATTTTAACACTTTGTTTACGGGTTTTAATTACTATAGTAATTACGCACAAATTTTTGCAAACCGTAAACAATGGGCTTATACATTTTTAGTGCATGTGTTAAATTTTAAAAAAGGTCAGAGTGGAAAATAGTTATAACTTGTTTGTGTCAATGACTTCTCATTTACCTGCGTGAAGACGATTTCACACCATCTTAAAGTTATCAAGCTAAAAAAGCTCTCATGAAAAAAGAAGTAAGTATTTCAGACACTAAATTTACCTGACTGACGGTCCCAATGTGATTCCTCAGCCACATAGGATCAAGTTCCTTAATGTCTCGGCCATCCAACTTGACAGCGCCGACATCTGCTTCGTATAGTCTCAACAGCAAAAGAGCCAGGGTAGTTTTTCCGGAGCCAGATCCCCCGACAACAGCCATAACTTTTCCGGGCTCCAATCTGAGGTTGAAATTTTCGAGTATATTTTTGCCTGGTCTGGTGGGATAGCTGAAGTTGATATTTACAAATGATATTTCACCCTTTGGTGGGAAAGAAGGAATAAGGCCACCTAAAACAACAAAATGGGATTATTGATGTAAATCTGGTCTGATACTGCTTCCTACAGGATACAGCTGTTCAAATGCCATTGCTGATCAGTATACACTTATTTTGTGCATTTTTACTAGTAAATTTTAGCATTTTCATTTTTCATATTAACATCTATTTTTATTAAGAGTTTAATTTTAAATAATAAACAATTTCAATGAACTATAATAAAATTTATATGCATTTATATAATTTAAAGACAGCACAACAATAAAAAAATCATAAATGTTTTGGAATTAAAATATGTACATGAATATAAAACTCAGCGTGAAGCATATTTCTACGTGACGACCGGTAATAATTATATTATAATTACTAAAATACCTTTCAGCATCTACACTATTGACGGGACACCAAATTGATTTTGAAGCTGCACAACCAAACTCTTCATATTTCAATCATAGACTATAGACACAGATTTTAAATTATAAATATTTAATTTTATATCTGTTACAAATTCCACAACTATTTTGCAAGCTCTACAAAAGAGATTTTGTGCAGATGAATTGTAAAAAAATATACAACAATTATGCTTTTTTTATCATATTACCTTGGATGGGCACTGCAGGAACTCTATCGATTATATCCCATAGTCGAGAAGCAGCTCCGATACCTTTGTTAAGTTCTGAATAAAAACTGCTCAATCCTCCGATGGATATTCCGATATATGCAGCATAGAGGAGGAAAGATGTCAAATTACCAACTGTTATATGCTGACCAGATACCATCACTCCTCCATAGTACAGAACAGATAGTATGATAACGTTTCCAGTTAGACCGGTCTGTGAAGAATAACATCAATATTAACCCCACATTTTCATTTTTACATTCATTACAGTTGTTTGACAGTGGGGCCTAGTGCTAGAAGTGCCCGTGTCAATTGTATCAATTGTTCAGTATAGGCAATTGCTTATTATTAAAAATATTTTGGTGACGTGTATCTGAAGGTTTATTGAAATTTATGGTATATATTTAGTCAAGTACAGTGATGATAAGTGACAATAGACACTTCTTATATTAATAAATTGAAACTTCTGATCATCTATGTGACATTTCTTGGTGCAAAGTATGCTGCTATATTATTTTGACGTACAAATTAGCTGTCTTAATATTTCATTCATTTTAAATCAAATGAGGCTAAGGTGATTCGAATCATTACGGCATCCCAAGCTAAGAAGACACGACCACTTCACTACAGACCCAAAAAACTGGCAAGGTACGAAAACATGTGTGAAGACAATAACCAACCTATATTTTTATTGAAACATTTAAAAAAAAGAAAGAGTATATCTGAATTTTCTCACCGATCCATAAAATAATCCTTTTGCTAAAGATTCCTTGTATGCCAATTGCAAAACATTCTTTACTTTGGCATTGTACTTTTCTGCCTCGACCAATTCCTTGCTAAATGTTTTTACAGTTCTTATATTTGAAATTTTTTCCTCGGCCACCTGTAAATACATGCAATGCATCATTGGACAGTAGATGAATCTTTACTGGCAATTGCTTGACTAGTCAACAAGACAAAATATACACATAGGTATTGGGGGTGTGCTGCAAATCTTTCTCTTTCTTGCTCAATCACATGTTAAGTAAAGGGCGAGAGTGAGATATCAGGGCATGCTAACGTTTTCTCTTCTATCCTACTTATAAATATACAAGTGAGACTGTATAATGGAGATATTGAAATATCCACCACACGCCGATGATATGTAGGTATTTCTTGTATGTATCAAATATTTCAAGTGTCAATTATTATTGTTGTATATGACTGACTCAAATTAATCTATTCTTTGTAATCCATAGACAATGAAATTTATATGTAATAAATTTTCAACTTGCAGCAATAATCACTGCATTTGGATTTGATATTATAAAAATGTCTTAGTTCAGTGTAGTGAACTAAATCGATTTTATCATATGTTCATAATTGGTTTATTATAATAGTACTAAATCAATACCAAATTTGATTGATTGGCTTTTCATTTTGACCAATATAAAATTGCTTTTTTTTTTTATATTTCAATAAATCAAGTCACGTGAATCAGAACATCAGGACCAAACATGACATGAAATCATAATAATTGTATGAAATATTTGTATGGGTTTGTCTTTATTTACATGACATCAAAGTCATAATAATTTTACCTCTGTGGCTCCAGCTAAGCTGTCTTGAAGCTGCTTTGTAATCTTTCTAACAAATCGACCATAAATAATTGCCAGACCCGCCATAGGGGGCACAATTGATAACCCCACCAACGCTAGCTCCGCTGACATGTAAAACTGATAAAAATAAAAAGAATTAGATCAAACAAAAATTATCCAACAATTATTCATCATTAATTAGTTGAATTTCTTTACAAAGCTTCCGCACCTACCGCTATCTTTGTTGATCATCGCTTTTAATGAATATGATATGTTTAAGTATGCAAATGAAAATTAATTATAATTATTATTGGACAGAAAATCATGATCATAAACATTTCGACTAACCTTCTATCTTTTAGAAATGAGTCAAGTTTACTAGTTAACTATATAACTACGGCTTTTTTAATTTATCTGCCATATAATTTGAAAATTATTATTATTTTGAGATGAATTTTGCTGTGTATTTTTTTACTACCAATGTATGGGTATACTTCGGATGGGAACAGAATGTATCTCAGTCCGGTAACCACTTTTCATAGACAATAATAATAGAAGCATGATGATAGGAAAGGAATATAGTTACGGTGATTGTTTCCTACCTTATACTTAAAGTTCAAATCATTATCCACCCATGGTTTTTCTCCAATATTTGTAGGAACAAAAATATTCTTTCAGTTATTTATTACTGTCATAATTACAATTAGCATGCATTCTGCAATGATACACTAGCACCCAAAGTTTATTGAGTGACAACAGATGGTACAATTATTTTTCTATTGAAAATAATTTTATAAGAAGCACAACTGGACATTAGAGAATATTGCCTTGAGAGAATGTATTTTAATGTTATATTAATTGGGACCAATTACCATCATTCCGGCCCCAGCGGAAACCATAAAAAGTGATCTCAAGCCATCGGAGATATTTGAGCTGAGAGTTGAGCCGACAAGTTGCGTGTCAGCTGACAGCCTGTTTACAAGTTGACCAGTTGAAACTTTGTCGAACCAGCCAGCTTCTTGCTTGATTATGGATGAAAACAATTTTTGTCTCAAGTTTTGAGTCATACGCTGTCCTGAAAAATGTCATTATGTCAATAAAATTTTAAACTTTAAAGCTAATGAAAATAATTGAAAATCACTGTTACTAGAAAGTGATTACAGTGTTTCATATTAAAACAGTACTATTTATTTTTGCCATATTTTGGTGTAAGATTAAAAAGAACTTGAAATCAATCATTATTGATTGATAAAAAAGTATATTATCAAAATTGTTTTACAATTACCAGCATTACAATTTTTTTAAGAAAATGCAAGAATTTTAAATTTATCAAGATTAAATGTCATTAGATAACACTCTTTTAAGAAATACTTAATTTAATATATAGTATATTGATGGAGATAAAATATGTTTCTCAAAAGATAAAAATTATTACATAACACTTGGAAACCATATTCTTCATAGATGCTAAAGAGAATCTTGGTTAAAGATAGAGGTTTTAATAGAATATATGAAATTATTTATGAAAAATTTACCAGCTATGGACATGAGATAGACTCTTCCAAAGTTGCAGAACCCTCCAAGAACAAATATTCCGCATAATAAAAGACAAACTTTGTTCAATTTTTCTCTAGCTGCAATCATATCCGAGGCACTAGTGTATATTATGTCGAGGACTTTGCCCAGAGAAAAGGGCACCGCCATACTGACCGACGATGATATAAGCAGGAGTCCGACGGCAGCTGAAAATTGGGTTGCAAAAATTGTAAAACTCAAAAAATATTACAGATTTATTTAGGCAATATATTTGGTAATCTACATGATGAGTAGTTCTATCAAAATTTTCGCACTTTTGACACATAACCCAAGATGGCCGCCGACAAAGTGAAAACTTACTCATCTCTCTTTTTTGGAGACAGATAGGATAGGAAAAGTGGTTAGCCAAATACTATCGGTATGTCCCATTTCTAGGATTGGATAGATGGGACGAAATTTAGTCATTCTTGCTTTCAATACAAATTCCAGAGCAAATGAAATGGTTCTTACTGGGATTTGAACCCGTCGATGTTGCAACCTAAGCCGACGACGTTGACCGCTCGGCTACAGCCCTGTAAGTGTGCATCGTCACCTGACTAAAAATGTAGTCACTTTTGAATCGGTTTTGGATATATAATTTAACTGAAAGCAATAAAAATACACTTTAGTATCTATTATCAATTTTACATACCTATGATCTTCCATTTTTCAGGCTTAGCCAATGCAAATAATCTGTTTATCTGGGCACTGTCTATTCGTATATTTGTTTTAACAGGGATATCTTTTCCTTTAGGTACCAGAATTTCTTTCACAGTGTTTCCAGTATTTTTGGTCGCATAATTTCGTCCGATCGATAGTTCAACTATTTTTCTTCTATTTAAATTTTTAAACGTATTTATTAATGTGTTCGTCCGTATATTAGAAAATAGTCTGACTCCACAGTTTTTGCATAACCGGGAATCATAGTTAAGCGTGCTAATTATATGTAGTTTATTTTTCGTTAGTAGATTACTGCTAATTTTAAACAATATAGAGAATGTCATTTTGCCCGTCGATTCTTTTGTAAATAGTAAAAATTAGGTTATGAACACTTTCATAATAGAAAAATAAAACTGTCATTAAACGTATAGCGCATACTAACGCAACCAAATATTTAAATTCTGGTCGTTGAATATTTGATTTCGTTTTATTATCAATTGTTATGTAATTAATTAATACTTATTATAATTTAATAAAATAGTATTATCTCTAAACCAAAACACTGTTGATCTTTTGACATTCCATATATATTGTCAAATTGTCATAACTTTTGGAAGTGGATAAATATTTTATTTTTACTGTCAAGTAATACGTTAATACTAAGGATACATGAACCAAATAAATAACTCACACAAATTAAAAACTATTTGGTGAAAATTAGTTAGTTATTAATTAGTATTTTTGATCTCAGAGTATCTTCGATAAAACAATATTTTGAACAAAAAAGCATAGCGATTCGCTTTGAAGCACACTTTCATATTTTAATAGCTCGGGTTATGCTTGTAACAAAAAAAAAGCAACATGATTTTCCCTATTTTTTTAATTTATATTATCCTGTGTAAAATACGTGGTTTCACTAAAAACAAAACCAAGTGAGACAAATGCCCTTTTTGTATAGAAATAAAATATGTTTAAAATGTTATAATAAATGCACAACATATTTTTTAACATACAGAAAATAAGTTTATTTTTAATGAATTGTGTCCTTTTACCAAAACTGGTTTTATGGAATAACAAAAAAACAACTTTTCGAAAGTAACTCACAAACGATTTCAAAATATATTCTTCATTTGAATTCAAATTCAAGAAAAATGTGTTTCGAACATATTATTATTTTCATCATACTTTTTCCAGGTTCCGTCCCGAGGACCAAAAGGAATGGAGCTTTGGGGATATTGATATTTTAGATCCCACCCCCTGTAAAACATTAAGCTACATCACATGTTCCCAAAGTTTTAATTTTCGGATTATATTTACCAAAAACTAGATTTTTTTGAAAAATATTCAATCAAAGGCCCGGGTTTTACATTGAAAACGTCATAGCTAGTCATTAATTCATTCTGCCGCCCCTCGTCATAGATAACATATCCCCTCGTATACGGCCTTTACGTTTGTAGGTAGGTTATTTATTAAAATAAATCTTTATTTGAAATGATTTTCGAAAATATTTTAATGCTGCTGGGTAACGGTCAAAATTTAAATCTTTATTTCGTTGAATAGCTGCACAAATTGTGTGCCTTACTTCCAGATTATTGTTTTGTGTTTATCTCAAATAACGCGTCTACTACTGATAAGTTTCTCAGACGTGAGTAGGAGGTCATTGCAAATATGTGAAAAGATAAAAATAATAAAATTGTACTTTGATCGCAGACGCTGTCACGTTGTAAGTTCACACCTTTGAACATAACTGGTCGAATCTGCATTGCCTTCTATATTGATAGCTTGTATCATTTATAAATTAATTGCTGTGGCAGTAGGTATCAATAATGTATATTTAGACTATTTAAAAAATATGAAAAGTCTATATTATAAAACACATGCGTCATTAGCGAACAAATTAATCCAACCGACCTAACCTTAAGTGTCTTAAATGGAAATATTGAACTGTCGCGAACCATTAGCTTTCCCAATTTCAGGCTGAGTGAGACAATGATTTGTCCCTTGCGCCTAGGATTGAAGCTTGAAGATTATGTTACGCAGTGATACGACTCGAATGAACGAATCAGAGGGGGCAATCGAATGTTATATTCGCGTAAAATTGTTTCAAAATTAAGTCACAGAGCAAACAGTTCTGGATTTTATCAGCAAATAAAAACTTTTTTTCCAATTGTAAATCTTTTTCTTCTTTATGTGTTTGCTCCGATGTGGAGCATAGCATATTTTACCAATGGTCCGCTCCTCATTCAACGATATTCCCATAGCATACAAATCGTTCGAGTGGCAGGGTTGGATGGTGAATTACGGGTTTAAATATGACAGCTGGAGATTACCACAAAGGTAACAGATTTTTATATTATCAGTGGCATTTTCATGACTCACTCAAAGTCACATAATGGAACTCTTCACCGTAACGTCGGTAGTTATTCTCCAGTTTATTTGCGTACTGTAAGGTATGTCATGAGGACATATCAATATACTCCGAGAATTCACCGTATGCAACGATTTTGAAAATCATGAAGGCTGTGCCCTTACGATACCATGATGTTTTAAACGTAGAAAAGTTACATCAGAAAATGGATTTACTATATTCAATATTTACTATATTATTTACTATGGACAATCCAGTGGCGGATTACCCTATAGGCGACAGAGGCACGTGTTTGGGGGCCTCCAAATCTTGGAAGCCTCATAAATAACACTCATTGACATCGCTCAAATAACATTTTTCGAAAAAAAATTATGTATCAAAGCCAAAATTGGTTTGAAATATTATATTATGATGTCACATCGAAAAATTCATATTCAAAACAGCAATATTGAATGACCGATGGGTCATAAATCACAAAGTACGATGTGCAGGTGTGCTAGGTACTGAATTGTTTCTAGTGAACTGCGGGGAATACCGGTAATTGTTCAAGCCATACTCTCGATCACATACAATAAGAAAAGAAAATTACAATTTTTAGAAATGACTCAGAATGAAATCAATATTAAAAGCAAAGTATTAGTGACGCTTCGCAAGGGGATAATTCGCCACTGGACAATACTATATTATATACAATCAGGTCAGAAAGTGAAGGAAGGCGTCTATGATAGTGTCAAAACAATCTTTTAATTGCGGACTTTATGCATTGATAGGTGAATTTCAACTTGACCCAAAGTAAGATAGTGTATAAAAATAATGGAACAGTAATGTTATCGAATAATGGGTAAATACCAATATTTATTTTATTTATTTGCATTTTATATTATTTACATTATATTATTTTTATATTATTTATTCTATTTTATTTACAATTCCTATAAACTTCATACCGTGATAAAATTATTTATTTCTCTTCATAGATTACAAAGCATGTACTTATTTGCAGGTTACGAAACAACAAAGACAATATTTTCTGCCAATTATCATTGTATATTATAGGTATACTAATAATTAAATAATTAAATATTTTTTCAACCATGTTCACTCCCAATGTGGAGAATATAGTATTTAACCATAACTGGTCGAAAGTCAATCACCCATCTTATGTTTTGAAAGGATACGAATAGATGTACGAATAAGGAAAGGAGTCCCTAGTGATTTATTTTTAATTACATGTTAAGTATATGTCACTCAACAATGACAATTATATACGGATTATGCTAGTATACGACGAGTTGTTTTAATGTACATATATTGATATTACACATCACAATTTATTAAGATGTGACAGTCCAACTGTAGAAGATTTACATTCTGAACGGGAAAAAAAGTGTTACGTTTAGGTAAAGTGCAAGTATGTATGTATGTAAGTTCCTCACTGAAACCTTAGAAAATCATTGTTTCAGTAGCGACTAACTAAGCAGTGTGTAGGATCTACTCACGGTTAATGATAGGGATTGCAAACTTACCGGCACTTACATTTGCCGATGGCTGGTTGATAACAACGAAACCAATATTTTTTTGAAAGGCAGTTTATTACACCAGCTGATCTGATCAACGTAGGAGTCATGTTTTACCGATGTTGAGCTATTGAACAAAGTATTCCAGCCTATGATACTCACCAATCAACGGGATACGTGTCAAGATTATGTAATTTGTTGCTAAGTTCTCAGGTAAATATCCTATATAGTGACTTACATCTTTACGCAACTCACAATAAAATAAATACTTATGTAACCGGGCATTGTCTTGATAGAAAACGATACACTTAAGTCTTACGATTGATTAGTTTGGATTGTCTTAATTAAAGTGCGTCACAAAAATGTTTGCAGTGGCTCACAATATCTCTCAGAATTTTTCTTTGGTGTAATTTAGCTTCGGGTGTAATGTTAACACAATGCATTAAATTGTTATTAACAGGCCATTTTTCATCCCTTGTCACGAGTGGATGCAAAATGATCTTTATCCCGCATTAAAAAAACACGCTGTAAATATCAGTCCAACAATTTCGAATATGTACTCTTTTTTGCCAATTAATAATTCACAACGGCTTGGATTAGTCCAACCACCGGCTATCAACCAAAGACTTTGTTAGAATGAATCGTCTATTCCAGTGGTTCTCATGTGCGGCCACCAGAGGATTTTGCTGCGGCCACCAACAGATTCATAGTTAATATTGTTATTTAATAAAAATTGGTTTTTAAAAGTTAATTTGTCAACAAAGACACTGAAAATAAAATATTTTGTATGCATTGCATTGTGCATCAAGAATTTCTAGTTGGCAAAAACTCAACACATACATGTTTAGGTCTTTTTGGCAAAACGAACTCGACACAAAAATTTGGTGCGGCCACCAGACATTTCCGTAGAACCGCTGATGTACCTGATGCGGCCACAGCCAAATTTCAAGTGAGAACCACTGGTCTATTCTATAATACAAAGGCAACATTGAGTCAAGAAAAAAAGAAGCTACGACGTTACTTTTGGCTCAATCTAATAAAAGGTCCAATTCTCATCTTTGACAATCAATGTTATATGTAGCAACAATAATATTTTCCGAAGTTTTTTGACAGATTATTCTACCATTGAAATATATACATAGAATGATTTGATACATTTGAATAAATATATTGATTGGGTAGGCATTTACTTGGTAGAACTCCATTATAATACAGTAAGAAAAATAACAATGTATTTTAGTTCTACATACATTTTATATATTTGTTGATAGCTATTTCGGCTTACGCCTTCGTCAGAACTAACGTAACATAACTAACTAATAGTTCTGACGAAGGCGTAAGCCGAAATAGCTATCAACAAATATATAAAATTTATGTAGAACTAAAAGACATTGTTATTTTTCTTACCGTTTTTGAATAAATAGTTTACTTAAAATTATTCAACTATGGGGATGACCATGGTCCTCGTGGACATCCCTTTTTATCTGCCAATCATAAGCGAAAATAATAAAATGATGATTTTTACAGAGATTTAAGTTGTTCAATAAATGATATTATTTGTCTGTACCACGAGACTCGTGTACAATTTGTATCATTTTATGCTCGAAATATTATGTTCTCATTGTGTTTTTCATTACAAATCAGTTCTTATCAGCATTTTCTGGTTCATACAAAATATTAACAATGTTATCGCAGAATCTCAGTGTAAGTTTTTAATAAAACTTATCAGTGAATTATTGGATTGTTTTTGTGTCACACCTCAAACCAACAACAAACACATGTGATATTATTTTTTTACTGGCCGAATAACCGGTAAAAGTTTCTTATATTTACGTAAGTTCTGTCGATATACCGATGAACCGGTTTGTCAGTATTGCACTATTCACAAATAGTATTATAAATATCTTTTCCTTCACATATAAATTATATCATATATTGAATAATAAACAAGGGCTTCGGATAACTCGGTTATTTGGTTCGGCAAGAAGTCATGTGATGCAATTCCGTGTTGTACGAGGTTCGAAGACTATTAAAATGTATGGTACCTATCCGTTCTAAAATAATATCGAAGTTTAATTATATCCACCGTGTGCACAATTTATTGTCTATTTCATCGACAAACTTTTCCAGATAAAAATAATCCTATAACCTGTCAGTGAATTTATTGCTTAGTGCACTCTAGAGAATCTGTTTTTTTATTGGACAGTAAATCTACAGGTATCGTCAGCCCATGATTCGCGAGTCGTTTGAAGTTTTTGGGACCATATGAGCTTGTTTCTGTGATTGCTTTGAATTTTTGCAGCTTTATCTATAATGTAAATAATTCTGTTCTTATATTTCTTCTCGCAATGATCAAGATTAATAATTGTAAGTTGACATCATAAAACCGCACGCGTTTCAATAAAATATTTTATTAAAATGCGACCATAATATTTTTTTTACTAAACATAATACATAATGCCTTCCCATTAAGTATTGCCAGCTTAAACTTGAAAATGGTATTATTTACAGGTGTTTGTGAATTTGAAACTTTAGAACTGTCATTTTGACGACATCTGTACTGAGGAAATACCTTTACAAGCAGGGCTTAAAATAAACGAACACCGATAAATTATTTTGTTTTTTGTCTGTGTATTCAGTTGTTTTGGCAGATGTACGAAAAAATTGTGCGATATTAACTGCCAATCTCGCACTTTTTCTATTTAGGTACTCTGTAAATTCCTTTAAGGAAAAATAATATTTAGCTCACTATCTTACGAAATATTATAATGTCAAACATTATTCTGTCTCATAAATACATGATACCAAAATATTATGCATACTTTACTGAATTTTCGAGATCGGATAGATAATAATTTATAAAAAATGTTATACTAAATACAATATAACAATAAAATATATTTTCTTTAAATGATATATAACTCTACAGATGAGCAAAAACGAAGAGTAGTGTAGCAAATAGTTTTAAATAAATTGACATTATCATTATAGCATCATACTTTCGATGGATTCGCCGGTAGCTTTGTGGAAGTTGATGTTGTGATAAATATTTAAATAACTTTGATTATTCCACCTATTGTGTTAGTAATTGTGACATGTGTTTCGCCTCTTCAGATGCATCTCCGGACTTAATAAAGCAAGGTTGATTCTAATATTATTTAATGTGATTTATAATTAAATTACAAAAATGAAGTTAGAGGGGAGGATAGATGCAAGATGGTGATATTTTATTGAAACGCGCGCACTTTCATGACGTCAACTTACAATTATTATTCTTGGTGGAAAGGCATATTATTTTTTTAAATAATTAAAAAGGATCCAAACCAATTTCTGTTCATCGTGAACATTTTCAAATCTCATCGTATACATTTTTTTTATTAAATTGTGCGCAACTGTGCGTGTGCGCATTTGTCTTATGCGAGAAAGTCATGGAGACGTTATTACGTAATAAAATACGTATAAGAAACAAGTGTCGATGACACGCTATCGCAATGTTACCAGTGTTCCGTCTGCTCGTTCACCAGTTTGCCAAAAAAAAACGACAGGAATAGAGAATATAGAAATAGAATTACATTCTCAAGTGATCAGCCGTCGACTTTATATCTTAACTTGACCTAGGGAACTTTAATATTAAAATAGTATCGTACGTTTTAGTATAATATTATAGCATAAATAGTATCTATTCGAAATTCGAACTATTGAAGAAACTACGATGGATCAATGGCGTCCAAAAATGTGTGGATAAAAATTGTTTCAATGAAGCCCTCAAACAGATTACATACCTACTGTTTTTACATAAATAGACTGTACAATATAATGTTGTTTTTTTGCATTATAAATTATTACATAACTATCCCACTGTATTAAAAAAAATGTTTTTCAATCCTTTATGTAGCAACACTTTACATCAGGGGTTTACTAAGTATATCCCTTGAGAATTTTTTATGTGACCCATGAATGTTAGGTTAAATGTCTATTACTTATTGTTCTCCCCGTGTAAACTAAGATGGAAATTTTAAGAAAAATGACGATTACTATATTTTGTAATAGAAGGAAATAACATTGTTTTAGGTCTCATTTGGAAAGAAAATATATCCGTTATGAAAGAGTTAAACATAAAGACACATAATGAAAAAAACCACGTCAGTTATAAGTGAAAAAAGTATAATTGAAGATAATCGAGCATTCAAATTTGAGTCTTTACAATAATAATGTACATTGATTGAGTTGTCATTAACTTGGTAGAACTCCATTATAATACGCTGAGAAACATAAAGTATACCAAGTAAAAAATAAAAGTTTTCGCAACGAAATCTTTTTTTTAAAGAGTTGCCCGCCAAATATTTTTGCTTTCAGAGCTTCTTTGACGAATAAGTTTGTGAAACCCTGCTTTACATTAATATCATAATATCAAGAATAAGGCCAACCGTACACGACGTCATAGCCAAAGGGGGTGGTCTCATTAGCGTGATGATGATGTAAGAAGGGGCGGTAGATGTGACGTCACAAAACCAACAAAAGTATTTGTTGCCTTTTCCAAATGCTACTCCTTCATTGGCAATGTCAATTATCGCTTTAGAAATTTAGTAATGAAGTCCGTACAAATTATGAGGGAGGTTTTGAATGTTTCTTAGCTAAGACTGGTGTTGAAAAATTTATATAACGAAATGTGACAAAGATGGGAGTGATTGAAACATACAAGAAATCGTTATTTATTAGCTAAGTCAATTTTATAATATCGCTAAATCAATGTTTTTTTTTCAAATAAAGAAATAAAAAATTTTAATAAAAAAGTCATAGAAGAAATTTTACGAATCAGTCGAGAGCAACTCAACGAAAAATGATGTACACCCCATGTCGAAGATTTCATTTTACAATTGAAAAAATCTGACCTGGCCAGGACTTGAACCCATACCCAAACCCCGATCGCTAGGACAAAGCTCTTGCCACTAGACCACAGACACCAACAAATATAAAATATGTTTTTAAAAACAATTAAACATGTCGCTTACTTAGACAAGTATTTAACACTTATTATATCAATAACTTATTAATTCCATATAAAATTAAGATGGTGGAACAGAGAAGAAAATGTATTGTGTACCCTGTCTAAGCGAGGTATATAAGCTTGTTCTAATGCACGTTTAAAAACATAGTTCTGACGAGGGCGTAAGCCGAAATAGCTATCAACAAATATATACAAAATAATTTCTGTAGAATTAAATTACATTGTTATTTTTCTTACCGCATTATAATGGAGTTTTACCGAGTAAATGCCTACTCAATCAATAGTATTTAACACCTTTGGTTATCCTATTTGGTAACAACGCTTCGAATCCTAGTTTGGAAAAGTTAATTGTAAAGTGATCTTCATGCAATTTTACTTGTGTTCAAAATGAATGAATGTCTTTGATACATTCCCTTCACCCATCCGATTGTAAAATATGAGGCATATCGAGTAGATAACACTCTCCTAATGCTATTCTTTAATCCTTGCCATCAGTGAAAAATAAATCAGTGACATAGGTAATAACAGCCAATTTTAACATATTCTTAATTCAAAACAACCAAACCGGTAAATAATAATATCAGAAAAGTAGCAATTGTTTTGTATGGAGCTTTGTAATTAAAACAATTACCACCTATTATAAGTGATGCTTGACGACCAGTTAGTATAAAAAACAATATAAACTAGCCTTGATTTTGAAATTTGCATATTTTTTATAACAACCTCAAAACTACGTCACACCGACCGACATAATTATTGCCTTGCACGAAAAGATGGCTGCCTGCGATTTTTATGTATCCGCTTATTATAAACTATTGTTTATTGAATTCATAAGCGGCATAAAATACGATTCAGATACAGGCATTCCTCGATTTTCGCACTTTCGTTAGTTTCGTTATTTGTCCATTTAATAAAATGTACTTTTTGAAAGTCAATTAACTATTGTACAGTATTAATTAATTTTGTGTTTTTTCCTCGCTATACTTCTGGTCTCAAACAAACCATTTACCAGTGGCCGAAGCAACTTTTTTAAGATATTATTTGAGAATATAATATGATTAATAAAGACAAAGCATTTAGCAGAATTCTTCACAAGAAAAGATTTGATAACTATCTTTTGTAAAACACTTTCTAGATATTATTTTATATTCCTCTACTTTCGTACACAAATCAGGAACAAAATATGTACAAAATTCAAAAATAATAATTTTGACAAGCTAATTTATTTTGAAAGTGTCTTTTTTCAGACATGTTCGAAAAATTTACCAAAACTCTTTTATTTTGAAAAAGAACACTGCAAAAAGATATATGATTATTAAAACTGTGGCATTACCGGTTTAACAGGTTAACTCCTGAAGAGCGTACTGTTTCTTAAGAATAAAAAATTAACCACATACGTATATATGAAAATATAAAATATACGGTCCATGAGGTCGCTTTCGAATAACGTACTCTCGAGTGGACAATTAAACTTCTGGTTAAAATTAAGTACTTTTGAATTCTGAACGTTGACAGTCAGTATTCATATAGAGTTTTTTTCTTTCCTCATTTTATTTTATTTCCACTGTAACATAGGTACTGCGTACTTTAAATTTGACGGAGAGCGAATAACTATAACCAGGTCTCGTATCATTTCTCCATCTTTATATTTTAACTATATATAAAAAACTGTTTCAACGATTTCCTAAAAGTGCTTCAATACTCCATAATCAACGGTTAAAATGAGCGAACATAAAGGCTATTTTTTATTTTCAATATTAAATCTTAAAGCATAAAAATAATGACATCAAGCATACACAACAAATATTTAAAAAAAGAAAACTTCCATTACTTCATAATATTTTAAAAAAATCCAACGTGTTTTTTTCTATATTAAGAATAGTGAAGTTTTCTAAATATTGAATATAATATAAAATGCACAGTATTTAATACGTGCTTAATATTTTATTCTATTTTTAAAGCAAACACAATCGGTGTGCGTTTAAAAAATGGCCAACTTCATCGATGAGCGTTTATAAAAAAAATATGATAAACACGACTGAATCCCAGTTAATTCTCTCATTATGTTTACTCTAAATGCGCGGTGAACTTTGTTCCTTTAAATTAACTGATACGCTGAGAAGAACGTTCGCTAGACATTTTATAATAACTGGAAACAAATTGAACACAAACCAACACGCGCTGATCTGTCAGTTGGACGCTTCAGTCGGCAAAGAAATTACGTGATTTCGGTTACTACACGCTGCTATAATTCCGGCGTATTTACAAACATTCGAAAAAGAATTGTCCATTCAAAATGTCAAAGTTAAATATTTTGCGCGCAAACGCAAGTTTTGTGAGAGCTTTCGCGAAAAGCGGCAAAGAAAAAACATTCAGCACGCTATGTGGAAGTGAAAACTCAAAAGAAAACAGATTGTTCCCTCTAAAGAAACAGAACAGTGTAAATAAAATCAATAATGTTGCACGTGCCTCTAATCTTGCTGGACAAGTGAGGGAAGGAAACGTTTTATATTCCCCCTTCGGTGACGTGTATATTCCCGACAAACCACTCACGGATTATCTTTTCCAGGATCTCAAGGATTACGTTGACCTACCGGCAATAGTGAGTACTATTTTTATGTTACTGTTTAACTTATATTTACAAGATCAAGTTTTTTATGGTAACCGCAAATCTTCAATTAATCACGATAAATCATTAAATAAAATACATTCAAGCCCTACTGTGTGTAATAAAAATCATTTTTGCAATGAGTAAATTTAGCAAAGCCATTTCACAGAATGTTTACTTTTAAAGTAAATGAATGCCACATTAATACCTACGTATTTTAAAAATAAAGAACTTGAAATAAGCACAAAAAAACATTACTGAAATAATTATTATGCTTTGATTATTTTGAAATAGTATTCTCAATCACATTTGAAATTAACTTTTAGTGCATACCTACATCAATTATGTTAAACAGCTGTTTTTATACATACATACTAGGCACATTTTTTTTACGAAACTCATCTAACTACTGGAATAAATAAGTTTCGTAAAACGTTATATTACAGTTATTACACTATCGTAAATATACTTTCAACGGAAACGGTTAAAACATGAATATATTTCTTTTTAGAACATGGAATATCATCTGTATTTTGATGTTATTTGAGGTTATTTTTTAACCGATTTATACTGTTTACTTTATAATATACGGCATTTCATAAGAATACTCATTGAAACTTAAATACAAATAAATATATACATCTTTTAAACGTAAGGTTTGTAATTTGAGTAATTAAAATAAACATGGTATAACATCCGATAGTTGTTTAAACTTTGAACAATAATATAACACAAGAAAACTTTGAGTCTTTTGTGTTGTACTTATTTCTTGATTGTCATATTTTCAGTGTTGGTTGGCACTTTGCATCGTTGTAAAAATAATAGAATATTCCACGTATTTACGCTCGCTTTGAACGCCAACTATTAAAAGAAAACACTTTTTTTTTCTCATTACAGATACATATTTCAACACGGCATAGAATGGACTTTGACCATTCTTATTCTGCTTTCGATTAGACAAAATAAATTGGCAACTGCATGATTCTTAATAAAGATTTCAGTTTGCTTAAATTGAAGCTTTGGATATTTTCGCCGAAATGTAAACAACAATTAATTTTGAATCTTGAAAAATATTTAATATATTATTAAAAAATCCGCATTTATACCCAAAACTTGTAGGTCGTTGCTGAAATTGCAATGCACCAATCATAAAGCTAACTAGTTCAGGTGGTGCTAAAAACATTAAAATGTATTATCCACAATTAAGTTGACAACATATTTATATTATAAAACATTAATATCCGAAGTAATAACGTGAAATCAACATTGCTAGCTTTGTTTTACGATTTAGAAGCAGAGACAATAATAAAAACATGTCCATAATATTTCCGATGATCACAGAATATTTTAAATTCTCCATAATGGAGAAATTCTCATTCAAAATTTATGCATATCTAGGAAAGTATATGCTTTACATTTTACTTTCGTGAGCATGCATAGGAGAAAGTCGGTTGGATAAAACGGTTCATCAATAATTGACCATAAGGGTGTACTTCAATTTATTTGCACCCAAAAATCGACCGACTCTGTTTCTCAAACTTTTTTGAACATACATATTGTTCGATAATTTACAAAATTATCTCACTGTTTATGTATAAGCTGTATAAACATCCAAAGTGCTTCAGATGCAGTACTAATGTCGGCATTTACGAGTTCTAGGTCACAATAAAATATCGAGCCTCCGCGTTGACACCTGGGCATAAAAAAATAGGTCAAATGTTCAACATTTTTGCTAAACCATAAATAGCATAGCGATACTATTAAAACTCAGAATTGAATTGTATTGTGGGATTTTTATAACATCAAACAATTCACTGCATGTTTTTTCAGAGGCAGTTGATAGTTTTACTGTATTAGAGGTAAAACAATCTTTAAAATACATGTATTCTGGAAATTATTTAGATTGAAAACTCATACATACTAACGACGAGTATAATATAATTCCAGCGAGCCGACATTTTAATTTTTACAATTGAATAGAGTATGGTTAGAGAGTAAATTTCTTCGCCCGAGATCGATAACCGTTTCCCCAGAAAATCAGACCCTAGGCACGGGCGTGGTTGGCCTATATAGCGCGGTTCAGAGGATGTTGTTTATGATAATACTGTATACTTTGTGATAAGTGTGATATAGAAATAATCAAATTTAAATAATTCGTAAACAAAAATATTCAAGTGATGACAATTATTTTTATCGTCCCATGTAAAATATACAATTTAATATACGATTGCATCCTTCAGAAAATATAAGATTAAAAACATATTTTAGCCCTTATTGGAAACGTTAGGGTTTGAGTACCACTTATTTATTTTTTATACCAACACATAGATTTTGATCAATAATATTTTTTTTACTGTACTCTCATATCCAGTGTGCAATTTCAGTTTTTTTTAAATATGGAGTGGGATAAAAGTTGGCAGCTAAATATATTTATACTATTTCGTCTTCATTTATATGTATGTATGTGCAAACCAGCGCAGTAATGGATACATGTATGTTGGTTCAAATTCAGAGGGACAATGCCCCCAAATGATATCCCTTCATGACCGTGAAGAAAGTTGTGCATATGATTTACAAGAATAAAGGCCATCTTTATGGGTCATATATTATACAATCGGACATGGTTCAGAAGATTAGATCCACGACTCACCGATTTGGAATCAGTTGTCTAGTTTTTGAATAAAAGATTTTTGTACACGTATCCAGCTAAGTGTCCAGAAAATAATTAATTTATTCAAATTCCTTTTTCAATGCATTTTCGATGCACAACTTTAATAAGCTACATATATATCATTTAATTTATATCAAGAATAAAGGTTTTCAAAGCCATTGTTTTTGGGCTGTTTACGTTGACCTCGTTGGCCTAATAAAACTATCGATTTGCATTGAGTTACCTTATTTTAACTAGGTAACGTAAAATATTGCTCTGTCTGTTGTATAATAGCGAAATAGGGCATGATCTCATGCATAATACAACGAACGGTTTTATTTTTCAAGTGTAATCTTTCAGCGGCATTCACCATGCATATACATGCGTAAACAATCGTAACATATTCCGTGGGTGTTTTATGTAATTTTGACACGAAAATTAATCCTCAGCTAGCCAATGACCTTACATATAACGAAGGTCCATGTTAAGCAAACATTCGTCCATCAATTGACATAAAAAGTGGAAAATATTGTTCAATAACCTGTTGTTGACATGATGAACGTCATGTTTAGAAAACTGTCAAATATTAAAAAAAACAAATGAACATCGACCGTGGAATTCAAATATAAATAATATCTTCTATTCGATCGATGAGTCATCTGGTTTTAATGCCATTGAAAATAATATTTTATATAATTCTTATAATATTTAATTCTTATAATAATAATTCTAATAATATATAAAATAACCTTAGTATTTTGTGCAATACATTTAAATGCAAGAATATATAGATTATTTAAATCTAGTTAAATTCTCAAGTCATACCGCTTCTTTGTACAAATTAAATTATTAAAGCATTTTGCCCGACTTAAAAGTAGTTTTAAAATAGCCTTAAATATCGAAAGTATCAATATTAATCCCGTTCCCCATTAATTACAATATTCAGGATACAGTTTGGAACTTATGAACTTGAATGCCACACATTTTAATTGCAAATTCACAATCAGTATCTTAGATATTATTTTATGATACTATTCAATGAATGTTGTATCTAATCGTACGTGTTTATTTTAAGAGACTTATCAAAGTGTTTTTCCTTCATTACCTCGAAATATAAATTATCTTTGGACTTAATAATATTAAATCAATGGTACTTTATCATTGCAAAAATTTGACCCCGTTTTGAAATATACCTATCTAATCATGCCGTGATAAAATCAGTAAATAAATAATAATTAAAAAATAAAAACGAAACCAGTCCAACTAAACTTTAATGAATTAAATATGTATGCAATTTCACATTTTAAACCGATTAATATAAGTTCTTGTTTGTTATCAGGCACGTTTCGTTGATTGTATTAAACTTAATGCAAAAAATAAAAAAACCTAAGCAATATCGCTCAGTGTGTATTATTTCTATATACATTCAGGTGTAACATGCTTATTTACATATCAAACTTATTTCCAGCGAACTTTTTAAAGCAACTATTGTTAGATTTATTTTATTTAACCATGTCCGCTTCCAGCGTGTCTCAGCAGAAGTTATTTTAAAAATAACTGACTGTTATTCAGTAGCGTAACCGCTATTTTTCGTAAAAGCTGGGAATGGAAGAATATGCCTAGAAAACCATTAGTTTTTGGCTAAACGCTGTTGCCGTTTTTTGGATCCGATAGGTGGAGTTGAATATTAATACTAAATTTATCTATACTTTCGAATAAAAATCCATAAATCGATTTCTGAAGATGCATGTACATCCGATCCTCTTTTAACACAGTTTTTCAAAAAGTACTGATTATTCTTTATTATTTTTATACACTGATTATCCATTCTAAAAAACTATATAATGAGAAATAGCAGTAAATAGGCACGTTAATTATCAAGTAATGAAACTGAATGAATAAATGTAAATGAAATTTAATGTAAATTTATTATTTAAAAAAATAATTGTATGTATAAATAATAAACAAATACGATTTTGAGTTGATCTTAAGTAATGGAACCTACATATGTATCTACCATGTTTGTATGGGCACCTAATCTTTTTAAGACGGTAGTCGTTGGAACGTATCTCCTATTGCAAAAAGAGGATCGGGTCTACGTGGATTTGAACCCGTGGACGCCGCAACCGAATACGGCGAACGCCCGCTAGGCTACGGCATCGGCTGTATTGAAAACCACTGTATCGTTATATATCATAAAAATGTCATGTTTTTAAAACTACTTTCTTGCATTTACATGACTTTAAAGTCCGACTAAACAACTTTACTTTACTTTTACTTGCACGAGATATTGATCCGGTACCAATGTATGTGTGTCGCACTATAAATTTTTTATCACGATAGTGCAATGTACATCAATGATAGTTATGTATGTTGATTTAGAGTAGAGATACGTCTGTGAAAAAGCATACATTTTGCTGTTATTTGTTTAGATGCATTTCGATCACGAACCACTTACAATAAATTATTCCCTGGTGCCATATCATTATATATTTGTATTGCTGATAATATTACCATTGTGTCATGTACAATTTTCATTTTTAGTATTTACGATTATGTACTTTTTATAAAGCATAATTTATAAACATCTTTTATTAACTGCGTAAGGCACGTTAAAATTGTTACACATTAACACGTAATTTATCATTAACGATGATTCTTATGAACGACAATTCAGAGAATATATCTGGCAAAAATGCAGTATTGTTTTATGCATAACTAGTATTCGAACCCGGTTTCGCTCGGACCAGTTTGGGGTTATGTTCAGCTCGGCGCGTAAATTCAGACGGGCCAAGTTAAAACAACTTTTTTCAAAATTCAAAAGTCTAGGTCAATTAAAATGGAATTAAAATGAACATTTCAGACTGGCATTGACATTTCACAGCCCCTTTCATATATTGACAGCCCCATTCTCGCCCATTAAAATGTCCGAATTCAAGGAAAAAATCTAATTTGCTGTCAAAGAAATGTCAAATAATACCTTCACGTAAATAAAAACATTATTATATTAATAAAAGCCGGGAAAAGTGCAGTAGAAGACTAATTTATTACATTTTGACTAAATGTCTTCGCCGATAAAAAAATCAAACATATTTTCTTTCATATTCGTTTTTATGGCAACTTAATGACCAACAATTAAAAAGGGAATTACAGACATACATACATACGCCGTTTCGGTTTTATATATAAGATTAATAGTTTATACCCAATAAAACAAGTAATATATAAATACAAATAGTTTTTATCGAGGTTTTATTTCGATTATATTTTTATATTAATACTAGTATTGCTACCCGGCGTCGCTCGGACTAAGCGACCAATAATTCTTTAATGTTATATCATTCGACATAATTATATCACAAAATCTAACATCCAAAATAGAGTTAAAATAAAATCACAAACTTTATTTAATTTGATGACATTAAAACGCCTATTAAAATGTCCAAATTCAAAGAAAAAATCTAATTTGCTGTCAATGAAATGTCAAATAATACCTTCACGTAAATAATAAACATTATTATTAATAATAAAAGCCGGGAAAAGTTCAGTAGAAGACTAATTTATTACATTTTGACAAAATGTCTTCGCCGATGAAAAATCAAACATATTTTCTTTCATATTCGTTTATATGGCAACTTAATGACCAACAATGCAAAAGGGAATTACAGACCCACAGACATACATACGCCGTTTCGGAATCATATATGTACTACTCGATACTCGAGTAATTGGAGTCTCTACACACACATTGATAACGAAACAAATTTACCGTCGAAACTTTCGCGAGCGTAATCAATTCGTTTGTTTGATCTTGCAACAACAATGCAAAAGGGAATTACAGACATACATTCCCACGTTTCGGTTTTATATATAAGATTTTTGGCTAGCACTCATCATTTTTTTATCTATATATTATCTCGACAGATTCAACATTGGAGTTTGACCCATGCGGGATTTGTGCCCAGTTTAATTGGGTCACACATGGCGCGGTATACCTAGTAACGATAGTTTCCGTTCACTAACACTGGCATGTTAACCATTTGGATCCAGCGATTGCAGTTGTTTTTACTAGAACTAGTTTCTTGTCATTCTCTCGGCGCTTTGCCGAATTGTCACTATGAAACTAAGCGTAACGGTAAATCAATGAAACAATATTGAATTTGACATCTAGCACACATCGGCCAGCAAATATTTGCTTTTATGCGCAACGGTAGATATTTTTGCAGTAAGCTTATTTGTCTCATTTAATTTAAACGGTTGTTTAATCATTAACGTAAGCACGTAATCAAAAAAACTTATAAACTGTCTAATGCAGAATATGCTCGATTCATAAAACGTGCTTCATTATTCATTACTATACATAGAAGAAACGTGTGAAAGCATTTCCTCGATTATCATATTTTCCATACCGAAGCTTAAACAACATTCACTTCCTTGTTTAATAGTCGCATGCAGAAGATATTGTAAAATGGGTTTACTTATCTGCCACCTGTTTTCTTGTTTATATGCTTAATGCGACATTTTGTATCCAACATATTCATTATAAATACACTCAGTCAAGATTTAGGACTGCTATCCTGGAATCATATTTGTTATCCTGAAATACTCGTACCGTAATGGTAATACATTTGTCTTCTTTTTGTGAGAAACAGAATTACAAAAACTGTGTGATTTTTATAACGAAGTAGAGCAAAAAAAAATGTTTAAATATTCATTTATCTATTTTATGTACCAATACATATTGTTTCTTTTGCTGCGAGAAGAAGGATAAAATATTGTGAAGTTTAAAAAAGTACCTGTGTACTTAATAAATTATGGTTAATATTATATTTTTTCGAGTAAAATATTTTAAAAAGATGATAAATCTGTTTTCTTATGCCGTGCTAATTTAAAGCAGTGAGCAATACGTGCAAAAAAACAGTTGTGCTCGTCTGAACTCACTCACGCCCACGCGGAATAAACCTTGAAACATTGAGCTTTTCTCAGTGGCATGGCTTTCTTCCCATGCATTGATATGCTGGTTCTAAACTTTGGAAGATCAACAATTTATGTCCATTAAATAAAGTAGAGAACCAAGGAAAGGTAGTATTATGAGCATCATGGTAAAAAAATATATTTCCTACTACAGGCATCGTATGGAAGATTTTGTTTATTTACGCAAGTGGCGTATATTTATTATAGTTCTTGTTTATGAGTATGGATTTAGTTTTTGCATTGTTAACCGAATTATAATAAAGCAAAAGATATGTAACTGTATGCCAGGCCAATCACACCGATAAAGAAATGAAAGTTTGTAGTTGCCAACGTCATGCACCACCGCTTTGTTTCTGTGTTTCAAATAACCGTATAATTGTGCATAATCTTAAAAAAAACACAGTTTTTTCTGTTTTACGTCGAGGGAACAACGATGTGAAAAAAATATGCAACAAATAATATGTGTCTTCAATGATATAATATTACTATGCTGTATTCAATATAATGTCAACAAAAGGATAATTAATTAGTATGCTACATAATATGAAGACTCAGACTGATAAATAACACACTCAAATGATAATAATACAAACGTTATTAATAATAATTGATTCATTCTCGTACATGCATAAAGATCGCTTTTATCGTCACTGGCGAGACTGTTTTTTTCTTAAGCAATTAAGTATCAAACAATCATAATATATTTATTAGGTACTTGATCTCTGCGTGAAGTCTTTTGATAAGGACGATCTCTGAACAAAGTGACGAATGATTCTCATGGCTGACACAACAACATCTTGCAATAAATACGACACCGAGAGTTTAATTGGTACTAATTGCTTACAAAAATAAAACCACGAACGGTGGATGTACATATGTATGTATTATATTTAGTAGAAGAAGCTAAACCTGGGTGCCCGACTGTGTCTATTTATGGAGTCATATATATTTATGTGTATCTCTTTCAGAACATAGAATATTCTAGAAATATCAATATTTATCATTATTTAAAAATTTCGGAATGACCTATTTTATAAATTAAATAATTTAACCCAGTTTACCCAACCAGTGTTCTGCTTTTTGGAAGGATGCTTGATAGCTGACTATATGAGACAGGGCCGGCTCGTGGCGTGTGTGAAGTGTGCGGCGCACACAGGCGCTGGCACTAAAGCGCCTTTTCCATATGAGGCGCTATACGCGAAAAATAAATTCTGTCTATTTTTCAGTATTGGGAGGAGCTTCGCACATCTGCGAGCCGATTCCGGGAGTGTTGACGTGACGATTTTCCATTCATCCGTGTCAAACAGAATAATAGATCTTGGTTAAACTCTTTTCAACCCTGCTAATTTCAAAATAATATTTTTTGCATAATATCCATAAATTCTTAATGATATTGATGACCAACACGTCATAATGCGTCTGTGGAAACAGAACGTTTATTGCAGCATAATATCCAACAAAAGTTGAGACTTTAAAAAACAACAGCTTGGTTCCATATTTGTTTCGTACATTTTGGAAAGATGGCGTTATTAGCTTCAACATCGACAAAAAAATGTTTCAAGATAAACCGGCTTGGCATCGAAACATAAAGTGAACAAAAATGATCGTTCTCATACAAAATTTCCCTTAACAACTTTCATCTTTTTGAGGAACACCTATGACAAGGTCGCGAAACATCAACGCTCCACGAGACGGCGGTTAAGAATTAATTTTGGCCTTGCAAAAACAGACTGATACAAATTCGGCCTACTTTTATCCCCAACCAGTGGTCGTCAAATTTTTAATCCAAAGGGGCCTAATATGAATAGAAAAACGATGTGGATTTGTTCGAGAGATATATGTAGTTTTAAAATTATATAACACATAACACGCTTCATTTTTTTTATGTGTGGAGACTTCTTATCGAGTATCTGGACAGAACTGACATCCGGTTTTGAACTAGTCGCTAAAACTATCTTCAGAATTGATAAAAAAAATGTGCACGGCGTTAAAACCATAAGAAGACATTTGCCTATTCGCTCTTTCTACGTCCCTTTAACTGATCAGATAAAGTGAGGATAAACTTGGCATCGAAATCAATCAGTTTTTCACTATGGATCTCGAACCCGCAACCGAGTAAGCGGAAGTCAAATATGCCAATATTAAAAAAAAACATTCAATTAGGGATACATAAATATTGAGTGACGAAATTTTTTTTTTTTTAAATTTAAGTGATAATTGAACGATCTTTTTTTGATCTGGTAGCACAGCCGTGGATTACGAGCCGCAGATTAAAATGCCCATTCTTATTCTTCTTTCGTACTGAACGCTAATAAATTGACCTTATTGCAAATTTAGATTTACAGTCAATAATTTTTTTGTGTCATCATTTTAAATTAACATGCATTAAAAACTAGTTGTCAAAATTTTACCGTCAAAAAATTATAATTAAACAATTGATTATATTATGATAAAATTTTATAACAAAACTATAGGCATTTTGTTTTTTTTAAATAATGCAAATGAAAGCAGTAGAGCCGGAAGAAACTAGATGGTGTGAATTAATTTAATGACATAAATATACGAGTGGGGTTCAACGTGCAACCAATTTAGAACAAATCCATTAAACAAAGGCGAATGAACCGTCTCAACACTTCAATAAATTATTCTTTTTTTTTTTTCTTACTTATTGTCTTAGATTCAATCGAATCAGATTATATGATATATTACATAAGAAATTTTATCATCATCTATTACTTTTCAGGTGTCTTGATAGTTTTGTGATATCTATATCTTAAAAAATGAAACATATTTTTTTGTACAAGTTCTCTTTATTTTGCAAAAATCTGACCCGATTTTTTTTGTTTTATTTATACAGAATATAATCATTTTTAGTAACTTATTTGGTATTTGATAAATATTGTGTTCCAAAGGTTAATTTCATTATGAAAATGAATATCTGTATGGACATTAATTAATTAATTTGATTTTTCTTTCTTTTAGAAAATACATTATAATAATTTAAGCACAAATATTTCTCATCCTGGCAGCTCTATTTTTACCGCCTATTTTCGAAATGTCAATTATACCATTATTCATATACCTAATGAAATCTTAGCTTTATTTCATGAGCACATATCATATAATTTGATATCGTTTTTCGTGTAATAATTACAATAATAACTCAATTTTAGTTTGTCAAATATTGCTTGTGTTGTATTAAAAGAAGAAACACATATGTTTAACTCATTATTTATGATATCATAATGTTATATTGCTATAAAAATGTTCTGTAATCAGTTGCAAAGGGCAACCTTGACTTGTCTTCTTATAAGATAATATAATAAATGGAAGACGACTTTGAAAAGTATATACTATAACAAACAAATCTAATATTCTGTAATTTGAATCATTATTAGTAAAATATATTATTGCATAAGGAATTGTCCATTAAAATTTTTATATTCGATTAAAATCAAAATATAGGCTTGCACAAAGCTCACTTGCTCTTACACATTGTATATTTCGTTTAACTTAGTGGGTTTTAAAGAGCCTACTTTTGTTCTTGTCATTTTTTCACATAATTATATAAGTACTTTTGCAATCCATTTAGTATTTTTTTTAATAATACACAATGTATCAAAATTCTAGAAAAAACGTTTGAAAATATGTGCCAATCGTAAAAAGTGGTTCTTTACTAATTTGTTAGGTTGACTTTGTTAATTTTACAAATTTTTACACTGTGCTATTACCATGATTAAATACTCTATTAGAATCAGTGACGGCTGGTGACGGGGTGCTGGGGGGTGCAAAAGGAAGATTCAACTATTTTTCCGTACTACGGAAAAGAAACAGTTGGTATTGCGAACATCTGAATTGAAAGTCCATGCTATAGAAGTGTTTTAAAATCCAATGAATAGGAAAGAACTCTTGCAAAAATGGTTGAATCTTCCTTTGCACCCCCCAACACCCCGTCACCAGCCGTCACTGATTAGAAGGTTGGACTATTTGCTAATTTGTCAAAAACTTTAATGGTGATATTTTTTCACAGACATGTGGCTCCACAGGAAGATCCTACACCTACGGTATGTGCCATATAATGATACAAAGGTGCGCAAACGCTCTTCTGGCCGCAGTACATTTAAAGCCTGGCGACATGATTGGTATAATCCTTCCCAACATTCCAGAATTTGTTGTGATTATACAGGGGGCATTGAAAGCCGGTCTGCAAGTGACATTTGCAAATCCTTTATACACAGAAGGTAGGAATCAAGTTTCAGCATTTTCCTCACAGATGGTGTATCCTCATTTATTTATGAGTAATATAAGATAACAAGTATTCATTGAGTATAAAATCCAAGTTAATAGACAGAAACATCCAGGTTTCCGAAGTATAATTATGTGAGCACAGGCAATAGCACTATTTTGTTACAATAGTTGTTTTATTTCTCACTTTTAAAAAAATAATTACTGTTGCTAGTACATACTTATTATTTCATAGCGTCAAATCTGATTTTGGGACACACAGCTTCTGAATATTTATTTTATCTAGCTAAAAAGTAAAACTAACATATAACTGTTATTTTTTTATTTGCTATCTAAATGTACTCATTACCTGATTTATGAAGTTTAAGATCCACACAAGAGCGTTGAAATCTGATAATTTGATTGAAGCTGATATAAGTCAAAATAGTTGTTAGTCCACCAGACAAACTTTCAATTTTGTGAAAATTTATTTCTTCAAAAAGAATGTTAGACAAACCTGCATCAATGAATTGGTATATAAATCATAAATAAAATTAAAATAATAAGGCACGTATTAAGTTACTTCTTTTATTTTAGATGAGATTTCAAGACAATTCTTAGCTGCTGGCGTAAAAGCGATAGCCACTGTTGAATTGCTAATGCCAAAAACTTTAGAGGTAAAGGCGAAGCTTCCAAATTACAAGGGAACCATTTGCGTTGGAGGAGAAGATAATGCAAAGGAAGGTATGTTATTCTACATGATCATGTGGTATCGACAAATCGTTTTATCTTATTACAACATAAGTTTTTTCCTATGAGAACTGCTTGCTATTCAGTTGCTCAGTCTGTCTTTTTTTTCGGTAAGAAGAATAGGATTTGGAGTAGGGTAGGACTTGTGGTCAGTAATCGCTCCACCTAATCCCTATTTTTAGATTTGGATGGGTGGGAGGGAATTTTGGACATTCATGTCTTTGAAGAAAAATCTATATGTAAATTAATTGAAGCAGTATACATAATGTAATATACGGTGTTAAAAAAATAACAATATATTTTAATTCTACAGAAATTATTTTATATTTATTTGTTGATAGTTTTTTCGGCTTACGACAGAACTAGTTCTGCATTAATTACATTGTAATTTTTTTCATCGTATTATAATGGAGTTCTACCAATTAAATGCCAACTCAATCAATATACATAATGTAAATTTTAAAGTAATTAAGTAAATATATTAAGTATCATACTATAATTAAAGTCTATGAATAACCCATATGTCCAGGGATGTTTAAAAGAATCTATCAATTGAAATGACAGTTACTAGGTAGAATTTCGTTACAACATAGTGACGGAAGCAATGTATTTTAGGTCTACTATTTTTGTAGAACTAAAATATATTGCTAGTTTTTCATCATAGAAGAATCATCAACATGTACTTAAAATAAAAAGTGGTGGAATACTATAATATATGAAAATAATAACACTGCAATATCAAATAGGTCTTATTGTTTGTCAAAATTTCTAATCTCAACATTTTTAGGTGTCTTTGGATTGAAATCATTACTGATGGCAGATCACCAAGCAGAATTACCTAAAATTGATATGGACAGTGTCGCTTTGATTCCCTTCTCCAGTGGAACGACTGGTCTGCCTAAAGGAGTTATGCTTACGCATAAAAACCTTGTTGTGAACTTAGAACAACTTTGCCACGACGTCTATCTTAAAACCATCAAAAGCAAAACTTTAGGTAATAAATACTAAACGCAATAATATCTTAATTCAAATCTTCATGAAATGTTGTATATTCTATCAAAATAAATAATGATGAATATTATTAAATATGTATTATACAATAATTTTTATACCAACATCGCATTATTAATAATTTCAATAACAATTTCTGCCTTCAGGAAATACGGAGATAGTTTTGACAGTACCACCATTCTTCCACATTTACGGTTTCAACGGTATATTGAATGTTAATTTGAAGCTAAGAAATCATATTCTTACCATGCCAAGGTCAGTAGCAATAAAATCCGCTGTGGAGTTAATTTATAATATGTCATAACTGATGTTAATTCGAAATTGTATTTCTTTCCAATAATACAACTGATACAATAAAATCTTAAATATCTGTAATAATGATGCGAGTTGTGAATTCGTTTTCAATTAAATTATGACAATTATATTATCATGTTCAAGGTTTTTATAATTTATTTGAAAATAAATGATAATTTTGGTAAAAATGTCTAATTAATTACATCTTGACTTATGTTGTAGATTCACCCCTGAAGACTACATTAAATGTTTATCAGAATATAAACCCAAAGCAATATTTGTTGTACCGTCGCTGTTGGCTTTCTTAGCAAATCATCCATTGGTGACAAGAGAACATCTCTCAACAATTGAATCTGTAATTATCGGTGCGGCGCCTGCAACGGAAAACATGTTAGAAAAGTTCCTCAACAAGTGTGGGAAGAGTAGAGAAGAAATAAGAATCCAGTTTGGTAATACTTTTTTGACATCCTTATAAGTGACTTTTTTGTATATTTGTATCATATGTTGATCTCTTCATTTTGTGCATCCCTTTGTGAAATGAAGATGATTGCCTCAGCAGTTAGGAACTGTTTTTTCTATTATTTGTTTACCGTATAAAGTTACTGGACTTTGAGAAAATAGTTACAGAAAATTCTTACCTCATTTTTTTAGTGAACCCTAGGAAAAGATGTAACTTAGTCAGTATTTTTTGCTATGTAAAAAAGTAACAGTAACTTACATACTGAAGGTATCATGACTCAAAAGGCTGCAACAATAATTTGTAAAACAAAAAAAGTATCCGCAAGCTTGGGAAATTCTTCAATCAAATATCAAAAAGAATACACTATTTTATCCATTCTGAAAATGCTACTCCAATTATTCTCACTTGAAACTAAATCAATAAATTTATTAAAACTCATCTAATAATATTATCAACAGGCTTCGGAATGACTGAAAGTTCTCCTGGATTAGTGGTAACTCCATTTAATTATGCCAGGTCTAAGCTCGGATCTGTCGGCCAAATAGTTCCAGGAACTGAAGTCAAAGTAATTTCACTGACTACCGGAGAAGCCCTCGGACCAAATCTGTCCGGAGAGATGCTGGCTCGAGGCCCACAGGTATGAGAATGATGAATTAGAAATGAATTTTGATTGCACAATCTTGGAGCAGCATACAGTTTGTGATGATTATAAAACTAAATAATTTTGCTTGGCATAGGTTATGAAAGGGTACTTGAATAATGAGACTGCAACAAAAGAGACCGTTGATGAAGACGGATGGCTGCACACCGGAGATGTCGTTCACTATGACGATGATCATTTCTTCTTTATAATTGACAGAACTAAGGAACTGATCAAAGTCAAGGGCAATCAGGTGAGGAATATAAAAAGAGTCATTATCAAAATTTACTATTAATTTATTCTAGATACAGACTTATTTTAACTTATACGAATCCTATCGTTACATAAAAAATATAAACCTATTTGTAGCACAGTTTAAAAAAATGACGCTAAGTTCAATTTAACAATGAAGCCTCGTTAACGATGCGAGAAAGGCGGGACAAAATGATGAGAAACGATTTGTTTTTGAATTCTATTTTTAGTATTTAAGGTAATTTATGTTTTACGACTTCGCCCCATAAAATTTAATTGAACATGTAGCTGTCTCTTTATTAAGTCGACATAAGACACCTATGAACTCGCGGCATCGTCAGTCTGAGAACTCACTATCGCCGCAGGTGTGCTGCTTGATTCTAATTTATCCGGAAGAGCAGGCGACGTTTCAACAGCATTAACTATCGACAGATCGCTGGCAATTGTGTTAGGGGGCGAGTTTGATGTGGCGCTAGAATTTGAAGCTGCAGATGTTGCATCAATGTCTACAACCATAGAATCTGCCGGATCTGCCAGAGCCGTGTATGAATTGGAGATGACTGTAGAATTTGAATCTTCCGTAGATGACATTTCTGAATCATTATTAGAGTCATCTGAAGTACTCTCGGGAAGATTTTCAGCTACACGCGGGCTGCCTACTCCAGCACTCGAATCGACTGGGACAGAGCACGTCTCCGCCATCGGCTCGCATAATGATTCTACTGGACTACTCTCCGGAGGTGAAGGAGTGTCTGCTGATTTCATATCTTCTACATCTCCAAGCGACTTGGAGGGATAATCTTCTGTGCTATCTACAACTTTCAAATCAGCGGGTTCTTCTTTGGAACTCTTGGAGATGTCTGGCACTGTATCGTCTGGAGTAGTGACTACGGAAGGTTCTGGTGACGGAGTGACGTCTGATGTATCCATCTCTTCTTTTTTTAGACTATCAACAGCATCGCATTCGTCTGTCATGGAATTTTCTGCAACTGCTGTATCTTTTAAAACGACGGTGGTTTTAACAGAGCTGGTGTCAGGTAATTGGTCAGGTTCAATGTTTCTTCCGGCAGGAGAGGATTCGGTGACGTTGTCGGAATCGGTGCATTTGTCATCATCGGTGTCGGGGGATGATACGCTGAGTGGTGAAGGTGAAGTGTTTTCTTTGTCTTCAGTCTCTTGCACGCTACTATCGTCAGCGTCTATGGGGCTAGCGGTGGCTTCCAAAATAGGAACTTCTTTAACAGTTTTGTGTTCAGTGACAACAGCTTCGGATGTGGTAATAGAACTTTCACTGTCAGTCAGTTTCTCACTAGTGGTAGATTCCTTATCTTTCTCAGGTTGGGAGTCGGCGGTCGGGGAATTGACTGATTCAGCAGGTAAAACGGTTATAACTGAACTCACTGGTGATGTATCACTTTTATCGGAATCTGAATCATCGTTTTGCTTACTGTCCAATTCTGGCGGGGAGAGATCGGAGTCGCTGGTGGATGACGATTCGGGAAGGTCCTCAACTATTGATGATATATTGGTGTCGGCTTCTATCGTCATTAGTTCTACTTGACTGGCGGGTCGGATCGCTGCGGGACCATTTTGTGACGTATAATGAACAGTCTCTGATTCGGGCTGCGTCCTGTTCGCAGCAGAGGACCCGGATTGGACGGCGTATCCGTGTACATTCTCGGGGTTCTCTTTCCAAGTAGAGATGTCCTCCATTTCTACGTCGACATTGTATTCCGAATTGCTATCGGAACCGTTCACCATGGACTCGGCCGCTTCTCCATTTTCGGATTCAGTGTGACGCAGCTGCCCGGGGTCTCTCGTGCTCACGACTAGAATGTTCTTTTCGAACGCTCTCATGAACTTGTCGATTCTGTTGTATTGCTTCCTCGGCGCGGTCAAAAGTTCGCTGATCCTCTGAATCGTGAAAGGCGCCGACGGGAAGGCGTCAATTTTTTCTAGGAGGTTATTCTTCATTGTTTCATAGCTAAATAGATCGACATTTGGGCAGTGCGGGATATCTAAGCCGGGAGAGGTTTCGTAGAACTCGGTAATAACGCTGAGCAGTTTTTCTTTGAAGAGGTTTTTAACCAACGACCATTGATAGATAGGGTCGCCGGTCGTGGCCACGAAGTTCAAGTAATCCTCCAACTCGCGGGGTATTACTTTGGGTCTGCGTTTTGTGAATTCCTCCAAAAATTGAAATACTTCTTCAGCGTTTTCCATTCTTTCTTATAACAATAATACCTGTCGCACACAACACAACTGACGCGACCTCTCGTACCTAAAGTGAATTTATTGTCTATGGAACAAATGTTGCAATACTAATCATCAAAATATTTTATCTACCTACCTAAATTTAATATTTAAAAAAAGATATTATAACTACAAATTTATTTCTATATCCACACCAGTTTATTCTAAAAACATTTTAAGGTTCATTAATGTTTTCAAATTCTTCGCATGAGATATTGTGTAAATACATAAATACGGAAATAAATGTTTACTAATGACTTTTAAATTAATTGTATTTCAGGTATCTCCAACAGAATTAGAAAACATAATAATGGAAATTCCAGAAGTTGCTGACGCTGCTGTAGTAGGTATACCGGACCACCTTGCTGGAGAATTGCCGAAAGCATTCATTGTTAAAAAACACGGAGCTGTTTTAAAGGAAAATGATGTTTATGAATGGGTTAAAACTAAATTAGTGAAATATAAATGGTTAGAAGGTGGTGTAGCGATAATTGAATCGATTCCTAGAAACCCCGGAGGAAAAATAATGCGAAATGAACTTAAAGTTTTGGGTAGCGGCATTTCTAAAGAAAAAAAATAGATATGTAAAATTTATTATCTTTGTTATGTACTTTTTATGATTATGAAATTTAAATATTTATTTTAGTCTATTTATAGGATAATTTTTATTTTGATCTGCAGTGCACATGTTGACGAATCATTCACTTTTGTATAAAAAATATCGTGTTGTGTAAGTGTACATTTTAAAATTATTTTTTTTATAATATTTTGACAAAATATCATATCAAATTTGTAATTAATGTTAATCTTGTTCGTATGTTTTTTAAATGTTTTCTTACGCTAATTGAATAAAAATCTTTGAAAAGTTATCTTTTGTTTAATTTGTTTTTTAGCAGTTACCTCCTCAATTAAAAAAAATTATAAGTTAGTTTGAGAGGGCAGGCGCAAAATTTCCACAAAACCTTTTCAACGGAAAGTAAATCAAAATTGTTAGGGTATGAGTTTTGAAAAAAATATCATCAGATTGTATTGTTGTCTATACTTTAGTATCTTGTCTATGGTCTATACATAGACTCTGGAACTGTCACTTTAAATAGATTCAGAAAGATTATTTTTTAGTCTATGTTTGATAAAATTGATCGGACCGATCGGGAAAAGTATACTGATCTCTGCTGAACAATATAGCTAATAAAGATGAATATTGCTTTGAGAGCATCATTTAACGCCTTTGGGCGGGGGATTTTTTCTCCAGCAAGGCTTTACTCCGCACAGCCGTCTGCGAAAGAAGCTATTGATAAGTTAGTAAAGAATAACAAAGTAGTCATTTTCATGAAAGGAGTTCCTGATGCGCCTAAGTGCGGATTTAGTAATGCTGTTGTTCAGATATTTAGAATGCACGGAGTAGAGTACGATAGCCACGATGTCCTGCAAGATGAAGCAATTCGACAAGGTATAGCTATTATTTTTTTTAATTTTAAATTAAGATCAGTTTTAGCTTTTTCAGGTTAGATTTTAGATTATCAACATGTTATTACGTCGCATCTTTCATTCGATATCCTATAGCAATATATCGATGTGTAATATTTTAACAAATATGCGGTGTTAATTCATCGAGTAATGGCATGGCAAGTGATTGCATAATATTACTTCGGCCCATTAGAGACGGAGAAACCTGACGTTAAGTAAAATCCCATGTCGCCATCCCAAAATAATCGGAATGAATCTGACGTTTGGGCCACCTTGTCAATACGCAAAAAAAATGATGATTATTAATATTTGTAAATTATGGTTCTTAGCTAAGTGCTATAATTATTTCTGATTGCAGGAAAAAAAATATAGAAATTAATCATTTTCGGCAACTTTTTTTTGCTCAGAATTTAATTTAACGAACGGCAACCTATCCTAACATCGCCCAAACCTGACCCAACCGAATTTAAAATTAGGAATAACTTTGATTATTCCACGCATTGTGACAGGTGTTTCGCCTCTGAAAGATCCTGCAATCAGAAAGAATTATAGCACTTAACACATTCAATTCTGAACCTGTTTTTTAGTATGAAAATGTACACCCAATGCGTGTTCTCAGCATCCAATGTGTTAAGTAAGATTCATAATTAATTAAATGAAGAATTCCCGAGTTAATTCTGCATTTTTTTCATACTTTTCATATTGATGGGGTGGGCCCAAACGTTAGATTCATTCTGTTTCTTTTGGGATGGTGACATAGTTTTACCCTAACTTATTCTTCTCTCATTTTCAGCAGAGCAAAAAAAACAGGTTTCACCAGTAATCGATTTTACCGATTTTTATGAACAAGAAAATACGTAATGAAATATCTTCGTATCCAACTATCTTATTGACATATTTCTTTGACCCATAACGTTACTAATTTTTTTTTATCTAGTGGCATTCATAACTCAAAACTAGCAAACATCGAGACATGTTTCTTTTATCCTAAGGGGCTGACTTCTAAGTGACAATTTTAATGTATAACTTTTCCATCACAGAATAAATAAACTACTGCTTAGTTATGGGGCATTAGTTATTATATTAAGCTATTGAGGAAACATATTTTGTGTATTAAAATTATGTCTCAAAATTGGAAATAAATGATGATCGACATCAAAATTTTTCATATCAAAATAATTCCTGCTAACCAGGGCTGTGGAGTCGTTAAAAAAAAGTCCGACTCCGACTCCAGAATTTACCAAAACCACGACTCTGACTCCGACATTGACCAAAAACACGACTCCGACTAAAAAAAGGTTAATATCGTCACTTTTTTCCCCTAATTTTCCTATTTATGTGTATTCAATTAAATATCTACCTTATCAATGTGGCCAAAAGCCAAATTTGACATATTAAATGTAAAAACAAAAAGTTCAAACTTTTCAAAATTTCCGACTCCGGGTACGACTCCGGCCAAAACGCCGCTCCGACTCCGGCCAAAAAGCCCCGACTCCACAGCCCTGCTGCTAACTCTTTCTGTATTTAATTTTTATAGGTATAAAAGACTATTCAAACTGGCCTACAATACCACAAATCTACATTAATGGTGAATTTGTCGGTGGATGTGATATAATGCTGCAGATGCACCAGTCCGGTGACTTGGTAGAAGAATTACAAAAAGCTGGAATTAAAAGCGCACTATTGACGGCTGAAGAGAAGAAGTAGACACATTTTTTTAGAATAGAACATATTTCGCAAAAGGATTCGTTACCAAATAAATTTTTTGTTATAAATTTTTTGTTTTATTTCTTTTTCTTAAACAGAAGTCATGGTTGATATGTATTAGAAAAAATATTATACATGTCATTACAGCTGACGCCAATACGCCATGCATTTGACAAATATAATAAAGATATAATATATAACAAAACATAAAAAAAATATTATACAGTAAGTTCACAGATAAAATTATCCTCCTTAATAAGCAGTGCATAGATCAGTCAAACTGCCCTTGTGACTGGTGACTTAAATGACATACGCAACAAACAAGTTCTGATAAAAAAAAATGCTTTGGTTACGACCACGTACATTAAAACTTTTATAGTCTTGATGTCGGGGTTATCAATTCTGCCATGAAGAGAAAAAGAGAGATATATATAATTGGTCAGAAAATTTTCCATGCCATCAGCCAAATGGTCATCGACATTGGTTTCGGTTTTCAGTAGTATCAATCCCACCATGGACAGTTTCAGTTAAAGCTATGTATTTCTGTGATTCCATCCTACGCATATAATAAAACGGCTCGTATTTTAACGGTCATAATAGTAATACAGTTGTGGTCTGAATTTATAATAAGATGGTCAGAATCTTTATTACAGTGGTCTGAATTTATATTAAATGGTCATAATGTATTGGTTAGAATACAGAGGGCAGAATAAATTATGAATGGTCAGTATTTAAACAAATTGATCAGAATTTAAATATCATTGGGCAGAATTTAATCGAAATTGGTAATATTTAATAGTATTTGGACATATTTATTTTGACATCTGTCAGAATTTTTTTTGGAGATCGAATAGCGTTTCTATTGGTGCAAAGTGATGTCATACGACAAATGGTCCAATGAGCGGTAGATACTACTACCGCCGCGGCCATTGAATAAATCACTAGTATTTACGTTAATTTAACAGCTGTCAAAATCTATATTTTCTCTAAATATTAAAAATTAATTATCAAAATAAGGAGAATTTTGATGATGAAAGTCACCGAGAATTCAGAATTTTAATTTCAACAAATCGGCTTCTCAAAAATGCAAAAATCAGAAATAATGTTCATATTGCGCAATATATAAATTAGTATGGGAAGGGATGCCCATTATTGTTCTTGGAACCACGGATATGGATACAGTTCTATCCAAGGGGAATGGCTGTGTGCTCTGGTGAGAACACACGCAATTTTGAGATTATAAATATATGAACCCAAACCTTTACCGAATTTTATTCTGACGTTTTGTTTTTATTTGCCATTTCAGACCAAAATTGTTACAAATTCTGATCATTTTATAATTTTATTCTGACAATCATTAATTTTATTCAGACCGTTACTATTTCTTTTATGACCTTATATTGAATTGTATTCTGACCAAGGAAACCATTTTTATTCTGACCGAAACATCATTTTAATTCTGACCATTTATTTTGTTGCCTAATAAAACAAGGCGACGCAATAGCGAAAAGCTTACCACTAGTTCTGTCCTAGCTCTATTCTATCCTTACTTTCACCAAAAAAGAGTATATGAGTGACTGCATAATGAGCAGAACCTTGTAGGAATCCACAGGTATACAATATCTTCTCCAAAATACTTAATATTAGGATTCTAAGTGGCAAGTTATTATTCTCTCATAATTTTTAATAAAAAAAAATAATAAAATTTTGGGATTGTTAGTAAAACTTATGCTTTATTTTTGTAAATTTAATACAACTCACCATTAAGCTACTATGCAGCTAATCTGAGGATGCTTCATGAATTAAATATTGTTCAAGGAAGAAAAACATTTTGGTATACACTTTTGCGATTATTACAGTAAGTATCTTTTGTTACTTCATACATGAGGCAAGATGACCATCGAATATTTAATCACATTTATTTTTCACGGTACTGTACTTAAAGGTATATTCTGCATAAGATTACGTCACTGGGTATTTTTATTCATATTAAATGATTGCCGTTTGTCAAGGTTCTTCAATTTATCCTGTATCACCTCTTGAACAGACATAAATTGGTTATGGCCGCCATCGACTAACTCCAAGCATTTATTTCTAAAATTTTGGTTGATGCTGTAGCTAATAGTGTTAGCAATTGATTCGGAAACATATTGGCAATATTTTTTATATTCTTTTTTCGTATGCGACTCAATATTTTCTTTATCACCAGCGGTATTAGAACATTCTGGATCACAAATAGTAATACTCTTCAATTGGGGATTGGTGCATTTTAACTTCAATAATTGGTTCTTGATGGTAATTATATCACAATTGGAAGAAAACTTGATGGATACTGTTTCAATCTGTTCCAAATTAGTGCGTCTTTTACATATTTTATGATTGGTAATTGTATTATCCACAATGTATATAGTTTGAATTACATCTGTTACATTTATTACCAGATCTGATCTTATTGGTGGGATATCAAGAATAAAACTTTCAATATCAATATTAACGCCTAATATCTGTCTTCCAGTAGCTGTAACTGTAACATATGTATTAGAGTAAATGGAAAACTCCATTTTCATGACATGCATAAAAATAACTTTTTCACAGTTTTACAAACCTGATAAAACAGTTTCACTGTCATGGTGTATTTCAATCTTTAAATCATCAATATCAAATGGTTCTTTTAACATATTTAGAAATGAATTCAACAATTGCTGAATTATTAGTGACATTTTATGTTTTCAAACATCAACAGCTTTTGTGGTGAGTTGAACTTTTCCCGCTTCTATTGTATGAGTGTTGCCATTTATATTGTTTTATAAAGAATGTCTATGAAAATTTCGTTTTCTAGCTGTCAAAAATTATTGCTTCACTGGTTTTTGTCATTGAAGATGAAAATATTATTTCATCATTATTCATAAGACATTTGATTAATAAAAAAAATCAAATAATAATAGCAGTGATATATACTTATCTATTGCTAATCACTGATCAAATTGTGAAATTTAAGCAAGAGATGTATACAGTGATGTGCTGCTAAAATTCTATCAATCGACTTGCACTTTGGCAAACATTAAGCCCCAATTTTTATATATTTTTTTTGGTTTTTATATTAGATAATTTATACATGACATAAATTCATTCCAAATAGTGATTTGATTTTCATTCGAACTTGACATGTCATATTCGTCTATCATCTGCTATGATCTTATAAAAATTCAATCTAAGAATTACGATAGTTAAAACAAATAAAAAACTGTATTTTAAGAATCGGCATTCCTAACCAAAACTATTTTAGCAACCGGCTCGAGCCGGTGTGAGCCCATAGCAGCACATCACTGGATATGTATACCTTCATATACCTAAAAAGTAATTTAGATAAAGTAAAGTTTCAAGCACTGAGCAAATTCAGACGGTTTTTATTGTCACAAGACATTTTTCTCCATAATATATATTAAAGAGACCTTTTAAAATGAATATCGATTGTCCAGCTCAAGGTTTTTTTGGAATACTCATCACTTTTATCCATTCGTTTAATGGTAGGTTGGCAGGAAACTCATTCGGTTTAAATGAGGCTTGTGAGATGTATCAAAGATACATACTGAAAGTATTTTTTCTTGTGAGTATAGTCGTATTCAAACAATACAAAAAACAAAAGAATCCAAATTCTATTGCAAGAATTTTAAGGAAGAATTTGTGTTAATGGAAGTATGCATGTTCTGTATTGAACTGTGTTTCATTGAAAATTATAGTAGTATGTTTATAAAGTCATAGATTTGTGTTGTTTTGGAATTGTGTTCATCCAAATATAGGACGGATATGATGAGATACAATTGATTGTTGTAATTGGTCTTAAATGGTTTTTTTCAACAATAAATTATGTTCCATACCTTTGGCTGCAACTTTTTTACCGTCCATATATTGTGATGAATACAGAATAAAACAATTACAGGTTAGAAAAATTATCAGTTGTTGAAGTATTTCATAGTAATGTGCAGAATTTGTCTAGTTGTTATATCCATGTAAGAAGTATGCAGTATACTTGATAAATAAAGCAATAAAAACATTCAGTATTAGTTTAAACATAACTTTTATTTCTTCACTGTACATTCAAGTTAGTAAACGATTTTGGGCACATAAATTCAACCTTATGACTAATTAGTAAGATCTTCGTAAATGACAGCGTAAAATATATCAAATTCAAAACGCAGACACCCAATTTCGGGTTAACATAACAAATTCACTTTTCTATTTCTGTGATTCTATTTTGAGTTTTAATGATATAGAAACCACAATATGCATAAATCGATGGCAAATTGGCTGATTCACTGAAAAGAATAATACTTAAAATAATTTTATAAAACTGTTGAATTATATTTGTGACGTAAAATTATAAGCTGTACAATACTATAACATAAATAAAATAATATAAAAGTGAGATACGCAACACACGGGAAGCGTAGAATATTAAATAACTTTGGGGAACGCCCATCACTCGATGAGATATATTTTTGATCAGTGGAAAATTTTCACAAATTATTAATAAAAGATGTAATAAGAGGTGGCATTGTATATTTGTTTAAAATAAATCCAAACAAGACAATATATTACGGTGTTGCCGTTAAAACATATTATAAATATGATATGATGCAAGACATCTATGATTATAACAGATAAATCTCGTAAATAAAAATAAAATTTATATATAAAATAAATAAAAGTATTTATATATATCGCTGCACGGTAGGTGAGATGATAATTAGAATTTGTAATTATTATTGGTGTTCATAGAGTTTTTGGCATAAAGATTGCACAATCCAAACTAATGGCTTGTCCATTAACAATAGTGAGAGAAATGACTGATATATTTTGATAACACCTTTCGATGGAGACTCATTCTTGATGTAGGTTTTATAGCAGCCGATTCAAATAAACCCTGCGAGGATATTCTCTCCTCTTCCCACAAGTGGTGATGATGTGTTTCAATCTGAAAGCAGATTCGAAAAAACTATCAATACAAAATGATATTTCCAATGGACAATTTTCAACTGTCGTCCATACTTGAACCTATCCTATTGAAATTTGTTTTTAAAAATTTATTTAATAACTAATGAAGGATTATCGTTGAAAATCCGTTTAAAATTGAAATAGATTTTTTGTATGCATTTTTTTAATAAGAAAATAAACAAGCAATACAATGCTATACAAGCGAGGTCAGTGCAATTTCCATTAATAAATCAAAATATTATTTGATTTAAAAAATGATAAGTAATATATTATCAATGCATGGGATGTGGTTTACCTCACGTAAATTATTAGCTGGAGCACGCAAATGTGCAAAGCATAGACTTTTGGATTGAACTTAGTACGTGTTTTTAGCAATATCTTAAATCTGAATTCTATTAAAAGGTAGACCATTTGCAATATGCCTTTAACTCTTTAAACATTTATAGTATTTTATTTGGCAATAGCAAAGAGGTAGAAACGTTAACGGCTGAATGAATGTTATGTTACCTAAAGATCGCTCTCTCCGTAGAGTGCAGTGCTGAATGCCATATAGTCGAGGGCACCAGGTACGGCACCTGATCCGCGGAACGGTGCCATTCTCTGAACGCAATATTCTGCCTGGTCTGGTGGAAGCTCACGTCTCAACTCATCGGCTAGGATGTATGGCTAAGAAGGAAAAATATTTAAATTATAGTATACTGTATTTCGATAAGAATCTCAAAAAAATATTTGACAAGATAAAATAAAAATGTTTACTTTGTCTCCAGCTAAAATCCTGAAGCTGTCGATGACCTGTTCAGCTGTGTCTGTGTCGGTTGATTCACGGGTCATGAAATCTAAGAATGCGTCGAAGTGCACAAAGCCTGAAAATTAAAAATGATTCAAGTGAGAAATTTAAACATAAAAAATAATGCCAAGGTGATAAAATGTTTGCTGAAATTTAAATAAAAATGAGACATACCAGTTGAGTTAGGATCGACGACAGCTAAGATGCGCTGGAAGTCAAGTTCTCCTTGACGGTCCTTGCCAATGCTGTATCCCAAAGAAACCAAACAAGACTTATACTCATCAGGGGCAAGGCGTCCTATAAAAAAACATGAATATTAAGATTAAAATATATGCAATGTTTCTGTTATATTGTGGTTACAATATCACTTATCTACAATAAACCCATTCCCTGAATTAAATTTTGTTATAAGACTCTTTTTGTCTGTTTTATCTAACTTAAAATTTCAGTGTATGGTGCTTGTCATCATTATAAGTTAGACCTGTAGTTGAGTGTTAACGTCATTAGCTTTGGCTTGCTGAGCGCACGAGTCAAGGCCCTTTCTGGGTAATAACATTTCTCAATTGAATAGTTAATTGTGTGACAGGGAAATGGATGAATATGACATCTCACTCATATTATAAGGATTGTTTCAGAATATTGAATATAATTTGTACCATAGAATCAATTATTATCAATCTACTGATTATCTGTGGTGGTTGGCCAACCACTCAATTGTTTGTCTATGGTATTTGGGTGTCGTTTCAGGGATTATTTCTCAAAGCATTTTTTTGTGACAAAGCTTAATATGTATAACAAAAATTTAACTTGCCAGTGCGATTCTTGTCAAAGTGGTTGAATGACGCCCTGAATTCTGTCAGTTGTTCTTGTGTGATGCCCTTGGAGTCACGGGTCAGGATTTGATTCTCGACCTCATTGATATTCCTGTTGATAGATGTCAAGAGTTGTTCCCATCCAACACGCAGGGTTTCCATTGTGTATTGAGAATACCTATTTTCGAAGATCATGCCTTCTTGTACGGCTTGGTGAATCTTCTCGAGTTCTTCAATGTGTGGTTTGTAAGCGTACACACCCTGTTCATATTCCTTCAGCCTGTGGAGTTGGTCTTCGAGAGATCCCTGGATTAAAACAAAAAGGATTTCATTTTACAAACAGGCAAAAGATTGTACAAGCATTTTGTTTTCGTCTTTAATAATTCTAAAGATATAGAATAGAATGTTCATGTTCACGATTTTTGGGTTTAAGTACTATGTTGACTTTAAAAGTTGGCGATTATTTTTAAAAACAGCATATGACGGTTGAATATATATCAATAGAATTAAGTAATTAATACCTGGAGTCCCATTCCGATAGCGGTAACGGCATCCATTTGCCTCTCAATCCAAGGTCCAACAGCATTGGCCTTCTCGGCGAACTGTCTGCGGAGCATTTCATTGTTCTGTTGCTTCCTCAATTCAGCTGCAAGGGTGGAGTCACGTTGGGGAACTAATTGCCTAACGTCAGACCATTTCTTGGTAAGGTCCTACAAAGAAAATTAAAAGATTTATTATTCAACTATTTTACAATTTGTAATGCAGTAAAGCAAATCCATAATGTAATGAATCAATTTATTACATTGATATTGCTGAGAGAAATGAAATGATTTTATTGCACATTTGGTATGAATTGGTATATTAATTAAAGCCTTTTAATTTATCTCCAGTTATGATACTAATAAATTAATTTTATTCACATTTCTTTTTAATCCATACTTAGTTTTAACGACAGTTTATTAGATTGTCTTCTATAATAAATATTAGGTATAATAATTGATAGAAAACTGATTTCTAAATAAAAGTAATCTTCTTACATGGGCTGTGAGAGTAGTATAGGGGTTCTCAAGTCCTCCAGGAATCTGGTGTTGCTTGACGATGGTCTCAACTTCCCTGACGAGGTTGACGATGGACTGGTATTCCTTATCGGCCTCTCCAAGAGTAGCCTTGAAGCGGGAGTGGGCATCCATGAGTCCGGTGATTTCTTCCATTGTGTGAACGATGAACATATCTACGAGATCCTCGATGGTTCCATCCAACCTGAATTAGAAGAATGCACATTATGATAAATATTAAGGTAATCGATAGATTATCAAATAAACAAAAAATATTAAATGAAATTTGGAAAACTAAAGGATTTTTTTTCAATATGCTCAGCGTTCTTTCTAGCGGAGTATTTTCACAGGATGTATCAAAAAAAGAACCAGTTGTAGTTTTAGATCTGTAGGTGAACATATCAGAGTGTAACGAATAGACAAGAGTCAACATTGGTTTGATCTTTGAAGAATCAATGAATTTAATACTTTGTTTACGGGCTTTTAATTAATATGGTAATTACGCACAAATTTGTGCACACCGTAAACAATGGGTTGATAATAGATTTCCTGAGGTGGCAATTGAGTAAAAAAAGTACTAAGAGTAAAATTTTGCATGATGCATATTATTGTATGTCTATGATTAGAGAATTTAATGTTGAATTCAACTTACCAGTTGTTGAATGGAGCGGCTCTCTTAGCGAATTCGAGATGCAAGATGTCAATCTTCTCGAGGATACGTTCGGCTTCATCAAGAGCAGCGCGACGGCGCTGTGTCAATGCTCCAAGACGATCCCACTGTTCACAGATGCGTTGGCAACGTGCGTTGACACTGCCTGCGTCATGGTATTCCAGGGTGCTGTAAACAAAAATGCTTCATAAATACGAGAATATTTTGGTTGCACAAATAGTAGCTTTATATTAATTATCACAATATGTCTGATTTGCATCTACAGGTCATTCAATGGAGGGGTGGGCACTGGCATGCAAAATCATTTATGTCTTATTATTTCATTATCAATAGTTTGGACAACCCTGGTGTTGATTAACACTGGCATGATTTTTGTTGAATCGTCATTACATTACGCTGAAAACATTGTTGGTCACTGCAATCATTAGCATCACCGGTGCGTAGTTAGGTGACACACAAAAGTATAATATTTTTGATAAATGATAATCCTAATAAACATAAATTTAATCAACTCACTTCAACTCCTGGGCGATGGCAGCAATTTGTTCAACTCTGTCTTGGTGAGCGGCAAGGTCTGATTCGAAAGCTTCGTGCTTCTTCTTCAAAGCTTTCACTTCGTTCAGGCGACACTGCCTGAAGTCCTGGGACTGAAGCATATCTTCTTTGCCTGAAAACAACACATCACAATAAGTAAAGAAAAGTAAAAAGACATTGTTGTTAAGTAATAATAGAACAACACGACAGTCCTGATTTTAAAATAAAGAATTCAATTGCAATTGATTTTTCAAGCCAACTACTAACTCAGATTTAAGATATATGGTGGCAATCCGACTAGAAAAGGCTTTTCCTTTATGGAACAAATAGACAAGCAAAATTTGGGCATTATCTTATATATTGTAGGCATTTGAAAATTATTTTTTACAAACCAGATAATCAAGGTTCTACTGTAATTTTGAAGATAGATAGCTTGTTAAGTTTATCTAATAATAAAGTAAGAATGGAATAGAACCAACCGCGAGTCCAGTCTTCATGGATGTCAGCTTTGTGCTTGAACTTCTGGGCAAGATGCTCAAGACGTTCGAGTCTCATCATCTCGCTCAGGAGCCACTCCTCAAAGGCTTTCTCTGACACTTCCAGACCTTTCCATGCTCTGGAAATATCCTGAAACAAAACAATCACATCTTAGATTACAATCAATACAAATAAAATTAAGAATTCTATAAAGCATCAACATGCTTTCTTCTTCTGTGATATTTAACTATTATTTTTTTTTGTATGTGAACGATTCTTTATGGATACAATTCTATAAATTGGTTGGTAGATCTAAATAATTTTAAGAATACCATGCTAACTACTTTATCTTAAAAATGGGGTGTGAGAGCAAGTCTAATTCATTTCTAATTCTTAAAAACAGGTTGAACAGGTGACTAAAAATAGTTGTCATAAAACAATCAGCAGACATATTCTTTAGATTCAAAAAATTTATATTTATCTAAATTAATTAAAAAACAGATTAATTACTGATGTTTTACGTACCGAAACCATCTTGCCTTCAGTGGGCATGTAGGCGGGGCGATTGCTGAGGCGCAACTTGGTCTGGAGGGTGTTGAAGTTGGTTTCCAACTTTGCCTTTTGTTCCACACGTGGGGGTTTGTGTTTGCGTCTGTAAAGGAAAAAGATACCGTAGTTAAAAATCAATTGAATGATGTTTCAAATATATTCCTATCTTGTACTATAATTACACTTATCCTAGTATGGACAGTGTCACAAATTGATTTATTGTTTTACGTTCCAAAGCATGGATATGTTTGAAATTCCTTTCGAAATAGAGCGAGCGATAAGATAACTGATAGTTTTGCCCTAGTTCAATCCCTTTATCCTTACTCTATTCAGAAAAAAAAGTTCTCACCGAACAACATCTTTAGTTTATGGCTGTTAATCACTCCATGGAGTATTTTTACTTTATTGATTTTATTCAATTTGAGATAGTTTTGTTAAAAAATGCCAGAGAAAATTGATGAATTAAAGTGCAAGGAGACACCGATCAAAATGTCGATTAGTTGCATGCTGAGGGTTAAAGGAATACGCTGAAACAGTGGTCAACTATTTGGTGCAGCAGCAGTTGCAACGGATGAGATAATGCACATAGGGTGTAAACTATAAAACGCGTTTAACTACATTTTTCCTGTTCTAATTTGATTTTCAAAAACAATAAATTAGCTTGTAAGCATAAAATTAGCCAGTCTACCATGTTTTGAAAAAGCATCTTCCTCAATAAAAAAACTTAAACACAAAATAATTGTGTTGACATCTAATAGGGCGTAGTGAAGGGTTTTGTTTAAAAATACCTGTAAGTGCGGTAGTCCTCCAATTTCTTTTGGCATCCGGCCAAAGAGTTGTCGGTCTGCCGGCTTCCCAGCCAAGGCATGGTTCGCCTGATCCATTCCAACAGCTGGACAACAAAATTTGCATAAGTGACAATGAAATCAATATGAAATGCATATGTTCAATATTCAGTTTGATAAAAAATTTTATAATTGATAAAAGATTTAATATTTGGAAACACAAAATTATTTGGCCATCCAGACAGATATAGGTCACCTTATAATTGAGTAGTTTCATTTTAATGTGGAGATGAAATCAATTTTAAATATGGAATTACAATCCAAAATGAAGATATAAATAATCATAGGGTTTTGACTGTTCGGCAGTATTTTTTGTCAATTAAGGTCCAATAAGTTTGTGATGTAAAATACTTACATCACTGGCAAGACGCTCATACTCTTCCATGAGGCGTTCATTTTCTTGATTGACTTTCAACACCTTGCAGATGCGGTTGGCAGCTGTTTCAGCCTGAAACATTATCAAAAACGTTAAAAACAAGTCATTTAGAAAAACAAGATTTCAATTGGTTGTATTACTATTCGAATTGATATTATTGTTGAGGAAATACAGTGTTTATAATTGAAGAATGAATGAAAAGTTGGGTATTTAAAAGTTTTTCCCATTGTCAATTTATGAAGTGAATTTTATTCCATTTTTTATTTGAGATGAGTAATTATAAAATGTTGCTGTTGTTATAAAAAAATAAACACAAAGCGTTAAAAACAGTTGTATTAGTATTACATATGTATTTGAAAAGGGAAGGAAGTTAAACTCTAAACTGAGAAATGGATAACTATTGTAGAAATCTAATATGAATGAGAATGGCTATTTTGGCAAGATGATTTTTTCCCCATATATTATATTATACTAATTCAAACAACATAGACAATTTATCATAGTATTTAACTCTACTATATTTATTTTAATTTATCCAATAAAATATCCTAAGTTATACTTTTAGGAAAAAGAATGCATAGTATATTTTTGATAAATTTGGTTGAATTTTATGATATATTTATAACTTCTTCTACACTCTAATAGTGTTCCATTTAACTATTTAACTAGAGACAGCTCCTTTTTTGTTTGATACATGTACGTATTATTGCATTAGTATTAAAAACAAACCTTCTGTGCTCCAGAAAAACAGTGGTAGTACGAAGATACATATGTCATGACAGCTCGCTCGTCAGGCATAGCAGTGTTCTGTAAGTCTGCCAATAACAAAAAGCAAATCCAATGTCCAATAAACATGCCTTTTTAGTATACAAATAATATTTGATAATACAAAATTCTTGTAAATACAACAAATGTTTCTGATCATGTATCACTATCTGAATTCATAGACAGAACTAAATATCGAATGCCTAGTCTTTTATGTTGATTAATTATCTATGAATAAGTTCCAAATTTGAATAAAAGTGTCAATTAAATAATTATCATGAATTATTTTTGCTTGAAAAGAAATAATATACTACTGTACATTGTTTTCAATAAACAATGTTTCCATTATGCAGATCAATATGATAGCTATAGTAGTGGAGGATATACCTTTCACCACATTGGTTATACAGTATCGCAGTGGAATACAGTTAACAGTAAAACTTCTGGTATGTAAACACAGAATTAGTTTTAACTGGGTATTCGATAGTTAGAAAATGTCTTATGGTGATTCAGATAATAAAAAAAACCAGCAAATAAATAAACAAAACAACATAAACTCTTGGTTATTAATACATTAAGCAGGTACAAAATATTATTGGAAACAATATTATGAATTCACAGCCTTGCAATTTTATCCGATATAGTTTTTATCTGAAATACAATGAATGACAGTTATTATAATATTAGGGGGGTTATCAAATTAATAATTATAAGTAGGTGTATAAAGAAAATGTTATATTGTCGGAAATGTAGATTTGTATATAGTATTAAGAATGCAAACAGGGAGAAACAACATGGAATCAAAAAATGCAATCAATTCTACATTGATAATACTTATTCTCAGGGATGAGATTTGAAAAAAGTAAGAAGAAAGGAAAATTTCAGTATTGCAATAGCAGAAAATAACAATATAATTGGAATGATTTAATAGATTTAGATAGATAATTTAAGTTGGGTAATAATGATGCAGGATTATTATTTGTTTCAATTTGACACTATATAGAAAATGTTTTATTTTTAAATTCCATGCTGTTTGAAAATATCAATTCGGAGATTCCGTTGCATATGCAGGCCTGCAAGTGGGAGTACAAAAAAACGTCACAGTTGGTAAGAAAAAACTCAATCAAAAAGATGTTTCAACAACAAATCATGCATGCTTTGGAGGTGGCTGAAGAACCACGTCACTCCTTCACCTGTTGGGCACCCTGGAAAGCGTGATAGTAGCATGACACGTAGGTCATGATAGCACGCTCATCTGGCTTGGGGGTGTTGATCAAGTCTGGAAAGGCATTCAACAAATTATATTTAATTCAATGTTTCCTTTTTATTCCAATTGTCCAGTCATCAGGATTTTTTATACAAGTAAAAAATGGTTCAAGATTATCAAGTCAATATTATTCAAAACTAAGGTAAGATTTACACTTTAAAGTAAGAATACTTTCGAGTACTATATTTTTTTTTTAAATAACTCATGTATCTAATATATAGTGCAACACATCATTCTAATGTCGTGTCCCATCATTAAAGGGTGAAATGAATCAGTGTTAATGGGAAAAATTAAATTAAAATTCAAGCATGGATTTGGAGTTTAATTTTTTTTAATTAATTCGAAAATTCGTTGAATATTCGAGTTTCAATACTTAGTTGGAAAATCAAGTAATGGTGGAATTAAAAAAAAAACTGGATTTTATTACAATTATTGCGAAACTTTCTAAACAATTTATGTAATACTGTGGAACAGAATATTCATTCATATTTAACTTTTACCATGTAAATCAAACGGTAGTATTGCATGAAGTAAAATACACATGTCTGACAGTTGTATGACAAATACAAAGTCAAAACTAGTAATATTTAGTATTCATAAACAGAAAATATAATACAATTCTAACAAGGCAAACAACGGAGACATGATAATTATAATTCATTTATTTTTATACTCATATTGCAGTATAAATAGGTGAATTATTAACTATGCTAACCAACTGAAATGAAAATTTTAAGATGAATCATATTAGATACACAACATATTACTATGAATGTCTACTTTGATATAAATGTCTAACAGCTTTTGTAAATAGTGAAATGAAGCTAATATTGGCTATCAATTTTATGACTAAGACTGAAATGTTTTTGATGAGGAGAAAAGAGGAACGTTGATGCTTTTTATGATGGAAATATCTATTGAAAATTTTATGCTATTTTAGATAACTATTCAAGAAAAAAATTGTTTAGTAAAATGAATCACTGTTCTACAGAGCTATTTGTCAAGACATACAATAATAATATTAATTGAATTGGCATTTAATTGGGTAGAACTCCAAAATACGATAATACGGTGAAAAAAATAACAATGTTTTTTAATTCTACAGAAATTATTTTATATATTTGTTGATAGCTATTTCGGCTTATCCCCACTTAGTCAAAACCCAGATTAGCTTTCACTTTGAGAAATACATCAAATCAATGGGTCACATTTAATAACATATAAAACTCGGATGGTGGAACAGAGAAGATGTATTGTGTACCCTGTCTACAACGGTATATATAGATAAGTAAATGCACGTTTAAACATAGTTCTGACGATGGCGTAAGCCGATATAGCAAATCAACAAATATGTAGAATAATTAAAATACATAGCTATTTTTTTCACCATACAATAATTATATATTTCCCAAGGGTATGAATAAAGGAGAAGCCAATTCGAGTTGAGCCATTGGTAATTTTTTTCCCACTCTAACACTGCTTCGCCAATAGCAGGAAAAACAAGTAAACAAATGAAACGCGGAGAATCCAATTACAGTTCAACTTAGAATCCTGACTTCAATAAACGAATCTGAGATGGGAATCATTTCAAAGTCTTCAATTCAAACCCGAGTCTTATGTACACTACTTTTATAATACTAAAATACAAAGCTATCTGTGTTTTATAAATATTTATAGAACTATCTTAGGCGTAACATTTATTTATAATTATTAATTAAAACATGCATGAATGTTTAGAACAGAGCAGTAGAAAAATAAATAATGAAACCTTAGAAACAATTTCTCTTTCTGTAGCATAACATTAAAGTTATTGCATCACTAGTAATGAAATTGAAACTAGACTTAAGTTTTAGAATGCGAAATGATGTAATAATAATGTGTATGATGTTAATTGCATAGAAAGTTGGCAGGTTATTTTAAAATAACTCATTTTGATGTCTGCAAAGTGCAGCTTGTGGTTTGCCAACTGTTTTGTAATAAATCATATTTCGTAATTATAATTCACTGACAAATATAATACTGTCAAATAAATTACTAGCAATGTTACATTGTATGGAAATTGGATAAAAATATAGTATGGTAATGCTATATGAAGAATTGCATATTCTATAATGCAAAAGTAGCCAAACAAATGAAAGCACCTGCAGTACATTAGCCTTGAATAGCTACATTTATATCATTGACCACTTTTAAGCTTTGGCAGTGTTTTATCAAATAATCTGTACTAAATGTTGCCAACTTTGTTTTTTTTTTATAAAGGTGACATATCCAAGATTATTTTTTATTTATTCCTATACTGACTTACTGTACCTAACAGTGTGTGGGTTTTAAGTATTAATACATATTCCGTTTTCTAAAAGCTAGCTTAGTTCTGATTAAGAACAATTTTTGTCAGCTGAAATGCTTTTAGAGGGGTAACCATGAATAAAAACACCTTACGAATACCGATTGTGAGTGCTTAACTGTAATCAGGAATTGTTTTTTATTTTGAACACAAAGAGTCTATTTCGTCTTGCCAAATAGTGTTGTTGTACAAAAAAGTTTGTAGATATGATACAGGAAAGTTCAGGCCTTTTGAAGACAAGTTAAACTTCAAAATAAATAGTTGAAATAAAGAAAAATATATACCAAAGGGGAAATATTTAAAATTGTAATATACACAGTTGCTGTAAAATATTACTTTTCAGTAGGATCAGAAGATTAGTTTTCGAGGTAGAAAATACGCACCATCAGGGTCTAACATCCTAGGGATATCCAGGTACTTCTCGGCGACGTCGAATGCGGTGTTGAGATTTTCCAAGGGGTTGTCCTTGGAGAGTTTGCTGTAGTCGATGAGGTCGGGGCGATGGCGATGGATGAGGGCACAGAACGCCAGACCATCCTTGAAGGACAGATGGAAGTTCTGGACGTTCACGTTCTTGTAAGGTGCAGTCTTGCGCTGGCACCACAGCAGTAAGCCTTCCTGTATACCAAAATCACAAAATGTCAAAATACAATTTTAAGATACAAGATTATAATTACATTAAAGGTTGACAGAATCAAAAAGGTTAATTATGTTAAATGGATGGTTGAAATTATAGACATGACATGACAATACAAAATTACTGTCTAAATTTGATCCACTTTCATCATCCTGTTTGATTGAGTTTAAGCTTATATTGGCTTCAATAATAGATCAATTGATGCTTGTAAAGCCAATAGATTTTTTATTAAGTAGTCGTTTATTAAGTTAGTTGCACTAATTTAAACTGTTAAAGACTTTTTTTTAAGCACATTTTTTATTTGCATAAGTTCATAAGATTGAAAAAGAAATGCTTTTATCAATTCCCAAGTAATATGCTTAATAATAATATATATTGGTTAACGATTTTTCCAAGAGTAAAGGTAGTATTTAAAATTTTGAATATTTTACTGTAAAAAATAAAACATGTCAAATATTGTAATGACACCCTTTAAGTCGTGGTATACCATATGGCATCCCAAAAATCCCCGTTATCCTTATGATATACAAATACCTAATTCTGCTTATGATATACAAAACAATCATCTCCCCAAAGCAACAAATAAATAAAATTCATAAATAATTCAGATACTTCCTGTTCTCAATTTAAAAATTCATTTTTACACATCACTTAATTAAAAAAATTGTTGGGAGTGATAATAAGATAAACATTTAGTGTTATTCAAAGTTAAGACATGGTCAATTAAGATGGCCTATTTCTGAATTGCTTCCAGCTAAAAACATACTCAATTAAAACAAACAGAAGCAAGGAAGCATATAATCACCGAGTTGTTTGTTTTATTAAGCCTACTGTACTATGATAACATCATTGTAATAGATGTGAATTGAAAGTGATTTACAATGACAGATGTTAATTATTTTGTTTAGGAGATAAGAATTGCATAATTTGTTGTAAGGAAAGTACACTACCCATTTAGGTAATCTAAAACTCAAATAAAAACACATCAGAATGAAAAATTGTAACACACACTGAAATGTGTCAGTGAAATTGATCTAGTTGAAGTCGTGTTATTTTTATTTTAGACTGGTAAAATTGACATTAAGAAGTATTCATTGACAGCCAAATAGTAATAAACAAAGTCATGGATGGGCAAGCAATTTATTGACCTTCAGTAAAATAATTAATAATATTAAATCAAATACAGTGGAGCCCCCAATTACACTACTCCGAATTACGCGCTGGCTTTGAATATTCGCCGCAAATCCCCAATTGAACGGTTGCATTTACAAGTAACTAAATATTTCGTCCATATTGTTTTTTTTTTGCAAAACTACGGGGAATCTTAGTTTTGCATTTTTCGAGGAAAAAAACCAAATCCCCAATTTTGGAACACATTCACTCCCATAATTACACTACTCCAAATTACACATCCTGTCTTTAGTTTAAATGGGGGTTTTACTAAATGAAAGAGTTTTATTTTAGTTGAGTTAACTCGATTAGGATTTTTTGGAAGTCATACCTTGGCAGTCATTTCCTCAACGGAGATGTCTTGGATGGCGAACCTGAGAATGATGGTCCAGATCATACCAAGGGTCATCTTAAGATTACCATCGACAATCTCTTCTGCTCCAATGGAGACGAGTTTGACTCCTGAAAAATAATGAATAAACTATATAAGCACCAAAAGAAAAGAGTAGAAACAGTGGTTCAAATTATCACATTATTTTTTTGCAAAGTAATCATTGATTCATATAGATAAATTCAATATTAAAAGGGTATAAAAAAATGATTACACACATTAAGAACATTCAGAAATGATGAATTGTTGAAAAAAATATTTTGAGCTAAAATAGACATTTGTAATAAAAATGATATCTCTAGTACCCTTCAATAAGGGAATTATCATACATTGTTCAAGGTGAAGGAGAAAAAAATTATCGATTGGAAATTAACGCTTATTATATCCTATCATCTCTATAAATCAGTGCTTCTCAAACTTTCTCATGCAACAGCACCATAAATCTGAAAAAAAAAAGTTTTGCGCGGACCCATGTTTGAGAAGCACTGCTATAAATGGTGGCTTTCATCAACTGACAATAAGTTGCTCAAACAGTCAAAAGAAGTGCCCCTGACATCTGGAAATGTAAATTCATATTGATAGCAGAGAAAGGGTTAATAAAATCTCGCAGCAAAAAGAAAACAGTTTAATTTTCTTGTTTTGATTGTTTGAATTTGTTCAGTCTTTTTGCCGGGCTGTAAATTGTCTTGGGGTGTTGACTTGCTCTATTGCTGCGTTTCCTAAACTAGGGGCCGCACACTAACATGTTTTTTTTCAGATTTAGGGGGCCGTTGCATGAAAAAGTTTGAGAAGCACTGCTATAATGTACGGTGAGGCATTCGGATTCCTAAATTGAAATATCAATCAATGGTTGTGATATTTAATCATTTAAAAAAGTCTTCGTATCCTCACCTTTGGATGCGATGTAATCGAGTGCCTTGTTGACGTTGGCGATCTTGTGGAAACGCATCTTGCCACGGTCGGGTTTGGGGAGGGTCTCTCCAGAGATGACCTCAAGAAGCAGCATGAGCTTAAGCCCGTTGCGGAAGTCATCTTCGATGTTTTCGATCGCTGTTCCGGCTTTGCGCAAATGACTGTTACACCACGCGGTGAATGTCTGCAATGAGAAAAACAAAGATACATTAATATATAAATCAACTTTATATATGTACATTATGTTACAATAAATGTCACGATTTATTCATCTCTGTAACGCACTGCACAAACCCACAGTCTCCCACTCCACATTATGCTGATCGAGGAATTGTTGTTGGTAGTTTTATCATCAAGTAATTAATGCTGGTGTAATATAGTATATCGATGGCTTAAAGAGAAAATTTTCTATCTCCGTTTTTGTCTATTGTGCAGGAGAGAGTAAAAACTGATTATTTTGAGAATGTGACAATTGTGTTGTAAACAAAAAAAAAACCCTTTCATACGATTTATTTGTACCACTGCTGAAAAACACCGAATAAATGACAGGTGACAATACGAAATGGCGGAGTTGTATAATTAGCAGTTTAGGTTTTAGAACGACCGTGGAGATATAAAATTTTCTTAAAACGTTTTTTCCGATGCACCTAAATAAGTTTTGGTTATAAAAAAAACGAGACATGCACATTGCATGATACAACAAGATGGCATTATTAAGTCATTTTCAGCCAAAAGTGGAGTTAACAACATTACTCTTTAAGCGATCGATATGTATGTTGAACGTAGCCTAGTGGTAAAAGCTGTGTTCATATGAACAGGCGGGTCCGAGTTTGAAAACAATTATTTTTCAAATAGATTTTGAAGAAATTAAGTATGGACTGGTAAACAATATTAAGGTCATTTTTTAATGTCGTAAACACTGAATAGAAATAATGTAGCCTTAAGGCTAAACCATAGGAATTGCTACCAATCTTTTTCGAAAGTTTAATTCAATAACAATGCCAGTGAATGCTCTAGTGTCAATTTAGTTATCCATTGATATGATACATTGATTTTTTATTATTTATTACATTTAAATAAACATAAACAAAACCTTTACCTATGTATATAATTCAAAAACTCTTAACGAAAACCCAAGGCAGAAAATCACAACTCAACTTTAGGTTGCAAATGATGTAATTTTTAATTAAACTTGATGTAAATCAATGTAATTAAAATTTATATACTATGTTCTTCTCAAATAAAACATAAGAACAAAGTATAAACATGCTGTTCAAAGACACCTCCCAACCAAATAAATCGATCAATTACTATTGATACTGGAAATGTTAGACCATAACAATTGTAATAACGCCACTGGACTCTGGATCTATCCATGGTAATATAGACATTATTTAATACATAATGAATAAAGTGTTATGCAATTGAATAATGGTACATCAGTACATAATGGTAATAATAATGTGTCACATCATGGACCCAGTAAGCGATGTACCATCAACAGATGCCATAAACAAAATTAAAAATAAACTGGGATTGAAAATGAATTTGAGAGCTATTATCTAATTCTGGCTACACTTTATATTCTTACATAAAAATAAAACTTCTTTTTCTTCGTATAAAGATTTGAAAAAAGAACTCGCAAAAAATAGCGGCCCAATTTCGCTAGCCGTGTGACAGTTGGATACTGTTTTAAAAATAGACTGCCCATTCAATGACAGCCAATAAAAACATATCAACTTGATGATCAAACGTTCAATCATCTTTGTTTAACAATTTTTAATTGGTGTTACAGGCGAATCGGTGGAAGTAGAACGGCTGCGATGCTTTTGGATGGAGAGGAACCAAAATAGACAGTGCAGGGAAATTAGTCATTTTCCGGTCGAATGGATGGTCGAAGCCAACGCTTCGTTTGGACCACGACACATTTGAAAATAAAGCTACCACTTGAAAAGATATCACTAATTAATATAATAATAACAGTTCTATTTTCAAATTTGTTTATTATACGGTTACAATAACAAAGAAAGCTTTGTTGTACCGTAGACTTTAAGCCAACATTAATGACTAGCGAGATACACGCGTAGCTTACATCATTAATGGTGGGATATGTGGCGGAAATACCATTTAATACTATATAATACAGTGTCTGAATGTATTATCTTTTACAGATTATGTGGATAAATATTTTTATCTGTAAAACTGAGCTTTATTTTGGAATGTATTATTAAAAAACATCGGTTCATTTAATAAACCAAAAGCAGCGGGATTTAAATATTTATATGTGACACACAACTGCAGTAATTTATACCGTTACATATCGCGTACACCACAGGTGGGTAACTACGAATCTAAAATTTATTTTATAACTTATTTCCCGTGAGAGGTAATTGCACAGCAAGTATTTGACACTCATTACTATTTATTGTTATCAAATTTGAAAAGTCGAGAGAAATCGGCTTTTTAAATTCAACACAAAAAAAAACTTGCAACACATTCTTGCCCTACGCGAAGAGTTAAAAAAACATCTACGCCGTTTTGATTGCTAAAGAAAAATTCGGAATTTGACAAAACTTATATAATTTAAAATAAACCCGTATCGATGGCTTGCAGAGTAATGTTGTTAACTCCACTTTTGGATGAATATGATACCATCTTGTTGTATCATGCAATGCATCGGAAAAACGTTTTAAGAAAATTTGATATCTCCATTGTCGTCCTAAAACCTACACTGCTAATAATCCAACTCTGTCATTTATTCGTTGTTTTTCACCGGTGGTACAAATAAATCGTTTCAAAGGATTTTTTTTGTTTACAGGAGAGGGTACAATAGACAAAGATGGCAAATTTTCTCTAAAAAAGCCATCGATATTTGAAATATCATCTAATAAAAAATAACAGGAAGCGTTCGATGTTTAAATAAAAAGTATAGTTGCTTGCAACACCCATCACAATAATCATTACAAAAGCAAAATTTGATTCATTATACCATCATGTATTTTTATATCGATACATAAATTAAGCCTTCTGCAAAAATTATTATCGCGGCAAGACAGAGTAGTTATTTATTATGACCACGTATATTCACGAGACAGCGTGATGAAATATCATTTTTACATAGCTTAAAATTGATAACACCGGGCCATAAAAGTAGCTGTAATATTTATGGCCTTTGTTTTCAAGTGTACGCAATATTAATTTTCCACAATTAAAAAATAATTATTTTTATGATAAAATTACTGCGATAACTAATTATTCCACAAGAAGAATGGATACTTTGACCGTATACGTATTTTAATCGTATAATTATTTTATGATAGATAATTGGAGTTATTTTGGGCTAATCCGCTTTATCGGTAACATTTTTTTTAAAAGTCACGAATAGCAATATAATATTGAGAGGACAAGAAGTTTACTTAAAATATACTAAAGTTATTAGTTGAAGGATGCTGGCATGTCATTGGAGAAAGCAAGAGGGATTGACGACCTTTCTTATCACATAAGTCCGATAACTACCTGTAATTGGACAAAAGTATTTTGCATTTGTGGATACACAATTTCCAGTACGCGCCATATTCTATATTTTGTTCTACACGAGGGAGGGTTTTTAACCTTTTGTACTCTGACCAAATTTTCTCATGACTGGTAAGCGACTGTGATTTAAAAAAATGATCAATTTAAAAATATATATTCTTGGTTGCGTGAGTCACCTATTTTTCAGAGAAGATATACAAACGAACTGTAGATTTAAATCATAAAATGTTGTTTTTCCAGCATGTTGCAGTGTTTCACTATATTTATCAAAAATCCCTGGCCCGCGAAGCTGCCTATCAGAATCTTTCCGGCCAGACTCTGTGGCCTGCAGAGTGGTAAGAGTTAAGATAAAATATACTAAAAATGCTTCCTTGATATACGAAACCGGTTTTGCTAGTGCTGTAAAAATGCGAAACAAGTTCTACAAATCGGCCCTTTAGATACGGAGAAACCAAAATCATCTGTATTTACTTTTCAGAAGAGTCATAAAACAGGTTTCATCATTAATCAATGTTATCTATTTTTTTAACAGATACAAATAGTAAAAATAATAATACATTTTTATTACTTTTTCCACATACAATTTATTTGATCGGGACTGATTGTCAGTTGACAATGCTCGCCATGAGCGAAACCGGTCCTGATCAAATAAATTTTATGTGGAAAAAGTACTAAAAATGTATTATATTGTCTTTTCGTTATCTTTTGAGGCGATGCTTTGGCTCTCTGATTCATTTGTTTAATAAAAAATTGTAATTTATTTTTATGTGTTGTTTAAAGGCTTACGCTGCATCTTAGGTGGGCGAAGCGATCCGGCGCGCTTTGAAAGCGGCAGAGTTTTAAAATATCAAACGGTCCTCGCCCATGCAAGTGTCATATGTGGGCGAAGCGATCCGGTCAGGACGGCATATGTCGTAAGTCGCCTCAAGTGCCTGACTCATGGCGCGCGCGAATCGCTTGAAAATATCAAACGGTCCAAGCTCACTAGAGCGTTAATTGCGACTGGCCGAGCGATGGCACATAAGACCTTTGATCAACTACGTTTTAAATTGACTGAATTCGCCTAAATTCGCTTGCCGGTTCGCGTCGCTTACCTAAGACACGGGGTTAGTGGTGATTTTAATACGTTTTTAATTATCTTCGTATCCACTTCTTCGATGAAAACAACGCAGCATATTATTTTGAATCTATTCATAACTCAAAACCGACAAAAATCGAGTTACGTTTCTTTTATTCCAAGGTGTCGAACTATGAGTAATTTTTATATAATACATTTTTACATGTTTAATCCAACGATGATATACCACCAACATCCTATACTTGTTATACATTCATGCAATAAAAGCAATGAAAAAGCCGTTGCCATATTATAATAATATGGTCAATTGGATAATAAACTCATTGTTCGCAATAAGATTCCCGTTGCCATCTTCATAATAATACACAATTTAAATTTATTGTTTTGCAAAATTATTAATATGAATTACGATACAAGTTTTCAGCCACATCATCAATACTAGATACATCTGTTGTATACAATTAAACATTGTTTATGCTCTACTGTTCATATTCTAATTTGTATAAATATAATGAATTCTCGAATATATCTATCAGTATTGACCATGTATCCACGTAGAGAAGAAGATCGCCACGTGGGTTATTTCACTTGCACTTTTAATTAATTTTTAATTTCAGAATATTCCTATATACATATTTGATACACCTGTGATTTCGAGACAACTTTTGATAAAATAAATAAGTAATTTAGAAAATCAACAACCAGCTTACCTATTATGAAGGAGAACAAATGTATCCATATTTTCTTTGAACATTATAAAAAAGCTACCTAAAAAAAATGATTTAGTCAAAAGGTTCAACTGGAGATAATTTTTTTTACCATGTCGGCTCCCAACTTGGATCATATGGACTCCTCACGGAGTTTATCTCAACATATGTTTTTCTACGATAACTGCTCGTTGCTTAGTTGCTCAAGCTCTTCTTTTCGAAGAGAGTAGGGATAGAAAGGATACGAGGACTAGGACGGATTAGTGGTTAGATAACCACTGATCGAAAAGGTGGAAGTTTTTACAACAAAAACACCCATTGCCTCTGAGCTGAATCGATTTATCGACTGAAAAAATCTGCTCATACCGGGAATGGAACCCGGACGGTACGACACGGTAGCCAACGACGTTGATCACTGCACCACGGACCGGACATTGGAATATAACTGGTGAGAATACACTAAAATCACAAATGGAAGTAAATCGCGTAACATTTTTATTTTGCAAAATTTAGAGGAGCTTATTTACAGATATTATATTGAATATATTATGCGTTGATTGAAATTAAAACAAATATGTATATTTATATCGGAAAATGAAGATTAATTGAAGACGGTATTCATAGAATCATTTCATAATTTAATAAATAATTGACCGTAAAATAAGCCTGTGTTTACATTCAATACTATGTATTAAAAACACAGTTTAAATTAATAGTTATTTAAATCACTACATCCGCCGTTGAGTACTTAATTAAAGTAGCATCAAAATAAGCTTAGCTCACTAAAGGTGAGCGATTAGCTTCTAGTATGATTTAAGATTTAATCTATATTGACGTGAGATTATCAAGGCAATAAATCTGATCTAAAACGTACTGTCGAGAGAAACGATTTTTTTATGCGAACAAGTCAAAAAAAAGCCAACCCGTTTCTTTGATCTCAATTAGCTGTTGAAATTGTCCTTGTGTTTATTTCAAGTGATTTGGTAAACTTAACATATCTGGCACATTGGAAATTGATAAATTGTTTTATTAAAAAACTGTACATCAGTTTCAACGTATTTTATTGTGTATTGTAAAGATATTGGTTTAGTTTTGTTGAGTGATTTGACTTTTGAATGAAACTAGCAAAAGGTATTAAGACTAATTATTTATTGTAGGTCCCTGTGGTCTAGTGGCAAGAGCTTTACCCTAGCGATCAGGTGGGCCCGGGTTCAAGTCGCGGCAAGGTCAGATTTCTTGGACATTGTGTTTCACGACTGCTTCATAAAAAATAACATCGAGTTCTCTCGTTTGACTTTCATAATACAATGCCAAATATATATAAAAAAAAATATTAAGTAGTGTCACAGCTACGACGCTGAATGATACATTCAATATTTTACAAAATACGTGTTGGTAGGTTTCCCACGAATATTCTTTTATAGTTCCTGCTATGTAATTATGTTTAACACATTAATATGCCTAACGACCAACTAATTTATAAATTATTTCACCATGCAGTGAATAAATAAAAGTTTTCAAATGTTGAAATATTTAACAGTACAAAAAGATATCAACTACCAAATGAGTTGTTATATTTTATTTACATATTGATTCTATTGTAGTTTACTCATTACGCGTCATTTACATTTTGTGATAGAGAATAATTAGGTTTACCAATTTTAAGCGCTCAATTATTGTTACGTCAGCTTTAATCACAATCTCGAGTAAATCATCAATCAAGGTGACGGCATTAATGATGCTTTGATTGCAATATTGCTACTGTTTCGGTACATTTTTTTTGGATGAAAAAAGTTACTTGAAAAGTGTGTACAGAGAAAAAAATTGTACGCCGATAAAATAAATTATTGATAGTATCATAGTTGAGGTTACGAATTGTGCACTGCATACTAATTATGTAAATATATTGATGGATTAATTTGTACAGTACTTAAAACAGATTAGTTCAGATACTTTTAAACGTTTAAGGGTACCGATGGTATCTTTATGTAAGATATAATATTTTTTAATTGAGTAGTTTGAATGTCTCGAAAAAAACTTTGAACCAAACACGCACAAAGTATTAATATTTTTCACGAAAATCGAAATGAACTTTTCCGTGTATCAAATCTCCATATTTTATGCAACAGTAAGAAAAGTAATTAATATTATACTAAAAGTTTAAAAAAAACACACACAAAGGTATTTTCATTTGGATGAGCACGAAATAATTTCGAAAAAAGATTAATTATAAAGAAAGAATATTTACCGTAAGTTCAATGTTTATTCATATATCAAAAATACTATGGAATTACCTTAATTGACTGGCTTATTACGAAACTCAAATAACTGACGGAATATTAAATTTATTCAGTAGGTACCTACTAAATGTTTCAGATTTAAAAAGAAGTACATGAACTAACATATTTTTGAACTTCTTCAGTAAGTTTTGGCATGCTAAATATGAGAAGAGAAATAATAAGGTATACGTATAGATGAAGTAATAATACATATCCTGGACCTTTGAAGAATGATGCTGGAGATGACCAGAACCACTGACGATGAAAACATTGTGGTATAATACAAGTTGGTTACTAGTATTAGTGATGCACTGTTGAACCATATGGAATATAGGACATGTAATATAGCCGAGTGGTAGATGTCCTTCGGATTCATCCAGTCAAATTTTTCAATTAAATTATGTATCTGTATTCAAAAACATTTATTTCTGTACTGCAATGTTTCCCAAACTTTCGATAGCCGAGTACCCCTCGTCATATTTTTGTTCACCATTTTAGTAAATAAACAAGTTCATCTCGGCGGTGGCACGGCTACGCACGCATACATACAAAACCACACATACGCAATACTATTTAATAATTAACTGTCCATGTTTGTAAGCCAAAAGCAGTATGCTCTTTGTTGCGTACGTGTACCAACACTTTGGGAAACACTGCTGTAATGAATCCATACCTTGCATTTTGATTGTTAGTAAAATGCAGTAGACAGAGAGAGAAATCAGCTAAATGCTCTTCAGGTCACTTTGTTTTACCCCCACCCTTTTTATTTTCTTTCCACCTTATTACGGGGTTGTATAATTAGTTGTCTATAATGGTACGAGTTGCTCATAACTGATGTAGTACATTGTTTATCACTGCGTCTACTCCAATATAAATAATAACATATATATTGTGTCCCAAAGAAGCATAGACAATGGATAGTCGAGTCACGTACACCCAAACGTGCACGCCGGTTGTATTGCGGTCCTTAAAATATGAGAAGACGTGAGAAGCCTGCAGACATACTGTCAAAAGTAGTTAATCTATATCCGCAGAAATGATAACATTTTGAGATACCATGAATAACACCCGGAAAGATATCGAGATAGAAATGAAACAGTGTTAATCGGATTTATTTTTACAAGATATGATTTTGACGGTGGCGTAGTGCCGAAATAACCAACAACGAAAAAAAAAAATATTTGTTTGTTTGATCGCAATGAAACTTTGGCAAACTTTGTTGCTTGAACTTGCGCGGAGGTTTTTGGCATGGTAAGATTAGCTTACAGTAGGTCTTTTATATAAAAATCAATGTTTTTTTCATATTTTATGCGCTGCCATACTTTTCATTTTGAAAATTTATTGTTGCACTTGCGCAAAGTTTATAGGCATATTACAATTAACTTTCAGTAGGTGGTGCGTGTGTCGTACCATAGACAATCGGCAAATGACCAACAGCAAATGTAATCGATACCGATCAATATTAGTGAAATTATTTATCTAAAATATTGTGCATCCGAAAGCATTTCAATAAACACAAACACTTTCTTTCATTGAGTGCCATTGCAACGCTTGCCGGCGGGTACCGGCTAGTATTTTATGGTTCTTATGGACTCGATTACACAATAGTTCGATATATTATGCATACCATATTAATCGAGTATTTCGAATATTCGCGCCAAAATTTAAATGAAGAAACACTATTTAAAAAGAACAACATTGTTATCGTATTATATATAATGAGTTTCACTATCTATTCTGAGTTCCGAAACAAATTCGTCCATCGGTGGGCCATTGTTCTAATATTTGTCTCGGTTTGTTTCTTTTCAAAGAAAACAGGATGCGTTGAAATCTACTTGATGGATATTAGTTTCGGTAAACAAGTCAACATTCGTCCGTCATGGAATGGAATTAATTCTACGCAAAATAAACGATTTGCTGATTTGACAGATTACTATTTTGGCTAGTAATTATTTGGTCAATGACATTTTAAACATTTTTGTCAATTGTGGATTAGGTTGGGAATGTTTGTTTTGGTAAAAACGATAATAACATTGCATCCACAATTCATTCAACAAAATGTTTTGATGAAATCATGTGGGTTTTGAGTCGCCGGCTTAATTTTAGAGATAGTCATCTTCGAAACGTTGACGAAAGACGTGACGTGTTTATATTTGGAATATGAGTTATTGGGTAACTTTGCTACGTGCCGGAAATTTACATTGTATGAGTTTCCGAAATAGATAAAATAAGTGCATTTTGAGAATATTTTAAAAGTAAAAGTGACAAAATTCTAAACCAATTGGAATAAGAAACATATTTGTATTTGATCTTGACGTATGTATTGAATTGAATTATCAATAAGGAACGGTAATAATTATTTGTTATACAAATAGTATGCTAGAAAATTTTCCCTTTAATTGTATACCACTTGCAGCGACGGCTGGTGACGGTGTGTTGGGGGGTGCAAAAGGAAGATTCAACTATTTTTCCGTACTACGAAAGAGAAACAGTTGGTATTGCGAACATCTGAATTGAAAGTCCATGTTATATAAGTGTTTTAAAATCCAATAAATAGGAAAGAACTCTTGCAAAAACGGTTGAATCTTCATTTGCACCCCCCAACACCCCGTCACCAGCCGTCACTGACCACTTGTCATTAATAGAAAAGGCTAGGTTTTTATAGTTAACAATAATCTAAATATATACATTAAAAATCATTGTATTATTCCGTTCAAGTTTAAAATTAATGAAGGTATCAGTTTTCTTCGTGTATCCATTCCATTATTATTTATTAAAATTGAAAGATCAAACGCGCATTTGAATAAAAACTTGGATAAAATGTCGATTCTGTATGTAATAAGAACAACATATTAATGAAACCAGTTGTTTAAAAGTGAAACGTAGCTATATATTGTTACTTGCAATTAATCGTCTAGTCAAAGTGGCTAGTATGGGTGGCTAGCCAATCTGGCAAAACACAAAAAGTTAGCCAAAAAAGCATTCTTTTTTGCATCACTTTTAAAGCTGTAGGTCAGTTTGAAGACATGTATAATGACGTATGAATGAATGGTTATTATTAATAGAGATAAATAAAGTCGGTTACTTGTGAGGTCCTGTGACCAAAGGACAGGAAGGGTGATTCATATGAGAATAGCGTAGGCATTACATATTTAATTATGATAGTTTTTTAGGTGCCATTTCTAGAATAAATTCTGGGAATCCTAAACCCATGTGGTCTATGTTAAATTTAATTCACCGAATGGCGGAAATAGGTACAACCAACGATGCATTTTTATACGTATATAAAAAAGCACATCTGCCTGTATTAAATGTCTGTCACATTTTGAAAGGAGACAATACATTGTCATTGAACGATTTTCCATTGTAAAACGTCGTGGAAGAAGCCAATCTTCAATAGCACCAATAGAATTAGTAGGCGGGGAAAGACTAATGTTTAGTACATGAGGCATTTACACAAGTCGACCAAAATCCACGTCTGATTGCAGTCTCGATGATTGGCAATGCCAATAATTGCTTATTATTATTGACCGAGATAATATTAGTTATTTCATAGATTCACGTACAGGCAGATACAATGCAATCTGCGACATTTACACAATATCACAATAAAACTAGAAACAGTTTTTTTTACAATAGTGATGACTAAATAGTAATAAAAAAATATTTGATATCTTTATTGTTATTGATTAGCAATCATATTTATTTTATTCTCTTTAGCTCCCGAAGTGGAACATATGCACGACTATAGGAGCATATTGACGCTGTGAGATGAAAGTGCAAAAATGTTAATTAATTAAATCTATTTTTTAAGCGTTTGCGGAATGGGCAATCTGTTGCTCAATGTGAAGCATATGCCACTTTCAAAGAATCAACTGTCTGAAGGCTTGATTATTGGTGCTCAATAAACAACTCAATAATTTTATATATTGAAAGAAACCATCATGAAGATCAGTACCAGTTTCGATCAAATTTGTCAAATAGCGTTTTATTTTAATACGTTTTTTCGAGGATTAGCTGTCGGCCAATAGCTTAGGTGGTTTTACGGTAAGTGCTAGTAGATATCTTATCGCTCATCAATCTACATAATATCTTTACCATGGGAATCAACGTGCTTTAGTTAAATTGATCGTGAGCGATGATAGCCAAGTTTATGTTTCCCCAGTAAGAAATAACGTTACTTGTCCAGAGAAACAATACCGTAAAAGGTATTAAATTTGCATAAATAAAATTTTACTATGGGAGAGTTGATGCAAAAGCCGCTAAGGGCTATCACGATTTGGTGTTATTTTACTGTTTGGATGGACAGCTTTAAGAAGTAAAGAATTTTCATGTATTGTGGTAAATTTTACTATCGGAAAAGATTTATTATTAATATTTTTAAGTATGTACACCAGAATGCATGATCAATTCCGATTCAATCAAATAAATGCAAAATGGCACAGTTCCCAATAAGGAAACGGAAAATAAGTAACTTAGAAGCAATCGATCTCAATAATAATTGCGAATCGTTTATTCGAGTAGTAATATTTCGTAACAGTTCTAATTGTGTTTATCCACGAGTCATTTGTTTTCTCACTCTCAGCTGCTATTGAAAAAGCAGTGTCAGAGTGAGAACGAAAGTGATTCGCAATGATTGTATTTTTTTTTAAAGCGAACGAGTGCCTCGATAAATATAAATTTTAACTTGTTTGGATTCGTTTGTGAAGATAAAAAAATCCTGTATGGAAACAAACACTTGATTTCATCTTTTTGAAATGACATGGACTTTGACAGAAAGCGACATAGTTATTATTTTAAAACTGATTTTGCGTGATTTTTTCATATCCTCTCCCTATTTGGAAGCACCGTGTGACGGCCATATGGCCGTCACGCGGTGCTTACAATATTCTCTGTAAGACGAACAACCTCCTTGCTTTTTCAACCGTCTTGCTAAGCATACAAATGAATTTATTGAACTCTAAAATTCGATGTCATTTATATAAAACTTAGTAAAAATATGCATACATAAAAACAAAAGTATGTAGTTTTTTCTTCTTCTTAGAAGTCGTAATGAAGACGTAAACTTTTGCACCGGTGGTCCGGGTAAAATATCCCCTCGTATAAAGAGGATCGGGCGTACGTGCCGAGTACTTCACCCATTACTTTTTGATAAATAAAGTGAATGACTTTGATTAGAACGATCTCAAAATAAACAAAGATTTTGGCAACGATTTCGATGAGTTTTGATTGATTGACACATTGAGGACAGTTTATTTTCAATGTCATAAAATCATCACGAATAAATATTATTGGCCTCAATAGTTTATTTACTGATGGATAAAGGGTTTAATAAGATAACTTATTTCTTACGCGTTGGAAACTAATATATTATTTTTAACATGATAAATATTTTAATAATTTAAGCGGTACTTGACTTTTGATCTGTATCTGTTTAGAAACTATAATATTTATATGAATCAGTAAATCGAATAAGTTGTCAGTATTTTTTTCAATCGTACCATCTAAGATATATTTGACAAAATTCATGCCGCATTGGCGTAAGCTGTAATGTCATGTAAATTTAATAACACATTTAGTTATTGGAAGATGTTTTTAGTACAAGAGTGGGAAACTACGGTTACCTTCTCGGTCCTAGAGTGCAACCTTTTTACTAAATCTAAATGTTTTATTGAGTAGTTTTTATTATTTTAAAAAGGAAGAATATATTTAATAGAAGATTAAATACAGTGAAATGAATGTGACCTTCCAGCATAAAAAGTTTTCCCGAGCCTGTTCTAACCTGACCCGAAATACTGATGAAAAATAATTGTTTACATACTGAATTAATAAATTATTACTGACTACTTGCATTTCAGAGTGACCGATGAAATGAATATTTTCTAAGCCGTTTACTTTGAGCCCTTCTACCCACAGAACGATCTTTCGGAGAGAAATCTCTGATGTACATATATTATATTTTACACTATGCAAAATCATAAAATCGGGAAATATCGTGAAGTTAAAACGTTTCACATTATTTGCTATCGCATGATCGTAATGCCTTTTAATCTGTCGGATAGTTTTAATAATAAACACGTTCTTAACATTCGATGCTTTGTTTAGGACGCTGACGTGACAGTGAAACGGTAAACAATGCGAGTGATAATATCACTATATATGCAATAAAATACAACAATATGAGGTGTTGATTACTTGCTTCCTACTCATGTATTATAGAAACAATCATCGCAGATATTTATCAAAAAACATTACAAAATACACTATTAAAAAAGGGAAGATTTTGGATTAAGCATTTCTAAATGAAAGTACCAAATCCAAAAAAAACTGTGTTTTACGTATTTATTAACTATAATAATAGTAAAAAGGGGTAAAGAAGACTCCGAGAAGCTGAAAATACTGTTGGTTATATACGTACTATTACGAAGGATATAATCAAAGACGAGATGCATAATCAAATAGACAAAGTAAAGAATAAACATTTTGGTAAACGAAGATTCGCGTACAAGAGTTTCTAAGAGTTTAACAATGAAATATAATTGAAGTTTAAGTTTAACCAATTCAAACAGAGCCAATCGACAACTTGGTAGACCTCTATCACAGTAAGGTACAATAAACTAAAATGTTTTACATTAATATATCTCACACATTTTTTTTTAAATTACAGAATTAAAATAAAGGTGAACACGAACCGTTTCACACGGTTATTGATTTTTTTTCAGCTCACTACGTCATTTCTTTGATCTAATAAGAGAAGATAAAATGCTAAGTGGTCTTAAACATTTTAATTATAATCTAGTTTTCTTACATATTGCTTCAATTTATTTGCTTAGTTATAATACCAATTGTTTTTCACACCTTGTAATTATTACTTAAACATTGTATAAATATCACTGGTTTGTATTATTTCTAATCAGTTGACAATGCTCACCATGAGCGAAACCGGTCCTGATCCAATGCATTTTGTGGGAAAAAGTACTATAAATGTGTTATTATTGTTATTATAATGCCATTCCACCAAGTATTGACAGTGAACACCTTAAAAGTGAAGATAAAATGCCTTCCGAATAGAATAAAAAATACGTTCAAAAATAAAACATCGCAAGTTTAATCAAGTAACATTGATAATTGATAGCATATTTGAGTTTGTTAAATTATTGGTTTATTATTTATCGACAAATTATATTTCATAATAAAGGAGTGTGAAGTGTCTGTTGACAAAGGCCTCGCGAGTGCAACAATCTTAAAGATGACTAATGCATGCGGTACGAGAGTCAGTTGGGCACTTATGTCTGGAGGTACTGTGGCCCAGGTATCACCTCAAGGGTATTGACCGTCCAACAATGTTTACCTGTGAATGATAAAACTACAGATTAAGCGGCGCCTAGCATAAAATATGTATACGATAATTATAAATACTCTCGCGATCGATTTGAGTAAAATTAGCACCTCTTTATTCTTTATATTAGCGTTACACAATGTATATACGACGCGGGCGACAATTGCATCTAACTTATATTTAATTAGATTCTAATTACCACCTTATCACTTGTGTATCCACGACCCACACACGACGGTGAGTGTATAAGCACAGACCAATTTTAAATTAAATGTATCGGTATATATATTCCGTTAAAATTGCTGTGGTTATCCATTCATTGTCGGCACGCGTACAGTTTTTATTTACAAATCAACGTAATTACACGACAAGTGTTTGTCTATATTATTTATCAGTTTTCTCACTACCCAAATAACAAGATATTTTATTTGAAAATAATGTAGGGACACACATTGATGTTTAATGGAAGTTTATTGAAATGCAACTTTATTAGATGAAAGGCAAATGGATGTAGCTTTCACATGAATGGTTCCACGGCCTGCCCGTTACCGTAGTCTGCAAAGTGTATTTGAATGCCTGTTATATCTTAAAACATAAAGGGACAGAAAATTCATCGCCAGAATCTTTTTTACGAATTAATTTATTAATTTGTGTATAAATAAAAATTGCAGAAAATGTTTCTTCATCAGTGTGGCACATAAATTTAATTTGACATTCATTTGAGAGTAAAACAAAATCATGTTCATTTTTTTACTGCAGTGATTTTAGCCGTGCTAATTGCATTATATTCGCTGACTAGGAATACAAATTACCGCAGTTTAAAAATTGTATACGCTCATATCACTCAAATACCATTCGACACGCTCTGCCTACCATGAAAAGTCAAACAGGTAGAAAGTGAATCAGCGCTTTTAATTCGGATTAAAAACGCATTTATCAATTAATTTTAAAATGATGAGAAACTGAATTATTAACTTATTATTTAGATAAACAAATGGAATGTTTGGGAAAAGATGAACGTATTGCATTCGACATAGAAACGTGGCCTGAGAAAATGACAGATACTGAATTTAATTAATGCAGTTGGAAACAGGAAATATGTACCGTTGAAGTCAATGCCACGACAGCATTTATTCTTTTGCATTTTGCTGGATTTTTTGCGCAAATCTTATATATAAAACCGAAACGGCGTATGCATGTATGTGGGTCTGTAATTCCCTTTTGCATTGTTGTTGCAAGTTGTCATAAAAACGAATATGAAAGAAAATATGTTTGAATTTTTATCGGCGAAGACATTTAGTCAAAATGTAATAAATTAGTCTTCTACTGAACTTTTCCCGGCTTTTATTAATATAATGTTTTTATTTACGTGAAGGTATTATTTGACATTTCTTTGACAGCAAATTAGATTTTTTCCTTGAATTTGGACATTTTAATGGGCGAGAATGGGGCTGTCAATATGTGAAAGGGGCTGTGAAATGTCAATGCCAGTCTGAAATGTTCATTTTAATTCCATTTTAATTGACCTAGACTTTTGAATTTTGAAAAAAGTTGTTTCAACTTGCCCCGTCTGAATTTACGCGCCGAGGTGAACATAACTCCAAACTGGTCCGAGCGAAGCCGGGTAGCAATACAAGTTATAATATAAATGCAAAACACGGAATAGTAATACATTTAGATTTAAGATTCGCAGTAATCAAATGGAGTTTAAGTCGGTCGAATCCGCGAAACAAAACAGAAATTTTCAGCTTTCCACCTTACATGAAAATGATAGCGTAGAAAAGGCGATATTCTGAATTTGAAATATGACTGACTAGCTTCCAATTAAAGAAGTTCGAATTATTTGACATCTTTGGTTTAACACGCGGTTAAAAAAAGACGATTTTCTTAAATATTGATTCTATTGCCATGAGAAACACGAAGTTTGATCGTCATTATTATCAAAATGGTTTAAAAAGCGTATGATTGGGTTTTTTCCTTCCATATTAAATATACATTACAAGATTATATACGTGTCTATGCCGTATACATTGATATGCTATGAATACTATGTTTTCTACAGCTAGAAGTTGCTACACAGGTATATCGTATATCACAACCGGTTTTTTTGTTATTTTTTTTATCACAGTTGAGATTAGTGGATTAGCCGGCAATCCGGTTTTTGGTTTTTGGTTTTTATAATGACCTACTAAGTTTCTTAATAGTAATGCTATAATCTGTTATGTCTGCACTCTAAAACGAAACTAATGAAATCCATCACTTTTGCCGTTGCACGAATTTAGGTTATGTTGTGTTATGGATGTGTTGATTTTCGTGGATTTTTAACAAAATATTTATTTCATAATTGCGATTCAAATGTTTGCACAACAAAAAAAATGTGATTATTGTCTACCGCTAAATATTGTTTGGAAGAACTTTAATTTAACGAATCAGTTAAAAATAAATATTGCAATAGGGATGTGTTTAAATATTATCTCTATACATATATATATTGTATTCCTCCTAGGCACCGGTGTACATGGGCTAGAGTCCCAGTAATTAGACATACATAAATTGATTTATGTATTTGAATGATGTTTTACAATTAGTTACATTTTTTTTTACAGAAAAGCTTTTTTATTTATAGACTACAGCATATCCGCTCCCAATGTGTAGCATGGACTCCTATTGCAGCATCTCTAAAGAAACTGTGCTACAAGAACTGGTTTTTATAAAGTTTCTCAGCATATATTTTGGAAGGTTAAGGATATATATTATAATATTAAAAACAATAAAACACTTTTTGAACTTATGCAACTTTTAATTTATAAAGATCAGAACCGGTTCCGCTCATTGCGAGCATTTTCAACTGATAAGAAACACATAAACATCAGTTGAAAATGCTCGCGACGAGCGAAACCGTTCCAGATATGAATAAATTAATTGTGGAATAAGCATAAAAACGTTTTAATTTTTTTTTAATGTATTGCCCAACAAGTATTGACAGTTAGCAACTTGAAAGTGACTTGTTATAAGCAGTTATTTCTTTAGTTCTTTGGATCAGATTATTGGTTCTTGGGAGGAAATATTACATCGCGGATCTACAATCTTTTAGACATCATTTGTCACAATCATTTGATTAATTGAAAGAGCATGAGTGTAAAAGTGTCCGTTTGGTGTGTTTAACCCGAAACCGAAGATGACGTATCCATTAAGAGTGGCAAATAAATATTTTCCTGACAAATTTAAAAAAAAAATATAAATAAAACACAATACTTTTATTTACTTAGTGCATCTTTGTAGATCTGTCTATGGTAAATTGACTTGGTTATCTCTTTGAGGTTGTTGACCATGACTTAGAAATTAGAGTCTAATTGTTGTAAATTACGCATGCCGTTTGACTTTAGCGTGACAATGCAATTTATACATTAGTATCATGATAACCATCAAGAGACGCATCTTTAGAAGCCCGCCATTCGCTTTACTGGGTAAAATCCATTGTAATGGTTGTAAACGGGTTCAAATCGCACTACAGACATATTGTTTTTACAATCTATTTAAATGACAATTTACAGTTTCTTTATGGTATTTACTTTTAACTATTTCCTACAAATAATTATATTTGAATAACTGATGTTAAAAATGTTTTTTATAAAATCGGACACCGTTACGTTCGGTCCGTGGAGCAGTGGTCAACGACGTTGGCTTCCATGTCAGATCACCCGGGTTCCCATACGAACATTTTTTTTCGATCGACAAATCGATTCTGTTTCAAGGCGATGGATATTTGTTTTGTTTAAAAATCCGCTCCCAAAAAGCGGCGCGTAGCGAGAGCGATTAGCTAATCATTAGTCCTATTCGAGTCGTCTCTTCTTTCGTTCCCAACTCTCTCCAAAAAGAGAGTTTGAGCGACTGAGTAACAAGCAGTTCCCGTAGAAAAATCATGTTGAGATAAATTCCGTGAGGAGTCCATATACTCCAAGTTGGGAGCGGACATAAAATAATAAGCACATCGTTTAATGCTGCTAAAGTGAGAGAATCGTATGCATAACATAGAGATTTTACGCTTAATTTACGGGAGTGATTCATTTCTCAGTGTTTGTTGGTTATTACGCATAAACAAAATAATGTTCATTACATTACATCAAAGTTTAAAAAAATATGAATAATATATACCTACGTAATGTGATAAATATAGTGCATGGCTGCCAAATAGAGTACATACATTCAAATTTTGTTGCCAGCAAGAATAATTATTCTCTAGTTGGAAAACAATATTTTTCAATAACATGGGATAAGATCTGGGTAGGTATTCAAAAATTTGAATTTAGAACATTCTATAATTCAGCACGGAGCAATATACAAAAAAGGTGGCGTGCTTCACCATCGAAAGTAAAATTATTCTACCGCTTATAAATTAATTATGAAAACACTTTCAAAACAATTGTTAATGAATTATTCACACATGATTATAATATCATTCTGTATTCATTTTGTTTGGGCGTGGTTGTTTGAAAACTAGATTAAAATGAATGACTCACTTGGTTTTTTTTTTATAGATAAATTATGCATTTTTAGAATTAACAAGATAAAAGAAATATATTAAATTAATTGTTCGCTGCATAAATATGCATTGGAATTTATTATACTAAAGGAGTTAAAATGGTTGCATTTAAATGTTTTGTTGATTATAAAAAAGAGTTTTGGAATATATCGTCAGAGTTAAGGACCCGGAAAGTACGATACTGCCGCCCAAGTATAGAAATCTGGGGGAGAAATTTACTTCTGTTCAGGGCGGCTGCAGGATAAGAAACCATAGCAGACAGAAAAACAAGGCAATTTGTAGTTTTTTTTTACAAATACTTTCAATTTCGTCTTAATTATTGATAACATATAACTTGCTTACATCGTAAATTATTCTTTTAAATCAATCGGCAAAAATGGGATCAATAAAAAAATGAAAAAAAACCTTGATCTTCTATTCATTTGACTCGTGTTTCATGTCAATTATTATTGGTTGAAAGACATTATATTTATAAAAATAAAACAAAATCTTGTATGCATATTACACAATTTTATGATTTGATTAAAAACGGCTTCGCTCGAGTGAACAGAGCTATTAATTTAATATGTTAAGTAAAAGAAGGGGTTTTTTTTTAAAAATAATCTAGCATTTAAATTTTAAATTTGTATTTGTCTACTGTTAATATGAAACGGTTGTTTATGTTACCGTGAAACTATTAAAAAAATGCACTTTCAGTTGTAAACAACATTATTCAAATAGGCGAGGCAATTTTTTTGTTTCGACAGTATTCCTAGAAATTCTACAAGGAAAAAAAATAATACTTGTTCACATTTTGTATGATTAAGTAGGCGTGTAATAACAGACGTATATCAAAGGAACACATTTTATACAAATTGGTAGCCAATAATCTTTTACAGGCTAATAAATTAAGTGGCGTAGCGAAGTGAAATCATATGCTTTCACGTGATAGTGGTTTAGGTGTGAAATATAATTACAGAAGTTAAGGCATCGGTACATGGCTATTCTCATTCAACTCGAGATTCTTGACGACGCCAACTTTCGGGCGATTGGCGCTACGGGCGTCCTACACGTTTGGCGTCGGTTTATTTTGCGTAGGGTTGTCGGAAAGTATTTTAAAAGCCATTCAGATCTCGATTAAATATTATTCATAGATATGCACGTATAGAGTTAAGTGATGTATTAAGTACTTAAAAAAAAACTAAAACCCACAGTGTGACGTTTATAATTTTCGAAAATAGATGGAACTACGTCAATTGAATATCAGATAACTATTTTGGATCGTTCGCCTCACAGTTCTAATAGCATCGTGGGATTGGCTGTTTCAGGGATGAGATTTTTTACGTGGGAAAGTCTAATTCAGTTAGCTGCAAGTATCCCTCATGAAACCGTCTCGAGTATACTACAATTATTCGACGTAAATTGCTGCTGTAATCTAATATTTGAAGTAAATCGATACATTTTCGCTGACCAACGTAACCTTGGATGATAATTATTTCACTGGAATCGAAATGAAATATTGAAGTTTAACGCTTATGAAAACATTCTCTGGCATTGGTACAATAAATTATTTATTTTGCATTGAAACTGAACTTTGACGTTTATCAAAACGCCCCACTGCATTGGTACTCATTAACCTTTTACTAATGTACAGATCGTTTTCGTGTCTTAGAAATATAGAACATTTATTGTTATTCCTTTTCATTTTAAGCAGCATTTAAAGTACGGACGGACATCCGTAAGAAAACTAAAAGTGAACCAGAATGATTAGGTACTAATCAGCAGAATAACCTAATTACCAATATTTAAAAGCGCCTTGTCGAATTGGCATAGCGATCATGTGGGTCTGAGAAAATCAACATCAAAATTAAATGTTTCAATATAAATTTGATAGACTGAACATGACTGTTGGCGATGTATTTTCTCTCAGAGTTGATTTTGAGTGGTTTAAAAAAAATATGGTACCTTGGATGTAAGCTGTGAAGCCAGATCTTTATGAATTTTTTCAAAAGTAAAAAGATACTTAAAATATGTATATGTAAATTTACCAAAAAGCATTGAAATGCAAATGTAAGCATAAAACGTAAAATACAGTTACAGAACATTTTCTATCAATTTTAAGTGTTTTTCTAGGTTACCAGTTGGTGTTTCGCGCCACGGTAAACAAGACAAAACAATACAGACATGACATATCTGATTATTTGGGTTTAAATACAACGCATTGAAATATGTACACGCTTTAAAGCTCTATTGCGTAAGAGTCAACGTTGGGTGTGTAAAAAGTGTCAAAAAAACCAATCAGCGACATCGTGCTTTGGTAGCGATTTCAAATATTTGGCAAAAGTTTCCTCCATTTTCCGATGATACGTGCAACACTAAAGTGCTAATTCGAAGGCCAAAGAGAACGATTAATGGAATTTAATTATTGTCAAAGAGGTATGACAAGGATTTTCAGATTAGGAAGATAATGAGCACGATATCATTCATCTTCCATTTGAATTGAAGTATGCCAAAACCGTACAAAAGAATCTTTCTTACCAGCATTATTAAAATCTGCTTAATTCGTACAAAGAAACATCTGTGATTTGAAATGAATTATAAAAGATAACATTACTTTTAAGGTGTTCACTGTCAATGCTTGGTGGAATGGCACAAATAATAAAAAAATTTTAGAACTTATTTCACATACAATTTATTGGATCTGGACCGGTTTCACTCATCGTGAGCATTGTCAACTGACATCTGTCTGTCATCTATCACTAAAAATGTTTTATTATTTTTATTGAAAGATAACATCTCAAGATATTGAAGAGTTTTCCGTTGATAAAACATACAAACGAACAGATTAAGAAAATATTAATAGTAAATAAGTGTTTTTGTGGATTGAAAAAAAAAGAATATAAACAATATTTCTTTGTAATTAATACACAGCCTATCTTCGTCACTGTATACATATCTGTATTGAATACTTTATGTATTACCCAGTGGGGGCGGTGATGGCTGTGATAATACGATATATCAAAAATATTCCATCATCCAGCGATGTGTGACATTACGCCCACGGTCGAATGTTATTTTTTATTAATACGCGTGGTTACCCCGCCCCCGTTTCGAATGTTGGCAACCCTGCTTCGCAGAGTCCCGCAGGAATTCGCGCCTGTTTCATAACCGACAGGCATCATGATTCAGCGGTGCCGCGACGTCACGCAGGCGTCGGTTCAGAAATAGACGCCGAGGGAAAGTGGGTCGGTCGACGTCGCCTCTGAGAATCGCGGGAAAATCATATATTTGCTATATTAGCGTATCGCACAGAGCGATAGCAATCACATGTGCTGGTTGGTAATGCGTTTTGTAAGAAATGCACCGTCCCTTGTCACAGCTTGGGCGATGATTGATGCGCTTTTATTTGCTAAAGCTGTTACGAAAATCGTTGCTAAGCGCGTGCTTGATGTCCACCAAAATTTACAGTCATTAAATAATCACACATTCCACCTTCACGTGCATGATTTTAACCTGATGAAGCCCAGCGGAACATCTACACCTGAATCAAACATACATACAATTTTCAGCATTGTTTATTTCGGTCGTATAGTTTTATCGCTTACAAAGTATAGGAGTGATTAAACGTCATGAAAAGCGACGCTCGAAAATGGAGGACATTTATGAAGAGTAATTTGAAAATTATTATAAAACTAGTACTGACGATGGCGTCAGCCGACATAGCTATCAACAAATATATAAAATAGTTTCTGATGAATCAAAACACATTGTTATTTATTTCATCGTATTATAATGGAGTTTTACCAAGTAAATACCAATTCAATCAATAATTTGAAAATTAATGAGATATATGTTTGAGTATTGTAGTTTTCCATGAGTTGTGTCGCTAACAACCTGGGTGTCGCCTTTCGACATGTCCATGCATTTCAACTGCACTAATGAACTTGAACTGTCTGAAGAAGTGACAAAACTCACGGAAAAGTACAAAATTTCAAAGATTAAAATTTGATATTGAATTTCACGAAGCACTTTCAATCGAAATCTTCAAATATATCAGCTCATTACTAAGTATAATGAAAATTCGTTAGTGGAATACTTCATAATATAATATCAAGTAGATTTCGTTAGTTTATCCCATATTGGAATATGTCTTAACTTAATTTATAAAATATTTATGAAAACATTGTTAAACACCGATAAATCGTGGTAAATATGACTGTGTACTATAAAACACGTTGAATTGACAAGATGGCAAAGAGATTACAACTGTAATCGATTTTTAAATTTGAAAATATTAGGTTACCGCCTAATCCACACCAATTATAAACTATAATAAACTATAATATTTCAATCCTATAAAGACCGTATTACATGCGATCACGAAATCCAAGACCGAAGGTCAAGGAAAGGTCACCGACGCTCTCTCCGCGTTTGTTTTATTCGGCGACGTGAATGAGTACGTACAGGTGTTTTAGTAAATTGGAGCAGAGTAAGAAAAAAAAAGTTAAAACAATAGAAGCCGATGGAGAAAGACGAGAGTTGGGACCGATTTACCTACTGGCGGAGCAATTATTTATCTTTGCAGCCGAGTGCCGGAATGCAATTGTTTCCCAACTAGCTACGTGATTCGCAGGCAGTGATTCTACAAGATAATTATCGCGTTGTTTTCTCATCCTTCCGGCAGGTGTGTATTGATATCGAACCTAAGAGAAGTTAATCGATTCAATATCGCTTTATCTATTAGCTGTATTGTTTTTTTTTAGACAGTATAAACAATATGAATTGCAATACTTTACGCGCGCGTATTGCAATGATAGACTTTCAAATAAGGTCCCATCCGAAACGCTACAATATCACGGTCAATGAAATCACGTCGATAATTTGATGTCTGAAAACTGGTATAGGCGATATTGTATGTTTGCAGATTACACTTGCTGCGTACAATTGACAACGATTGAAATATGATAATATACACACTTTTAATGTGTAACCTTTTTGTTGGAAAGGCTTTGAATATCAAAGCAGCTGATTATAACGATGAGCGAAACCGGTCCCGATCTTAAAAAAATATAATATATTTGGAAAAGATCAGAACAATTTTTTGTTAATTTTGTCAATGTATTTCCACATTATTATGTGACAATATATGTACAAAACATTGTATTTTATATATTTAAACCCACAAAATGTATGTTCAGCATAAGAAATAAGTACCAAATAATGGCAGGCAATTGTGATAGGGGTTGGGATAAAAATAATAGTTGGTGTAGGAGATAAAATGGGTTGGTTAAATAGGTTAAAAGGTTTCGCCTTTCGGTTCAACAGTGAACGGATGAAATATAACGATCATTAGTAACTTCATTATTGATATGCTCCTAAAGATAGTGCAAATGGGTTACGTTCTAAACATATTGAGAAGCTTTTTATACCGTAATGTAGTGTGGTTCAGAATTAGTGAAGCCGTATTGCCATGTATTCATACGTATAAACAGAAGAAGTTAAATAGTGAACTAGAAATGCGGACACAGAGAATGGGAGCTGAACTGAGCTGTGGACATCTCGGCGTGAATTAGTGCCAAGAGAGAACAAGTATACCCACACATTATGCGCGGGAACTGGGCGAAAGAAATGCACTCAGTTTGAGCCACACCGAAACAGTTGTTTTCATTAGGCATATCGCTTTCAAAAATCAGCTATTAGTTGCATCGTAGATTGCGCTCACTAAATATTCGACGTCATTGGAGTTAAACTATGATTTCAGCATATAAAATCAAATTATTATCGCAGATTTTCTACGCTCTTTGCTCGGTTGATATTGCATCAAAATCTATAGTAACTGGGCCTAATTCGAGTGCGTAAAGCGTTTATGATGACCTATTAATCATATTTATTACGCTGGCGATAGTTTGTGGAAACTTAATATGCGATACTAATGCTTTACGTTCTGTACATAAATCGCGGATTAGTCCATTCAATTAAGATTGGATGGCTGTACTGACTAGGCCATGGAAATGTGATATTTTGTTATCAAATAGGAGTCCACTGGACGGACGACCAGTTTGGAGATGAGCTGTTGAAGGCAACCAGGTAGAGTTTCTGCTAGTCAGTTAACTCATTGACTACGGGGAACGAGGAATACGAGTCGTTTTTATATGTGTTTTGATTTGAATGTTTATTTATTTATTTAAGAAAAGCAAATCATGGCATTACAGCTGACGCCAATGCGCCATGGATTTGACAAATATAAATACATGCTTTTATATATATATACATACATACATGTAAATATATAATAAAAATAACAAATTAATTAAAAATTAAAAATAAGATGAAAATTACAATAGTCGTAAAAAACAGAGAGGAGAAATTATTACTAATGTCACATTAGAAATTTTCAAAGCAGTCAACCGAGTGAGTGTGTCCATAATCTTCCTTCATTTTACCATTACGACACATTGAAAGCTAGTTACATAAAGCATATCGCAGGGTCTAATTCCAGGCGAAGAAATAGTAAGATGAAGCTGGAGCAGTCAATTTAAAAAATAAATCTCTTCTTCATCTAGTAATATGTTTGTCATAAACGATTTTAATCAGTAAAAATATCAATGACAAAAGTGAAACAATTTTATGAAGTATGTTTGAAAGCACTGTCATCTGCAGTCATTATTTTGCAAATAACTAAATGGATACAAAATAAAGATCGCAGAAAAGCGTCGTTGTAATCTCCATGAATGAGTTTCAATTTGAAAAATCAGTGTTACGAATCTGTATATTAGTCATTTGCTAACATTTAAACGAAATCTTTGAATAATAAATGTTGTCATAAAACCTATAAAGTTCATACGGTATAATTAATACGCCAAACAATATTAAAACCGTTTGGCTTGAATATGATGATCTAGATTGGCATTCGCGTAGGATAATTTTATTTAGCCAACAGTCAAAAAAATACATATTTAATAAGGTGCGAGGAATCTAGTTTACGGCAGTCGACTGGCGGTTCTTCACGCCTGATTCCATCTACACATCACCACGATTTACAATGGAACGAGTGTTGTTTGTTGGCCGCGAATTGATCAGCGAATACGAGTAATGGCGACACACTGGCCAGAGTGGCACCCACGCGATGGTGTTGGCAACCGTTCTCTAAACTTGTTGGACAAGATAAAATAACAGCCATTTTTTTCGTATTAATCAAATTATGGCACCGATATATCCTTCGTTCAGAACATATTCAGTATTCACTTTAATTCTTTTTCATTGAATAGTGTTGCAATTCTTTTAGAACTAAATATCTTTTTAACACACGAAGATTGCAGTTTTTTCCCCAGCACATTTTGAAAAAATTAAATGGTTCATTAAAATTTCTAACTAATACGTAAATTGTATAATAAGTACGTTTTTTTTCTTGGCAAAAAATAGACAAAAAGTTTCCAAAGAAATCAGTGTTAATTTTATTGTTATAAAGAATTTATACGAAATGTTTAAAAATTCATTTTTTAGGGCATAGTGGTTATTTTCGATCGCTACGTTCGCACTTACCAGGCATTTGCTATGACTGATTCAATTATCTACCCACACTTTTGATGTCAAATCCGAATGCATAAATGAAGCGACAGTTACAAGCAGGAGATGTTCTGTATGTATGTATAATATGTATACGTGCAGTTATTCATATTTATAAAGATACTGACATAATTATATTATCAATTCATCACGCAATGCAGTATTCTATTTGATAAGGGTTACCATAACAACGGGTATTTTTATTTTCAATCAATATACAAACAAATGTAATATGGTTAAATCAATGCAATCTTAATAGTATTGTTTTCATTACAGAATTTAAATCCATGCATTCTAGTATTGTGTATGAATTTAAAAAAAATTGAACTCCAGTTAAGTTTTTCGATTGTCTTTCCTTAGTTTTAATCATTGTTTCTACAAGATCGGTAGCTGTCAATCGTAAATGATTCCGCGGGCAACTGATGGACCGTAATTTACTGATACAGATACGTCAGATATGCTCAGACGATGGCATATCGAAATATAAAAAAACAAGGTTTCCCCGCATTAATTTCACAATCTTAATAATAATCATAACCTCCCTATTTGACGAAACAGCTTTTAAATAATTAATGCTAAGCGTTGCAAATAAATACATTATTGTTGCACATAGAATAAGAATTAAAGCTAAATGATGATAATAAGTAACTCCCACGCATAGCATTGGGATACATAATACAAATAATGAATAAATGACTAGATATGCTAAGAATAATATTAATTAAATTGCAATCAAATAAACAGGTAAATTACTGGCTTCTTAGAAGCACGAAGGTGTTTCAGTTTTGGAAGAGATAATCGGCGTATGAAGGAATGCTGACTACACTATTCAAATACTTTTTTTTATATCAAGCAGTATACCAAGCATACATTTCTACCGTTTGAATCCTTGAAAACATGACAAAGATGAGGATAAAATTGAAATAAATGCACACAAATTGACTACATAAGTTACGCAGTTATTGCGTTTGAAAAAGATATGTACATACACGAAATATATATTTGCAATAGATTTGAATCCTTAATTCGGTAAACACAACAGGAAATAGTTGGAATTTAAGTTGAAACGGTTAATAGTCGTGAAAATAAATAGAAGAAAACTTAATATGCTAATTATTTATATTATATTTGATAAATTGCACGGATGTCATTATAGATTTTTATTCATATAAGATGCCATTGGAAAAAATAATGAATTTGAAAAGTGCCTGCATTATTGATAAAACAATAAATTATTATCGGGTTCCAAACGGTATTTTAGCAACTCAAAACTGTCATAGAAACGATGAATAATATATTTTTCACTTTAAAACACAGTTAGCATTTTAGAAACTACAATATGTCGCGTCTGTGGTGTAGTGGTCAACGCCGTTGGCTAACGTGGTTGACCTCAGGGGTTCGAGTCCCTGAGCGAAGATCATTTTTTCAGTCGATTTATCGATTTTGTTTGAAGGCTTGGGTCTCAATGTTGTCATAAAATTCCTTCCCACCCATCTGATTTTATAATCAGGGGCACAGCGAGGGCGACTAGCTAACCACTAATCCTACTATAGTTGTAGCCTTATCCTTTCTATCCCTACTCTCACCTACTTAAGAGAGGTAGAGTGACTGAGCAGTTTTCTCACTTGAGATACCTTCATTAGGAGGTCATTGGGAACGGACATGGACGAAAATAAATAAATAATATAAAAACTAATTTATAACCGTTCACAATTTAGTCGAGGACAATAATAATTGCTAGTCTTTTGTTCGATAGTATGGCATTCGATGGGGTCGATATAGTCGGGGATATTTGATCAAAGAAAAAACGTTAAAAATATGAATATAAAATTATGTATATAAATCAGAAGTACGAATTGAAAAATTTCGTCATAGATACAGGGAACGAAATGCGCAGCTGTTGAGCGGAAAACGGTCGCTGCATTTTACGATAAAATATCACAAATCTGAATTCTCCCGTAACGCGATCAAGGTGAAATCCAATTATCTTTAACTGCATCCAGAGCACCAAGGACGCGAGTGTCTGGAATTATCTAGGCCGGCGTGCGTACGCCTAAACCATCTGTGGGACATGCAACCGCTGCACGTAGCGCACGCCTCAGACAGGTGCGATGAAAATAAACGGGATTCAAAATGGTCACGGCGCCCTAATTTCAAACCAGCGTACAAAACAAATATACATGTAGCGAAATTCTGTAAATAATAAAGTGGGGCCACAGGCGCTATTCATCTCGTAGATTTACCGTTTGGGCAATAGGGGTTAAAAAAAACTACGATAGCGGAAATTTGTAAATACGCAATTACGCAATACGCAACCCATGTGGGGGAGTTGTTGTGCTTTTAAAGGGGGATGAGAGGTGCACGAAATGTTTTACTTTAAGTTGAACAGAAAATCTTTTTCTAATAACAATTGGTATGACAACTAAGCAAAATAAAAAGTATGTACATATGTATGTAGGTCTTCGTGAATTTTATAATGATAATATATATGCATGCTTCAAGTTATTTTAACGTAAAAAAAGCTTTAGAGAAATTAAAATGGCACGTTGATTATGTTTATTAGTTGACCGTGTTATTAAAAAAACAGGGAAGGACTATTGCAAAATACTAATTATTGTACAAACAGAGGGATAGATAGTATTACAGCTGAACAGACTATTCGTATAATAGAGCAGGGTGAATTACCCTAAATGCCTAAATGATGTGTTTTGGGGAGAAACATACAACATTTAAAAATATATGACAGTTTACAAATCTTTTTGGATGAAAGCCAAAAATGTTCCACTAATTCTATTTTAGTTTAAATGGGTGTAGGTCTTTTACAAACACCAGTATGAGGTGTTAAAACATATAGCCTCGAGAAAATATTAAATGGTGCTTTGGCGCTTGAGCAAAAAGACATATCGGACAATCAATGAAATGAATACATTACAATATTTTATATGGTTTTAGCAGCAAGTTTGTAGACATCTAATTATGATATAAAATTAAAATTAGCAACTTGGTTGTTCTACTGGTTGTGGCAATTTTAAAGGAGAAGCATCTTGAAAGATGTTTACTCTTTTTTAGGCCATTGATTGCAATTCTTATAAATAATGCTAATGGACGATGCATTTTTCTGTTTATATAGGACACGAGAGGAGTGACACTACTGTTATCAATGATATGGATGTTTATCTTGTAATACAGACCGATACGTGAAACAAAAAGCCTATTGCAAATACAATGGAATATACGTGCAGCTTTATTTGGAGTGGAATACATTTTACACGCGATATGACGTATCATATTGGAACCACAGTTTTAGCTATTAGAATTGATCCCTAAAATGTATGAAAAGGAAAGTATTTAAATACTTTGTGATAGTAATTTGTGCCTATGTACTAGGGACTCCAATTACTCTCGACATCTCAACTACTCGAGTATCGAGTAGTAAAATTATAAAATACTCGAGTATACTGGAGTAGTTTCAGATGTACCAAAATATATTTTATTAATTCAAATTTGTGTCTATAAATAGATGATACATAAATTAATAAGCTTATTTTTTTCTATTATTACATTTATTTTAATTTATGAAACATATTTCAAAAATAATAGAGAATTAAACGTCTCAAATTTTAATTTGGTTTGAAATTTTTTTTATTTATTCCAGAAGAGGAAAAAACTCTTGCTGTGGACCTCGGCTTAAAAGTTAACAATAAATTAAATTGTGCTCTTGAGTTTTTCTGTCCGCTGCTTAAAACAAAATAAAATTTGGAATTAATCTTCATTTAGATATTACGAGTATTTCTCGAGTATTTTTTAAATTACTCGAGTATCGAGTACTTGAAAAAGGGACGAGTATACTAGAGTATCGAGTACTCGATACTCGAATTGGAGTCTCTACTATGTACAATAACACAATCACTCGTTATCCTGTTGCAGTACTTAGTTAAAAGTTGTACGAACTGTAATTTGTTTGTTAGGAAAATATTTAAGCGAAATTTTTGCATTTAAAATAGTGAGGCATTGTCATAATGAAGAGTTATTAACATACATAGGTCGCTGTGTTGCTTACATCATTAAAACGGCATAATATGTTGACTTAACCCGATTGAAAAAATACAAAATCGATGAGTTGCACCTGACTCATTTTGCGGTATCCCAAATTTTTTAAGCAATGCTAATTTTTTTCAACCGTTTTGGACTGACTCAACATTTTACCTGTGCAATTAAGTTATCGCTTATAACTTTCCTATCTGCAAGTGGAACGATTACGATTTCTGCGGTTTCTAGCTAACACAGGATATTTCAGTTCGATTATGAACATGGTTGATAAGCATATAAAATGTATTTATAGTTTCTTTTAACAGCAACAAAAAAACCGACAGAATATTCGTCATCCTTGTCATCCTTGGAAAAATAAATAGTATTGATATTTTAATAATTTTAAATAACAGATAAAATGTCAAATAATAGCAGCTTGATTCTGAAGCCAACTTTAGACGCTTTTTGCATTAAAATTGTATTATTAGGCAAATTGATAATACATTTACAAATTGGCGGCTGCTCGTGGCTTAGATATCTGGAGGTTTTATTTCGATTATATTTTTATATTAATACTAGTATTGCTACCCGGCGTCGCTCGGACTAAGCGACCAATAATTCTTTAATGTTATATCATTCGACCTAATTATATCACAAAATCTAACATCCAAAATAGAGTTAAAATAAAATCACAAACTTTATTTAATTTGATGACATTAAAACGCCTATTAAAATGTCCAAATTCAAAGAAAAAATCTAATTTTCTGTCAAAGAAATGTCAAATAATACCTTCACGTAAATAATAAATATTATAATTAATAATAAAAGCCGGGAAAAGTTCAGTAGAAGACTAATTTATTACATTTTGACTAAATGTCTTCGCCGATAAAAATTCAAACATATTTTCTTTCATATTCGTTTTTATGGCAACTTAATGACCAACAATGCAAAAGGGAATTACAGACCCACATACATACATACGCCGTTTCGGTTTTATATATAAGATAAAACTTATTAGAATTTAATATTGGAAACAAATTAAAAGAAATAAAATCACCGTACGGACGCAGCACTGCTGGAGAGTACAGTACCAAATTACGCTTGTATCTGCGAACTCATTTATAGTCAATATCACTATAATGCTGTCGGAAATTATTAGTACGGAGTCTGCGAGTGTATGGAAAGCTCCATACACGTCTAGCATTAAAGTCAACTAACAATACAAAAATAAACGAATGCAATATTTTTGGTTGGTACAATGGACGTGAAAGTTGAATGTCATATTGTTAACGTTTACGACTGTAAGAATTTACGAGAAAACTTTTATACGAGCCGATTTAAATTGTTGTCGGTAATAAACCTGAACACACTTCGAATCGATTATGTACCCAATGCAGTCACGTTAGGTACATAATCGATAGTACAATGTTATCTAACTTGCAGTTAAGATGTAACATAAGATTTTTTTAGTAAAAAGAAACGGTTAAAAATGAAACGCCGCTATCCGTATGCAAGGCAAATTTGCATTCAATGACAGTATTTTATTTTAACCAAATACCTGTCTGAGATACTGTTTAAAGCAGTGATGCACAACCATTTTTGGAGAAGGGAAAGATAATCAATTTTCAGATAGTTCGAGGGCCGCATGGGTAAAACTGATTGATTGATTAATTAATAAAATTTTATTGTTTTATATTGTTCTTCCATCGTCCGGAAAAAGTTTTGATATTTGTCATTGAGGGTCGCAGGTTGTGCATTACTGATTTAAAGTCTTTTAGGATCAAAATGATACATAACATTTATAATTGAGCGAATATCTTACAAAAATGAAAATTAGAACTCGATGTGTCAAACATTTCGGTATTTGTTTTATGGGTAATGGAAAACAAGTTACCATATTTCGGTAAAAAGTGTTACAAATCCATCAGTTGACTTAAATCATTGCATGGAATCATGGAATTGAGATTTTCGCGTAAGATTGTTAAAACAACGAAAAGTATTCACGTTTGAAATGTTGTCTAATAATTCGATCATGTTTGATAATGTTATCAGTACAGTCCTATAATAAAATCTGGGATGTTACTTTTACTATGCGGATTGCTTAGCAGCAAATAAAACAAGCGAAGAACGCTCGCTGATAAGCTTTTTGAAACATGAGGGAGTACGCGAAGGGAAAAGTGGAATATCAAATCGTCCAGATTTGTCCTGGGTTCGGTTTTCCGATACTGAACAATGATATATTTGTATTATATGTCCAAGAATTTCCGCAGTAATCTTCTCATTTTAGATATAAATTTTGTAATAAGAAATTGATACAGATGTAAATAAGAGTATAACAATCCGGTAAGAAAAATAGCAATGTATTTTAATTCTACAGAATTTATTTTATATATTTGTTCATAGCTATTTCGGCTTACGCCCCTCTGACGCTAGTTCTCTACAGAAATACGGCGTGAATTTATTATATTATTTCTGTAGAATTAAAATACATTGTTATTTTTCTTACCGTATTATAATGGAGTTCTACCAAGTAAATATCTACTCAATCAATAGTATAACAATCATTAGATAATAAATAATACGTCAAACGTTTTTAAAGTTATTATTGCACATGTACACTGCAAGTATATGAAATATACATACCTACTCAAATTTCGTATACTTAATAAAAGAATAATAAAACAGATCGTAGGTGGCGGGTTTTGAAAGCATATATAAATACACTTGAAAGGTATCGTATGAAGTAATAAAAGTCAAAAAACTATTTATTCATCACGGTGTATTCATTTCTATAACCTAACCTCGATTTTGAAATCGATACTTTTTTACTAACCGAGGAAGACAATTTAATTATTTAGATATTTCAGGGAATTTCTGAAGGGTGCGGTACACCGAATTATATTATTGAGGTCTCTAGACGATGACAATATTATGATTAAATTAACCAATCAGTTAATTATTATCAGAGATATGAAATATTAATTCGATATTTGAATATGTTATGATTTGAGAGTTATTGTCATGAGGCTAACATGAATGCTCAATTGCAAACATCTCCTGGAGATGTTCGAAATTCAAATTATTTGAATTAAACGATCTCAATTTATGGAAAACAATATTTTTTTTTCAATAGCCGCTTATGGCATGGTACACGACTGTCATTAGATATATCTCTAGCAAAGAGTAATAATATTTTTCATGCATAATTTATTTTTCCATTGCTAAAACTGTTTTGATTGGACATGTTGGTTTTGCGGATATTTGCGAGTTTTTAAATCAGTTTTGTATGTGAAAATGTAATCACCGACACGATAATTTGTTTACTATAAATAAAAAAAGCAATATTTTAAATAAAAAGCAAAAAAATGTTTTCCGAGTACATTTACAGAACGATTTAGAGATTCTCTCGTATGACCTTAAATATTAAGTTTACTCTTTATATTTAGAGATTGTTTCAGAAATATCTGGCAGTGTATGTTTTTGATTATGGCGTTGGCTTCATCCGTAAGAAATACGAAGGTGGTCCCGTCCCGGTGGGGTGATATCCCGTCCATTTAGTGTCACACTGCCTGATATATTTACGATAAAAATAATAAATTTCGACGAAATGGATACTTTCTCGGAACATGTACACGCCTATAATTAAATCGGTGGACATAGGTCCGATGTCTATCGTAAATCTAAAGATAATCTATGGTAGGAAGTTGCCAAATTGAGATTCGACGAAATATGTGTATATTGTAGATAACACACTCACCTAGTAGATAAGTAGATTATATCTTTTGAATGTTCAACGCTAACTCATAAGCTCACCTGAAACAAAAACAAAACAGGTATTAGTAATCAATAATCAACAATAAGGATCAAATTAAGGAAGTACTCATTTAAAACTCAATGGTATATGTAGGAGTACGTGATATTACTAAAAGCCAGTATTTTAGTCTAACATTGAAATTGTTTTACAATTATGCCCTGCGTTAGAGAGCTGGATGTTAGTACTTGTTTAGATGCTTTGCACTCCTCAATATATTATTTTTTCCTTCCAGCAACTCCTCAATAGATTTGAAATATTGATTAATATCACAAGTTTTGCATATCTTTTAGCATAGTAAAAAGAAATACCGAAATAAATACCACATTGTGACATGTTACAAATTTTAACAAAGGAACGCAATCCAATAAATACGGTGATTGAAATAAGGGTAATTAAAAAATGATTTAAACGACATAGGAGTTCTGGAGTTAACAATGAAACGAGCCATCATTCAAATTTATTGCTATAAATTTTGAAAAGGGATACAAAATACATTTTTTGCATACCATACCTCTTCTCCTGTGATTCACATGGTTTATATTGGGATCGGATAAACAATAATATGGTTCATCACCACTTAGGAGGACTTTTTCATAGCATAACGTAAGTAAAACGAGTGATCATCAATTATCGATAATTTATGTTTCACAACTCCGGCGATTGATGCGATAAGCCCCGCACAATATGTATTGCATTAATTATATCTAATAATATAGACGCAACTTTTTTAAACTTCATATAACGCTTCCGTGCTGTGCAGATTATGAACAAAAAATGATAAATAACCGTATGGATATCTGATAATCTAAAATTGAATCTTCGCCCATTAATAAAATCTAACGGTGTCCAAATTTGTAATGATTTAAATAGTATACGAGCTACTTCTAAGTATGATTATTGGTGGATAGCATATTGGCAAAAGAGTCGTGATTGATTTGCCATGTCGAATTGCACATCGCGACTCGTATCGTATCAGCGATTTCAAAATGTTGTATCGCGAAGAATTTTTAAAAATGTTTAAAACATTTATTGCTATTTGCACGATTAAATCTAAAATTAAGACGATTTTCTTAATTTGATAGTTTACAAATTAATATTTAACCGGTGAAAACATCGTGAACTGTGTCAATGATTTTGTAAATTGTACATGATACTTACTGACAAAAATTGATATAATAATAAATATCTTTTATCATGATTATATCTCGAGATTGATTAAAAGTATATAAGCATTTTTTACATTGATTCATACTATTACAATATTACATGTACATATTTTTTTTAATTAGGGATAACAGATAGAGCAAAAACTGTAGTTAGATTCAATTGAAAAAATATAACTTTCACAATCGAGGTTTTTAACACAGACAACATTTGTTTTCGTATTGTAAAGTGCACTTAACATATTTTGATTGTTGCTTGCAAATATTATAAAAGAGTTCCGCGACTAAATTTATTTTGAGAACCCCTGCTCTATAAACATGTTATAAACGCCATGTAGACCAATCATCAAAGATTAAAGAAGAGTTCTAGTTCTAATTCATCTTCGTGTGGACTAAATAATAGATAAACTTCATTGACGATCGAAGTTGTTATCATAAATTTGCAACACTCCGTTATCTGATAATAACAATGTAATGCACGACCATTTAGCGCGATGCTGAAAGATTTGAAGCCAGTTTTAATCAAAGTCAATCTTTAGTCTCAGTTTTTTTATGTAAAGTTTATTTCGACATTTGAAAACTTGACCATGGATATTTCTGGCGTCTTTTATACACATATCAATTCCAAGTTAAAGTATTAAAAAATTTTCCTGTTTTGTCTAAGTTTTTATATTTTAAAAATATCACACTGACTTTTCAACCGTATCGACTTTCGTTGTGCAATATTTAATGCAACATCTCAATAGAGGTTTGTTTGATGATAAATGGGTAATATTCACCCGATCGGAGTCTTCGTATTTAGTGACGAAAGTATACAAGGGCGATGGATTTTAATGATGCGATGAGCTGTAAGGGAATGTGATCATTCCGCAGACATCATCCTTGCAACACAAATACATAATCGATTAAAAAAACAATTTGAGTAGGTATTTAATCAAAATAATAAAAACAAATATATTTACTTAGTAGCATCATAATATCATATATTAAAAAATAATAAAACATTATTTGTAATTATTCCACAGTGAATTTATTTCGATCAGGACCGGTTTCGCTCATCGTGAGCATAATCAACTAATATTTCATTATCATCAGTTGAAAATGCTCGCAATGAGTGTCAATGAGCTCGCAAAGTATTGTCAGAGAACACATTAAAAGTGATAACATCATATGTAGATATACTTATTATCAGGAAATATAATACTTCCGATTATTTGTGTGTTCGTTTAAGATCTATGATTAAAAAAATGACTCATGTTGGTATTTTGTATATTTGCGTAAAAATAATTAAGATATGCATTGCTTAATTTGTCGGTTTTTATGAATGAATTATTGTTATCTCGAAGAGAGTATTCAGACTAGTCATGCGTCTGGTATTAAATACATAAATTACAATCACTTTTAAGGTGTTTACTGTCAATACTTGGTGGAATGGCATTATAATAAAAATAATAAAACATTTTTAGTATTTTTTCCACATAAAATTTATTGGATCAGGACCGGTTTAGCTCATGGCGAGCATTGTCAGCTGATAAGAAATACAACAAAACAGTGATATTTATACAAAGTTTAAGTAATAATTACAAGGTATGACAAACAATGTTTGTTGTAATTATTACTTTAACAACTGACATCATCTGTCTGTCATCTGTGACTGTCATCAGTTGACAATGCTCGCCATGAGCGAAACCGGTCCTGATCCAAAAAATATTATGTTGAAAAAGTACTAAAAATATTTCATTATTTTTATAAATTACAATGTATATATTTAATGTGTTGAAATAAAAACATTCTCTGCGATTGCTTGCAAAATTATTTTTGCGACTGCGCCGTATCAAGGGCTGTGGAGTCGTGGAGTCGGGGCTTTTTGGCCGGAGTCGGAGTCGTCGCGGCGATTTGGCCGGAGTCGTACTCGGAGTTGGAAATTTTGAAAAGTTTGAACTTTTTAATATTGCATAAAATATGTCAAATTTGGCAATTGGCCGGATTGGTAGGGTTGATATTTAATTGAATATACATCAATATGAAAATTAGGCAAAAAAAGTAACGATATTCATTTTTTTTTAGTCGGAATCGGAGTCGTGTTTTGGGTCAATGTCGGAGTCGGAGTAGTGGATTTGGTAAATGCTGGAGTCAGAGTCGAACTTTTTTTACCGACTCCACAGCCCTGGCCGTATCTTTTATATTTGAGTTACATTTTCACGTTAAGTAGTATCCATTTGATATGTTTTTAAATGGTAAAATAAACGAGATATGTTCGATGAGCAGCGAAGAAAGGTATGCGAAAGATTCGCGAAGATAAAAGGTTCTTGATATAAATTTGATTGAAAAAGGGACGAGAAAACCAGTCTCGATGCAGTATGATGTTCGAACATGGATGAGAAATCTCCATTGCGATGTCATAAAACCACATTACAAGCCAGGATACATCTGTTAGTGAGTGTTTATTTCCGTTCATCGTTCATTCTTCGGCGGACATATTTTTTTAACAGAACAAGGACCCAACATTTAAAACGTCTTAATACAAAAGTATGTGTTACAATATGTGAACTAATGAAGTTTGATTACTGACGCAGTGAATATTATAAATTCTTAAATACAAAGCGAAACCGGTTCTGATGGAATTGCAAGGAATTTTTGGTATTCAAATTGTTTTTTTTTCTTGCCATTGATAATAAGCTACGCCTTTTTATATGCAACTAGTAAATATAGATAAATTAAGTCGACCTAAATACAACAAGGAAACGAAGATGATAATGTAATCCATTTATAATTTATATAAATATATTTTTTCTTGTTGAGGACTGCTTGTTAATCATTCGCTCAACCTCTATTATTTTCGATGAGAGCGGGGATATGAAGGATAAGGTTAGGACAGCACTAGTGGTAACGTTGAATCTAAAATATGTACAAATTAAATGACGAATATGTTTTCTAATTAGGATATAATTTTATTCTTGAATTGTATCCGTCAGTCTGCACAACAGTTTCGAGAGTAATAGAGATAACAGATGGCATTACTATCTGTCACATAATATTATTATGTATAATACTATATACCTAGTGGGGAAAATTTATACCTACGTCATATATTTTCTATCTATTTAAATTTCTTTATTTATTTTGTCTCGAACTGTCCCGAGACAAAATTATTCTTATTTAACTATTTACACATCTGTACGAAATGCGAATATTATTGGGCGCTTTGAATACATATGTACATTGCTTTGGTTTCAATTAATTGCTAACAGTAATAGAAAGTCGAGTAACGACTTCCGTGTAAAAGATCTTTTGAGTTGTAGTGGTGTAGGTTATGTTACGAAACAGGTTCATTTGAAAAAAAAAGAACACACAAAAACGAGAAATAAACAAAATGGCGTCCGTCAAACAAATAAACAGCGCCGCTCGAGCAACGCGAGAGAAGTGAAAATAACAACAATAAAAATAATTTAATAATAATACCAGTCGAAAAAATCCGAGGCACGATCTTGATCAAGGTCGTTGCTGTCATGTCGGCTCTGAGAACGTTCAACGCAAGCATGCAATATCCCGTAACTAAAAAAAGTGCTTGATATACGTACCTAACTCGTAAGACAAAATATATAACAGCACTAATAAAATATTTCGCTGTTTTTTTCTTGGTTATCCAAAATTAAATACCGCTATTTAAAGATAGATTTTATCTTAGTATTTTGTATCATTGAATTGTTTTTACAATAAAAATTGACGTTTATTTTGAAATGTAATGAAATTATTTGTAACGAGGTATTGCAAGTTTGTGGATGATAATGAAATCGGGATCACATTCCGCTTTCCTATACAACTGTAATTATAATGTTCTGTGGGAATGTTGTAAGTTATGCACAGGGTGATCAGGAATCATATATATCCGATGTGTATTAAATATTACAATACAATAAAAAACATAATACATTTTGCATTCCATCTAATAATTAACAATGCATAAAATATTATGTTATAAATGACGGGATTTAGTACATTCAAGTATTTTTCAGTTACTCGAGAAGAAATGGCTTGACAATTAATTGTCCTTGTATGGTCTATCTGTCCTATGCCCTAATACCAATCTGATCACTGTCGTACAGCTCTTACCACTAGGCGACCTGACCATTGAGGGCAAACAAGTTCTTCAAAACAAGTCAAAAATTTAAGTCAATTGCGATTAATAAGAATTAACACTGATATGCTTGAGGACATATTTTTAGTGAAACAACGTCGAATGATAAGAGCATATCTTGCACGCTACGTGTAGTTTATTGCACGTTGAATTACACTTTACCGTGAAAAGGAAGTAATATTTTTGGAAATAGTCAAGTAAAATCTGCACTGATCCAAATGATAGTGAAAGTTCTAAGATGCTTATAATATTGTGTTAAAAAAGTATGTTGTTTTTACTTTGAAAAAAAAATGAATTACCTGTAGGTAAAGTTCTCTAATTCATTTAATGTACATTATGTCCTTATAAACTCAATCCAGAGGTTTCTTACGACTTGATATCCATTTTAAAATCTAGATTCACAGCTGGTAAAATATACTAATATTTATTATTAAAAACATTATTTTTGTTTCATAAAATATATTTGTATTGTTTCTCTCATGAATACACTGTAGTATTTCCTTTGTTCTGTAAACCAATTAGATCAGACCTTTAGGCGCTTACACCAATCACTGCATTGTGCGGCAGTTCAAAAAAATGCAAGTAGGTATACAGCGTGAGGCAAAAAATGCATTTTGCTGCCAATTCCAACAGAAGTTATTATTTTTTATTAATTACATTATTGTAAATCAAGGAAGCTGGACAATAGGATATTGTTACTAAGTCGAGATGTAAATAATCATTTTACGTAAATATTTATTTAGTAACCCAATCTTATTATGCGATATGCTGGTTTCATTAATTGAGGCATAAAAAAAAGTTATTTGAAACAGTATCAAATCAGTTCCAAAAAATAGGAAAATCGCGTAAAAAAGTTATCACAAATTTATTTTAATATCCAAAATTCGTTCTTCAAATACGCGCAAAAAGGTATTTAATTTACATACAATAAACATTTAATTTCCTTATTACTATAAAATACAAATTAATAATAGATAAAATGTTGTTTTTCCTAGATTCTCGATCTCGGTTGATTATTATTACATTGGATTTGTTTTTGTTGCTAAGATGGAAAATCATTTCTCTTTGGAGTTAAACCGGATTTGATTCCTAGATTTTTCTTCGCTGCTTAACAAAGTTTAGGTGTCATTCATCAGGCTGGGTCTCACCGTTTCGACGGCGCAAATTTACGTTCTCTTTTAGACCTTTCGGCTATGAAATGGATCAAAAGTTTAAACAATTACTTAATACATTTTTGATCTATAGATACAGTTGAATTTGTTTAATTAAAGTATGCATACACAGGACAATGCTTGATAGTATCATTTTGATAAAAATGTCGAAATGGTGGCAGAACTCATGTAAAAAATATTCCGTTCAGAATTTCAACACCACTTTTATATACTAAACGTAACTTTGTCACTAGATAGAGGTACTTTAATTAAACAAATGCATTATTGAACAATATAATGTATATTAATTATATCATGGCAATCGGTTGAAGGGGGTAGTGGATATAAAAACATCGATATTGTTACTCTGACTAACTGAAATGTACTTCAAGGGTTATTTTCACGTTTCACCTTCCACAAAATGCTTTTTTTTAAATGATAATATTGTCTGATGTAGAGAATTTTTTGTTTTTAATTTCAATATTTTATAAAAGGCAAAACGGCAAGCCAAAAGAGAGTAGTCGATCAATGATGAAAATCACGTACGTTATGCTGAAAATAATCGGGTGTTTGAATTATACCTATGAGAAGTTAAACAATACAGAACGCATACTATTTAGGTAGCTACGTGTCTTTTAAAGGAAGAAAAAAACAAACAATGAACTGCATATTAGCACAATGGTGTTGAATGTTTTTATTACAAGAGGCGAAACGTTGAACGGGGTAATACTTATGGATATGGATTGAGAAATCGATTAATTGAATTGAAACCGAATAGGACGAACGAATAATAAAGAGCGTTTAAGACTGGCTGATTTCGTCGGTGGTAACTGCATATCTATTAAAATGGTCAGTAAATATTTGTATATTTTGAGTATTTGGCTAAGTAGGGATTTCCTTTAAATTGTCGCCTTTTTTATTTTTATACCTTTATTATACAGCTGACCACCACATACATAGTAACCACTTCGATTTAAATATAGGTGGTGTTGGGAAATTCCCCGATAACTGATTTTTGAAAAAAGTGTATTGGAAAGGTCTTTGATATAATTTTACTATTAATATTTGATCTCCTGAAAACCGTTATTATTTCGATGAAAAGTGGAATAGTCGATGTCATAGTTTCATATTTGTTTGATATTCTATCTGTAAATTTATTATTTTGCAGATATCAGGTTATGCCGAAACATCACCGATATAATCTACAACTTGTATTAACGTTCCTCTGATCATACATTGCAATATAAATTTATGCTACACTATCAACGATGTGCCGATATAGATATTGTGTGAGGCTGAGTTGAGCGACGTCAATATGTGGCATCGCCATTTAGTGTAATAAGCAACGATTATTGATTAGTATCAATGCAACACTATTAACATTTCAAAATATATTGTTGTAGAACGTGCAAAGAATATTTATAGAGATATGTATGAGGAATACATTTTGGACATCTAATTTCAACAGTCAAACAATAATTAAACATTTTATTATTCGTTACATGTCCAAGTATTAAAGGTCGGCGCTGTGATCAATAGAAGATTACATCAATGTTAAGTCTTATATCAATCGTTTGGCTATGCATGTTTCTTTTTCGACTATGCCTCATCCATAGCTGGAGTATATGGAATACTAATGGATACTGGTTGTGAATCGATCGCTCAATTTAGCTTTGCGGAGGTTAGAAAACCATGCTGGGAAGAAAGTAAATAAGGAGAGTTTCTTAGCTGTTCGCTTCATGCTACAGAATGAGTTGTAAATATTACACGACCTCTTACGTATGAACCCACTGTAATTTGAAGTTGTGGACGGATATAATACTTATATTTTTGTTTCAGACACTAAACTATTGAAGGGTTGACAGATGAATAGTTTTCGGTAAAACGGGACACGCCAATTAATTCAAAAAAGTAACTAGGAATTTAGCGTAGAACTGCTTTGCTGTTGAAAAGCGAGACAATATATATTACAGTAGCCAGTATGCTCCAATAGTTTAAAATGGGAATTCGTGCGTTTTTTATTTCTTAAGTGTAAGAGATCGTTCAGATATATTTTCCTATCGATGGCAACTCATAATGTTATTATAGACCTACTCAACTACTCGAGTATCGAGTAGTAAAATTTTAAAATACTCGAGTAGTTTTAGATGTACCCAAAATATATATTATTATTTTGAATTTGTGTGTATTAATAGAAGATAAATAAATAAAGAAGCAAGAGGGAGAGGTATATTCTTATAAAAAAATATTCGCCAATAGAAAAGGCGCTTTAGTTATCTTTAAGCTATAATGTACGGCCAAAGATTGGATGTTGTTTTCATGAATGGAAAGATTTTTACCAAAAGTTCCGATGGGACGGTTGTCCGAGTTATTCGTGGCCCAAAAAATGTTGCCAGGTGTACAATCAAAGCAAATTATTCGTGTATTTATTTATTTTCTGGCAAGCAAATTATCAAATACTATTTTGAATGGCGTAGGAGGGTATAATCAAGTGTTCAGAATTCTACGCAAATTAATCTGGCAACCCTAAGCACAGCCCAACTTTTACGTGACACTAAGATAGCTACCTTTTCCGAACATTCAATTTTCGTTCCATTATTGTACATGCATTCTAAGCCGATATTGTAATTACATAATTATTCACTTTCTTCGCTTCAATACACACATTAACTTATCAAAACGATCGTCCAAGTAATCTCGCGGCTTTACAACCTCGTAAAAGAAATGGCTTCACGCCGATAAAGCTAATAGGTACATGCGTAATAAGCTTCCTGTGGACTAGACATAAAAAGGGGGCCACCACATTGCGAGAGGTGGTTTTTCGAGGACGAACATGGAGGGCGACTCAATAATGGGGCTATGAGGTTTGATGTCCAGTGCGAGATTAAAACAGTAAAAATGTCGTCTAATTTGTTGGCGATGAGTGATGAAATTATTGTCGGATATTTTAATTTTGATAATTGTCCAAACCACTTCAGAATATATGCGGTGAAAAACAGCCACGGAATATGTTGAACGTTAGTACTTGGCTCTTTGGGTTGATTTGTTTAAAATTAATCAGTAATTTATAATTTCTGTTACATCATGGAAAAAGTGATAAAATCCGAAGGATAATATTAGGAGAAATTATAAGCAATTTGTTTTACGTTATCCAAGGTTCCAAGAGTTTGTAAGAAAATGCAATTTTGTATTGAATCAAAATTGGTGATTTTTCCTGTGCAATGTAAATATGAACTCATTTCATATATGGGTATATTTTATTGCAAGTTTTGCGAGACTATTTTTATCACCTTATTGGCAAACTATAGTACAGAGAAATGGATCTCTGTAGTACTATTCAATGCTATCCATCTCATTCCTAGTAAAACTCTATCCGGGGAAAAGAAGGAACAGGCTACTGCATAATATTTTTTTTCTCCAAAGAAAATTCAACATGACTTTTTATTAAAAAATATTAATGAAAAGTTGATTCAAGACGTAGCTCATGTTCCCCCGTTCGAAGTATACTCAGTGACGAATACATACTCATCTGAACTGAACTTGGACTCAGCTGACCAAAGCCACTGGCAGACGAATAAGGAGATCGATCTTTAAGTCGTCTGGGCCAAGTGATAAACACGACTGGGTTGAATTGTAAAACTGTGCCGGCAGGTATGTTCAAGTTCGTTGACCCACACAAATAAATCCATACCTATATATGTATAACGCAATAATAAATGCAAAGAAAAATCAATAAACAATGCATTTTATGCTTGAAATTGCTAATGGATTATTAAAACATCGATGATGCATAAAAACTTCGTTAAAAGGTTACGAATGAACGTGGTAGAACAAAACAACGATTAGCGAAATGTTATTATTATCATATATGATGAATGCCGTTAATGGGCAATTTACGGTAGATGCATTTAAATAATAGACTATTTATATTTGAAATCGATTCATTGCGTTGTTATTTGAATATATATATACACTAAAAGTAGAGGAACAATATGACAAAAATGGGGAATGGAGGTTGAAAAACGACTAATCCAAATGACCGACGCTACCAAAACGCGGCAAATAAGTATTATTATAATAAATATAGTACGAGCTGTGTAGTGAAAGTACGTACATATATATTATAAGCAAAGTTTTATAGTTTTCCCTAGACCATGAATATAACTCAAATATTATAGGTAAAGAAGACCGGGTTATGTCCGGGCCAATACGGTAAGTGTTTCCTACCTATGTTATGTTTTCAGTAAGAGTGTTTAGTTCTTCTAACTGATTTTAATAAATCTTGACCATCTAAAACAAAATAATCTACACAAGATTTACGAAGAGAAGAATACGCGATTTGGTATTCGATATTTCAGAATGATATGAAATCAATGAATTATTTTGAAAATTCAACACGATCTATTTTGTAAATATTAAATGTACACTGTACTATCCTAATGTATAAAATGAACTGTTAAAGAATATGTACACATAGAAACAATATTCATTCAAACCTTGAATAATTAAAAAAATAGCTGGTGAAAGTATTAAAGTTTGATTCCTCTGACTGCACGACATTCTATGCGCCCCGCGGTTAAATTGAATCAATGTAATCAAATGCTGTAAGCAAAAAGCTGGAGGCACGTGCCCCAAGATGCAACAGGTCTTTCCGCTTATCCAGGTCCGCGTGATTATCTGTATTAGTTTTGCAAAAAAGTATTCAAAAGACTATGCAAGACACTAATGATTCCAAGATATAAATAATAAGGTAGAGTGAAGTCCGAGAGCCGTTAGGAAGTATGATTTATAACGTTTTGTCAATGCCGAGATAACTAATGCATCTTTTATAAAATAATCAATGTTGATATTAAATGTACATTTAATTGCCAGTTAGAATCCATTGCGTCCCTTACTCGAACTATTAAATTAAGATGGGTTTAAGTTATCGCTGCAAGGACTCTTATTTTATTAGTTCCATAGCAGTTATCCTTAGATACACATGTTTAAAAGTTAAGATATATTATACATTCATGTTTTCAGTAGAAATTTAAAAATTAATTGTATTTACTAGTTGAATTGAATTCCTCACATTAAATTCATAATTGTTTGAATGCATAATTCCGACGATGCGGTTATGATTAACAAGCTATATGGTGAAACAAAAATTTAGCGTTTTTAACGGTTCTTCAAAAAGACGATTATTGTGGGATGACATATGCGAAAACGATCGATCGGGGTACTACTGAATAACATTATTATCGAGTTATAACTAAATGCTTGCTACTTTGTGATCAAATTGTGTTTAAATTGACCATGTTAACAATAATGTTTCCAATGAAAAATATTTTATACTTTTCTAAGTTTCCTGTAACAATCTTAGTCAGTTTACTTGCTCAATTTAAAACAAAAAACACATTCTGAAAAAATTGAGAAGACGATAATGTTTGGAAAATGTGATTAAAGATAATTAGAAAAAATAAACATTATTCAGGAAGAAACATAAGTGTTTTCTGGGTGGCAGATTGTTAATTAAAGTTGAAAGTGAATTTTAATTTATCGCTTGAATAAAAATTCAGCCGCTTAATATTTTCAGATAGCGATCCCATTAACGCATGTATTTATAAAAAAAAAATCTCAGCTGTTTTTGTAGTTCGCGGAGATTAAAATAGTTCAGAAATAAATTGGTTACATAACCTTTGAAAAAAAAAATGGAAACTGGGTCAGAAATAATATATATATATATGAGAATATTTGCATTTATAGCTAATTTTAAATAGTCAAAATTTACCGTTGAACGATATTTTGTGTAATATGTTGCGCAACTCAATATCAAACAAGATGTTAAGAATGTCAAACAGTAAATCTTTTGGTGAATCACAGCTTTGGTGCACTTAAAATTTTAAGCGAAGCCGTGCCAAAGGGCTGTGTTGAAAATCGTTAATTTTCATAACAAGGTCACATTTTGAAATGAAAATTCAAGAAACAAGAAAACACATGAATGCAATTTTCATAATAACGAAGATGTTGTGACTGAGTAAGAAGTATGCAACCATATCTTTTACATGTACACGACTTTTATTTAATGGCTGAACTACTTTTGTAATTATCTGTCAAATATTTGCCCGATGGAGTATTTTAACAGGATTTGATTGACAAGAATTGTTGCTCAACTTCTCTCTACGGAGAAAGCACCCAAAGAAATAATACTTCGTTATTCAGGGCGAGAAGGACGAAAATTGATTTCATTGATTGCAAACGATTGAATGAGAAAAAATATTAGTGATTTTCCAGTTAGAAGCCTGTGTATGTAAATATAAAACTTTTTTATCAAGTGGAATAAATGAAATAGAAAATTCAATTTGATAAATAATACACGTCACGGATAAACGGATCTAATATGAACATGTTACTGATATACAAACCGCAGTGTAACAAAATTATACTCATACTAAAGTAAAAACCGCAAAAACAAACACTAATTATATTTTCTCTTTTATTATTTTATTGAGTAAGTAATAATTGAACATACAAACGATGTGCGTAAATTGAACAGTATAAAGTAAAACGTAAACAATGTTTTATCGATAATACAGTAGTAAATATGAGAATAAAGATAGTTTATTGAAGACAATAACATGTACTAAGCCTATTACTCGTTGACTACGTACTAGCTAACCGATAAGTGGGTAAAATGGAATGATGCGTATAGTATGTCAGCAAAGTGTATTTAACTTCCATATCTAGCTATAAGCAATGTATTCCAATTGACATTTCTTGCGTCAATCAATTCAAGAATGGGTCTTCATTATCATCATTAAATTTCATCTCTCTAGCCTTGATTCTTCACCAGTCTTAAAAAAACTAAATTGTATATGTGATACGATGTAAATAAATGGCATGGTTAAATAAAGAGCTATGTATTTATCTTTATTATTGTAGAACAAGATATATGTATACCTTTATTTTGCTTTATTATAGGCATATTTGTCTATTATAACATTACTTTTAGTAGTTAATAATTATACAACATGTTCAGTAAATTCTGTTTTTACACGGCGAATACGCTGGTAAACTACTGTGCAAATACATTGTGTACATAATTATAGAGAAATGAGGCTAGTTAAAATGAATAAAAATCGATCCAGGATATCAAAAAATAAAACACGTTGATTATTAATTATTATATCCGCGTGTTATTGAAAAAAGAACACAAGTCTTAAATTCGTACTGAAATCTACATATAAGCTGTCCATACTTTTTGCACTGAGAATAATATTGAAATTTAGAAGTTTGCTTTATCTAGAATCTGGACAGTTCCACCTCTCGACGTATGCATGTATATGTTATATTAATACGTATTTAGTTTCAATGTCTTTATGACGTACTTCATAGAATTTCAAGGGTAAAGGCAAAACAGCACAATTGCAAGGCCAAGAACGTTAACTGTTACTAAGTTTACACGGTATTTTGTACGTGTTATCTTATCGTAGACCTCCGAGTAGAAAATGAATTAAAATTTCACTTTTTTTTATCACACAGCTGATAAGAGAAATGAAAGTCGTTTAACTCTAATTAAACTTGAGTTTTCTACTAAGTCAAAAGATCGTTTTTTGACAACTCCAATTTTAATATGATTACAGTTGATTGGAAAGATAACTCATTTTATTGCAGTTAGCTGTTTCACTCGGGAGCTTTGCTATGCAATATTTTTAAGACGCATGTGTTCTAAGACGAAACTTGTAAAATGATGTTTATAATCTGATATTTTTAGCAGTCCGAAACGATTATGTTGGATCATTAAAATCGAGGGTTCGCCTTAAATCACGTTACGATTACCGCTCATTCAAAACGGTACTTTAGTAAAAATGTACACTACGAAATTGGAAACAAAACAGCTGAATTAGTTGGTTAACGTGTGCGTAGGCAATAAAAATGTTTGGCGTACACTTAAACGTTTTAAATTAATGTGGTATAATTACAATTAAAGACATCGCAGTTGAAGTTTATAGCTTAGTTTAACATAACATCTCAATAATAATTAGTTGGGCATTAAGCATTGTTAAGGCACGCGATGCTGCCTACTAGATACTAGACTCCAATTCGAGTATCGAGTACTCGATACTCGTCCATTTTTTAAGTACTCGACACTCGAATATTTTGAAAAATACTCGAGTAATACTGTTAATTTATAAACAAAGGTTTATTTCCAAATTTTATTTACTGACATATTTAAAAAAAAATACAAATAATGTCATTCAGTGTTTACTATAAAATCGACGTCCACAGTAACAGTTTTTCTACTGCGGGAATTATAAAAAAATACTCAATTACAAATTTGTTTATTTCTCTATTATTTTTTAAATATATGTTAAATAAATTTAAAGAAATGTCTTCATCAAATCAAATAAGTTTATTTTTTTATTTATCATCTGTTTATGTACAAAAAATTGAATTAATAATATATATTTTGAAACTACTCGACTATACTCGAGTATTATAAAATTTTACTACTCGATACTCGAGTAGTTGAGTTGTCAAGTAATTGGAGTCTCTACTGCCTACCTAGCTTTAAATATTATGAATGGCAGTGACAGTGTAGAAGACATTGCAAAATACATATAACGAATAGTAGATATCCTGTCACCGATCCTGGTCAATGCTTTTTTGGGCGATCTGTCGCAATTCGATTGCCCCGTGAAGACAAATTCATTAATTATTTTGAAATCCCTAATAGTGGCTAATAGTCCTTTCTTTTTCTAGTTACTCTCTCCGGAAAACAGTGGTTGAGCGACCGAATAACAATAATTATTAAAACAAGTTTGATGAGAGAGCTAAGTCAGTTTTTTTTATTTATGATAATGAAATGAGAACAGCGACGGACGGTGGTGTGGAGGGACAACTGACTTGTATTATTCGTCTATATTTTTAGAATTGACCTATTTATAATTAAGAGACAAATAAAATACATTTTTTGTACCATTATGCAGATATTATTATCGATACCGGTTTTTCAGTTGGAAATGTGGTCTCGATAACCGAAACAGGTTTGAAATAAATTATTTCAAAAGAATGCTTTATTTTATTTTATTATATATATATTGTATTTTCGCCAGAATTGTCAGTCGTCACCATATACGTGATAAAATTAACAATCAAAAAATTATACAAGCTGCCATGTAAAAAAAGTCTCCACGAATTATTCCGCACGCGAATAATATGGTCATTTTTAATGTCAAAGTTGAGACTTAGATACATTTACGTATCATTTGCAATGTTGGGATTAAATTCAATTCGGTATTAAATAAATTGGAAAGTATCGTTTTAATTTGTGCTGCAAACTCACTTCTATTATTTCCTGGTAATTGAAGACTGCGACATTTTTAATACTTCCTACGTAAAACAAAGACAATGCGCTAACGGTGTATTCAGTTTATTGTCTATGAAAACAGAATATTCGTGATCGTCGAACAAAGTAGCATCGTGAATCGAATTCAATAGAGAATCGATTACGATATTTTTGTTGTCTATGGAAAAGAAAATAGTTTATGCACAAAAACTAATTGATAATGGCCGACGTTGTCAAGTGAAAAACCACGGATTTAAGCAAGAATTGATAATTTAGAATAGACAAGTTGTTAAATTAATTTGCAGTGTACAGTATCGACTATAACATGTAGATGGTTTATAATACAATTTCATAAAATATTTATCACCCACGTTCGATAGTTCGCGACGCGTAACGTAAGATCTATTTTTTTAACTTGATAAAAATCCTGGGCCAAGGCTATACCTGGTGTTTCAGTCTGGACTGTTAAAAGGTTAACCCATCATGGTTTCTCCCACTAAGATGATCCATTATGTGTTTAATGGAAGCCGATACGAAAATATATCAATCAGACGTTATATAAAAATACTATTGAAATTGAAATTTAGTATTTGACTTAAGTTCAATATTAGAAAGGACGTTCTTGGAATAAAAATGGCGCACTTTACTTATATTGTTCAACTTTTTTAATCGGTAGTAATGGCTTCATTGAACTGTGAAATAAATCAGTGAAAATAAGTGTTATATAAGCAGCTTTATTGTTGAGCACATGAGCTAAATTAATCGTGTTAGAATTACAAGATTTTTAAGAATTCGCTTTACTAAACCAAATTGAAGCGTTTCTCATAAATAACTTTCACATAATATGTATTCTGTACTTAGCTTCGAACATAGTTATCGTCTAAAAGTATACGAAACACCTTATATAATATAATGGACGTAAAAAAACTATTCAGTATTCTTAAGCGAAATAAATATTTGAATTTAAATTTAAAAATCTACTTAATTATGTTTTTAAAGCAATAGCTTCCCTTCTTACTTTGTTATTTGCTAGGCGTCCCCGTTTATTAGAATTGATATTTTAATTTCCATTATTAATAAATTTTAAGTCTGCCGATGTCTCTCAAATAAACGAAACACGTGCCGCGCATAATGACAAATCAAGTGATATTTTATATTGAAAATGATTTCATATAAATAAGGCGTCGAATACATAGAAAATATTTCTCAAGATTCCCCAACGTAAGTTAATTTGACCAGCGTGCGGTAAATTTTTTGCAATGATAATTTTGTTGGTAGTTTCAATACGTTAAAAAAAAGTAAGTGAAAGTATGAACAGGCTCGCTTGCTTAGTTCGGCAGACCATGGTATAAAAAAGGTTTCATTCAACGGACCCGATCTTACAAACATATTTAACTCTCACTTTAATCAAATTTGTTTTTATTTTCCTGACATAACAGCTGATTTGTAGACCGAAAACGGCACCCGAAAAAATGCGTTTTTATTCGATTACAATTAAAAGGATGATGGTGTAGTGGTCAACGCCGTTGGATTCCGTGACGGACACCGGGTTCGAATATCTATACGAGAAGATTTTTTCAGTCGATTTATCGATCCTGTTAGAAGGCAATGGGTGTCTGTGTTGTTAAAAATCCCCGCCCCCCACCCTTACTGTCCTAAAAGCAGTGCGTAGCGAGACCGATTAGCTAACCAATAGTCCTGCCCTAGGAAAGGACTCTTTGAAAACGTGAGGTTGAGCAACTGAATAACACGAAGTTTTCATAGAAAAACATATATTGAGATAAACTCCGTGACGGTCCATATGTTCCACGTTGGGAGCCGAGTGGTTAAAATCATCTTCTAGTATTATTACAGATTGTATTAATTTACGAATACTTGAGATATCGACGAAGTGAATTGCATATTTAATAGAATGCAAGTTAATTTGATTGCATAAATAACGGCGAGACGTGAAGACGCGTGACATTTCGAGTAGAGTGGCCGAGAGCTCGGACGAAGAATCGTCCCCGAAGTATTTTGGCACTCACAGTTCTGTCAGGAGAGAATAACAGTTCGAAAATAGAACGTCGGAATAGCGATTCAGAGTGTTTTGAAATTGACCGAAAGACTGAGTAAAAAAATGTGTAATTTTAACGAAGAATTTCGAAAAGTTGTGCCAAGTCGCAACCTCTCAGTCAACAAGTAACTGCGTTTTCGTAGATATAATATATGGGCGGGGTTCATATTTATATCTAGTTTATTTCAACATCGTTAAAAGCCGAAGATTTGCGATACTGAAAACTGATCATAAATAATGTTTACTTTTTGTATCTAATAAACACTGTATTTTTTTGATTGTTACAATCTTGATAAGTTTATACTTGTCTGTGAAATTTCGTATTTAAATTATGATGATAAATGAAATATCTTACTATATATAGATTAAGCGGTTATAATTTTGAATTCCCAAATGGAAATTTGTATATATTGATTCTTCATAAGAATCATAGTTTTATGTAGTGAGCTATCACCTCTATTCACATACATACACTATTCAATCTTGCCATCGAGAGATAGAGATTAGACAATTTCGAATCTTTTCAATTGAATCACAACTGGTTCTTTACAAGACAGCTAGTTGAAAATGTCTATTAGGCGTTTATATTCTTAACGTGAAAATAGTTTTAGAAATAGCGAAAATACGTTAACACACCATTTAGAAATAGAGTTTGCAATATAATACTGTCACTAACAAAATAAACAAGCCATTGAGATACTCGGTTACTCAGAATATCGATAGGACCAGCATTGCGTACTAAATGTCATAATTCAGTATCGATAACTTTGATTTACTTTTGCGTAATGTTCGCGACGCTAGCTCTGAATAGTAAAAACACAAAATTATCAAATTGATACCATTTTTGATTACAGAAGCATTCACAGAAAATATCTATGATCCCCTCCTGGTTTATGAATGCTGATGCCACTATGCTTATGTCAGTCGCTTATCGCGTCGTTAACATATTTTAACAAAACGTTTTAAGAATTGTCATGTTATTGATTTAGCAAAACCTCTTATCTATAATCTACGATAAATGCCCACATGGCATAAATTATAAGTAATCCCGTAAAATAATCGACGATACCGCGATATATAAGTATGAAATGTATCGTTATGTTAATATTTTTTTATTTGTCTAACCTAATTTTTTTAAAAATAGCCGGATATAGTTTTTGCAAGACCTTCAACGTTGCACTTGCTCCAAAAATAATACGTGTATTTTACAGTTACGTGCAATTTCAACTTTCGAATTTGCGTGAAATTTGCTTGCGTTGACTAGTTTACATTTAATATAAACATACGATCGGCTAATCAATAATATATTTATTTTAAATGCGCTTATCGGGGTCAAATAATTGTTTATGATCATAATTAATATATCTGTGATAAATTTTGATGGCTATAATTGAATATTACTTATCGTTATGTTATTCTATTACATCAATAAGTATCTATTTCTCTTGGACAGTATTGGAAAAGATATAGTATCTTCAGTGGATAAGTATGGTTCTGTATTAACTCAAAACGTTTTTACTGGGAGCCATTCAAAGATTAAAATGTGGCCTTGATAGATAGATGCCTTTAGGGGTAGAATAAAAGACAAGTTGTAAATAATAGAGCAACTGTAGGGAAGCAAACAAATTCAAGTTTTACAAGATCTAATGCAAAAGAAATACCTCGTCCTTTTCAAAATGTACGAAAAGGTGGGTAAAATCGAATTTTCTGACAAATTAACTTCATTTAAAATTTGGTATATTGTTTACAAGATCGACAATAAGTTGTCTCTCACAGGAAATCCGATACAAAATAATACTTAAAAGGCGTTGGCCACTCAATAAAGTTTCTTCATTATTTTACTAGGTATTAAAAATGTTTATCTCTAATTTTATTCGAGGATTATTTTACGGTATCGTTTATAACTTAATAACATCACACGCGCAACAAAAATGAACACAATATATAGCTTGACAAACACCAATTAATATCGGAAAACCGAGTTGAAGTCTAATATCGGCAATTTTCACGAGAGCCAAAAAAAGTAAAGTGTGATGTTCAACGTGAAATTTACTTATAATCCAGCGGCGTTATTTGATAGGTGCCTTTCCTGATTTGAGCATAAGTGCATCGGAGTTACTTTGGCATATTCAATATATTTCAATGACATTTGAGTATTTTTTTACTATGCATTCTTCCTTGTGAAATGTAACTTTTAGCCAATTATCGCTGTAACTACTGACGTGTGATAATTCTTATTACTATCATTATGTAGTAATTAAATTTTGACTCATCGCAGCTGGATTTGTCATAGCTTCGACACAACGGCAATTTAAATTACTACTGTTTGAAAGCCACATGCCATATCTTGACCCATTGGGGCCGCCAGCAGAAACCAAGTGCACCGGTTGCATTTTAAACTAGTTTTTTTATTGCGTTTATTAGTAGGGGCTATATGAAATACTACGACACGATACGGGTGTCCGTGTAATCAAAAAATGCGGCAAATCAGCGATGGTAAACTTCGAACACTTTTTGGCAAATATCAATGCAACTTTTCAAATTAAGTTGAATTCGGATGAAAAATAATAACGCTTAAAATAAAAAACGGTCCATTAATTGAGAAGAACAAAAACGATATAAATTATATTACAATGAATACATGATTCTTTTTTTTTGCACGAGACGTACGTACATGGATATCAAAGAAAATAATATAGTACAGATGGACAGTTTTTATTATTTTTATTGAAGATTCAAAGTTTTCAATGATAATCAGTTTTCCGACAGTAATAAGACATGATCATTTATAGTTGTGAAATACTTTTCATATCAGTTTTAAAGAAAAGAGTGTTTTTTTGGATGGTGCAAAATGAGTGCCGGATGTAAAAAAAAAAAGTGATTTTCCAGAATTTTCGCAAGTGCGACCCCAAGAGTCTTCGATGTAGGTGGAATATTTCGCTTTTTAATTATACTGATATTCTGATTATGGAAGAATAAGAAATGCCGTTTTTCACCAAATCGACCGTGCGTTACACGTTAAAACACAATAATGACTGTCTTCTGTGAATTAAATAATTATTTTCCTTAAGGCGTATACTACTAGGAAAGTACCTGTATATTTAACAAAGTTATTTTTTGCATTTTGTGTAATCAACTGTAATATTTATCTGCATACTCATCATAAAGATTTAGTTCGTGTATAATAATTCAAATACTTAAAATTTTAAATTATATATAAACCCTACCTTGATTTAACATACGTAGTATACGATTCTGAAAGCTGTGCTCACCTGTAAAGAAGAGAAAAAAGAACAAATTAGATAAGATATCAACATTGAAAATTTAAAAAAAAAGTTGGCACACAGACAATAGCAAGATGGCACGGCGCAAATATTCACAAGGCTTCCAAATTTCATAATTTCTTGTTTGCGATTACTGCAAAGTACTGACAATAATTTAAATGCATTCAGGCAAAAGAATTTGCGCGTCGAGAAGCATCATTTATCAAAATTAAAAACCCACTAATGCTTACATAATCTTCATAGGTGTCAAAACGAAGGTAATCATTCATGAAAAACCCACAAGAATGTACATTGGCTCCATTGAATAATAAAATAATGTATTTTTTCAATCTCAGAAGAACGACTTCATCATCAGCAACGTCTGGTGTCTCTCTTTATGCATTACCAGTTAGTAAGATCCTTTACCGTAATCTAATTTACAAACATCTACGAAGAGAAGCAAAATCGTTAATTGTATACATATATGTTACAGTGAAACTGTATTCACAGTGAAAATGTATCAATTAATAGATTTGTATGACAACATGATTTCACTGGTCACAATCATTGAAATTATTTGCCCAAGTCGATGATTTGCCGACCTAAAATTTTGGTTTGCTTCAATGAAACAAAATCAGCAAGTAGTCCCTTTCATAAAAAGAGAAACCAAAGAAAAACACAGACAAACACAGGGCTAGGATAGGGCGGTCAAATTTAATTTCAATGACAGCTTGTAGAAGAATATATTTTCACTGAGAATACAGTGTCACTGTAACATATATAATAATATTACTTGGTTATTTCATTGATTGATCAGTGAAAGAACAAATTTATAAACAAATGCGAAACGAACCTCAACTATAGCAACTGACAGAAAATATTTTTAGCATAGTACATAAATTAGATATGGCTAAGTTAGTATGAAGTATTTTCGATGGTTTCGGCGGTAACTTTGTGGAAGTTCATTTTAATATAAAATTTAAAATAACTTTGATTATTTCACGTATTGTGTAACTAACTGTGACACGTGTTTCGCCTCTTTCAGAGGCATCTTCAGACTTACTATCGCAAAGTTTGCTTAAGTAATGAAGCAAGATAAATTCTAACATTTTAACATTTTAAATTATGAAATTACAAAATGGATTACGGGTTTTTTTCCTTCTAAAGGAAACAAGGAAGGAGATAAATGACCATAATTTTAATCAGACTAGTAATGTAGAAATACTCCACCGAGTAAATAAAAAAGGTTTAGATGAATAGTCTAGAATTTTTAGAAATAAATAAAACTCTTAATAAAAAAGATATATTATTAAATAATATTCTTAACAGGACAGGATGCTCGCCTTTGTTAACATTGTTCCCCATCGGTAGAGTAATCACCCAACCTAACTGATTGATTGCAGCTCATTAGTTTATAGTTTATTAGTTTGTAATGTTTAACGTAATTAGAAATATATTTGTTTGCTTTGTTTCGATTCTATAACCCTCTCTTGCGTCCCTTAAAAAGGAAAAATCCCAATCTAATTGATTGATTGATTTGCACCTTATTAGTATCATTATGTTATTGCATTGTTTTGATTCTATCACCCCCTTCCTTGTTTCCTTTAGAAAGAAAAAAACCCGTAATCCATTTTGTAATTTCATAATTTAAAATGTTAAAATGTTAGAATTTATCTTGCTTCATTACTTAAGCAAACTTTGCGATAGTAAGTCTGAAGATGCCTCTGAAAGAGGCGAAACACGTGTCACAGTTAGTTACACAATACGTGGAATAATCAAAGTTATTTTATATTAGTATGAAGTATCCCGAAAAGCTCTCCATATCTTCAGTTAGTTTTTCACGCCCTGTTTGTCTTGGATACGGCCCAGTAATACAATAATATGAGCGACATCGGGAGACAGGTTAATAACCATTAAAATTGATTAAGTGTTTTATATTTCAACATAAAACTAAAATAACAAATAAAAGAATTTGCCACGGTGTTTAAATGCGTGAAATCATTCAAATATAATTGATAGGCTTTTATTTTTTATAAAATGTTAATTTGATAATCTCTTAATCCGAACGAATTGGAGGTATTAGTGTCTCATTAGTATATGTATTTTTCACGCGTTTCATCTTAACAATTTTGTCTTGCTAAGATTGCTATATGCGTCAGTTGAATAATTCATTATCAAGTAATGCTACACATTCTTTCTAGCTAGATTCTTATACGCAATATTCAATTTAAATCGGTATCTTATTTTACTATCTATTAATTAATAAGTGATTCTAGTTTAAAAATGTACCATTGTATATTAACTGTATAAATGTTTGATAAACATAACATACAATCATAAAAGATATTGCCATTTGGTTTTCATAATGAAAAACACACGCGCTGTTGGTGCAATATCTGGCAAAAGAAATAATTGCCTTATTAATGGTCAAGTCACGGTGTAACTTTCTGCTGGGAATGCTAGTATGGAAAGTAAACAACCCAATTATTAATTGGCGCACGTGCATAGAACACGTGACACTAAGTGTACTGTACACGTTGAACCTGATTACAAATGAAATTATCGAGTTACTTCGGTGCTTTTTGTTTTTCAAAAAGCTCACGTGCGGCGCAGGACGACGTCTCCTGTCGGCGCCCCAGCGGGAGCAGGCTATCGCGCGTGCATTTTACTATATTAATTCTACATTTCAGTGTTTACACAAGCCATATTTATATTATATTGTGGCTGTACAGGCAAAACACGTATTGTTTTAATATCGTAAAAATAATAACCGTTGAGCATTGTGTGTTTGCATTATATTTATCTCGATTTCACTGAATTTGCGCGTTTTGCCAGACTAAGGATTTGAAAAAGGAAATATTGGTATAAATATAACGTGCATTGCCGATTGGGGTGAATAAAAACAAGCCGTCACGAGACGAATATTAATTTTTGCTCCTAAGCAGTGATTTTATCTCATTAGGAATTACTTATTGTCTATGGCAATACTTGTACAGTAAAAGGATAGTATTGCAGTATACAAGTGAATAAATAAACTTTATTTGTTTCAGGGACATTTAGGTTTGATAATGACTGAAGAGATAATTTACGGACGATTTTTTAAAATATCATTTGAAAGTCACATATTGTTTTTTTTTAAACAACTTTCACACATTACTTTCACAATTAAATAATTAGTGACATAAACTTGTTCCTATTGGACTGTCTTGAGGGTGGATATAAACAAAGTACCTATACGTAATACAACATATTTAGAAGACACACCAGAAAGATATTTTTTTTAATGTGGGACGTATTGTCTTCATCCAACTGTTATATGATTGTATACCCTAATCTTCGGTTGTATATTATATCGAAGTTAATCGGTAGTTTATCATATTGAAGAAAAAACACAATATTCAAAAAGAAAGAATTTTCAAAAGGTAATGTATAAAGGCAAATAATAGCTAGAAAAAATGACAAAGGTTATTGGACAAGGAATTTACCCTTGCAGTCAAGTTATTGCCCTTCAAAATAGACGAGTAGTTTGGCATTATCTTTATTCTTTATGACCATAAATAAAATCCATAGAAATATGGAAGATACAGTGACTATATCAGAGAGGCATTAAGGAGTTACGAATAATTGGATAACTTTTATAGTAGATAATCGAAACTGATTTAAACGTTTAGAGCGGTTTAATTATAGTGCTATAGGTTTGTTTCATTGAACAGAGTTAAATGATATTTCTAGCATACGTATCAAAACACTTAATCAATTTTTTTTAGGTTTTTATACGCGTTTAACTCCGCGCCAGTCGGCGAAACGTGTGATACGTCCTTCATTAACTTGTGCCGAGAATAGCGAATTCGTGAAGCTAACAGAGTGCTTTTAACAAAAACATCATTCGATATCAATGATCGGATATCGAACATTCGATTCGTATCTATGGTATAGAAAAATAATCTATTGCTCATTGTTTGAAATTAGAATAAAGTTATTTCAATCTCCTTGTGTGTATCAAAAGCAATATAGCTGTGGTGTATGTATGCGATTACTTAGGCAGACCAATTCGAATTTGGAAGTGTGTTTTATTGTAAACATTGGATATACGCATTCGCATCGTTTTGTGTGTCATCATTTTAACATTTTCAAGCTGCGGTATTTCAGTGGATATAATATTTTTAAATAAAATCGTTTTTGAATTTAGAAAAGCGATTTCAATAATGTAAATAGACACAATAAGTCAATAGCGTAACACACATTGATCTGTTTGAAGGGTTGAAATATAACAAAAAGTAGCAATCCAATTATGCATTACATTAGATAAGTTTGGTTCCAAATCCACGTTTCAGATTCATATGATAAAAACCGATCAATGATGAGAAAATAAAGCGTAAGAAATTGTGTGATTACCGGAAAAACTAGTACAATAATTTAACCCCTGTTCAGAAAATACTCACAAGAAAAATATGGTGTGCACACTCTTATTATATTATACGTAGACACAGTGGTTAATCATCATTTAAATAATGAAAGTTTTCGCAAACTCTCAAGACAATTCTCTTCATTGATCGAACGCTTCCGAGAATCTTGTTTACGCAAAAGTATTTTGTAAATCCACTCGAGGAGAAAACACACTGTAAGCTCCTGTGTACATTTATATTGAGAAAATCTAAATATGATACTACCTGGGCTTGAACCGGACCCGCATGATTGCTGGGGTAAAGTCTTGCCACTTTGCCACAAAATTCGACATAAACATCGGCGGTAATAGGAATATGCAAGGACATTCAAATTTAAAACTATGAATAAAATAACTGAGAACAATTTTTTTTTATCAGAATTTCGATTATTCAACTATCATTGAAATAGTAAAAGTTTTCAGTAGTTAAATTGTTGATAAGATATTGATATCTTAAACTACCTATCCATTGCACTTGATTTAAAAAATCAGTTATCAGGTTATGCCCAAACATCACCGACATATATATGTACATATAAACACATAGCAGTAATTATTATATGAAAAAGAGAATCGCTTGTAGTTGTCGTGTTCATTCATGATTAAACAGCATATTTACAGCTATATGCGGCATACAAAAACATTATAACCAATAATTATTTCACAAGTAGTTCGTGTCGTTTTGAATCATACATTCAGAATGCGCGATGGATTGTTTTCGTATCAATTACATGGCGTGAAAAAATGCTGTTTCCTACTTCACGCTGTCACGTGTGATGATAAACGAATGAAGATATTTCCATTTAGGTTCACATATTTCTATTCAGGTATCTGACGAATAAAAACACGATCTAAAAAAAAGAAACCAATCGTGATGATGAATAATTGGTATTATTAACGGGGAATTCGTGATGTCTCGTATACATCGAGCTCATGCAAATTCAGATGAAAGATGTGGCTGCATGTGAATGAAAATGGCGGGACTATTTTTGGTTGAATGAAACGTATCTTTACCCTCGCAAGACGAAGTCAGTTACAAAGATATCAAGGATCTGAAAATAGTTAATCAAAGATATAATAGCAGCCCATCTTTCATATAATACAGTGATGCACATCCTGCGGCCCACAATGACATTTCATGCAGCCCAATATGACAAATATTAATCACCTTTTTTCTTCAGAACTTTTAGCGGACGATGGAAGAATAATATATAATAATAAAATTTTCAATTTAATATTTTCTAAAAATAGCGATAATTTAATAGCTTTTTTCCATGCGACCCTCGAACTGTCTGAGAATTGATTATCTGGCCCATGTCCCAAAAAGGATGTACATCACTGATGTAGTGAATCATGATTTGTTGTTTAATTGGTGACACTCCAATATACCAGTGATTTTCATCCACTCTCTGGCAGATGAGAAGAGTTTTGTGGGGATACGCGCTGCACTTGCATTGTGCGGTTTGTCCACTATGAATGGAAAAAATAAATATATTTTGATTGCATGTGGGATTTCTATTTTGACGAGGGGTACTCGGTGTTATAGAAAGGGTTCACACTACACACATGTCGAATGTTTGAAAACACTATTTATTTCACATTAATATCTGTAGTGAAATAAATTACTACTTTAATAAATCTTGTGTTTCACTTCCTGTGCGCCTTATTTATTCCAAGATCGATATACAATATAAAATTTAAAATAACTTTGATTATTCCACGTATTGTGTAACTAGACGTGTTTCGCCTCTTTCAGAGGCATCTTCAGACTTACTATCGCAAAGTTTGCTTAAGTAATACGTGGAATAATCAAAGTTATTTTAAATTTTATATTAAATGAACTTCCACAAAGTTACCGCCGAAACCATCGAAAATATCGATATACCAATTTAAAAGTGAAGTATTCAGGGAAAATTAAACGTCAAAATCGTGCATAATAACGGTAACTAACTTCAAACTTTGAACAAAGTTCAAAGATTGTGCAGCTCGATTGTGATTGGACCATATCAATTTATTACTATCCATTGAGACTGGCCACTGAAAATAAACTCGAAGGTTACATAGCTACATATAATAATTGTTAAGTGGACTAGTTTTTGTAGTATCAGTGCAAAATACATACATACACATACAATGCGAAAGTAGGAAATGCATGTTCCAAAACATTTTGAATTTGCCCTTTAAGCGTAGAATTCGTGTCGAGGAAACAATGAGTGCTCTGAATCAACCGAATTATCTATTATTAACTGTTCAATATGATATAAAAATACTTTTTTTATTAGATTCTATACAAGAAAAACTCAATTTACTTTTAAATAATAAGATCTATGTAGTTTAATAATAAGATTTAATTATACAAAAAGTAATGTATTGAGTAAGGTATATTTCAAAGTTATTATCAGTTCGATTGTAGGTATATTAAAATAAGATAACATAAATTTAATAATTAATAGGCCGAGTAGCAAGGGCGATGCTAAGTCGTAATAACTGTTTTTGAAGTCATTGATAGTCTTTTGCTTGATAGTGTGTCGCGTTAGAGATCAGCGAGACTATTCAATGTTGGTCCTGCAGCTAAATGGTCCAACCGCTTTGGAGCCCTGTTACTATTCGTGTATGCAGTTAAGGATTCGAATACCGAATTACATTCATAAATTTATTCCCACCCACCTCATATCTTATTCTAAGAATAAAACACTTTTGTATCAACTGTAACTTCTTGGTGGAAAGGCATTATTTAAATAAATTTAATTATTTCCACGATCAGAACAAAGATCAGAACCTTTTTAAATGCTCCACTCAGGGTCTATAATATTTTAATTATCGTTTCTTTCAATTGTGAATTGATCCAAAAAAACTACACTGAGAGCGGTATACACATGCAGATAAGTATTTTTTCTACACAACGAAATAAATATTATACCAGTTTAGAAAACAGCTAGATAGGTATAGAGATTATAATACAAATAAATTGTATCCCACGCCAATAAAAACTGCCGCTAAATCACCTCGACTTGTTTTCTTGAAGAGTCGATAAATAATCGAATACAATAATACAAATTCCCACGAGCAATTATTTCAATCGAGTATCTGACAAAGCACCCGGTGGTTATTATTTATCAGTATTCTTGTATGGCATTAAAAGGAAAAGTTGATTAACTTCTTATGGATAATTTATGCACACTGAATGCAGTGCGGAGATTAAATGCAGTTGCAATTAAATGGAGATTCACACCTTGAACAGAGCCTATCTTGATAGTGGGCATTTCATAAATATTAAATGTTTATTTTTACAAAAAGTGACTAGTTTCCGTTGTTTATATCTCTCTGGACGGCGTGAATATAGTGGTTCAGAAAACTACTGACTTGAATGTATAGCGACAACAGCCACATATTATCGTCGCCCTCAAGGATAAACTCGCCAATTACAGTTCAAAATTAGTGATTTATACTGGGAATCTTCAAATTTTTAGGTTTATGCATAAAAATAATGTCATTACAATTATGTATTTAAAAGCCGATATATGTAGATTCTATCGAACTATCTAGATAAGGTTAAATGTATTAAATGTAATGTAAATACACACAAAAATAATCATTAAAAAAAAACATGTTCTTCTGTGTCTTCGTTTTCTAATTAGACCAATTTAAAATTTTAAAATAAAGGTTAAAAATCCTATAATCTCGTGAGTTCTTCGAGAGTGAAGATATACGCTTGACAATATATTGCACGGTTAAACGATCGGTCTCGGGCGGCTCTGCATCGGACCAAATGAAGACAGTCAATAAATTCAATTCTCGCTATTGCGCCATCGAAGGCAGATGTGAATTAAAACGGGTAAAATATAAATCATATACTACAAAACAGCAGCAATAAGGAGAAAATAAAGGACAGAAAATAGTTTTAAGACCTTTGCCCAAACATGAGCTATAAAGATAGTAAAATTAAAAGCATGATTCACAGTTGAATTGCAAACAAATAATTTCCGATCGAAGTGTAATCGAATCGTATTATGGTAGATACGATATGCAATCTAGAATAAGCTAGTTCTAATATGATTGTTAATGTTCTCGGTGTAACTTATTGAAAAGAAGCTCAAGAATGCTGGGCAGAATGCTGTTCTTAATACACCTCTGCCTAAAGACGGATGCGTCAACTTCCGACGTGCAGCGAAAATGGCTAAAACAGGAGTGTCGCACCTTTGTTAGAAAGCGTTTTGCGAGTTCAGTAACATGGGATACAGTTTATTTACATGCTTGCGTACTTGTATTCAATGATTTTCAGTGAAAACGAAAGCTGCAATCCACGTCACTTTAAATAAATACTTGCGACAGACATTCATTCTACTAGAAAGTTTCCTGCCTGTGCATCAAATGAGAATGCAATTCCAAACAAGGAATTAATGTCATTCTAATCGTCATCTTTTCCAGCATATTTTATATTGAATACTAATACTGGCCTGCAGCCTAGTGGTCAACATCGTTGGTTTTGAATCATTACGAACATTTTTTCGTTAGTTTAATGTACATATACGTGATGTGTAAATTCACTTCTACTCTTCCATTCTTAAGACAAGGGGTAACAGGAACGTTACCTTGCAATTAATAATGTCCTATTTCTATCAATACTCTCTCAGAAAAGGAAAGTTTCAGCAACTGAGTAACAAGCAGTTCTCGTAGAATAACTCCATTAGGTGTCCACATAATCAATACTCCATAAGCAATATATAAGAGTTTAGAATAATTGTCTGTTATGGCGAATAATTTAAAAAGACAACATTGGTTTAAGTCAGTTTTCTTTTTAGGTTATTATTTGTTTACATTATCAATACTATATTGTAATCTGTGACGTTATAGTTAGATAGTTATCTTTGTTTAAAATCCGTCTTTCCAGAATGGTATATTTAGGTTTTTTGAAAATAGAACACAACTGAAGCAAGAATTCGAGTATCTGAAACAAAGCAAGTGAAAAGAAACAAAAGGTATCCAAGGTGACTTATTTAAAAATAGAACGGTTTACTTTAAATTCGTAAATACACAGCGAGCGAAATGTCCCGTCAAAATCGCAAAGCATTGAGTGTGATTCATCCCAATGCATCGGTTGCATTTCATAACGATGGTTCGTCATAAAAAATTACATTATCATGTGATATTGCAAGTGAGTTGTTTAAACGTAACGTCCATATTGTACGTCACGCTGTATGCACGCACGTAAAGGAATTCGGAACCCACGCACTACTCTAGTTAAAATCTATGACAAAGATCATGCCTTCAAGAATACAACATTTATAATGGAGCCGGGTTAACCTTTTGGCTGCCTGACGTTTGCCACGAAAACAAACAGCGTGAATGGCAGTTAACTATACAAAATTACCGGAGGTTCAATACAAATTCCGTTGAATTAAAAATAGTGATTGTTTACTTGCGTTGAACTGTTAAAATAAACCGAAAAGTTTGTAGTACCAAGGCAGAAAATGAAATAAATATTTTACAAATATGCAACGTTTTCTAGTCGAGTTTTTTTTATTTGACTATAGTAGGCAAATAAATAAAGGCGACATAATAATAAATTAAACAAATTGACACTAAAATTCTGTATAACAGGAACGTAGCCAATAATTTTGACAACTCTTTAGATATCGCTCAAAAATAAGTTAAAGTATTATCAAACAATATATTATAGCGAATATATTGCTGTGTGTAAAATGATATTTTTTTTAAATATGAAAATAAAAATAGGAACAATAAGTAAATTAAAATAATTTCATAAACATCATTCCTGGCAATCTAATTGTGCCTGTTTTGTTTTCTTTTCTCGTAGAAATGTTTTCTACTAACGATGCTGCGGTGTTGATGTATTTGACACCTTCTTTTGTTTTGTTCTTTATTCATTTAAATTCTAAACGACAAATGAGTAACGTTCCATAGATATTTTTGAAAGAAGTGTGACAGATAATAGACGTTTTTCGACGATTCGACATTTGAAACTTAATTATTTTATTAGACCAGAGGAAATCTTAGCAGTACGATTCTAACTTTGAAAATAAATACTTAATATTAACTCAAGGGAATCGTCGTTCGCAATAAATTATAATATCTATACGAGCGATGAGCTAATTCGAATCGGCAGTCGAGCGTATATTCCGCGGCTTTATGGAGCGTAATCCAGTCATAATATATTGCAGCGATCGACATTTTCTCAAATAGCATTTCCGGTTAGCATCAAAATTAGCCCAGCGCGTATTGCAACTGCGGTTGAGAAGTATACAGGGCTATAATAATGCAGCGAGAAGTCGATCGAACTTTCAACTTTCTCCAATAGTTCGTTCAACTTTCGTTTGAATTTGGAACGTCATACAAGATGGGAGTGGCGGACGGGCGGACCTCTGTTGGAAGATCGTACAAAGGGACAACCCTTCTAACAACAAAATATCTTATAAACAAACTTAGAATAGAATAAATATATTTTCAACTTTTGACACATGTTTGTCTTCTTTGAAGATTATCTTCAGGATAATTGTGTTGTTGATAAATTTATATATAACGTGGTTATTGGTTCCAACTTTATTACTTAATGGTTCTTCTTAATATTAGGGAATCAAGATAACATCTTCTTTTCTCATCATTTTTTTGCAAGTAAGGTTGATATAATGTATAATATACAATAAAATAATGATGAATTGCAAATATTACTGGCACAGTTTTAGGAGCACTATTATAATAAGGCAGACATAGCAGCAATTCAAAGGAATTGCAAAATATTTCCAATGACCCTGTCTATAGTCCTGACGATGGCGGCATGCCGAAATATCTTTCGATAACATTATATAATATTACTATTTTTTAATCTTTCTGTTAGCGAGCTAGTACAGGAATATACAAAACAGCTGTTTTTATTTTAGTCAATTTAACTTTAATTCTAACGAAACAAAAATTAAACGCTCGCTATTTGATTCTCTTGATATAATTATAAGTCAAAGAGCTTCTTGTTCTTTAGGTTCCAAGCAATCCAGTCTCCAGAGCGATGCGGAGTAACAAGTGGGTTTTTGTTCACATCCTAGCACGTAAAAATAAACACAAAATCCACCTGCTCATAAATTCCACCTGGCCGAGACCGTAGGCTATGCAAACAAGATATTTTTTAGTACATTCGTTGTGTTTGCATTACCGCAGAGATAATCGACGAAGCAGGCGAATTTTCGCTGGTGACAAATTGTTAGATACATACAAATTATTATCAGCGATTTCAGGCACTGAAAAATAATATATCAGGAGAACATAAAGTCCGACGGATGAAGCGCCGAAACGCTCCACTGTCGGGTCCATTTTAGGGCATACGGTGTGGAAACCCGACGCCCGTACAGTCCGTCTCGCCTCGACAAACGGCACGCACATATGTTGATCTCTCTCGCACGCGACGCGAGGCCCAATCTCTACGAAATCTTTTAATAGTATCTAGTATCCCTCTCTCGCTGAAAGTCAGGAGCGTCGATTTTCCCTGTCTCTCGTTCGGAACATTAGCGTCCTCTCGCGCTGAGAGATAGAATATTTTTTTCGAACAATTTTCTTCGGCGTGAATATTTAAAAATTTAAATTTAGAACGTAACGGTCAGCGTGGGCGGGAATCTGCCGTTTCAGAAATAGAACGGGAAATGACTTGGGCGTCGGGAAAATTGTTGCAATAAGTAGGTATCTTATGGCAACACCGACGAGGTCTCTAAGCTTTTAATAATTTATCGCTGACGAGTGGTGGAATCGTGACATTCTTCAAGACTTTGATGGGGGGCTATTTAAAATTTAAATTCTTCAAATAAAATGTCTCTACCCGATTTTATTACGTGTTTATTATGGTAATTACTCAAAATAATTTTGTTGTGATCCATGGCATGGTGACTCATTCGAAAAGAATACACTGAAATAACAATCTAAATCAGTATTCAATGTAATTGTAGGCCAGCTGTTTTCTGACATAATAATGTAAATCATTGAGAATAATTTGTATACTGATATAAATCTGCAGTCTCTGCAAATCTATGATTAAAATTTTATAAATAATGGTAGCTTGACATTTTCATTTTTTGTTTCGACAAGAGAATATTTTAAGCTATTTTTTGACAAAACAAAATGTAGATTAAGAATAAATTATTTTGTCAAAGCCATTGAAAAAACTCTCGTTGCTAATGATTTAATGATCAAGGAAAAACTTAAATTAGTTTGCAGATTCTTCGTACCGAATTCTTGCACCGGCATTGGCATTCCGTGTTTAAAGCAAATTGAAAATCTATCATTTTCTTCTTTAAATTGAAGCAAATTAACAATATTTGTATGGGATAAACCATCTGGTGGCATTGCCACCTGTCAAAGTTCGGTAAACATGCACGTTAAAAATAGGCATCGAGACCAAATATATTTAAAGCAATAATGTCAAAATAGCCCAATACTAATAAAGCGTAGTTGGTTATTTCGGCATCACGCCATCGTCAAAAGTATTTCTGACGGAGGAGGCATGTTGCTAAAATGGCTAGTATCCAATTAATTCCAATTTTTTACCTAATTATAAAATACTATTATCGAGTATATTTCAATTCAAATAAAACTAATTTGATAATTATATATCGTTCCATAATTAAATATCGCTGTAGAAGTGTGGGAAAAGATGTTTAAATTCTTTTCGACATGGCAATATTACATGTTTTGGAAACGATACGCGAATAAAATTATCATTTTCAAATATTAGTAAATGAAAAATTATAAATTTATATACGCAGAGAATATCTACCAGTATCAAAGTAGTAACTAATTGATTGTGTTTGTATTGATATATCTGACATTACAGCAGTTATCCACTGCGCCAGATATTTTTAGATCATTTAAGATAAGCGCAAAGAGAGTTTCTAAAAAGAAAGTATCATCACAACTACATACACCCGTGCATAGGACTATCAAATGTTGAATTGCAAAAAATTGCATTCGATATTGACACTGCCATAAGTTGAGCTCGGAATCTTGCGATCGCTAGTCGGAGCACTAACCGCCCAGCTACACTGGTTGAATTTATATTTACCACCGTTTAAACAGAATTTAGTTTATCTAACCGCAGAGCAAGAGAGTAGTTGAAATTGTATTTGAAATATTTTCAACATGATTTAATTTGTAGCGAAATTTATTTTGATTGAACAACACGTATAATTCAAAGTACGCATATTTTAAAAAGCGACACAAAGTTTTAAATGTAACAAAATGAAATAAGACCATGTTTACAAGACATTTTGGAGTTTTTCAGTAATCAGTAGCGGTGAATCTTCTAACAGTTTCTGCACAAAACACACGGATATAATTCTGATAACAAATAATAAACAAATTGGTACTAAAATGACATTAAAAATATGACAAATTTATCGACAAACTCTAGTGCCGTTACGGGCCAGTTGCAGGTTTATATTTATCCTTGATTGATTTGGTAATTACTACATAATATATATGATAATTTGTTAAATAACTACACTAATATAGCTGGTTTTAAACCATCATTAGAAACATGGCTGTGTATTTACTATTATATATATGTAGCACAGATAAGACAACATCACATATTAGTTAATTTGGCATTGTTTCAATCAAATATAACGTCATTCCACGAAGGATTAACAGTTACATGTTGAATTAACCCTGACAAAGTCAAAGCACATTATTTTTTTTGTTTACGTTTGTTTAAAAGCAGGTTTCAATTGTAAAATGATTACCCGCTAAGTAAAACTGATTCTGATCTAAAGATACAGCGCCGAATATATTTATTGATAAAATCTTATTTGCGTAACTATTGTGATTTCATTAATAATCAATTAAAAGAGAAAGATATTTCAAGTTATTATATTTAATCTTTGTAGGTTAATTTAATAATTGATTTTATGTATTTTTGGACCTTTGAATTTTGAGTTAAATGCACTCGTATATATGAACAAATACAAATGCGCATATTTCTTGCTATCCAAACTTTTCACTCAATGATAGTATGAAAACTTTTGATATTATGAAATATGTATTATCAAGTAAAACTGTTGATCATTGGCTGAATTGCTCTATTGGGGGAGAATTGCATTACTCATTCGTGGGCGTTGGGGTGTTTGAAATGTTAGGGGAGCATTGTGGTATATCTATGTACATTGCAAATGCCGGTGTTGAGGAAAAATCTAATAATAATTCGCATGTTAGTTTAATAAGCCAATACATACATGCACATGACATGTAGTGGGTAAAGCAAAACCAAGAAACTTGTGTTTTGATGAACGATTTTTTAAACAAGTAATGACATTTAAAATAATAATTTTACACGAGGCTTTGAATTTTTATCTGCACCGAGGTGAAGTTCCAATAAATATTGGGACAGTCAACCAATCCATGAGTTGAGAGAAAGAGAGAAAACAGTATAATTTAAAATTTTTATGAAGGTCAATTTGTTCGACAATTTTACATATATAATTATTTTGGAGACTATCGGGTCTGAAGGTGCTTGATGGAATTCCAATATCAAATTTGAATCTTTTGAATTTGTACTTTTCCATGAGTTTTGTCGCTAACGACCTGGGTTTCGTATTTCGGCATCTTCACTACGCGTGGGGTACATTTGTACACTAGGCATGTATGAAGATGCCGAAAGGCGAAGCCCGTGTCGTCAGCGACAACATTCATGGAAAAGTACATGATTCCAACGATTCAAATTTGAGTAAGTTAATATTGTTTATATTTTTTACCTCAGACACGTGGTGCTTATTTTACCAAATGCAATTAACAAAAAAACACTCGCAGAAGAATATACCGAATTTGAACAGTAATTACTACCAAAGTTTAAAAGACGATATTTATTCAATAAAATGCCGATGCAGACAGACGCCTATTCTTCTCCTTCAATATTACTAAGAAAATGAATTGAAAAGCTGGGATCAATGACACGACCAAGTAAATAATTATTTGAAAAACATAGAGAAACAACTACTCGCTGCAATATGCTATATTTTCATCTTTTATTGAATATACATAATAAAATCTTTTTTACATAAATACATGCGTATTTTCAATTAACAACTGTGTAAATATCAACACAAGTAAATGTGCTATCGTAACCACATTGCGATACAGTTAAGTATGCATATTTTATTGTCATGTTGATATTTAAATGACATTTTCGCAATAGTGAATTTTCGAACGTAGGTATATTTCAATAAACGTGGTTTTGTCATGTTTGTTGTATTGTTACGTTAGGTATATCGCAAACTGAAATGAATGCTTCGCGTAGCCTTGTTAATGTTATCAATTTTGAAATAATAACACGGATAGGTGCAATGTATTTTATTTCTATCGATAATTTGCTAACGTAGCAAATTGACATCATAAGATCAGAAGTGATAAAACACGTTCGTTGTTTATGAAGTTGGTACTTCCATATTCAAAAAAATATGTATGTTGGTATGAATGTTCTTTCAAAATAAAAGAAAAACACCGATATAAAAATACAAATAAGATGTATTTAGCAAAGATAAAAATTCTGCATTATTATTGTTTTGTTCAGTCATTAAATATTAAAGTTATATTACGTTGATAAGAAAATGGTCACATGGAATAGGTAAACTTTGGTCGTATTAGTATATTCTTTTGTTATTATTCAATGTATTTATTTAGATTTAATGTAGCTAATCTCAATCCAATATATGTAAATACGGAAAACAATAAAAAAAAATCTAGCCTCTGTATTGTATTTCCCAAAATTGATTATTTTCCACCGTCACAAAAAGAATAACGGAATTATTAGTATAAGCTTCGATTTACTTGATTATAAATTATATTATTGTATAAGGGGGAGTGGCCAATAGGTAAATTGTATATGGCGGCAATTTGAGTTGTATTTAGTGCAAATATTTTTATGACTTGACAAAGCATACTAGCTGTACTTAAAATAGATCATGAATGAATAAGTGGAACAAGTTATGCACCACAACAGGTGCATGTTGGTCATGTATTATGTCAATTTCGTCAGTTTTCGGCGTGGAAATGATTTAAGTCATCTGCAATGTAACTCAATCCAGCGGGGGATCAATACGTGACGGTTTTCTTTAAAAATAAAGAGATTGCTTCGCGTTTTCGTGAGAGTGGCTTACATCACACGCGAAGTTTTCGTATGGAGGCGTATGGGACAGAAATAGTTCATAACTTTTTTAACTTTACAGAAAATACGCCGCGCCCGAGGTTAGGTTACACTTTCGTCCGCGTATATTTTTCTGACCCAGATATGTCCACGGGATTCAACGCTCAGAATGTCCAACTAGAAGCCAAAACTATTATCAATCTAGGTAACGTCTCTAACTAGGAGGCCATTGTCAATTAACGAAAGAAATCTATTGAATGAATCGATAGACGAAAAATATTTAGCGACCGACGAGTAAGTCTGAACATTGATGAAAACCATATTCAGATATCGATCAAGCGATCATTCCAAACCAATTAATTAAATTGCTTTTTATTCATAAGAGCTCATTACAATTTAACTTATATACTGTTTATTTGACTTATTCGTGAAAACTTTTCATGATATTTGTTGTAGCGAAGGCTTTTCATGAACAATGTAAAACGATATTTTAACTTTATTTTAAAAGGTCATGCGATGTTGATTGAAAAGCATTATATAAATAGATTTACTAGAGTTTAAATTAATAACCAATTGAGAGATAATAATCTTTGGAGGGTTGTCATTGACACCGGTTCTGAATTAAGTGGAACCCGCCTACGTGCATAATTTTGTCAAAATAAATAATTGGACCCTCATAGTTTCAATTTAGTCATTTGTCTTAATTAGCGTAGATAATTTTGGAAGAAGTAACTGTCGTAAATTGACAGTAAATGCACTTCGTAATTTAATAATGTAGCAAACCCACAATGCACTTATGCAGGACGCAATTTATCCAGTTTGCAATCGGCGAAAGGAATGCAATACAATTCACATAAATCAGTCCGTAAAAGACTAAACTTGCACTGCACGAAAGACACCGTACGGAAATAATATTGTATTTTATCGATTCCAAGGTGAAAATTCAACTGGAATGTCTTTTACTTTTTTAGACCACGAACTTTAAACTTTATAAAAATCACAGTTTGCTTGACAGATTTACGAAATATTCCTTATTTGTATCGAATTCCTCTCAGGTAGATCCACTTTGAGAAAGATACTGCGCACTGTAAACACCGGTTCCCGGCTTAAAATTCAGTAAACAATATAATACTTTACATCCAAATCGTTGCGATTAAGAGATCTTGAGTCAAATTGGAGACGTTGTTTTTACATATCTGTCAAACATTGAAGGGTGATCTTCCATGGAGTGTCGAGAAGACAAAATGCTCCCGAAACTGACCTTTTTTTGTTGCTTTTCCCATGCCGGATCGAGTAGCCCTTCGCGTTCCCATTCCTCTTCGGGTTCCATGTAGCCGTCTCCGTAAACCCCCTGCTCCATCCCCATGATCCCGTTGTCCATCATGGCCACAAACAACACTGACCGTCGCGGTTCGTTATAGGTTATGAAATCGAAAATAAACGGATAATAATAATTGGTGTTCGTAAAGTGTTACCGTGCATGCACGGACCGGGACCGACCTGGCGGCAGGCGCGCGCAAGCTGTTCGTTCGAGCTCGAGAGGTCTCTCTCCACATAAAATGTCCCCCCACCAGCTACTAACAGCGCCAAAGTTTACAAATCTGCCCGCAAAAGCGTGATAGCGCGAGATTCAAATTTTACGAACTTCAAAAGTTTATTCAAACAAACTTTTATAAGATAAAATTCGGTTTTAAGTTTCGATTAAGATTTTCGTTAAGATTTCGTAAGAATTTGGCTGTACCGGTAATCAAGTGTGTCTTGGTAAATCAACTAAAAGACATGCCAAGAATATTTCAAAAAAAATATTTTTGTTTACCCACGTTTAAAAAATATAATTATCACACCTGCTTTAATATCGTTCTGTAAGTGACAAACACTATTTGTAAGAAGAAAGTAAACAGCGGTCAGAGCTAAATTATTGTTGATTCAATATGGTATATTTTCAAATTCCTGTCGACGTCTGTACCTAAGCTGTTAATTAATTAATATCTAAGAATTGCCAATTTGGTGACAACTCGCTACAGCTCCTTTGGTATATTTCTATTGGTAAATTTCAAATATTTACAGCTGGCAACGGAAGAAAGGTTCAGTACATTTTGGAACCGGAATAAAGTCAAATTATTTCATATACAAATATTGATGAATTAAACATGGGAATCATTCATATTTTGCCAATAAACGTAAACAAATCAACACGTAAATATTATTTTATTATCAAGGGTTAACTCTTGATAACATCACAATTGATAGCTTTGATACTTAGAGTGACTACTGAGCACCGTTGAGAGCAATTTTATTTAAATTTTACATATCCTTGATATGATAGCTCATGTCTGTAATGTTCATTACAGATGTTTGAAAATATTTAGTACCGTACACGGGGTAAATAGAGACACTTTTTATGCTTCACGACTATGTATCTTCATACCTGCGCTACATAACTCAAATATGAATAGCTTGAAACTTGTTTCAATGGTCCTACAACAATATGTTTCAGATATTCACTATCGTTACTAAGACCCAGTTAATTTTGTTCGATGTCTCTATTCACATTGAATCGGGGTGAAAAGAAACGAGAGAGGGTAAATCGAGACTTGATAGGTGAATAGAGACAAAAACAGAGATTGTAATGATTGGAATATATGAACCTCTATTCTACACGAGTCTCTATTCATTCCATTTTACGGTAACTACTTATTAACAAAAAAAAAACAAATAAAAGAGAAGTTTATAAGGGTCAAAAAGTAAGGATGCACAGGCATCAAACTTGAACACGTTTGTTTCAATTTTGGCCAATCATTTAGTTGGTTTGGTTTCGTCATTCGATAGATAGTATTATAGTCATTGTAAGGAATTACATATATACTAATAGTAAAAAATACATTGGATACTTAGTAAAGTTGTGCTAATGTTCAATCCTTGTTTTTGTCTCTATTCACCTGCCAGTCTCTATTCACCCCGTTTTAAGGTACTGTTTCTTTACTACTGTCTTCCGTAATCTATCTATATATAATATTTGACTAAATACAACAAACATTAGCTTATAAATAATCGAAGATTAAGCTCCATTATTTCTCGATTTATTAAACTAAGAATCTAATCATTTTAGTCAACCTATCATTTGCAGGAATCGTTAATTTGACTTAAATGTTTAATGAAACAGCTTTTTTATTAAAAAAAATGGACGATATCAAAGATAAGTAGCTGAGATGACATTTTATGTTTGACAGAACATATTAAATGCTAAAGTGAGTAAAAAAATATTATCTTGGACAAATAAATGATACAATGTTCGCGGGTTTTCGAAACAAATTACTATCGATATTTATTTAAAAAAACAGGTGGCAAATTTGAAAATATATCAACAGACAGAAATGCAAAGGAGATATTGGATACCATCCAGAAAAAGACTACTGACTCATAACGGACGGTGATGATTGATACGCCTTTCGTTTTATTGCTTTTTGAAGGCTTTCTGTGAGCATTCATGTTAATAATCCTTAAGAATTTAATCAGTTCAAGAATTTTTATTTCAATATTATTATGCGAAATCTTAAACACTCGCATTTTTAGCTCGTGGATCAACGGGATCGTTCAATAATTTATTATTATCCACAGAGAGAAAATTGATCGCCAAAGATTGATCGCACAAGCAGCTGAACTCTCGAAAGGATTTGAACTTTCAACCAATAGAAGCACACACTACACTTACATGGTAAGATTTTAAAAAATACGAGAACTAGTTGTTAGTCAGCTGATTTTTTTGCTCTCTCTTCAAATACGGTTAGACCTAAAGAATTAGGCTCGGCAATATTAAATTTGATAGATGTATTGGTTGAACACGCTTAGGTATGAAAGGAATAAATATTATAAATCAAAGAAATATTGAGTTATAGTCGTTTAATACATCTGAACCAGTGGTTGTCGATCCGGTTTCTTGGGAATCAAACTTTCACAGTGACTGATGGGTATTTTTTTTTTATAAATCAGGATTTACACGTTTTATAATATATTCAATAAATTGAATCAGTTGCTAAGAACTTTGCGAGCTTGGTTTCAAATGTCCTTTCGCAAGTTACTTTAAACATGCGAAACGTACTCCTCAAAGAGGCGAAACACGTGTCACTACTTGTTACACAATACATGGAAAGACGAAGTTACTATTTTTATATTTAAAGTTACCGTCGAATCCTTCCAAAGTATACATTTTGATATGGATAATAATTCATCAGAATCTTCTTAGAGTGTATACGTGATTACATTGGCAAAACCTCAACTAATGAGCTTTGTAGTCAATGGATCGTGATTTAAAAATTAAAACAACGTGCACTAACATTACAATTTGATAATCTGTGAAAAAAACAAGCTTAAAATTGAAACAAAGATAAGCACTATTTTGGATTCCTTCCTTTTTTAAAAAAACACCACTCACTTTATTAAGTTACTGCGATGAACATGTATGGAACTTTTCCTGCCATCAATGATAAAAAAATGAGCAATGGGTATTGCAAAATCGAAAAACTCTGTTTCAAACCTTTTCACTTCGCGGATCTGTTACATTATTTCATAATTTAATAATGTTATTCTTTCATTTAAAAAATGATATCGTTTAATTACAATATAAAACTTGATAACTCTGTCAAAAACAATATTTCTGTCAACTTCCTGACAGCTGTCTCGCTTCACATGTCATGCGCAGTAATCAATTAAATTTTCGATTTAAAATAGATCACCAATAAGAAACCACCGAATCCACGCAGAAAATATCTCTTTCCTGAGACTGACCGACTTTCGAGATCTATTAAGGTGATAAAGAGCATTTCTCTATATCATAACTGCATCGAATTACTATTTAGCGTGTTATGATAGATGACGTATTTTATATTTATTTTTGAAAATGGAAAAATAGTTCGACGTCATTGAGAAAACTCATAAACGGTAGTATGACATATTTTTTTTGTCTATGATATAATCATAGAACGCACACAACTTTTAATATTTGTATGTATTGCAACACTAATGCAACGGAAGAACAATTTGAAAATCCTTATTTTGATATATCGCCTTGTGTAAAACGTTTATTCTATTTTTTTTGCACAATCTTAAACAGCTCAAGGACAGTTATATTGATCCTTGGATGGTATTCTCGTAAATATCTTGAGTAACACAAGTACAAATTAACGATGAGTATTATCGATATTATTTTAACATTACAAGTACAATATTGAAACAGCGACCAAGTTAGTTCAGCGGAACCGAAGATTGCTGCCAAGGCGCGGTTTCTAAAGACAAAAAGGAATATGGTGGAAATATTGTAACACAGATTGATGTGGTGTGAAGCATTGAATTGAAGAAGATAAGAATGACATTTTCAACCCGATAGGGATCAGAATCTAATTTCAATGCTTTCCTCACGTGTTTTTAGCTAAGTCATGTATAATATTATTCATCTGTGCATCTCTGCGTGCGTGCTATTAAAATTGGTTTTGTTTTAGGGTGAGATTTGGCACACTGCAAATGAATGGCTGTAAGAAATATACACTCAGTTGAATTCCATCTGAGTGGTATATATTATTTATCTAATCTTAGACCTTATTGTAAAGGGCCATTGTTTAAATTGTCATTTCACATTATGAGCTAGTATTCATTTATCTAATTCGACAAGCATTGAAATGAGTTTTGAGAGACAGTTTGTAATCGTAAACAGAATGATAATGCCAATATCATCAGAGAGGGAATTAAATATGCTGTCAAATACAAAGCTAAGAGAAAAAATATTGAAGCAGAAAGCAAAATAAAACATTACATCCAAAATTATCAATAAATAAACAAGCTTTGAACATATGAAGATATAGTCTAGTTTTAACGTCGCTTGTTTCAGTTGCGGGGCTCGCAGGTTCGAGTCCCACCTAACTACTAGCCCTATTCTTTATATTCTTAATATCTTCGAAATAGTGAGGTTGAGCAACTGAGTAATGAGTAGTTATTGTGAAAAGCTCATGTTAAGTACGATGTCAATGTAAACTGAATTACGAGTCCATATGCTCCACACGCACGCGGTCAAGAAAAATATATTTTCATTTCTATGTCCATATTTACAGTCTTTTGTACCGTCCGCCTATGATTTTCCAATAAGCCACTAAATTAGAGCTAGACCTATTCCACAGTCATGCAATCAATGTAAGTAATGAAAATGATTTCTTGCTTTCACGCAGCTTCACAGAAAATAATTATTATGGATGGTGAGTGGATCAGTGGTCTCTTATTCTATCATTCAATGAAATCGTACAAAGAATTCTGTATGCGAAAATATTCTCCAAACAAACTGTCTAATATGAATTTATTTTAAATTGTATCGAATTAGGTATAAGGTGCGAATTTATCTTTAATGTACGAATCGGATTGTGTTAGGTTCAACCTGGCATAACAAGTCAAGTTCGTAGAGCATTTATTTTCCTTGTTAAGACTGTTAAGAGTTTAATTAGAAAATCAATATAATTATGTAGATATCGAAAATCGCACAATTTAAGTCGCCAGTTGTCTCCTATCGTCAAACATGGTTTTTCGTTCGCCGGACATTTTCAAATATCGAATATCGAAATTATGGATACGATCGTTGATGGTAATTAAACTGTGACCGCTGTGAGTTTTTTTTAGCCAGAAATGATTCTTTCATTTCAGATTGGAGAAGGCAAAAAATCTATGGGAATAATTAACTACATAGCTTCATCTATCTTATCCCCGTTTTTCATGATCGGATCGACTATTTGCGAAAACATTCTATTTGAAAATGTATCAGCTTAAATCAGGCTATGTTTAATATAATAAAAGATAAAAAGTATTTGGCTTTACAGCTAATGCTAATGCATCAAATATTTTTAATTGTGAAAGTCATACGAGATATACTCGATGATGAAATAGTGAATCAGTCGAGAACAACTCAACGAAAAATTACATCCACCCATGTCCAAGATCTCTTTTTCAATTGAAAAAATCTGACCTTGCCGGGACTTGAATCTGGGCCACCTGATCGCTAAGGCAAAGCTCTTACCACTTGACCACAGGGACATACACAGGTTATATTCTGTTGGTTTTGTTATGTACTTTCTTACAATCTCACTACCGGTAAAACTGGGTGAATACAGACTGGCAGGTGAATAGAGACAAAAACAAGGATTGAACTTTAGCACAACTTTACTAAGTATCCAATGTATTTTTTTACTATCAGTATATATTTAATTCTTTACAATGACTATAATACTATCTCTCGAATGACAAAACCAAACGGACTAAATGATTGGCCAAAATTGAAACAAACGTGTTTAAGTTCGATGCCTGTGCATCCTTACTTTTTGACCCCTTATAAACTTGTCTTTTATTGCACGAAAATTAAAATCAATCATGTTTATTTTGGTTAATAAGTATGTACTGTAAAACAGAATGAATAGATACTCGTATAGAATAGAGGTTCATATATTCCAATCATTACAATCTGTTGTTTTGTCTCTATTCACCCCGATTCAATGTGAATAGAGACATTGAACAAAATCGACTGTGTCTTAATAACGATAGTTAATATTTGAAAAATATTGTCATGAATGTGTAGTAGGACCATAGAAACAAATTTCAAGCCATTCATATTTGAATTATGTGGCGCGGGTATGAAGATTTAATTATTTATTTAATTATTAAGATCGTCGTGAAGGGTAAAAAGTGTCTCTATTCACCCCGTTTTACGGTACATCAAATATTAGGCATCTCTTCCCAATGGCGTGACGTCATTTTATTCTCTTATGTCTGATGTTTGAATAATGATTCAAGAAAGAGCTTTGTACATACGCGAATACCCCCGAGATTTCGCAGTGTCATATGATTCACGGAGTCTGCGTGTTAATTTGACATTAATTATCTTTTCATAATGAGAAAAGCACAAGTTATGTTTACATAAAGTTCAACAAATCTTTCAAATAGTTCGTTAATAATATGTAAGCGTAACCGTAATGAGCGCCATGTAAAATGACAGGCGACGGGACGTTTTCATTAATTCGGCTGTCGGGAAATTTAAAAATTCGTGGAGAAGTTCAGTGCTTATGCCACGATGAAATTATTTTCGATTCAAGGTAAATAACTAACTCCCCCGCACAGCATCTACTTTTACCCGTTCTCATTTATTCCGTGATACGTTGGACTGCTTTTAACCCGTCTTCCACATCACGCGATAAATTTTCAACTCGCGGATAATATAAAACAAATTTGTTTCGTGGATAATCCAATGCTCGAGGCATAGTTTGATACATTCGTATACGAAAGTTTATATGGAACCCATTAAAATATTCGAATTTTTCGCCCTCTATTATATAATTTCAGAACTTTATAAAAAATTAATTACGAATATAGTCGTGTTTTTCAAATGTATACACTAGAATTCATTTTCGATTTTTAAATCGTTATAGTATGACATATGAAGATATAGAGAGTATTTTTTCCGAATGCGTATTTAATTCTGAAAATGAGTCTTTATTAAATTTATATTTCAGGGTATAAATGCAAAATAGGATGCTTAAACATTGATATTATAGTTCTATCAAAATTAGAATTAAAAACTGAACACCGAGGTTATTTTGGATAGTAATGATTGGGGCGAGTAAATAAAAAAATCTGCGTTATTATTTAAAAAATTTCAATTATTTTCCCAATGACAATTCCTTAAACATAGTTGCCCACCGGTGGGTTCTTAGCTGTCAGAGCTTTTACATAGGCGATACACCGGTGGGTTGTTAGCTTTAGAACGGTTAATTGAATACACATAAATAATAGGAAAATTAGGAAAAGAATGTGACGAAATTAAACATTTTTAGTAGGAGTCAGAGTTGTCTTTTTGGTCAATGTAAGAGCCGGAGTTGGAGTCGTGTTTTTGGTAAATGCTGGAGTCGAAGTCGTATTTTTTTAACGACTCAACAGCCCTGAACAAATATTAAGCTATGTTTCAATAAAGTAATAATACGTTTAGGTGTTATAAACAACTTCGATTCATTTGAGATCTAAGCTGTTAAGATTAATTTATATTATGATTTAAAATTCAGTTCTGAATTACATAAAAAAAAAATGCGTCTCGAGTATTGGGGTCTAACAGGTTAACGTAGCGACAAAATTATTATTGCGAAATGACATCAATTTAATTTTTTATCCCCAAAGAAAATAATGAAAAGCAATTTAATTAATAGTCCTTGCTACGAGAAGGTATGTGTATTCCAAATGTGTACATATTTTGGAAACTATTTTCGAAATATTTTGTTTTTTTTTTTCATTCTGGGAATGGTTTATGTTAATACGGTGATATTTCTGGGCTCTTCTCTTAACCTTAGGCTCCTAAACTTGTTACTTTACTGACTTCTTTTAAGACACTTAAAACTCCCGCTTGAAAATTACCCCTTTTAGACGCATCTAAATGAAAGTGTGGGAACGAAATAAAGTTGCTAGGAAAGTTATTGTAGCCAAGAAGCCATTAACATATTTCAAGCAAATATAACGAAATATGTCTAAATACCATAGTAATGAAAAATGTAATTTTTATAATCATTATTTTTGAAATTATAATTTAGTTTTAGTGGGTCGTGACGTCTAAAAGGTTGGCGGCCGCTGGTGACCAAGACCAAGATTACCAGAACGAGATTTGAATATCGAAAAGTATTTTTATAAATTTATATATTTTATAAAAATAATATATGTATGCCTATTGCAAAATATTTTCTCACTAATGGCTATAAATAATTATCACAACATTAGCCAAGACACTAAAAAACGTTTTATAATACCATTTATAGATGGTGTTATCTGGAAATTTATTGAAAGAATGTTAATTTAAATGGGATAATCACAATATGCGTTTTCCAGTGCCTTGGAGTAAAAATCGTGATTTATTTACTATCATTAATTTTTACGGCTATAAAATTGTTTTGATCCAGCAATATACATAATGGGATATTAAAAAAATCATCTTTTCATTCAACAATTGTTAGTTAGTTTTATGATACTTTTTTTTTCGAGTCAAAAAGCCATTTTTTCCATTAGCATTTGTAGATGTTCTTTGTATTATTATTTTTTTGTTGTTTCAAGTAGTTATAAGACTTTAATGGAAATATTAGAATCAGGACAAATTATCTGTTATTATATTTTATTCTTATGCTGCTTTATGGTTAGCAAGCAGAGTGGGTAAACATGAATCTTGGAGAATCTAGTTTGAATTGAACCGTGAATCATTTGTTTTCTTGTTCGAAATCTCATTTGTCAACAACAGTTAGAAAGAGAAAAAATGAATCATTGTTTAGTTAGAATTTCATTGGCTTTGTGGCGCATATTATATTTATTTACCTATGAATGAAAATGTAATCTCATGATAAATAATAATATATTATTTTGGTAATATGTAGAGCATTTGAGGAGACCTCAGAGCAGTGGACCAGTGGATCTTATTCCCGAGAAAGAAATATTTGTTTTGTTTCACTACTCTGGGTGTCTTTATTGCAATTAAATTTGGTTCTAAAATCATTCCAATCACCCAATTCTATTATTGCGTCTTTAAAAAATATTATGTTTGGCATTTGGCAATATTGGAAATATGTAGGTAAGATGACATTTATTGCTTCCCCGGCAGAACAATGACGCAACAAGAGCAACATTGAGATATTTTAGTTGACTATAACAAAGGTTATTTTATCCAATGCAACATTGACACAATTGTAAAACATTTATCTGCCAACAGAGGGACAGATGTCTCATTGACTCTGCCATCATTTATACCCAATAAATACTCGACTACTAATTATTTGGTCAGTTTCTAATTCGATAAATGGTCAGTTATAAATACTTAAAATGGTCAGTAATAAATATTTAAAACGGTCAGTTAAAAATAATAAATGGTCAGTTTACACTTATTAAAATAACAATATCTGCTTTCAAATACCTGAACTTAAGAAATAATTTCATTTCATGCGCTTATTTTTCATAGCAGATGTCATAAATTTGCCTCTTACGACCATATTTGATAAAATTCACAAGCTGTAAAAATAAAACTTATCATTTTTTTTAAAATTTTGATCATTTAAATTAAATACGGACCGTTTTATTTAATAACTGACCACATTCACACTGATACAATGACAACTGACCGTTTATAATATTAACTGACCATTTTGATTTTTAACTGACCATTTATTTATTTAACTGATCGAAACTTGAATTAGTTACTGACCCATTAAATACATGCCTAAATACTCAAGTGACTCTTTTCTGAGCTGAAAATATTTCTAAGCAAGAAAAGGATGGTTTGCTGTCAGCCATTTTAGTGGAATGTGTTCAATTCATGTCTGCCATGAGAAATATTATGTCTCAGTAATGAGGGGGTGGGGGGGAGTAAAAATAAAAGATTCTTTTTCAATATCTAAATAAATTTTACTGCAATGCTTTGCATACATCCAATAATCACCATAAAAAAATTACAGTAAATGATTTAGCGGAATGACAGCACAGTCATAATAATAAATATCCTTTTATTTGTGCAACAAAACTAAAAAGTTTTTTTATTTATACAACATATTTCAATTTATAAATTATTTTTAAATAAAATATTAAAAAAAACTAATTGATAGTGACATACAAACAAAACTAGCCTCACTCAAAAACATTGGTTATGCTAAAACTTTAGTAGTGAAATTATATTGAATTGTCTTTAAAACACTAAAATTTTATTTGGGTTCATGATCCTTTTGTTGATAATTGGCAAATAAATATGGATCAAAAAATTATTTTGCTTCGATGAAAAGTTTTAACTACATTTTATACATACTGTTATTAATATTTCATTGGATAATCTCGCAGTAAATAAATAATATGTCATGTTATGTTTGTTAAAATACTGCTTCAATTAATTATTTAGAATATATCATAAAACATTGGGTATTACAAGAAAGAAGCAAAAGCTTTAAATATAAATAATTATTACCTGTCAGAATATGGAAATAATAACCAAGCAAGACTAGTTTTATTCAGATTTGTAGGAAAGTTGACTAAGAAATCTATCAATATTCACGAAGGTGTTACCAAATATTTGTATGTGTAGTAAATAGCACACGTTCTAATTTCAAATATAATTCATTTTTCTTATATGGCATCTCCAACTGAAAATTTCAAGTTTGACTGAAGATAATAATTGTCTTTGTAATTTCATTCGATACACCTTAAATATAATGATGGATATCTTATTCAAAATTGTTGGTAATCAAAAAGTATCACTATAAATCAATGAAAATTACCAAACATATGTTATCAAATAATATTATTTGTAATTTAAAAGATTTCACATTTATATTTGACATTCTTATTTATCTACTTGGTTTGATTGATGTACAATGGATAGGGATAAGAAATGATTTATTTTTCTAATGTAACGGAAGAATTAGCTGTCATATTTATTAACATTCACTGTATGAACACTTTATTATTTATTTTTTTAAAACTTCCATTATATCATAATATATTCACAGTTAATGTAAAACTATATGCAATAGACAAAAGTATGTTGCTTTCAAATTGAATCGCAAAGAAAATAGAAATAAGTTTATGTGTATTTTGCTGTCCAGGAAAAAAATATTTACAAATCTTGCGACAAACAATTATATTGTTTTTTGATTATTATGTTTAATATAAATTTAGTTCTGTTTGAAATACAAAGACAGATTTTATTTAGTTATAGTTACTTAAAAACATAAATTGAATATTATACAATCACAGAAGAATAAGCGCGACTTGGATATATGACAAAATGTGAGATTTAGAGGTAAAATGTATACAAAAACGCAAAATAAATTTCTTATAAATTCTTATTGTGTAGCTCTAGGCACACCTTGAGAAAAAAAAATATTCTACAAGTTTTTACAAAAATTCTAGATTCTGTCTCATTGAAGATAAAAAAATATTTCTTGATTTTTCTTCTATCAATCAATATAACTAAATAAGTAGGTACCACAATTAAATGAGCCAAATATATGACATCTATTGACAATGTAAAGAACTTAATGGATATTGATAATAAAGGAATCTGCCATTTAAAAATTTGAATGTATCTTCTATTGATATACCTAGAATCATTAGAATGAAATATTTTAATGTGTCATGTTTTATAGTAATCAGAAAAAATCGTTATGATTTCAAATAATTGAATTCACAATAAAATTCAATGGGAAGGCAGTGTTTGCCTTCGTATAGATTTACACTTTGTGTTGCTGTAATTCACATGAAAATATTTGTGCTATCAGAATATTGTAACAATATTAATGGCGTTTTATGTCATTATCTATGTTCAAACCATAAATGAGAGCTGATATAGTTTCTTGCCACAGTGAACTTTGTATTAGCAGTTATAATAAAGCTGCTACATTTCATAACATTCAAATAAATAATTTTTCTTTGTTGGGTTGCACCATTCTAAAACAAAATGTCAACCCTTAAACAATACTAGACTGCAAACAATAAAGAAAGCTACAACTTCTCCAAATATTTAGCAATAGAAATATAAATTGATATGGTTTGACAGTATAAAAAGAGTATTGACAATTATGTATTGTAAGCATGGGATAATTAGTTTTTATTAGTTGTATACAGAATTGAAGCTGCTGTTTTTGTTATATGACAACAAAGATAGAATTTAGACAGTGGCAGTTTTTGAAGACACGATAATTGTAACATTTAATTTCTTATTATATTTTTTTTTATTATGCATCGTGTAAACACATACACAACAATTAGGTAATATATTAGTTCTATAAAACATTCATGTGACAAAAACATAATTCACATTAACATAATAATTATTAAGCACATCAGATTAACATTTTTGTAAATTTTTAAATAACTAATTGTAAACGTAGCCTGACATTTTTTTTTTATATAAATACTCTTTATATCTTATCAGTGTTTGCAGGCAACAACAGTTAGATCAACTGATATGGTTTTTAGTATAATAATATAGTTTTAAATATTTCTTTTGATATCTCTATAATTTTATTAACTGGTATCCATGATCAATGAATGCTTCTTAGGCACAGGTATATTTAAAATCATTATTCTGATTAAATACTTTTTAATAGAACTTCACATTTGAAGGCGCGTCTCCAAGGCTTAGAAAAATGGAATAAAATTTGTAGTTGGTATATTAATAATTAAGTAATTTATATGAGTAAATATATTGATAAACAGTAAAAAAAAATATGTTAAGTATATGAAATAATATATTGATGAAACTTTATTTATTTAATTTGTACATGAAACTTGTAACAATGAGTGGTAGTTAGAGACTCCAATTATTCGACATCTCAACTACTCGAGTATCGAGTAGTAAAATTTTTAGTCGAGTATATTCGAGTGGTGTAAGTGGAATATAAGAGTGGTGGAATATAATTAATTCAAATTTATGGATATAAATAGATAAGCTTACTTAATTTTATGGTTCATTTATTTCAATTTATAAAACGTATATTTAAAAAATAATAGAGAATTAAACGTCTCAAATCTTAAACAGGTTCGAAGTTTTGTTTTTAAATCCACGCGTACGACTCAATTAAGGCAATGCAATTTTATCAAAATATAATTTTTTTCTAAATAAGTAATTTGGAAATCAATCTTCATTTATAAATTAAGTATATTATCGAGTATCGAGTATTCGATACTTGAATTGGAGTCTCTAGTGGTAGTCAACAATGAAAATAATTGAACAAAGAACAATCTATGAAATAATAATAGACATTTCTAATCAGTGATGATAGTTTTACCATCAAATTGATCAATTCAGTAATAGTGTACAGTTAGAATTTTTCTTTTGATCGGGAAACCAGTATTCGCATCATATAATATTCCACATGGGAAATTTATTATATACTAGTGGTTTCATCTGGCTTTACTCGGCTATTAAGAAGCTTTCTGTTTGTGATGGTTCATGTACAATAATCATAAGAAATGATAGAACAAAACAAAAAATATGTGCATTTGTTTTATATAATTATTATTATAACAGTAATGGTAAAACTATTACACTATTGATGAATTTTTTTACTTCTTGACCAATTCAACTTTAAATGGTTTTTAAATGTATTGTTGAAAATCATTGAAATGGTGGAATTCTTATAAAAGTGCAATGTTTTAATTTCAGTTATCAAATCCATGCAGTAAAAAATTTATGAATTTAACATGATTGTAAACTTTTCCAATTCATTGTATACATATTCCATTAAAATTAGTTCAAAACCATTATATTCAGATTATAATATGAATTAAAAGATATATTAAATAAACTTTTGAGATCACATTTAAATTTGTATAAATAATTTTCATTTTGAATTAAACGAATTTATATTATGTTTTAAAAAAAGGTATTTGTTGTATGGAAATAATTTTACACAATATTATTTTAAGCACTTGAATTGAAACAGATATGTTCTGAAAGGTTTATTGATGATTAAATCTTTAGTAGTTTTACAAAATTTCATTTTACTTAGAAGAGTAGAAATAAAGGCATTCAAAGTTCTGAACGTTAATTCCCAATTATTTACCTGTAACCTCCAATGGTGGCGATACAAAAGTTTGTTTTCTTAACAAAATACCCGAATAGATAGATATCAAGGTATAATAAGAGTTGGGAGATATTACTGATTTCTGCCCAATATATTCAACACTGCAATTCATACATTTTCATCTTCAAAGTTTTTAAGTATAAAAACATTGTCAACATTTTTAAATTTTTTATAATTTCTATAGATTTAATAATATACTTAAGGTAACATCTTTATATATTAAAATGTCATATTGTTATTTATTATTATACACTTAACTGATATTTTATGTAGAATATCAAATTTCAGAGTCAGAGAGAGTGAATTCTTTTATACAGACAGCTATGCAAGAGTGTTTTGCAGGTTAAGAGAATATTGAAACTTTCACAGATAACAGTAAATTTTTTAAAAATATATCTTCTCGCTTAAAACTTTATCGCAATTAATCAAACATACAAAAACAAACACACTACGTTATGACACACACACATATTAAATATTTGAAATTTAATAATGTATTTCCCATGTTAGATTTCATTCCATATATTTCTTTGATTATTCTGTTATGAGTTAAAAATTGTTAACACTGAATTTTCTGGATGTTAAGGGATTTAAAATTTTTCAAGTAATGACAATGATGAAGAAGGCCCATTGGATTTACAGTCATTGCTATCAATGTTGTCAGGTGTGAAGTAATAAGTAATAAAAAGTTTGTGACTGCTTTACTAAGTGTATCTTGAAAATGTGACTGTATGAAGTATTGGAAAATGAATCGAGGTTTAAGATTAATGGCAATTTGATACCAAACTGAAAATGGATTCAACCATTTCAAATCAACACATTAATTGCATTATTTAGAAATAATAATGTGTATAACATATTCAATTCATTTTACAATTCTAAAGAATGCGAATGATTCTTTTCGATAGAGCATTTTTAATTGAAATTTTCTGTTATTTAAATAAAACTTAATTATGGACGCAGTCATATGTGAGTGTTTTATATTCAAACGACTTCTTTGTTATAAATAGAACAATTTTTAACTCATTTCAAAATTACTTGCTTTCAAATTACTGATCTATTGTGATATGCACTTTTTGATAAAATTTATGAAATAAATGAAAGAGTAAAGGTTGAACTTCCACAGTAAACAATGTATTATTTGTTTTCAGAATAATGAATAAATTAATATATTTCTACACACATCCAAGAGCAAATACGAATGGGGTAAAGATTTCTCTGCATTTATCTAGAAGTTGACAAATAAGAAAATAGAAATGTGATTATAGTTGATTGTTTAGAAGTATTATATTTGATATAATATATTTGAACAACGATTCTGTACAATTATTAATTATTTTTGAGAGCAACACACAGATAGATCTTGAGTAAATTGAAGTAACAATGTGAACTTTGTAGTTTTACAAACAGCTAGATTGTCCAATTCACAATAATATATTAATTACTTAGTAACGCGGTGATATAATATTTAGATTACATTAATGAACATGTAATATGTTTGATTATTTTTTTTTTAATACATATACATAAAATATTATGATCTCTTTGATTCATACGTATAATAAATATTTAAAACGTGTCTTTGGTAAATTTATCAGTCACTTTTATGAAAAATATTTTCTTCAATAGAATTAGATTACATGGTACGCGCGCTTGTAAACAACATACAACTAGTACGGACCGGCCGCGCTTCATCAACGGATGCTCCAAACGTCAGGATATCTGCAGCTGAAGGGCCAAACCTCAAAATATCAAATCTATCCAATGCTAAAGAGACGCAGATAAGATCAGAGATGCATAGTTTTGAATTGTTCTGAAGTACAATAGAATATAATCAAAGATAGATTTTCTTCCACGATGGATTATTGAATCCACCGTTTAAACAGTAAGATATCAATAATATAAAATATTTACTTGAGATAGCAGCCATATTCAGCCAACAGATCCCTGATATCTGAATCTTTAACGAGAGTAATTGTTGCGTTCTTTCCGTTACTCTAATTAAATAAGTTAAAGTCCATAGTCGAAGCTTTCCCACTCTGAAAATCTGGAGTCTTGTTTCTGTAATTTTGGTTGGCACGCCTCAATGTAACTATCCTGGATGCGGTACATTCCGGAATTGGCTTGGAACATCAGCGTCTCTAAGATCCTTTCGTTTTTAATGGCCTTGGAAGGCAGAACTACTTTGATTAAATCCTGGGGCGCTATCCTGTAGAGCTTCAGGTCTCTCGCCAGCCGCTCCATTATACATTTAAACTCTAATTTGGCGTCGAGCTTAGTTGAAGTCTTTGCGCGTATTTTGTTCTTGGCCCAATTGAGCATCGCCTCAAATTTTTGCACCTCTGAGCATTCTAGAGTTCTACACATTATCATTTGCACCATTGATTCAGACAGGTTGAGGAATTCGGGCGTTGAAAACAATGCCATGGATCGCAGTTCCGTGAAGGCGAGAATCATGTTGACCAGCTCTGACGCTGATGTGTACCGCCAATAATAATTCTCCAGCGAAACAAGCATGGTGCAAACCTGAAAAATTGTAAGCAAACATTGAAAATGACATGTTTATAATTAGTGACATTCAGCTTTTGTACATACTGAGTAAAATCATTCATAAATCTCATAAGCATGAGAATATTGAAGGTCAAACAAATTGATATTAAATAATATTTCATTTAAAAATTCTATCTAAAAATCAACAAAATGTATGTTGACACATGCTTAGTATATTATGATGTCACAACCAAAGATACATTTACAATACTGGTAACATTTTCAATTAACTTGTAACTTCTTGCGCTAGATTATAAAGATATCCAACCCGGTTAGTGGTTGTTTAGTTTTTAATAATTGAGTCAAGTGAACTATACGAACCACATCTATACGAAGGAACTGTTTGGCATGATGGAAGCAAGCTTGTAGCAATTCTGGTAGATCATAATGTTCTGCTGCACAGATAAGTCCAGGTATAGAAGCGCATGTGAGTGGACAGCTGCCAGTGTGAAGATAGTCCAGTAGAATTCGGAATGTGTCGGGGTCAAATTCAATTATCGAGAACTGAAAAAATTATTCAAATACTGTGAATTAAGTATTTATTATTATAGTATTATAGATGTACCATTATAACTTGACCGCTTGTGAGGGCGCCACCATCCCGTAAAAAGTGTGCATTAATCAATCAAATTTGTCTATATACAAACACATTTTTATATGCAAGCTATAAATGAAACAAAATCTTCATGTGAATATTTATTTATTAAAACAATATAACTTCAAAGGCTTTTAAATGTATCTACTATATGGGGACAATTTTAGTTCCGAATTTGAGCGGAGGTCAAGTTATGATGGTACATCTATAACAGAAACTTTTATTTAAATATTCAGCAAATAAACCGTGTTTCGTGTGCGATCAATTTTCCTGTCATCAAATTCCTGTTTGCTATTTTATTATTCAATAAATTTTTTTATTGCAAGTACTGTTTTATTTATATTTTAAATCTATGTTTAAATCTTAATTCACATTGTATAGAGTCCACATTGTTGTGGGACAGGCTATATATAAATATTGATGTAAAACCTTAATATCAAACAACCGCGAGGAATCTTTTACTTACTTCTGTTTGTGCAAGTTTAGCTCGGTCAACTTTTTGTGCATCTGCACATACAGAAAGGCGGGGAACAGCTAATGCTTGACCCGCTTGACCTCCCTTACTGCCATCTTTATCTGAAAATAATGATATTTTACAATGTTTTCCGATATTATTGTGTCAGAAATCTGACATTTTTACGAATGTCAAAAATTATATTCGTGATGATCCACTAGGAATCCACTAAATGGTATTGCTTTGTACGTTGACATATGACACTTCAATGACAGTGAGCTTAAATGAATATTGTTTTCAACAAGTGTTTGTAGATGTCTCTGTTTTTTGGAAAAAATAATTTTTGATTTCATCATTTGCCACGTTGCAAAACAGAGACAGATAAATCTAAATAAGTTTTCTCTACTTTTCAGGAGAGCCGAAAACATGTTTCACCAGTAATTAATGCAATCTATTTTTTAGCACATACAAATTATCTATAAATAATAAGGCAATGCTTTGGCTATCTGATGTATTAGTTAAATATAAAATAGTAGTGTATTCTAATTTATTGTTTTAAGGTTTAGTGGAGCTTAGATCAAGAAAATGATATTAAAATGTATTGAACTATCTTCATATCCACTTCTCTAGTTCAAAACTGACTAAAGTTGAGATAGATTTCTTTCAACCAAGGAAGAGCAATTGGATAAAAAAAATATGTGAATTTGATAGAATTATTGCTGGCTTACTTGAGCAGTCCTGTGAAGAAGTCCACTTCTTCTTATCATCTGCGCTGAGATGGGTGTGCTGTTTCCTTATGGAGCGCCCCCATCCTGCAGTGAGAGTGCCCAGTCGAGAGAAGGCACGCTTTACCATGGGTGAACTGGGCACGCTTTTAGGTCTGAAAACATCAAACAAAACAATCAAGATTACATCCTCTATTAATTGAACACCAAAGCAAAAATCCACGGCTTGTAGGGTACTAAAATGTTTGATTCTTGACAATTGAACACACTGCTGTCTTACAGCGTAATAGTATTAACATTGTTGTGACCAAAAATGAGATTATAATTAAATATAGTATGCAAGACTACGCTTAATTATTTTTTCATTACGTCAATCATATATATTTAAGTGTTAGGGGCTTCAAGAATGTTAACATAGCTGTCTTTTAAAAAACGCTAATTAGCTTAAATGATATTGTATGATTAAATACAATGCTATGTTCACTGAATTGAAGATCTGTTTTATATCATTAAAACAAAAGCCTCACACAAAATAGTTATAAATCTGAATATTTGCTTGGGGTCAAAACTTTCGAATGTGTTATATTTCAACAATCCATTGGATCAATAATGAACTATGATGTGTTATTTTAGTTGCATGCTTAAAAGTTTGTGCATTGGTAGAAGTTTATTAAGAGTTTGTCAATATACCTAGCAGATTCAATATCAGGAACCTGAAGAAAATTGCTTGTCTTGGTTCTGGAGGCCTGCGGAGACAGAAGTGCTGGAACAGGGCGAGATAGAAGCTCGGCTACTGGAACCTGTGGAGATCCAAACCCAGTCTGGATGCCATACAACATCTCTTGGAATACTCTACAACAAAAGAAAACAAAATAAATTAAACAAACTGTTCATCAGCGTGGACTTTCCTTAAAAATATGTCTGCTACCTGACTGTGTATTATTAAGTAGTAATGTATCATCATATAAGAATTCTTTAAAAATAGTCTGTGGCGCCACTGAGCTACATGCCAGCAGTGCAGCCACGTAGCTGCTTGTCACAGGCAGTTTGCATTAATTTAAATGTATCTTCAACTATTTATGGCGAATAACAAGCTCTTTCATTGTGGTAGCATTGGTATTAGTAAAAAGAAAAAGTCGTTAAGTTTCGTAATATAAAAACTTTTCAATTTAATTTTTTGTTTTGTTGTATATGACATACAAACAATGTTGAATAACCGTTCCTCGATCTGTCATCTAAATATTATGTTCCTGGCACAAATATCATCCCAATTGATTTCGTTGCATATTTCTCATTTCATAGCAATACATCTAGGACAATCACCAGTTGAGTTTGCTAACTAAAAGAAAAATGAATCTGTTGTAAGAGCAGTACACGAATCTTAGGTTCTTTTTTAAAAATTAAAATGTCCAATAGCAATTTATTAACGAGGACTTTAAAAAAAAAATACTTGATATAAATAATCTTTAATTTAAATAGAGATATATATTTTTCAAATTATTATTTGAAGCTTTCCCGTGTCGTCGATTTTCCGGACTTCTTCTTTTTTCTTTATTCTTTTATTTTTAGGGTCTCTTGAAAAATTTAGAATTGGAGTTTCAGTATAGCTTTTAATACCCTCAATGTACAAAATTTCAAATACCTATGAAAGCTATTGAATGTACCAAGTTAAATGCAGCCCAACTGCAAAAGTTGCATTCAAATACCAGAAAAACGTAAATTTCCGTCATTTTAAATCGACTTAAAATAAATTGGGATGATCTTTGACAGCGCATTATATCCACTAATTTCTCACAGTTTGGATGTTTCTTTTATTTTCCATGAGCGCATTATATTGTTTCTTAGGCAATTGAGTTTATTCTCTTTGGTAACAGAAATTCTTTTTTATTTTCTACTTTTCTATGGTTCAATTTCTTGCGCAGTAACATTTCTTGGTGTAATTTTTCGGAAGCGCACGGGGATCATGAATAAGTACGACGTTATGCATTTATTTTTTAGCCGCTCTGCCGCAGCAATGGCGCTAGACATAACCAACGCGTTTTATCTCACTGAGATGTTCTTATAAATTATTAACGTCAGATTTTCCTGCCATAAAAAACCGGCGGGCCGCCGCTAGTCTTGTTAATATTTAAATGGATGTTGTGTTCTACACGTAGTGCGAATTTTATTCACGGAACAGATTCGAACTGAAACATCAAACAGTAAACTAAAATTCAAGTGTTTATTATTAAAGAATTAAATTAACTTCCCCGTCGACTTTGAAAAATTAAGAATCGATTTATGGCTTCTTCATCACTTTTAGAATATGTAAATTTTTGGTGAAAAAACATTATATTTGGACAAATAAAACACATTTTTTTTCTATTATTTTCTACTTATCCCACAGTTGACTTGTCGATGCTGCTCGAAGGCATGAGCGCATGACCCACCCGACCCAATAATAAGGGGGGCAGCGACAGCGACTAGCTTGTCCTGTCTAGCCTTATCCTTTTTATCCCTACCCTCATCGAAATATGGGGTTGAGCGGCTGAGTAACAAGCAGTTCTCGTAGAAAAAATATGATCAAAGGATCGAATAGATATTTATACTGAATGTAATGCAACATAATCTTGTTTTATTACTTAAGTAAACTTTGCGACAGTAAGTCCGAAGATGCCTCTGAAAGAGGCGAAGCGCGTGTCAAAATTAGTAACACAATACGTGGAAGTTATTTTATATTGAATTTAATTCATTCTACAGTGTTGAACTAAAAGTACGTCCATACTCCTTTATAGACTTTGGCTCCACCCTGGGAGCGGACATGGATTAAAAAACTGACAAAGTAAATTCAGAGATTTGAACTGTGTCATCGATTGAGATGATCGCTAATGGATGTCAATACTATCACACATAAAAACTTCTATAAAAAATCAATAGTTCTAAAAATAATTATCGTGCTAACTTTAAACGGAGCATTTGACGATACGGTTTTTTACTTTCAGTCGAACCGCACAGGAAGTTTATTATTTGTTTCCGAAACAAGGCGAATTTTAAAATCACCCGCCACGCAGTTTGGCGGCAATTTTTAGCTCGAGCCAAACCTCGTACGAAGGAGGTTTTATGTTCGCCCCGCTCACGGGGTTGGGAGAATAAAAATGCGAATGGCGTAGTATTATTTATATGGCCATTTTAGTTCACATGTTGTTGCAATTATTATTATGACTGAAAAAATAAAATTAATCTGAACCAAGCAGTATTATGAAACGACTGCAAAAATAAGCCACAGACAAAAAGATATCACGTCATAAAAATATTGCGGCTATTTATGGTACTTGTGGATTGTATAGGTACTTTAAGTATATGTAGATAGGGAGAAACAAAACTTTTTTCTTAGACTGGCTGCCCAATGGATTTATATTGTTTATTCTTGGTTCTATATTGTACGTGGCATACAAAAATTGTTGACACATTCAAATCAACTTGGCTTGAAGTTAATGTTAGCTTATCGCCACATTATGCCTAGGTTTCATGATTGGATCGGTGGTATTGAGTTTTAAGCATCCATGATTTCGGACAGAAATACATACATGAATAATTATCCATAATCAATTGGTTCAGAGATTTGAACCCGTGAGCAAAGTAACCGAAGCCAATGATGTTGAAAACTCGACTAAGACCGCGGGAATATATAATTGAATTACCTCATTTCCACTATCACCATCGCCTTGGACGCCTTCATCGAAACGTGAACGCAAAATGGCTGCCTGATAATATATTCAAATTATTCATGGAAAACCTAAATGCTTATTCAAAATAATCCAATCTGTGTTGTGGTTTTCTCCTCGTTGGAAGGAATGCAAATTGCCACATAATATTGGTCGTTCTAGTGATAGTAAATCCTTTTTAACCTTTTATTTGCACCAAGCTTCCCAACATCCCTGCACAAAAATGTTATTTCTCGTTAGAGAAAACTATAGTCAGGACCCGAGATTGTTTTAAATTATATTATGAGAAAGTTCACATCTGCAGACATGCAACGTGGCAAAAGCGACACGGCAAATCTATTTAATAATACTAAGGTAAATGTACCAGTAGCTGACCGCTTAAGAGAAAATTTAAACAAAAATAACGATTAAGGTTTAGCGTTGTACCGAATGATGGCAAAGCAAGTATACTCATATTGGATCATATGTCTTAATTAATATTATGTAACAAAAATTACGAAAGGGCCTGTTTAAAAAAAGTTGTATTAAACTATTTAAAGCCATGTTTTTGTTTCAGTAGTTGACCATCTCACATATTGAAAAATCCAGTAGTTGACCATGTCTAATCAGGGGGCTTTATAGTGAACTTTCTGTCAGGGTTGCCTCAGGGCTTTCTGTCACATCACTCTTGGTTGAATCAAGTAGCAATGTATGGTTATAACAAGGTACACACCGTTTCTAGATTGATCACTTAAGAAATGTGAAATAATACACTTTCCTCTCTAGGTGTTGTTTTCAAATGGCCACCCTGGCACTCAATTGGCTATATGGTGATGTGTCAGTGGCTCATTCCAACCACAGGTGCCTTAACTTGTCTGAACTTTACAATTTAGAGCAATCCCGCATCTGCATTTCTTATTTTGAGCCATTTTATTCTCAAAAGGTCAACTACTGGTATATGGTCAACTACTAGTACATTCACCTTATATAGAAAACGTCAAATCCTAACATCAACTATTTGTAACATAAAGTTGATTTTGAAACATCAAAATACAGACTAACTTGCCAATATATTAAAATAAAATATAAATATTTCGATGATATTTAGAGAATTTATGGCTTAAAAACACTTGCAACGTTTTCAGGATAAAATATTAATGACCAAAAAATTTACAAGAGTTCAAAAATAACTATTTTTCACCAAAATCAACAGATGGCGTGCATCGTTGTTGACGAAACTCAAAGCATTATTAGTAAAAATATACCGAGAGAGAAATTCATTTTTCATTGAAAATGCAGCTTTTGCAATTAATACAATACATTATTTGAAAAATCGATGATAAAATACCACACGGATAAAACAAGGTATTCGACAGCATGCATACATATTGTTTGTTTCGGGCGATTTTAACAGGGGAAAACTTTTGTCTGGGCGTACAATGCGTTCGAAATTCGAAATACCAACCATCACTCCATGCACAGTGTTTGCATAGACAAAACCGCGCACGATTCCAAGTGCAAAATCCCGCATATCGGAAACAAAGGAATTTATTACAAACCAACAGCTAATTATCGGCGATTTCGACGAATTTTATCAGTCGCATGCACGTAATTATCTGCGCTAGAGGCACATTTATTATTGCTAACCATTGGAATTAATCATAATGCACATGACATCAGCATAAATTAATTAAAAAGCTTCAACCTTCCAATAATGCTACGTTTAGGCAAGTAATAATAAAAGCGCTTTCGTTTGAATTCTATTCAATAAACATTGAGTATTCATGTATTATTTATTTAAGGCAGTATTCTGGTCTAGAGGCTGATATTTTAGGTGTTTTTGCTAGTGCTATAGAAAAAAAGTAATAACAATTTTAGCGTCCATTTTTTTACCAGATATTAATTAATATTTTAAAAATATACAAAAAAATATTCAAACCAAAAAACTAATAACCTAAAAAGTTACAGGCTGGTAAAGTAGGGAGTCTCAAAAAAAAAAATGGGACGCCAATATTTTAGTTCATTAAACGATTCCAACGTGTTTTCTAGTCACCTAAAATATAATTAAAAAATATATCCTTAATTGTCAGCAAACGTTTAAATTTGAATAAATATGTCATTTTCACGCATATCATTTTCACGCATATCAGAGAAATGTAAAAATATTTATTTTTCGCAAAATGGCAGATGTTTTTTTGAGACTTAAAAAGTTGTTTTTTTTACATAATCTTAATATGCGCTAAAACTGGATGTATTAAAAAGGTTCACAACAAATTTCATGTAAATCGGTTCAGTAAAACTTGAGATATCATGGCAACTATTTTGAAAAAAGTATTTTCGAGATAAACGTGTTTAAAGTTTTGGGCGAAGTTTCAAACAGTCATATAATGGTACTTTACGCTTACATTTATTTAATCCGCAATTCCTGCTCCATACAATGGGCCTTCCTCTTCTTCAAAATAAGCTTTTCAGATGTTCTTTCTATGTTCATCGGTTTTTAAATAAATATTGAGAATAAATATTATTTTACAAGGGAACCCGAGTAGTCGAAAAATTTCTGCCGTATCGTTAGATACTACGTCACTAAAGTAGCTGTATCTCTGAAAATACTCGGAATTTCGAAAAAAAAATGATTTATCCAAAATCCTAGACCAGAATACTGCCTTAAAGCTATTTATTTATCACAAAGCAGCCGTGGGTAGTTTTAACTACTTAATAAAGACTAAATCAATCAATTATACAAGTTTGCCTCCTACATGAGACGTATAAAATGATTGTCAACAGACCTTACCAATAAATTACAATGAAATCAGCTGATATTGACTCTAGCTTATTGCTCTTGTTTATTGGCCGATAGCGTATTGTGCTGAGAATAATAAAAAAAACTACAATTTACATTAAAAAAATTTGACTGAAGGAAGAACTCGATTTTCGCCTTTCGGCATCTTCAAGCATTTCAATGCACGAATGTACTCGAGCTGAAGCGTTGTAAACACGTTTAATTATTATTAACGTAGTATAAATTAGCGAAAATTTGATACGCGTCATTTAAAATACTAAGTTTTAAATAAAAAGGAGATTGACTTCAATGTTTAACTATTTAAATGTAAAGTTTAAATAAAACCAAAATATTGATGCCATATCTATGTGAAAAATCGCTGAGGGGAAGTTGTGAAATGTTGTTAGTTTATTATGATATTATCAGCTTATAATAATACTTTGTCGTGTTCAGTTGTCTGATATTAAATCACTTTTAAGGTGTTCACTTGGTGGAATGGCATTATAATAAAAATAATAAAACATTATTAGTACTTATTCCACATAAAATTTATTGGATCAGGACCGGTTTCGCTCATGGCGAGCATTGTCAACTGATTCAATAAATTTGATGTGGAATAAGTACTAAAAATGTTTTATTATATTTAATGGTTAACATTTTGATATTAAAACAATGTCTGTATTTCATAAAACTAATTTGTGATTAAAAATCGATATTGTCACATCCCCGAGTCATAAGCAAGGGGCTTTAAGGAGTTACAGGTTGAAACGGGGAAGGGTAGATAACCGGATATTGCGTAGACTTCCCCGTGGTGGGAAACCCTCTGTAGCTCTTTAACATACATCTGCACTTTGCATCGTCCCTGTCATTTTGCATTGCCGCCATTTTGTCGACTATCTTTTGTTTTGTAACCAGTTTGTTGAAATTAATTTAAATAATGCTTCTCCATTTCGGTTTGAATGGCTCATATACATTCGCCTAAATTTCAGAATTTATTTATAAAAAAAACCACCCTCATCGCAATGAAGAAAAGAAGTGAAATGCTGAAAAAAAATATTTATTACTTTAACATAATTAAAGTGAAACTATTTTTTTTTAGGAAACTTTAAACGTCAAAAACGATTGACACTTTTGATCCACCAGGTGTTAAATCCTCTGATTCGACGACCATTTCGGCACTGGAAATTGCAAATACACAAAATAACATTATCGGCTAAATCTTGCGACATTTTCACTTCAACCCGTTTCGAGCGCTTCATTTTTTACGGTTGCGAAATTTCTTCGGAAATTAACTCCACTTCCTGTTTACCGTTCGCGAGGGGATGTTTTGCATCCACAGATATCTCATGGATGGTTTCTTTTCTGAAACTTTTTGCTCATAAAACACGATTTTGTTTATTTATAAAACATAAATATGTTCGCAATAGGAATTGGTTTTAAACATAATTATTTAATGCTAGCCGTCACACTAACGGATATTCTAATATTTTTCTTTTTATTTTGTATGATTAAAGTTGAAGTGTCTAATAACTATAGCAGTCACTCTAATCAAAATATAAACTGCTACTGTTCTAACTATTCAGTCAGTTTGATAGCTTTACTAATCATTTCACAGAATGATATAAAGTATATGTATTGTATGTAAACATTAAGATTCAATTGAAAAAAGTAATCTTATAAAATCTTTGACAAGTGTTTTTCTATTCAGATTCTTTATTCATGATGCAAAGTTAGACTCTTGGGTGTCATCTACCCGATAAGAGATTCACAAGAGTCCGAAAAGAAACCTTTATTCAACGGGTTTTAATCAATTTATGCCTTTTTCATGAATTAAAAGCATGGATATTTATGATATTTCTATCCCTCTTACACTGACACCAAAACACGGCAGAGAAAGCGAATTGCTAAATACTAGCCCTTCCTTAACATCACCATTTGACGTAATTATAAAAAGTGGATTACCAAATACCATGTCACCAAACATCTTTATCTGTGTTTATCATAAACATATGGTTTTTTAGGTTATCTCTTGTTCTAAAATATCAAATTGTAATGTACGGTTTGATGTTATCCCATAAATTCAAAAATAATCTTTTAGTAAGTCGTGTATTTCAGAATATATGTTTATAAAATGCTACAAATATGCATTTTAATATATAAATCCGTTAGTATACTAATGCTTTTCAAGATTAATTTGTAAAATAATTAAAAGGGATTTCAAATATGCTGTAAAAGGAATCGAGCAATGGCTGCCATCTATTCCAATATGACAGCCGTAAACGTCAAATACACCCACAGACAATAGGCTATTGTTTTTCGTGTTTCTGATATTTTTGAAGTTAATTACTAACAGAAAGTACACGCGCCTACGTAATCATTGTTCTAGTTTTGTACCAAGATGGTTTATTCAATTTAATTTAATACACAATAAGCATTGGTGCACAACCTTTAATTTAAAAACTGAATAAGAAATGAGTAAAAGAATTACTCCATTACACATGTTAAAAAACTTATGGTATTCACCACCGTCCCCTACATTTTCTCACCATTTTTACTTAATACATTTTTGATCCTGCTTATTATTTCTTTTGTCAGAAATGTCTTCAGAAAATTCTTGAATATCTATGACGCAGTATTTTTTTTTTGACAACATTATAGTTTAGATTTATTTTTGAGGGAATTCATTTCCAAAATGAAATTTAAAGCCAAAAGTTTAATAGTCACAGCCGGCTAAAATCCGGTCCGTGGCCGAGTATCGACGTTTTTGGATTTTTTATGTGTTTATAGTGTACGGATTCGAATCCTAATCCTGGCAGTTTTATTTTTCAATCGATTTTTTTTTTTTTTTAATTTAAAAAAAAAATAGTTGTCATTACAGCTTACGCCAATGCGCCAAATATTCTGAATTGTGAAAGTCATACGAGATTAACTCGATGATAAGTAATAAATCAGTTGTGCACAAAATCAACGATAAATAACATACACCCAGCCCAAGATCTCTTTTTTTTCAATTGAAAATATCTGACCTTGCCGGGAATTGAACCCGGGTCTCCAGATAGCTAGGACTAAGCTCTTGCCACTAGACCACAGGGACCGAGAAATTAATTATCGCATACATCAATGTCTGTGTTGCTTCAAATTCTCTGCCTGACCAACCGATCATTAAAACGGGAAGCAGTGAGAGTGATTAGCTAACCACTAGTCCAGTCCAAGTCTCATTATTTCTGTGCATAAGCTCTTAAAAAATAGAAGTAGAGCATCTGAATATTACTTTTGTTCTTCATAAGGAGTCCATATGATCCACATTGGGAGAAGATATGTTATAAAGAAAATATATGAAAAAAACTATCATTAAGTCTTATTTCTTTCCTAGCTCTATACTTTCTATCCCTAATCTCTTTAAAAAATGATTGAGCAACCGAGTAACAAGCAGTTCTAGTATAAATCTTCTTTTGAGTCCAACTTCACTTGGCGTCTATATGCTCCAAATTGGGGGCGGATATGGCTAAAAAAAGTCAGTTGCTATAGTTAGGGAGGTACGTAAACATTACAGAAATTTATGACTTTTGAAACACATTCAAAAATCGAGTAGAATTCAATAAATCAATTGTGTCCATTTCAGGATTCGAGTCCGTGACTCCACCATTTAATAGAACGATCGAAATTTAAAGGGAATTGAGCATTATGGTGCAGGAGATACAGGGATCTGTCAACAATATTTGATAGAATTTTTACAAGTGCCAACTGTTCCTTATATCTGACTTATAAATTCTCCCGATATAATGATTTTAGAATTGCTGATTCTGCGACGTTGTTTACAAATGAAACAATATTAAACACGGAAAATCTAAAGGCAAATTTACTTATTGAAACAAAATTTATTATTTTTAAGTAATCACAAATATGGTAATTAAGCCCGCTTAAAAAATAAATCGTGCCTTTTAGTAACTGTGATGAAAAAAAATCAAAAACAAAACGGGGAAAATTTCACTGAAGATAAAAAGTGTTTGAAGTTTTTTGTCGGCCACAAACGAAAAGGTAACAATGGATTTCCGAAAAGCTTACTTGATATAAAAAATACACAATTGATTTTTGCAGGCCTTTGATGACATATTTATTTACTCTCGCTGAAACTCGGGAGAGATTGATTTTAGCTTTGCAACAACACTAGATGTCAGCACTCTTTCATTAGAATTTAATATTCTTGTTTTTAGGGTTGCCAAAATCGACCTCGAACAATAAATTGATTCATAATGAAAAAAACTGCTTCTAATTAATGAAAACTGCTTCTAATTTGTCCGGTCCGTGGTGCAGTGGTCAATGTCGTTGGTCACTACCGTAACTTCCGTGATGGACCGCCCGAGCTCGAGTCCCGGTACAAGCAGTTTTTTCAATCCATAAATTGATTCTGTTCGAAGGCAATTGTTGTTAAAAACCCTTCCCGGCATTCCGATCATAAAAAGCGGCGCTTAGCGAGATCAATTAGCTAACCACTTGTCCTGTCCTACTCCTAGTATCCATTCAATCCCTAATCTCTTCGAAAAAGAGAGGTTCAGCAACAGAGTAAAAACCAGTTTTCGTAGAAAATAACATTTTAAAATAAACTCCGTGAGTAGTCCATATGCTCCAGAATGGGAGCGGACATGGTGAAAATAAAATAATTTTAACGTTTTCTGTGTAAAGCAATGCAGCTAGAACACTTAATTAGTAATTCTCATATTAATAAGAGAAAAGAAATGTTGCATTGTCGATAATACACAGAAAACATAAATAATCTCATTAGTTGATTGAGTAGGCATTTACTTGGTAGAACTCCATTATAATACGGAAAGAAAAATAACAATGTATTTTAGTTCTACATAAATTATTTTATATATTTGTTGATGGCTATTTCGGCTTACGCCTTCGTCAGAACTATATATAATCGTCAGAACTATATAGTTCTGACGAAAGCGTAAGCCGAAATAGCTATCAACAAATATATAAAATAATTTATGTAGAACTAAAATACATTGTTCTTTTTCTTTCCGTATTAATCTCATTAGTATAACCTATATTTTATTTAACAATCGAGCATGTTTTCAGATGAATTACTTTTGACGAAAGTAACGGAGTAGTTTTAAAGCGTTATAAATCGGCAAAACTTATTATTTACTCGGTAACCAAAACCACACATGCTGGTTAAATATAATTAGAAATGTATACAACACACGTGTTTTCTATGAATTGGTTTGAACATTTAAATGCATGTACAGGGAAATTTTTTTATTTAATGATAAGAATTTTAACAGGAAACTTTGATTGCGCCAGCAAAACATATTGCTTACGCTTTATTTTTTATCATACAGTTGGATCGTACATAAATTTAGTAACTTAATTAACGATTCAATATAAATAGATAATATAAGTGCAAAGTTTAGGTACAACACAGATGTTGTGAGGTTTATATACTTATATGATAATATATAACGATTTTTCAGAGTGATAATTTTTAACCGAAAATAAAAATGGTTTTCATTCTATTTCTGTAAAAATAACGTCTATTGACATCGCTTAGCTTTTAATTCATATTTGCGTTTATTATTTACAAGAATTTATTACATTTTTATATCAAATTGATTTACATATATCGTATTTACCTTTATTGATTAAAAAACACTTTGAAATAGTTTGTTTGTAGTGTGAAACGCAGCGGATAACGTGCTTTTGACACCCCTACATTTTAGGATCCAACAAACATTTCCACGTAACGCTTTATTACGAATTTCAAAGAGGAATTAGTAATAATAAAACGGCAATGCCGAAAGATATATTAAACAGCATGCAAAACAAAGATAATCCAGATCCTAAGTACACAATCTATTTCAATAATTATATCGTATAGGATAAAAGGATAGGAAACGTTCGTTCCCACACACCTGCGTTTGAAGGGGGATAAGTACTAACGCCATTTAGAGACATGTTTGTTTAACTTATGCTATGCGAAAATAGTGCTTGTTTTATAATAAGAGTGAATAAAGGCTTAAAATCATATTGAATTTAAATACTTGGCGGTGAATTCATTGAGAGATGGCGGTAAACCCGTGTAATCTTTAAGCTTTGTATTGAAAATGATTTAGGTTAGGTCTTGTACTGAACTGTTTTATAAAAATCTTATGTATTTTACACAGTGAAAATCAAAAAGAAATATTTTGATTCGATTTTGAAGACATTATTCTGTCGTTCCAAATGATGCAAAAGATACGCATTCGTGTTCGATGATTTGAATCAAGTGCATTGATTGGTAGACTTGACAAGAAATTGGCAAAATTTCAAAGTCACGAATGTGTCAAAACTACGTAAATGTTATTATTGTCATTAAGTTTATATTTAAACTATGACATAGACGTCAAATAAGCAATATTCTAACAGCATCGACATTGTCGGACTAATAATAATCGTAGGGTAAAGTAATCAAGTTTCAAAAATGTTTAAGCTTAATTATCTTAGATATGTCACTTCGCATATTCGTGCCTTTGGCTTCATTGGGATGATATGATCCCTAAATTAGGAATCGTTTGCATAACATTAACTATTGTTGCATATTTCAATAACAAAGTTATAATTTAGAAGTAGGAGGTTTCCTGAATGGCTAAATATGTTTTCTTCTCTTTGATTTGTCACATTTAAAATACAGATTGCATTTTTTATCTTTCAAAATGGTGTTATTATTTACCACATATTTACGGTATTAAGATAGGTAAATATGTATATTTACAGGTGAGATAGAATAAAAATATTCAGTTAAGATAAAAAAACGGAAGTACATCTTTTACTTGTATAAAATGACCAATGAATGGCTCGATCGTATAACACAGCTAAAACAATGGTTCTTTGAATTATTGTGATTGATTTCTAATAATAATTATACAAAAAATAATGTAATTTGATTTAAAATAGAACAGTTCACCTAAGTAGCTATCATATATATTTAATAATTTTTTTGAAGCATCCTAAGATTTCATAAAGAAATTTTCAAATGTATGGTATAAAAACATTAATCCAAAAGCAAAAATCTCAGAAAAAAGAAAAAAAAATATTAAAGAAGTGCAGTAATCATAAATTTGTTTTTTTTCAGTTCGAGTAAGCTCAAATTTAATGCGAAATATAATTTCAGCTACAAAATTAAATTCAAAAGAAATGATTAAGAATTTAAAACGAAATTAGGTTGTAAAAAACGTTTCTTGTTTTGTCTACAAAGGACAAGTTTGAATTATACTGTTGTTGTTTTACTTTTGAATAATATAATAAAGAATACACGAATTTAGGAAAATGGCCAGTTTTTTAAAAATATAAGTACGACATAATTTACTTGCAATCAGTGGCAAAATTGTCTTTTAAAATTTTAACAGATAATTTGAATCAAGATCCTAAAAGTCACTAATGACCTGGGCTTCGCATTTCGTTATCTGCTCGCATTAATGACAAACTTTAAGTCCACAGATTATAAAATTAAAATTCATCTGTCAATTATTGGCGGAAAATCAACAATTTTATGAAATAATCAATATCGGTTTCACTTATCAAGAGCATTTTCAATTGTTAAGATCCTTTTATTGCTATATGCAATAATAGAATGTAATAATAATGATTTATATTTTATAAGCTATTATCTTATCAGATATGACATTGTAAGTGTAGAATACGTTGTCACCGGAAAAAGCCATTCTTGTGGGTGGGTTGGATGTTCCATTTCAACAATTGCCCACCAGGCCAAATTGTGACATTAGTTTTGTTTTCGTTATTTTCCAGTTGGTAGCCCTTGCAGCGTCATAACGTGAGAATGTATGCGTTGTTTCCCGCTATTTTGTTGCCCTGTAACGTGGTCGCACCGCTATCGGAAAAAGCACGACGCTGTTTGATTTTCGCTCCGCCTAAATAAACTAATAAAACGGAAGGACGGTATCGCTCAGACCGCTGCTTTTTGGGTCGCCATGCTGGAAAAACAAGCGCCGTCATTTTGTTTATGAGCGTGTTCCCGTGAAATTGTCATTATTGTTATGAGATTCGAAAATTGAAATTGTTAGCGTTCGTTTGAATTGTTTGACAGCGCCTATGTTAAAACGGTGTGTGCATATCTCGGTGATCAAATATGACATTTTGCCGAGGAAGTTGAATTGTGCAGAATCTATTATAGATATTTTGAAAAGGGTTGATATTATACATATTATTATTTCATAATTTATTAATGAAAAGTTATTTATACTTTTGAGACTTTATTTTGAGTCAAGTATTTCAAGGGCTATTTATGAATATCAAAACATTTTTTTTAAAAACAAACTATCGGTGTAATAATAACCCATGTGCTTTCATATCAACGATCATACATTTGAATATAATATAGATACAGTGAAACCTCTATTTATCATTTTCCCGTATGTGTTGTTATTTCTTGCAATTACGAATTAATTTCACACAAAAAAGGCAAAAACAGATCGATCGTTTCTCTATGCATCATTTCTTCGTTTATGTTATTTTGTTACGATATTTTTTGCTTAAGCAATTTGATTTATAGCTGTCACATGTATGTACATACCAAACATTTAAATTTTAATGTGTTTTATTTCTATATGCCCGCATTCTGTCCAATACTGTACTGTATTGGATTTAAAACAGACTGTTTTTTTAGCATTAAGTAAAATTTTTGATATATCCTATCGTTTCCTACAAAGAATAATTTTTGAAAAGATTTGCTTACAATTAGCTCTCGTAGCCAAAAACAAAATATATTATTAAAATTATTAAAGATTTAAGCCGTTTTCGTTTATCATATTCAATTGAAGGATACTGAGACTGTTTTTTTTACGATTACGCTTAATTTCCATTTTAGTCATAAAACAATATATTTACACAATACCAATAACTCAATAACCGTCCCGTTGTTTATTTTGAATTTCAAATGCGGCCTTCCAAGAAAAACACTTGAAATTTACTCAGAAACAGCCTGTTGGTTTACCAATTAGAGAGCACGGTGCACGGTCGATGAAAATTGAATTCAATTACAAGTAAGAATAAACTGAAAATTATATTTCGAGGTGAATTGAATTTCCGCGCAGTATTTCATGGAGAATTCAGTGGATTGACCACCCTATTTCCTATGAAAGGCCGGAGCAAAAACGAAAGCTTCCCTTTTGGCCGAACGTATTATAATGGAAGGCTGTACAGGTGAACGGAAATAATGGCGACTTCCGGTTATCTGCGCCTAAGCTTGCGGACCCGATTTTACATCGCATAATACAATTGATAATTTCAAGAAACAACTGTGTTATAACCGACCGTTATTTCATTGAAATATTGTTATTTTAATAACTTGATTTGCGATAGATAGTAATTTTTTTTTCATTGTGCTATTTAATATTTTGATAATTTATTAAATATGGTAAAAACCATAATTCAGTAAGAATTTCTATCCTATTAGCTTCTTAAATACATTTACACGGTGCCTTGTTTAAAAGATCTAAAGATGTATGTCATGTGATTCCTCTGTGAGGTGGTTTGCAAATTGCGAATCTGTTTTTTTATTATTAAATGGTCTTACATGTTCTTTAGCCCGAATCGATATACTCCTACCTGATTGACCGACGTATATTAAATCGCATGTACCGCGAAACAGAGAAAAATATGTATTGTGTACACTGTCTACAAACGGTATATAAACATGATGCACGCTTAAAACATAGTTCTGACGAGGGCGTCAGTCGAAATAACTATCAAAAAATATAAAAAAATAATTCCTATAGAATTAAAGTACATTGTTATTTTTCTCACCGTATTATAATAGAGTTCTGCTAAATATGAGTTCTGCTATGCCAACTCAATCAATTGATTATTTTACGTATTATGACACGTGGTTCGCCTCTTTTAGTGGCATCTTCAGACTTACGTTTTAAGTTTGTGTAGGTAATATAGAAAGATTGATTCTAATATTTTAAAATGATAAAATTACAAAATGGAGCTTGGGATTTCTTTTTTTTACGTGAATTAAGGAGGAAAATCCATCGAAAGTGTGTATTTATTTATCAAATTATCTGAATGATGAAAGTACGAGTGTAATTTTCTTCGAAAACTGTCCTATATAAGAATATTTCTTATCGCATTAACTGTGTTATATCAAAATCATGTTTAGGTAACCGTTTTATAAAAGGGTCGAATGTGAATAAGTGTAAACGTTTGTATCTGCAAATATTTATTTATCTTTGAAAAACACATTCATTTCGGCGAAAAACAATGTAATAAACATGTCCATTTAATCGATTAAATTCATAAAATAAATCAAATGATAAGCTTATTGTGACGTTTCCAGCAAATGGCTTATCAAGGAAAGCACCAGGAACGATCTGTTTGAAATAAATTTACTTATTCTGTATTATTCCTCGGCAAACGAATAAAGTAATATAATCCTAACACGAAACGCTGCTGAGATTATTTAATTATATTTTTAGGGAATATAAATCATCAAGTGTGGCAACATAAATTTCTCCTTTGTCTTATTATTTTTTTTTGTATCAGAAACACCTTAATAAATTATTGCTTCTAAGCGATGTTTCGTGTAGAAATGAATTGAATAAACTAGAAATGCTTGGATATTTGTTACGCGAAATATTGAACTATATTATTTGAAATTACGGTATTACTGAACTGTATTTCAGCTGGTTTTTCTATACCAGAATACCGGCATTGGAAATGAAAAGTATCGGTATTTTAATAATAGACATTTTATGAAAGACTCAGTATGTGAAATTGAATACTCAAAATATATAATATCAACTCGTAGCTGAACTAGTTTACCTCAAAATTTGTTTTTTTTTCTATGAGAACTGTTAATTACTCAGTTACTCAAACCCTCTTTTTCGAAAAGAGTAGATGTTAAAAGAATACGAAGACTAGGACAAGAATAGTGTTTAACTAATATCGCTTACGGTAGGCGCTGATTTTGGGGTCGGTAGGATGGACACAAACATTCATTGTATTCAAACAGAATTTAAAAATCAACTTAAAAAATTGTTTCTACTAGGACTCCAGCCTAGGCGGTCCGTCACTGAAACCAACGTCGTTGACCACTGCATTACCGAACAACTGACCAAGGCTGTGTAGTCGGAGTATTCTGGCCGGAGTCGGAGTCGTCGCGGGATTTTGGCCGGAGTCGTACTCGGAGTCGGAAATTTTTACAAGTTTGATCTTTTCATTTTTGCATAAAATATGTCGAATTTGGCTATTGGCCGGAATTTTTGGTTGATATATAATTGAATACACGTAATTATGAATGGTAGTTAAAAAGCGTGACGAAATTGAACTTTTTTAGTCGGAGTCGTGATTTTGGTCAATGTTGGAGTCGTAATTTTTTTAACGACTCCACAGCCTTGCTAAAAGCTATAGATTGCTTAAAAGGTATTGAAAATATCACTATTGCGGTATTGACTGTCACGTCTTGATGTAGAAAATATAATATCATATAGAAGAGTGTAATAAATTCAAGACGATTAATTGAGTCATTCATGGTTTTGATTCATCGTATAAAACAATTATTTGAAAAAGATCTCCCATAAAAAGCTACGTAAAAATCATAAAATTCAAAGGGGCTGTTAATAGGACGCCTAAAAATGACCATATGAGCCCCGACGATGAATAAAACATCGATTGGTATCGGGTGGAAAAGCTTCCCTCAAAGGGATATCAATTTGCGATGGAATATAAAATAATAACACAGTGACGGTATAAAATGAATATTTTTGTCATTGAATGTTATGATTATTTAAAATTCTCATACAATACATTTTCTTTTGTTAATGAAACTGAAGCATTGGCGGTGTAACCAATTAGTAAAATGTGTTAAAAGAAAAATTATGATTAAATAGTAAGATGTTCTGTTAAGCTGATGGTCATATGAAGTTTTTTTTACCATCTTCTCTCCCAATGTGGAGCATATGAGTTCATAATGAAGTTTTTATGCGAATGCTGCTTATTGCTCAGTTTATCAAAATTTCTTTTTCGAAGACAGTAGGGATTGAAAGGATACGAGGACTAGGACAGGACAAGTAGTTAGCTAATCGCTCTCGTTATGCGTCGCTTTTTCGGGGATTTTTACAAAACCCATTGTATTCGAACAGAGTCTGCTCTAACCGCGAATCGAACCTGGGTGAGCCGTCACGGAAACCAACGACGTTAACCACTGCACCACGGACCGGTGATATAAACTATGAATGGAATCGATATTTTGGTTTTATTTAAACTGCACATTAAAATAGCACAGACATCCATGTCTCCGAACAAAAATTTATAATTCGATATGAAAATTGAACTTCTCGCTCTGGGATTTGAGCCCGTGCCAACTGCAACCGAAGCTAACGACGTGGACAATATGTGGTTTCAATAGTGCACAGGGATGAATAAAAAAACGTAAAATGAGATACTTTTTTTTCAGCTATTTACCACTTTATGTTTCTTCAAACCAATGTGCAGGTTAACATGTCCCGTGCGCCAAGCACGACTCCCATTCCCATGCAAAAATTGTAGTATCGCGTAGTTTGCGGGAGTCATGCTCGTGTAATGCACATGTTTCATGTGCATGTGGCAATGGAAGCGTTAGAACAGAGGTAAAATATTTTAATAGTTTTAAATATTATTATTGTCCGGTCTATGGCGCAAAGTCAACGTTGTTGGTTTCCTCCCGGACCGCCCGGTTTCGATTCCCGGTACTAGCGGATTTTTTCAGTCAATAAATCTGTTCAAAAGCATGGGTGTTTGTGTTGTTGAAAATACCTTCCCAACTTTCATATCCCAAAGAGCGACGCATAGCGAGAGCGATTAGCTAACCACTAGTCCTGTCCGAGTCCTCGTTTCCTTTCCATCCCCTACTCTCTTCGACAAAAGAGAGGTTGAGCAACTGAGTAACAAGCAGTTCTCGTAGAAAAATAAATGTTGAGATAAACTCCGTGAGGAGTCCATATGCTCCAAGTTGGGAGCGGACATGGTTAAAAAAAATAAAAAAATATTATTAAGTATTTTACAGATTCTTTGTATGCGATGATTTTCTGTTGCAATCAACATGTGGTAGAAACATTAAGTAGAAATTTGCTTCTTAGTTAAAAAAGCATCTATGTATATTAACTAAGAATTCGACTGAAAGTTTGCATCCAAGTACATCCACGCACTTGAAATGCCTGAAGATTCCGAAAGACGAAACCAGGGTCATTTCCGACAATACTCATGAAAAAGATTACAATTTTATCTAATGTTATTTCAATTTACAAACTGCATCGCTGCCACGAACTATGCATTCGCGGCAACAAAAAAGGCTTACTGTTTAATTTAACGAGAGAAGATAAATATTCATTTTAAACAAAGGAAAGGATATACATAGAGGTGAAATATTTCCACAATACAATCTGTTGCCCAAAAAGCACATAGCAGGACGAAGGATTTCAGCGGGGCGGTAATTCAGCCGCGGCATTGTTATCGCGATAGCAAACAATACGGGCAGATGCCCAGTCCAAACGTTGAATACAGTCATAATAGAAATTTAATTAAAGAGATTCCCGTTATTCGTTTCAGGTGCGTCCGTTTTGGAGTGTTTCTCTGGGCAGATTGATGTTACAAATTGATATAGAGTAGGGTTTGCAACTCCAGGATCCCGGCTAGGGTTTTTGATCTCGGGATTGCAATAAGCCAATCCCGAGATCTCGTAACTAGTCCGGCGATATTTTTTAAAACCACTTAAGTACCGTTAGGCCACTGGTGGCCGCTGCGTATGGACATCGCGAATAAAGTCGCAAATATTGCGAAATATATAAAAAAATCTTCCTGTAAGAATTATTATGATATTTTTCTTTTCATATCTAGTGACATCTATCTATACTCTATCTCTAGAAAAAAAATGTTCTTCTGTCATTAGTAAATCTTTTTAGAAGTTGGGCGGTAGATGTGATTAATGCGACCATTTTTCTCGGTACTGAAGCGGTAAATGGTCGATATTTTTCATAAATATTAAATATTAGCCATATTAATTTATCATTAAACAGAGTTCAACATCGTAAATTAATATTACTTCTTTTGACGTGACAACGTCTTATAAATCGATGAACGCCCGCTGCACGCACGAAAAAACATGACTCATTGTCCCGTTTGTCGCGTTACGCCGAAGGCAAGCGTGCGAGCGAGAGCGCGGATAAGCGATAGAGAGGCACGATCGGCCTACCGTTCGGATTGTGCCGCATCTATCTCTCTTCCACTCGATTGGTCGATGCGTCTGAGTAGAAAAGAGACAGCGGCAGCACACAACTTATACACCTACAGTACCTACTCGTGATCTGTTTACAACTGTTTATAAAGTGAAGTGAAATGTTAATGTGGTTTTCATTATTTATATTACAGCAACAATTGCGGCAGTAAAGGTAATTAATTCTGATTAATTGTAATCAATTAAATGATTCCATTTTATTCATAAAAGTATGCAATCATTTCATCAATGTTTTCTTATGACGTTGTCCGTTAAACTATCGTCCGTAAACCGACTTTACAGACAACCATTTTTTTATGAATATTATGTTTACAGGGCGAAATTCCAGTCTCGTTCGAATGCGATCTGATAACTTTTCGAAATTAAAAATATTCCCGGTTATAGAATCTAATACGAGCAATTTTTTGATTTTTTTAATATTTCACATTATTTTATACTAGACGTAATATTACGATCTATTAAATTGCGGTATCATGTTTTCTAATCCCGAAAATCATAAGGTATTGAAAATCGTCCGGAATTTCGCGACTCAATTCAAAAGGTTAAGCTTTATTTATATTTAAAATATAAAAAAATCTTGATTAACCATTAAAATAGCTTTCAACCATTAGATTATTAGATGACAAGTGTTGATTCATCGATGCTCATTTTGTGTAAATTTTTTGATTACTGTCTTTATATCGACTTGTATCAAAATTAAATGAAATTTAATAAGCTGTATTGACGCTGAAGTAAACATTTGAAATGATACACAGTTATCACTACCAATTTGTACTTACTTAGAAATTATTAAATGTAATATTATTTTATGATGAAAATTCTCCAAGTAAGTTTATATAATTTGCCACGTATTCGTGTCGTTTACTTGTCGCATACCCCCTTATATGTCAAATAGCATTTGACATGGAATGATTTCGAATCCAAAGTGAATTTTGGAGTGAAACGTGGCCGACTTTATATTTATATTTTTAAAACGTAGTGTGGACATGATGAGTGCACTTTTAGCGGCTCGTAGAATACCAAGAGCTCTGAAAAATACTTTTTGCGATGGAGGTTTTTCGGCTTCGTTTTTTGAGACCATAAAGTATAATATGTAAAATGCACACGTTTAGCCTCCTTTAATCTTTTGATAGTGCTTTTGATAGTTACAAAAGGTGGTTTTACTGTGGGTAAGTAAGAATTGAATATAATTCAATTAATATTATTTAATTATTATTCATTAATGGAATATTATCCAACCAAGTTTCTTTTAGGAATGCTGTCATTTCACTCACTTGAAGCTCGAAGACTAATTGCAATATTAAAACATTTTTCTCTTCTTCTTCGGGGCCAAGTTGATAACCCTGACATCCTTGAAAATTTAAATTTGCATGCTCCCAGCTTTTACCTACGTGGTCGTAACAAAGACAAATCAATTTTCTTTGTCAAAACTTGTTTGTCACGTAGGTCTTTTGAATCTCCAGTTGCAAGGGCTATTCGGCTGATAAATGCGCTGCCTATTGATGTTGACATCTTCGGCAGTGAACTTGATGCTTTGTTTAAAAATTATGTTTTCTTATGTAAATAATATGTTTCTGTTCTGTTTCTTATTTTTGTGTAATATTTTATGTAATCTTTATTAATTTCTCAAATGCATGGCGCATTGGCGCTTGCTGTAATGCCATGTATTTTTAATAGTTTTTGCCAATAAATAAATAAATAATTTCAAGCTTAAATTTAAATAAAACAGTACAAAAAAACCTGAAATTATAATTTAGTGTTCGATAGCTTAATTTTTTTTCAGATTGCTATTAACCACACTAAACAATATTGCCGACTTAAATAATTGTAAATTTGTTTTCTTGGTAATATTATTGATGTTTTAAAGTAAAAGCTCAACGGTTCGTCATAAAATTTTCATCTTACACAATAATAATTCGCTCCATACACAATGGTATTTTTCCGGTCTGAATTTTAACACAGTTTCAGTCATATTTAATAACATTGGTCTGCATTAATATTAAATGATCATAATGTATCGGTCAGAATACATTGGGCAGAATAAATAGTCTATATAAACTGGTCATAATTTAAATGAAATTGGTCATATTTTATATTATTTGTCTTATTTGGTCGGATTTTTTTTAGTGAAAACCTAACCTAACCTCTTCTTTTGTAACAGTTTTAACAATTTTATTCAGACTGTTAATTTATTATTCCAACCATAAAGTGAATTTTATTCCGACCAAAAGTTTATTTGAATTCTGACCATATAATTTTTTCCTTCAATAATTGATGTATGTATGTAGGTATTGAAAAAATACACCCAATCTTGTATCTGAGTATCTTTCCAAGATGTAACATAATTTTAATGCTACATACGTTGAATTTGATATAACACTATGATTTTAATAATATAACATTCAAAAGATTTTTTTAAACATATATAAATGATTAAAAGTGTTCACTGTGAATAGTTGGTGGAAAGGCATTCTATTTAACATTTTTTTTACTTATTCCACAATTAATTTATTAGGATCAGGACCGGTTCCACTCACTACTTGAAAATGCTCCGCTCAAGCCGGTTTTCATTTTAATAAATTAATTGCGATGTATTATCATAACCAAGAATTTATTAGTATTTTTTTTATATGTAATTACTGGTAAATAAATATTAAATGTGAATTTTTTCCTCAGAAATAAATGATTGATTGTAAAAAATGTAAACCTTCTAAGCAACAATTTATTGGCGGCGGAAAATCATTATTGTACGTTTTTGACAGCGTCCGCAAGATGGCAGCTGCGTATGATTGATTCCTCTGCGGGGTATAAAAGTCCGCACCCCAAAGTACCCCCCTGCACGACGAAATTATTTTTACAACGTAAGATTCGGTCGCTCGGTACAATGGAGAACCATTTTTTAAATTATACCAATTTCTTAAGCGGAGAACATGAAACGTTTTTACTTGTAGCGTGAAAAAGCAGTGTATTTAAGCACGGCAGAACATCCGATTATTAAAAATGATAAGATTTTTTCAGTCTCACATTAAATATTATGTAATACTGACATAAAAGAAAAAGTGAATGTATGAATATAAAAAAAACACGTTCTCTTCAAATGTGGCGCATTTTGTTTGTTTATTCAGTCACCCAATCTATCTTTAGTCAAATGAGAGATGGGGTAAAAAAGGATGAGTTAATGACAGGAATAGAAGTTAGCTAGTCGCTCTCGCTGCGTCTCACTTGTAAGAAGGATGGGTGAGAGATTGTTAGGCAACACAAACACCTCATGCCTTCGAATGCAGAATCGATAAATCGACTCAAAAACTGCTGTACTGGGACTCAAAAAGGTTAAGTCCGTCACGGAAGCTAACGACGTTGACCGCTGCATAACTATCCTGGAAAATATATACCATCTTAATAGCTATAATTTTAATACGATCTATTTAATCATGATTTTGTTTAATTTTCAATTAGGAAATAAATGAACAAAGTTTTTAATTTATTCCGCGCGTAAACAATTGGTTTCATTAAATGATCTGATATTGTGAGACATGTATTCTATGTTATTTTGGTTGATATAGAATAATATGAATACCGATAGCATGTGGTTCTAACAGGACGGCGCTACGTGCCACACAGCACATGCCACGATGTACAGTATACACGAACAAGTGTCCTAATTGAAAGATCCATAGTTATGGAAAGCTACACGTTTATTAAGAAAAAACTTTTTAAAGAAAAAAGAGATTTTAATAATAAAAAAATTACTTGTTTTCTTTTATAATGTCAAAGAGAAAAGTAATTTGATATCACGTGTGGTATATTATAATTATCTTAGACATACAAACTCGCACAAGTCTAGCGTATAAATTTATTTATTATATCCCAGGTTGTCTGATGTGCTTAATTAAAGTTTCTATTACAACGAAATAATTTTCCCCACTGGTAGTCTAATATAAAGTTGTGACGGAAAAAAGTATGCCATGAACAAAAGTGAGGAAATAAATGCAAAAAACAGCGTGTGTTATATTTTCAATGAATTAAAAAAAACATTCAGCCAACGAATTCGATAACATCTGTAATAGAGAGGAAAATAATTGGACGAGGTGAGAGACAATGGCTTCTCAGGGCAACAGGCATGTGGTCGGTGCACAGTTGAAAGAGCATCGCGTGCATGTTGGTAATGCTGGTTTAATACACAGATTTTAATTAATTGAAAAGATATGCCGAAAATCACCATCGAAACAGGCGAACCGAGTTGATTAATTCGATTGCATTAAACATGGGCTAGAGTTCCCATGTGAACAAATTTACTTATTCCAAAACACATGCTGTATCGATAGGGATTAGAAAATTACTGATCATTTATTAGCCTTATTCTGAGAAATTGAGTGAACAGAAAAATATGTTTTTCGTAATTAAGAATTTGCATAGAGATTGTTCTATAAGAGCTCTTGATAAGGCACTCAAGAAGAAATGAATTAAGTTAGGGTTAGGTATTAGATAGTTATTCACTTCCTAAGGCACAGTTTTAAAGACTGTTTAGATTGAATGAACGTTGAATAGGTATGAAATCATTACAGAAACCAAATCATTAATTGGTTGATAAATTTAATAAATGTATTCCCATTCTGAGAAATTGAGTAACTAGAAAAATATTATTCTTAATTCAGCGTCTGCCCCAAGATTGTTTTAAGAAAACTCATGATAAGGCACTCAAGAAGAAATGAGTTAAGTTAGGGTAAGGTATTAGATAGTTATTCACTTCTTAAAGCACAGTTTCAAAAGCTGTTTAGAGTAAGTGAACGCTGAATAGGTATTAAATCATTACAGAAACCGAATCATTAATTGGTTGATACATTTATGAACTATAAGGTAAAGACAATACCAAGAAACCACCTAAAACATATCTTCATTAAAAAAAGACGCATATAAAATTCTTGTTGAAATTATGTTTATATTATTCCATATAAGACTGTACAGTGTACACTGTACAAAAGCTTTGGTATTGAAGTATCCTATGCATACGCAGTTGCACAGGAAAAGAAAAGCATTATTTAGATTCGAGCTTTGTTGGCGAGCTCTCTCTGTTTAGCGAGCTTTTAGCTTATACCTCTGATCACTATTATTTTTGCGGACGTCATGCCGTCTGAACGTTGGGTCTTGGGCCATCTCTAAGCAAAAGCTCGCTTTTTGAACTCAGGTATAATCACCACCAGAAACAAAAGAAAATATTCAACGGCTGACGAAGTGACGAGTAATTTAATATATATCTGTATATTTAATAATATTAATTTACCTTATAATCATGAATCTTTGACACCAAAGCAACTAATTAAAAAGCACACTCATCTTGTAAATATACAACGTTTTTTGAATATTCTATTGTTAAATTGACAGGCGTATTGATATAAAAACGAAGTATGCATTGGAACGAAAAGAAGACAAATAGTAGATTTACCATGCAAAATCACTAAACAGCTCCCAAACAAAAGACTTAAGCACTTATCTAAACTCCTAGATGATTTTTTAAAAGCTTTAGTCAGTAAAACATAAAACTAAACAGATATTATTCATGCGCCACTTAAAAATCACTAATGACTGTGTCTTTCAACGAAAATCTACTAATCCATTATGAAAATACAGGGATACGATTCTATCGACTATGCAATGGAATAGCAAAACTCAACAAAATCTGTTTAATCCACTGCAGGAAAAGCATAATATATAGAATTGTTTCATATATCAACTTGTCATATGTCTTTTTAAGAATTAATAGTAACCGTACATACATTTTCTGCAATTGTAAAAAATAAAACCAAACAAAATGAGTTTAGCTTCGTCGACTAAATTGTACATTTTTAGGGTCGATATTACTAAGAAAAAATAAAACTTCTACAAGGAATAGTTAAACGATGCCATTATAACACATTAAGTTAAGTAATTTTTTTGAATGCTTTCTTTCTTCAACGAATACTATCTCTATATTTTTTGTTGTTTTTGATGAACAGTGCCGTAGTGGTTTAAGCGTGAAGAGTTTTATTTACCCATGAATGCTTTTTATTTCCGCAAGAAGCTTAAAGTCAAGTAACCCCTCAAAGTATGCGCTCGTCGTTTTGAAAAGATTTACGTTCGGCTCAGTCTTGTATGAATAATATTCCACTGTAGTGCATGGTTTTTAAGGAGTCGCTTGAAGATCTAACAATTGATTTTTCCTGTGTGTAATTTTATTTATATGCCATACTTGTAGTCGATCTGTTAATGTTGTTCTTTACAGATGCAGCTTTCGCAGGCTTAAATTGCAGCACTGAGAGATTGAATAAATTGTTTTTTCAATCAATATTTGTGCTTTCATTTATGTGATGTCTTTAATTTCATCCCACTTATCTGATAAGAGGGATAAGCTAACCACCATTTCTGTTCCAAAAAGAAAGGTTCTGCTGAGAAAACTTCGTTTTGAAGTACATTTATAGCACATAAGTTAAAATGATTTATTTTCTTATACAGCACAATTGAAATTGAACTGTCATAATTAAAAAATAAATAATTGAACACATTGCAGGCCACCGACACGCATATAAAGGGTATTTCAATAGGGACGCTCAAAATATGTTACTTTGTCCTGCTGAGTAGATTATTCATTGTTTAGTGGCCAAATTTGAGTCAACCAGTTTGGTAAATAATCAGCCAACACCTACCTGTACGTCATCAAAAATACAATATCTGGTGAAAACATTGCTGCTGTGTGTGAAAGTGTACAGGAAAACCCAAGGCAGCTTATTTCTCGTTGTTCACAAGAACTTGGCTTTTCTGCGACTTCAACTTGGCGAATTTTGAATCGGGCCTTATGTCTGCACCCGTATAAAATCCAACTAACCAAGGAACTTCAGGTAAACGACCACAGACAATGCCTGATTGGGTTCTGGAGCAGTTTGAAGTTTACCCAAATTTGTCAAAAAAGTCAACTTTAGCGACATGGCCCATTTTATAATGAATGGATATCGGCAGACATTTGATGCTATATTCCATATTTAATGCCGTAAAATATACTTACAAATGAAATTAAAATTTAGCCGAAATCTCACAAACAACTTGTTTTATTTACATTTCAAAACTAAGCGTCCTTATAAAAAGACCCTTTACATGTTCTCCAGCGTAAATTGACTAATTTATTGAAAAATAAAATAATTAAAAGAAAGAATCAGCTTAAATTAGATAAACCTACTATTGCTATTACAGTTTCTTTGATAGTTCTGAATATATAAAAAAGTATGAAGTTTGAACGGTTTTTAATGGCCATGTTAGTCATTAAAGATAAGATATCATTAATTCAACTGAATTTGATAAATAATTTAATCGTTGTGTATGTAGAGTTCTTTAAATGTGAAAAATTGTTTAAGTTAATCATTAATTGATTTGCAGCATACTTTATACTAAATAATATAATGGTGAAAAGATCAATGAATAGTGCTCGTTATAAATAGTGGTTTTTGTAAACTAGTGGTAAAATCTCCGCTTATTATCAGAAGATTCCTGCCTAGGAAGTCAGGGCATGGTTAAAATCAAAATTAAGATATGTGGTTTAATGTTTGTATCTTTGGATAAGTCTGATCGAGTAACATTGTTAAGAACATTCCTTGTAATTTGAAAATAAGAAAAAAAACACCAAGCGTATTAACAATTAGCGTTAATGTCAAATATGTAATTATTAATATTGGGCACTAAATTAGATTCAGTACTATTTATTTTAAGCACCCATTTAAAATTTAGATAGTGTTTTACATGTATAAAAATAGGCGATGCTTTATTTATATTCATAATAAAAAACGCTAAACATCTTTTTAAACTACCAATAATCGTAAAGTGTCAGTTCTTCTCATGCACCTGCCTCTCGTCCCTCGTAAAACACGTTCGTTTCGGCGTAAAAGCTCATTTGGAATAGGAAAAAAATTCTCGTCCGTAGCTTTCAAAGTGTTTTGAATTACAGAGTCGTACTGGGAGTGAGTTTTCCGAATCGCCGTTACATTTTTAAAGACGCAAGAAGAGGGCGCGGAAGCGGTGGCGCGGCGGGGCGTGGCATTCAGCGATGGTCGTAAATGTTATTTAACTCGCAAAATCCATTTTACATAAGCGGAAAGCAGACAGCGAAAAGAAAAATAATAACTGGATTTGACTTTAAAATTCAAAGCGAAAAATGCTTTATTTTCTACACATTTCGAAACCTTTTCACCCGGTTCTACAGCATGTAGCGTATGTCAGGTGAATACATACGAATGAAAATTTGAAACATAATAACCTCTATAATTTTTTATACATGAGTATTAGAATTCATAATCATTGTTGATATTACACGTAGTCGAGTGGTCAACTATGTTGGACTTGGTTGGGTGATTACCGGTTCTTGTCCCAGGGATACTTTTAAGCACTGATTTTTTAACCAAGCTTTCATTACTTTTTTGTATTGCCATAAAAACAATTACAATAACGATAAAACTACTACCATGCATTAAAATGCTCAGATTGAAAAATCCGATTATTCTTCTTGATTTGTATCGTTTGAATATTCTATTTTTTCCGCGTTTCACCTTTCGGCATCTTCAGGCACTTCAAATGCACGGATGAACTTCAACTAGCGCGAAGTAAATTGTCTGAATCGCTTATATATGAGGATATGTACAATCAAGTAATTTTGTTTAATAGTAATAATCGCAATCTGGATGGATAAGGGAATGCTAAAATGTTAATGAGTTTCAATGAATTGGGTAATTTGAAGTAATTGTATGGGTAAATTACAATTATCAGGTATTATAAATGTGATATCTTACAAATTAATAACCAGTAAATATAATGGACATGCCTACCATTTTTTTAGTTAGGCTTATCTGAAGTATTATGAATTGGTTTATTTTGATCGATTGCATTTATAATTTATCATATTAAGTTGCTCATTTAAAATTGTAAAACTTTTTAGCTGTGCCGTATTTATTTATAGTACTTAGCGGTAAAAATAATTAAGAATCACCCGTGTTTTAATCGTGCTTCTGAGATTGATCAAAATAGTTTTCTGTGATTTTTCTAATGTAATCCCATTTGAAGTAATCCGAAATTAAATAATTCAGAGATGAGTGTAAGAAATCTTTTGAGAGACATCGCTGGTAAGTCTTTCTATTTGTTGGACATTAAAAAAAATGAAATGATGCTTGAAAACGCCAAAAAAAACTCCACCATGTCATATGACTCATCGTGTAATGGCGTCGACGCCATGTCACCGGAGACTCCAGGGATGTAAATCCTGCACAGATTTTCAGATGCCATGAGGCGATTATCCCTACAGTGCCGTAGAAGAAAGTATTCTTTTAATTTAAGACTTCTTTTGCTATTAAAACTTTTGTATTCATGTTAAAATTTGGAATTTTATAGAATTAAAATTTTTGAGGCAAGCATTGTAATAACTTAATGTCTGATACGGTGAAAAAAATAACAATGTATTTCAATTCTACAGAAACTATTTTATATATTTGTTGATAGCTATTTCGGCTTACGCCGTCGTCAGAACTATGTTTAAGCCTGCATTTATTGACTCATCCTTTATATACTTTATACACAATACATTTCAGATTGTAATTACCGATAAGATAGGTTTTACCTTACATTTATGTAATCGTCATTGGTGCTATAAAAAGCCAACCGACTGCATGCAATAAGAAACAGTAAATTGAATAGAAATGTGAGCATACATTTTGCTCCCTCGAACCAGAAATTAAAGTTTATTGATAGAATTGACATTTGCTTGGTAAAACTCCATTATAACACGTTGAAAAAAATACCAATGTATTTTAGTTCTACAGAACATATTTTGCATATTGTTGATAGTTATGTATTTTGGCTAACGCCATCGTCTGTTCGTTCATTAGTTCTGACGATGGCGTCAGCTGAAATAGCTATTAACGATATATTAAATAATTTCTGTAAAACAAAAATACAATGATATATTTTTCACCGCATTAAAATTATATTTAGAAATTTATATTATGCAATAGTATTTTCGATTATATTATATCACGTCGTTTCAATGCAATGCAGAAACATCGTCCGGTTTTTTATGTGCTTAGATTGTTTATATAAGTAAAATAAAATAGTCAAAAAGGAATGGTAGTAATTACATATGTTTCATTTTTATGCTTCGCTTAATATGAAGTCCGGTCCGTGGCGCAGTGTCAACGCTGTTGGCTTGCGTGCCGGACCGCCCGGTTTCGATTCCCGGTACGAACGGATTTTTTTCAGTCGATAAATCTGTTCAAAGGCATGGGTGCTTGTGTTGTTGAAAATCCCACCCCACCTTTCCGATCCCAAAAAAAGTGACGCATGGTGACAGCGATTAGCTAACCACCTAGCCCTGTCCTAGTCCTCGTATCCTTTCCATCCCTACTCTCTTCGAAAAAGAGAGGTTGAGCAACTGAGTAACAAACAGTTCTTGTAGAAAAAACATATGTTGAGATAAACTCCGTGAGGAGTCCATATGCTCCAAGTTGGGAGCGGACATGGTTAAAAAAATAAATAAATATATTATTAAGTATTTTACAGATTCTTTGTATGCGATGATTTTCTGTTGCAATCAACATGGGGTAGAAACATTAAGTTGAAATTTGCTTCTTAGTTAAAAAAGCATCTATATTAACTAAGAATTAGACTGAAGGTGCTTGATGGAATTTCAGTATCAAAATTGAATCCTTTAAATTTTGTACTTTTCCATGAGTTTTGTCGCTAAAGACCCGGGTTTCGTCCTTCGACATCTTCAGGCATTTCAATTGCACGAATTTACTTAAACTGACAGAGGTCTTACTCTTTTAACAACTGATTGTTTTATAAAATATAAAAGCTTTTCGCTTGAATCAAAACAACGAAGTTTCCATGTATGTTATTTCTATGTTATTATCTGATCATGAATATTTGCGATACTACATTCAAAATATCCGATAGTTAAAACATCCACACAATTCATTGAAACTCATTTACATCAAAAAAATAATATGAAGTTTTCGTATAGTTGTTCAGAAAATGTCGCCACCACTGTCCTCCAAAAAGCTTGCATTGCAACAGTTGAAAAAAACTAACGAGTTTACAATGCAATGAACTGCACACGTAGGTTTTTACATTTTACAGGTGACACGGCACACTGTGCGACGCATTCAAACTCAACACAAAGACTAAGCGAGTGGATCTACTCGAGCTCTGAAAAAACCTGACAAGTATACGAGAGAGCTCGATTGGAAAGATCGCAGGATAATAATGGCTTTCAGCTTTTGCATGTGTCTGGAAACTGATTTGATTTACAGCGCGAATTATTAAATTTAAAGTGGAAGATTAGCCGATTTGAGAAAAAAAATGTCGGTATTAAAGTCGAGTGCTCGACGCTGTTGGGCTTCCGTTAAATGGTGCGCCAGGTAATGGGCTTAAATACCGCAACGAAAACTAACCATATATTAGGTAGTTCGGAAAGAAATGACCTTTTTTTTGCTTCACTTTGACGTCAGTTTGTCACCAGTCACCGTTGAGTTAGCACGTCGTGGTTGGTATCATTTTAAAGCTCTATTAATACTATTTCTATTTTGATTTTTTTTTGCCGCTGTAAAAAAATGCAGAAGATTGAAGAAACATGTTTGCGCCATATCATGCTGTTTTTGTTTGATAAGGGACTGAAATCGAAAGAAGCCATGCTGATCATTTGCGATGTTTATGGGGACATCGTGAAGTTCAATAGTTCTTAATGGTTTAATTAATTTAAAAGTGGTGATTGGAAGTTAACAGACAAACTAAAAAGTGGATGACCTCAAAAAATTGATGATGACACCCTGAACTCGTTGGTCGAATCTGATCCGCGCAAAACAATTGAGAAATTGTCACATAATATATATTTAAGTGTGTGATTTTACTAGAAGAATTACAACCAGCTATTTGGAGATACTGCTACGACTCCAAGTACTCTACACTAAGAGTACTCACCAATAATGTTGGGTGTTGTGTGATTTACATCACAACACGGGTGATTATAAATGGTGTTATCAGGAAATACAAGAAATAAATAAGGCATTTAAATGAGCATATGAATCTTCCTAATTCCCTATTGTTATATCCTTTAAAATAAATATCATTAATTATTATACATTTATAATAAATTCAAGCGGTCAAAATAGTCCAATACTTTTAATAATATATCGGATATAACCCACCACTTATATAAGAAAGAATTTCCATTTTATGAAATGGTAAATAGATTTTAACGATATCATTATGAAAACAAATAAAATTTAATTTATCTGTGTAAACTATTTATCCAATTCATTGAACGTCTCGTTAAGACATTCGCTATTTAATTGAGATTGCAATAGTTACATTTAAACTTAGTGAATACCTTTTATTATAATATATATGTATGTATAAGCGAAAGAACTATTTATTACGCGACAGTTCAGGTGCATTCATGCACTTGAAATGCCCGATGATGCAAAAAGACAAATCCCGAATCTTTAGTGACAAAACTAATGGAAAAAAAACGATTTCCATTTGATATTGAAATTCCACTAAGCAAGCACCTTGAGTCAAAATTCAAAGTAATACGAAGAGTATTTTAATATCACGCCATAAGACAAATTAATAATATTTCAAGAACAATTTTTATATATATTTTTGTCACATACATATTACAAGCAAGTTGTTTTAACAAGAACTGGTAATTCGCTTCAACACTCTTAGGAGAAATAATATATTACATATATATAAATATGTGGGAATGAATTAATTCTAAGTTTAGATCTGTAGAGACGTACATAAGCCGGAGGTAGTTTCCAGGATCAGATGAAGTAAATGATAAGCAATCAAACATTCACAGCTTTAAAAAATTAGTCTTTGTAAAAATCTTTTAATCGATCAAGACAAAACAACATACTCGAAATTTTTACTCTAGGGCGTATCACTTGTATGGTGTCAATGTCAATACATTTTTAGTACTTATTCCACATAAAATTTATTGTATCAAGACCGGTTTCGCTCATGGCGAGCATTGTCAACTGATAAGAATATAATAAAAATAATAAACATTTTTAGTACTTATTCCACATAAAATTTAATGGATCAGGGCCGGTTTCGCTCATGGCGAGCATTGTCAACTGATAAGAAATACAACGAAACAGTAATATTTATACAAAGTTTAAGTAAGAGTTACAAGATATGAACGAAATACAATGAAACAGTGCTTTAATTATAATCTATTTTTCCTGCATTTTGCTTCAATTTATTTGCTTAGTTATAATACCAATTGTTTATCATACCTTGTAATTATTACTTAAATTTGTATAAATATCACTGTTTCGTTGTATTTTTTATCAGTTGACAAATCTCGCCATGAGCGAAACCGGTCCTGGTCCAATACATTTTATGTGGAATAAGTACTAAAAATGTTTTATTATTTTTATCACGAGCTATTATTCAAACTAAATAGAGCTTTTATGGCAGGAAAAACAGATATGAACCACTGAAGGTACGATTGGATAAACTTTAATATTAATTTCAATTTAAATTTTAAGATAAACAACGATTTTCCCTACATTTTAACGTGACATGTTTAATACGAAGAATGAAATTCTTTAGAATCTTTGCGTAGTTTCCATAGAAAGTGTATTATCCCAAGTGTTACTTATGATCGTAAAACAGAAAAATCATCTTGTTTTATGGCGCACATGCAAATTATATTGCATGAGTATAACGCGAAGAGATCACTGACCTCAGCTGTATATTGTCGTATGAAAAACACCGCTGTGTGGAAGTAGCTAAAATACATTATTAATGATTTAATTTAAGTAAATATTTTAAAGAAGATTGGGCGACAAAGCTTTTTTATTCAAATTTAAACAGAGTTAGTCTTCGTTTTTCACGGCTAATTAGCTCATATGACATTTATTAGGTAATAAAATTGTTTAAAATTATATAAAATTTATTGACCCGTGTCAAGTTCAAGATTGAAATCATTTCTGATAACCGATTGCCGTATACATGTAAATTGTTTAAACATACTTTATCTATTGTGTATATAATAATAGGGTTATGTTTAATATCTGATATTAGTTAATTGTTATACATGCCATTTATGGTAACATTAAACATCAGTTTAAGCTGATAAAATAACCAGTTCATTGATAAATAGTTAATAAAGCAACAATTTGTGACAAAGTTCAACAGATTCGCTGGAATATATTTCTCACTGTATAGTTGTGGTCCCTCTGCCAGACCTGGCAATTTACCGGTCGATGCCACTCATATAACTTGATGTACAAATACATAATAAGCTTTTTGAACCAGGTAAAAGCATTGAATAGCTAAATTTATCAGTGAAATATTGCCGAACAACATTATTTGTCGAAACAGCACATTACATTGACTGTGGAAAGAGTTTTCAGCTTAAAGGGGGTCGTATTTGGTAAAGATTAATTGTATTTAATAATTATTATTGTTTATAAATACTGTAAAAATCCATTCTTACTACTTTCATAATTTGATTATTATTTACAATCATTGCACTCGCATTTAAAATATTTAAAGCTGTGTCGAATTTTAAAGTACAATTCCTGAATGAAAATGAGCTTTCAATATAACAAAAAATAAATTGTGATAATGGTTTCAGTTTGCACTTTTTCAAAAATTAAATAAACATCCCTCGCTATAAGCACAAGAAAGGGCTGTTTTATTTTAATCAACTTATGATTATATATTACGATGAAATGATCTTTTTGAGAAAGTTTATACATCCATTTATTGCTTTTAAGGTATTCGCTGTCAATATTTGGTGAAAAGGCGTTGTATTAAAAAAATAGCTTTGTACTTATTCCACAGTTAAGATCATAACCAGTTTCACTCTGGCTGAGCAAAACTGTTCCTGACCATAAAAAAATGTGGGATACGTACAAGAAATGTTATTTTTTTTTGTGTTTTTATGCTATTTTTTTAATATCCATTTATAACGTAATAAGCAAGGTTGAAAAATAAGGCATATGTTACCTGAGTGCAATACTAATTTAAATGATACATTTTCGTAATATGTATAAAAGATCAAAAAAATGTGAATATTAATATATGTACTCATAAAATTATTAAATAATAATAAATTTATTTCACCATTGCTTTCATCTGATTGAAAAAACAATCTCAAACTAATACCTCTCTGGGCTTAGGGGTTACGATATGCTGAAAGGTTTATTTTGCCAAATGTTTTTGTAAATATGAAATACCTGTACAATCATTCGAGTAAACATACTTCCTAACAAAGGGTATTATGTGTACCATCTAGATATTTATCAACCTTCTTGTTCATGGATAACTATCTACAGAGAGAGTCAAAGCTTTGGATTATATCGACAGGAGGGGATCAAAATAAATAGAATAAGCCGTTAAGAAGCTCAATAGGTAGATGAAAGCTTCTTGTAGGAATCACAATACTTGAGATACACTGCTGTCTTTTTTCATATTTTTATCATAACAATATTATGTTAAGTCTTATTGGAAAAAATATATATTATTAAGCATTTTGACTGAAGGTGCTTGATGGAATTTTCATATCAAATTAGAATCGTTTGAATTTTGTAGTTTGACATGAGTTTTTTAGCTGACGAGCCGGGTTTTGCCTTTCGACATCTTCAGGCATTTCAAGTGCACGAATGAACGTGAAATGACGTGTTGTAAATAGTTTTTATCGTTTATATATGTATAACAAATAAAAGAAGATTACAATGTTTAACTGTTATTAATGCAATCACAATTTGTTATTTGAGAATCTATCATTCAATGCGGATGGAAGGGTCTGGATAAAAACACAGGCGATTGAAAAATGATTCAATCAGGAAATTGAATAGGACACATAAGGGAATTGTTTGCCAATTTTAAATGGGAAAATAAGATATTAATATTAACTCTATATTAAAATAATGTTTTATTTTGATCACGTACGCCCACTATGTAACGTGTATGAAAATCCTAATAAAGTTATTAATGAAAATAATAATTAAGACAGGATTTGGAAAGAAATCATAAATGGATTGAAAAAACATTTTTAGAAACTGTCCGTACTGATGTCTTGTTCAAAGAGAACTCAATTAAAGATTATATTTTTTATGGTCGTTTTAAATAGTTTATTATTTACATATCCACAGTTATGTATGTATAATATTTGAGATTTTTTTCAGAAATTGATATACCATCATAATTTTAAGCAAATTATAATCTTTCTGAAAACATTTCGAAATGAAAACCGCCATTATATGATACTGAATAGACTTATTTCCCTTTCGGTTAATGGCGACGGCAGTGTATCTCATTGGAACTAAAATGTATAGAGAGGACACGAAAACCACTTTGGGGAAATATAAGCTCATTACTGTTGCTTGCAAAACGCATATGGGGAGAAAAAGGTAAGCTGATTTCAAAATATGTATCCAGAGTCGACGGAGAGGAGATGTTTGAATAAATTTATTTTATGAAACGGTACACAATGCAATACCTGCTGCCTTTTTTTGCATTTTTAAGGAAAAACGAGAGCTTTATACGTAGGTTTTTGACGGTAATCCGTGCTTTGCGTGGCCTGGGATTTTAGTGCTTATAAATTTTATTTTTAAACCGTTGTACAGAAAAATGCCGATATCCATTTATGAATTACAACTACTACTCATGTAATTTTTTGGTGAATTTTTTTTTTTAAATGTATAAAAGAATAATATTTTTATGTATGAGTTTATAAACGACATTCATAGTTTCAAGAACCGTTATTTCTTGGTGGGAAAATATAACAATTATACAAATTATTAGGCGAAATTATACGTATTGTAAAATTTAAGAATGAGTAGACGAATAGTGTATTTTCAATACAAAAACAAATCCACGTGATAATTATGGGATATAGTAATTTCTTGTACCTAGTAATATAGGCATGAGTAGATATAATTTGTGTTAAAATAGAGTGGACAGTGTTATTTTGAAAGAACATGAATAAGATTCGAGTGTATTTACACTCGCACAACTGTCATAAAAAGTAAGAATCGAAAATATTTGGTCAAAAATAGAGATCAGAATTGAATCGTTTGAACTTTGTACTTGTTTTTACGACTCAGATTTCGCATTAAGATATCATCAAGAATTTTATTTGAAAAGAAAGAAGTGTATTTACATCACTTATATCATAAAAAAGTCTGCACCGAAAATATTTCATCAAAAATAAATCGTTTGAATTTTGTACTTTTCCATTAGCGTTGTTGCCAACGATACGGGTTCCGACTTTCGACATCTTTTAATTTGATATATGTAGATATTCCATCAAGCAACACGAAATGTATGAAGATTTTGAAAGCAAAACCCGGCTCGTAAGTGACAAAAATCATGGTAAAGTACACAATTCAAACGAGTCAACGTTGATATTGAAATTCCATGAAGCAACTTCAGTCAAAATCTTCAAAAATAAAGATTTTGTCGTTTTGAATAAAACTGTTTTTGATTGACGAAAATGTTTAAAAAATTTCGATCAAATTAATACACGTAAAAGTAGGCTTAAATAAACAAAAAAGCGATTGTCCCTTTACTTTCCCGCGATATTGCTTATCAAAATAAACCGATTGGGTATAAAACAAGAATTTAGCTATATGCGGGGACTTAAGTCCAACGCATACAGAAAGCTTCCAAACGCCAATAATCCTAACAACTTCAAAGTTCATGAAAGCTATATAATATTTACTATGTAACTTTGAGGTTTGTAATCACGGTGAAGTCAAAATCAATTTCGATTACACACTTTGTAAACGCCATTGACGCGCCTGATTTTGAAATTATATTACACCGCTCAAAAGACCAGCCTTCGCAAAGAGGCTTTTGGCTTTCCAACAGGGGCTTATGTCTATTAAATATTCTGCATTCAGGTGGTTGGCTGTGTTTAAATTATCAATCATATTTTGAAACGTTTCCAATCAAAACAAAATGCACCTACACGAGATTTACTTGTTCGAGAGTGTAAAAGCTACAGCGTGTTTAAAATTTGAGCACTTTTATAGAAAACTTAATTTTTGACACAATTTTTAAATACTTTTAAGATAGCAGTTTATAAGCCTGAAAGCGCCATAAAATTTACTACAAAAATGCCAAGTTTTTATTATTAAAAACAGTTTTGGAAACCACTATTTTATGGTGTCAATACTTTAAAAAATACAATAAGTTTAGCCGTACTAGCTTCATTGGTCACTTTTAAGGTGCTTACAGTTAAAATAGTTGTAAATTCTCGCAGTGAGCGAAACCGGTATTGAACATAATAAATTTAATGAGGAATAAGTACAAAAAATGTGTTAAAACGTATAATATACTACTATGATATTTTTAGTACTTATTCCACATTAAATTTACTGGGTCAGGAGCGGTTTTGCTCATGGTGAGCATTATCAGCAAGTGATATAATACTTATAGCCACACGTATTCTGATAAAGATCAGTTTGGATTCACTCATCGCGAGCAAAGTCGACTGATGATTTTTTTACAATAATTATGACTTTCAAAAAAGAAGTGACAGCTCGACACCTTACTTTGAAAAAGTTATAACTGCTCTTGACACAGTTTTGAAATATGAGCGTTTGAACTTTTAATTTATTAAAAATCACTTGTAACAATGAGCAAGTAAATATGTTCCAAATTTCTTATTTTAAGCATATTTTTTAACAACTCTTACTGAGAAATAATGATCTTAAAGATCTAATGATGGAAATAATGATGACAACCTTAGAACTTTGTCAAATAAATTAAGTATACAAAATGCGAAGATGCATTGCAACTCTGGAATTCTGCAAACTCCCTTATTCAACCATAGATAATTCTGAAATTCATATGTATGATAGAATGCGGTAAATATAAGATTTTCCGACCAAAAGGTCATTTTAGGCAAAATGTCAATCAGAAGCTTTTCAAATTTGCAACGTTCTGCCACCTTAAAATTGATTTTGACATACTGTTTAAGAATATGAAACAATACTGAGAAGAATTGAATTTAAGATCTACGTTTAATAAAACCATTTAATAACATCAATCGATTTTGTAACAACCAAACTATGTATGTCGGTATCAAGTACGGACTTTTCCTCTAGTCACAAAATATATTTTCACACTAATGAAAATGGAACGTAGCGAGTTGCGATGCCACTGTTTACTCGACCACAATGCTATCGTTATGGAAATGATGTCTATTAGGCGGTACTCCAGGGATGATACTAGCTGCATCAAGTGCGCCCCAGTTAAGGTTCATATGGGCGGATTAAGTAGGCGGTATCCACCCACAGCGGAAGAATCGCTCGTCGCCAAGGCTACTAATATCAACGGACTCCCATCGATCAAGAGATAGCTCATTTGTAATGTATATTAATTGCATTGGCTCGGCTGAATCTCTGATTTGATAGTTACGAGAGCGGCAGGTTTATTTAGCAAGTCAGGTTTTTAATTTACTTATATATGTATGGTAAAAGTCTTTTAAATTTGACACTTTTTCAAACGTGAATGCAATAAATTGTGTAATGATCAATATTCAATAGAAACAATTATATTGAATTTACCAAAAACCTCAAACTATATATGTATATTTTTAAATAATTTTTCACCCAATACTTTGCTCGACGCATATTCTTCCAATCCATTTTTTCAATTTTAATTTTCTACGGACTAAAGATCAAAGTGAAATTAAAATTATGTTGTAATATTATTTGAAAAAAATGTAATATTTAAATTGCTACATATGTATATTAAAAATACATTTAATTTCTGTAGATTTATTCTTTCGCTCATATAAAACCGATGTAATTACTCGATAGCCAACCAAAACAGACCAAGTTAGGGATTGCAAAGCCGGAAGAATATATTTATCAATACCGGTATTTCATGATATACAAAAATAAGCTAATACCGCTCAAATTAGCGACACAGTTATTTTATATACGATGCGCTCAATCCATCAAACTTAAGAAATAAAAATATAATTATTACCTGTAATCACTAATTTAATACAAGGTAATAATTTGAAATGACCATCGCGAGGCTGAAAGCAAGGAAAAATATTTGCTACGCCCATTAGACTTATAACGATAAATTAAACTTGTTTATTTTCCGATTCCGGAATACAAGCATTTCACATTTTCATAATCAGTGTTTCAGTATTTTAGGCAACATATCATGATACCGATCTGTATCCAAACTAACAGATTCTTTTTGCGTGCATTTTTAAATGAACAGATATGTGAATTGTGATTTATTAAGTACTAGCTGTACCCTGCGCGCGTTGCTACGCCAGCAATTGTAAGGGGGATTGGGGGGGTGGGGTGGGGAGGGCTTGTACGCCAGAAAGTTTCGCGGATGTGTACTCGAGAAATTTGTAAAAAATCGATATCAATTTTTAGGGGGAGGGGTTGTTTGGCGGGGTGGGGTTTGGGGAGCGTATGGGGGGGGGTTATGCCAAAAACCTTCGAAAAGTGAACTCGAAAAATTAATAAAGTTTAAAAAAAAAATTGGGGAGGTGGAGGTTGGGGGGAGGGGTTGGTAGGCCAGAAACCATCGCGGGGGTGCACTCAATAAATTTGTAAAGTTTCACATCGATCGGTCGAGCGGTTTAGTAGTCCATAGCGGACATTCATTTTTATATATATAGATAGCTCAATACATTATGTCGCTACTGTTTTTAATATAAGCCGTATTCAAAAAGTTTACACGATCTATGTATTTGACACTTCATTCCTTATTTGAAAATTCTTTTCGCTGCATCACGCGGTAATGTGTTGCCAACAAAACAAAATTGTTTCCATAATTCCATGTCTTGTTAGTGAACTGAAGCAGCACAGAAATAAATAATATTATTTTTAAAAACACGTAATAATATTTTCCAGCGCGCGCGCGGCAGCACTGATTATGGTCGCCTTCTTGGCGCGGGAAAAAGTGTAATTTCATTGCTCATTTTAAACGTAATGGCACCATTAAGATTCGTTTAATGTACACTCGTAAGCCGAGAATTACGCTGCGCCTGCTTTAACCATTCCATTTCTCGTTACTATTATTGCGTATTATTATTTTCACCTCGTTCACTTTTCCCAGGCAGCGCTGCGTCGGGAAATATTACTCCAGCTGTGGCAACACTGCCGTCAAATAAAGAAATACATCTTAAAATTGTTGTCAATAAATAAAATTGCTTATTCTATTTTCAAATCATCTAAATATTTTTTTTTATCACGTATTCCGTGACTTCATTTAAATCTCACTACATTTGATGGATTCAGCAATAACTCTGTGGGAGTTTATTTGAATATAAAATTTAAAGTTAACATTTGTTTTTAATACGTGGTTGCTTTTGCGTAACAAATAACGACAAGTGCTTCGTTTATTTAAGAAGCATCGTTAAACATACTTTTGTAATGTTTCTTTAGTAGTGATTATACTGTAGAAGCTTATTACTAAAAAAAAATTCTCGCATGAAGATACTTTGTAAAAAGGCGAAACGCATGTTACTATTTGAAACAACGTACATTAGATTTATAAAAATCAGGTAGGTTTCATTCATTGCATTATCTTGATATTTTCATTTAAAAAAAAATGTTTTTTATGAGATTTATGAACGATAGATAATAGTATATCTTGGCAACTGTCGTTAAACTGACAAAACTTCAACAGGTCAGGTAACAACAATAAACCTTCTTTCATGCGCACGGTGTGAAAAAGATGATCCTCCCCCTGAACCTAGATACTTGACGTCATTAACATCAATGGAAATTGATCAGTATTCTCATATCAATTTAAAGTAGAAGATCTTTAAATATGTTGCAGTGTATAAAACCTTTTCAAATTGTCTACCGCCAGAATTAAGTTTGGGAAACATTGAATCAATATATGTGATACATTACCACCAACCATTGGAAGCTTTTTAAACAAGTAGTAAATAAATATCTCAAAAGATATTAAACAATTTGACAGAGTTAGCTGAATTAATAAAATGTGTATAAAAAAAGATAAGAAAGCAATATTGTTTAATCTTATCATTAAAAAACAGTTTTTAAGTAGGTAAGACATCATTTAATTTTAATATCAAAAAATGTTTGCCTTATAAAATGAAAGAACACTGAGCAATTTTTAAAAATTAGCAAGCTTATTAAAATAAAACGCCTCGGAGGAATGTTATCTAAGCTTTATTAAAAGGTCAAAGCAAAACTGCTTATATGAAAAAGTATAAATTTTATAAATATCAAAGGTCAGTTAGTAAATAACGAGGAAAAACACTTTAACTGGAAAGATTCTGTAGTGTCGTATACAATGCTATAGAAAATCAATGAGTATGTTAAAAGAATAATGAGATGTGAGTGATTTTGAGAAGTCTTATCTAATAATTTTAAGTTAGTTGGCTGGTATAGGTTTCCTTAAAATCACATTTATCTTCAATAATTGTTTTATAACCGTATCGAATTTAATTGAGATTAAAAAGAACTACTTGTGAATACAGGTATTTCACTTATCTGTTCATAGAAAGAACGCTTAGAAAAAATAATTGGAATAAAGCAAATCAAAATATTTACGACTTATTACCTGAATTAAGAAACTGATCATTGATAATTCTCGCGATGAGTAAAACCGGCCCTCATTTCACAATGTTATATGTGAGAGTACAAAAATTGTGTTATATTATTCATTAAAAATAATGATTTTCCACCAAGAAGCGACAATTAAGGCATGAAAATTTGAAAACATTTTTAATTTTGAATCGATTGAATTTTGTCATTTTCCTTATGGCTAACGATTCAAATTTGATATTGAAATTCTAACAAGCACCTTTAATAGAAATCCTCAATTAAAAAAATATTTTTGTTGAAGATGCTTCCTGTATCAGTTAAAAATACTCATTTAATGGATAAAAACCGATCAAAGTATTAATAAAAAGTCAAAACCATACCCAACCTTATACGTACGTATTCTTAAATATAAATATTCATGATAATGCTAAATTAAGCTCTATGTATATAAATTCGCACATTCTAAATGTATCTTATCTATAAAACCGAAACGGCGTATGTATGTATGTGGGTCTGTAATTCCCTTTTGCATTGTTGGTCATAAAGTTGCCATAAAAACGAATATGAATGAAAATATGTTTGAATTTTTATCGGCGAAGACATTTAGTCAAAATGTAATAAATTAGTCTTCTACTGACTTTTCCCGGCTTTTATTAATATAATAATGTTTATTATTTACGTGAAGGTATTATTTGACATTTCTTTGACAGCAAATAACATTTTTTCCTTTGAATTTGGACAATTTTAATGGGCGAGAATGGGGCGGTCAATATATGAAAGGGGCTGTGAAATGTCAATGCCAGTCTGAATGTTCATTTTAATTCCATTTAAATTGACCTAGACTTTTGAATTTTGAAAAAAGTTGTTTCAACTTGGCCCGTCTGAATTTACGCGCCGAGGTGAACTTAACCCCAAACTGGTCCGAGCGAAGCCGGGTAGCAATACTAGTATCTTAATAAAAAGAAAACGAATTTGTGTAGCATTAAATGTTTTTTTCGAAAACTGTTTTGTAAAAATAAAAATAACAATCAAGTGATGTTTTTATCACTAAGTAACTAAGCTTCATATAAGAATGAACAAATGATTAATATTAAAGTCATTATTTTAGTTTGCTTTACATGTTTGCTGATTGTCCTGTAAATATTTAATAAAAATGAGCTCTCCTTTCGAAAATCACATAGTAATACTCAGCCCTAGGCATACAGAATATGTGAGGAGATTGTTGATCGTGCTATATCACAGAAATATGTTTTCCCATACCAATTATTATATTCTGCAACAGTAATTTAATGTAGCCGGTTCAGTGAGTTAAAATAAAAATGCTTTGATATCTGAGTTATAATGTTATTGCGTGTAGTCCTTATATATGGATGTAAATACATACATGCATCGTCGTTAATTTTATCCACTGTCATAACTTTTCCAACATTCTTTTTTTTGATGGAAAATTTATAATATTACGCCGGGGCGAAATAAGACGAGAATTAAAGTTCTATTTTAATACAAAAACACTGAAATAAGTATTAAAAATAGATATTTTATTTTGTTTACTTCATAAAGAGATTTAACAAAATAATCACTTATAGGAGAAAAGTCATCGTAAACAATCCCGCTCAGATACATGCATGTTGAAAAAATGGAAATTTCTCATCAAACCATGTAAGGATATTTCTTATTGTCCTAGGTCAGGGGTCGGCAGTTTGTCAAGTGAGATGAGCCAAATTGTGTCATGGTAACAGGATAACAAAGGTACCAGAGAGCCGCATGTACTTATGTATTATACATATGTACAAGATATGACTATTTAGGGAAAACATTTTCGAAATGTTTTATTTAAAAACAATATTTAGAACGGTGTCCATGCTTTGCTTTTGATGGCTTTATTATATCTGTTAAATAGCTACTTATTTATATATATTCAACTCATGAAAATTTTACTTGAAAATGCTCTTATGAGCGAAACCAGTACTAATCGAAATGATTTTTTTGTGGAATAAGTAAAGAAATATGTATTACTTTTTAATGAAAAGTGAATAAATACTTCACTGACCGTAATAAGTATCATTCATACATTGTTTGATAATTCATCGAAAGTAATTAAACTAATTATATTTCGCGAATATTAAACACAGTCCGGTTTGAAGTGACTGATTTCCACCCTTCACAAAAATGACTAAAATGTGCATTTAATCTCACTCTTTACTCTTAACCCCATAACCTAATGGGAAGGGGGTAGATGGGGGGTTCCATATTTAATTAAGGCTGGTAATCCAATACAAGCCTGCCCTCTGGCGCTACTCGGCATTTCCGTGTCCGTAATCCACCCTGACAACTTTTTATCCGAATAAATTTATATTTCGAAAAGTTTGCGCAGTAGACCTTTTTAAAAATCGCAGTTTTTAGCCATTCGAAAAGAGTAATCCGCCCGTGTAAACAGATTTATGAAATTTTAAACAATTTCGTTTTCGGGGTGCTAACTGAAATGTACTCAAATAAATTCATATTATATTTTTAACTGCTGAAAATTGCTATTTTTTTGCTACGTACTAAAAGTAAAGGGAATATTTTACTTAATCGTATGTTTATTTTTTTCAATGTTAAAATTACCATGTTAATCATTTTAATATTGTCCGTAACATGGCAATTTAATTGCTTTATGAATAGTGAAAAATTGAAATAAACCAATTGTACGAGATCATGTTGGTGAATTCATATTTACTTATTTCATAAATAATTATCCAATATTGACAAAGAGTTTGCTTTTTTAATAAATAAAAAATATCTTGGTTCATATTTTTAATATTACATTGCACATGGACAGATAATGGAGATTATAATTTTTGAACGAGACCTGATTGTAAAATAAGTTATTCTATCATTTTTGACGTGACAACGTCTTATAAATCGATGAACGCCCGCTGCACGCACGAAAAAACATGACTCATTGTCCCGTTTGTCGCGTTACGCCGAAGGCAAGCGTGCGAGCGAGAGCGCGGATAAGCGATAGAGAGGCACGATCGGCCTACCGTTCGGATTGTGCCGCATCTATCTCTCTTCCACTCGATTGGTCGATGCGTCTGAGTAGAAAAGAGACAGCGGCAGCACACAACTTATACACCTACAGTACCTACACGTGATCTGTTTACAACTGTTTATAAAGTGAAATATTAAGTGAAATATTAATGTGGTTTTCATTGTTTATATTACAACAACAATTGCGGCAATAAAGGTAATTAATCCTTGAATTAATGAGTGCGAATAAAATATATCAATACAAAAATTGTAGATTTCATTTCACTCCTTCTTCGTATCCATACAAAATAATGATAATTCAATAAAAATGATTCCATTTTATTCATTAAAGTATGCAATCATTTCATCAATGTTTTCTTATGACGTTGTCACGTTAAACTATCGTCCGTAAACCGACTTTACAGACAACCATTTCCTTGATGGATAATAACGGTAGTGCTAAAAAATATTTATTACACGTTGTCTTTCTTTTCATCATATCGGAAGGTGAACATCAAAAATATCAATACAAATCTATGATTTTATTGAAGAATCAATGTATACATGTGTCTCTTTGCAAATTCGATCCCTTGAATGCTTACAGCTAAAAAGATAAAATACACGTGCATTTGCCATGCTACATGACTAAAATACACGAGTGCATGTGCCATGATAATTTTTTGACTTATATTGAACTTTATAAAATATTTAAATTCACGTATGAAAGACAATCATTTTATTTAGTTTTTGTTAATTATAAGTAATTTCCATCCAATTCAAATCAAAACTTCCTAAAATGGGATGTAGTTATTTAATTTTTTATATTTAATAAAAGTCCATTTTTGAACAATTGAATTTTCAAATATTATTGACTGTTATATTTCGATGGAGACACATGTTATATTTATAAACTTCATTAAATATGATTCCTATGTTAATCGTTTTATTTACTTCCTAAAATGGGATGTAGTTATTTAATTTTTTATATTTAATAAAAGTCCATTTTTGAACAATTGAATTTTCAAATAATATTGACTGTAATATTTTGGTGGAGACACACGTTATATTTATAAAAAGATTAAATATATTCCTATGTTAAGATAATAATGTTTGTTGTTTGATTGAATCGGCATTTACTTAGCAGAAATCGGCGAATAAAAAAAACAATGTATTTAAGTTCTACAGAAATTATTCTGACGATAGCGTCAACCGAAATAGCTATCAACAATATATAAAATAATTTCTGTAGAACTTAAATACATTGTTGTTTTTATCACCGTGTAGTAATGTTTGTATTAAATGACATTTTATTTTATTTGCGTTTCTATTTATAATAATAAGATTTAAATCTTTATTTAAACTACAGTTTTAACAAACTAAGTCTTTTATTCTATAAAATCTCTTATGTACCTATTTTAGCTCTGATAAAACATAAATATGTTAATGTCAATTCAATTAGTAAATTCGTCCAGCCTTAAAATTATGCGGTATAAAATAATGATTAAATACAAAATTTATGTTCATTAATTTCAAATTCAATTTAAAACGAAACTTTACAGCGTTATGAATTATAAATAAGCCATTATTTTGGTAGTTTACCACAAAACTATTATATAATAGAAAACTTTCTACCAGTTCCCTTATTCAGAATATAGGTTCGATGTCGACAAATAAGAGCTGTGAGTTCAAAATGATTTCTAAAGCTCTGGTCAAGTTTACCCTGAATCTAAAAACACCCTCGACTATCCCTTCTTATCATTGGCTGAAGAATCTTATTGTTAGACGAAAATTATTTGTCTTAATGAAATGTTTGATTTCGGTTTTCAGGAAATTGATTTGACAGCCTCCATTGTCGGATGCTCAGAAGCGGCGGTGCTTTGGAAAAGTTTTGTGAAGTAGAAAATTAAGATTTCTAAGTAAAAGCGAATTCTCTCGTGAAAAATGGTGTAATTAATTCATTAGAGATTTACAGTGGACGTTCGAACGCATATTTAAATCAGCTATTTTGTGACAGACGTTGGTAATTTTTAAGTTTTATTTATGTATGAAAATGGTTTAACATATACTTATTGATTTAAGTATTTATAATCTTAAAGTAAAAAATTGGTTTATGTTTAATTCATCTAACAATGCTCTGATATTGTTCATTGTGCAAATACATGAAATCTATTAAAAAAATATATTTCAAAATGTTTGCATTATATGATTTTTAGATGTGGGGAAATCTTTCCTAGCTTAAGTTAAGGCGGTTGATAGAATTTTTTCTCCAAAGTCTCTTTTGAATTTTCAATATGGAAACTTCTAAACAAAAGAATTTCTTAGTATTTACTAAATGTACCGAAAATAGACTGTCGTGGTTAAAACAACTATTAACTCGGCCAACAGTGGTAGTTTGAATACAACACATGCTTTGGAGATTTTTAAAAACTAACACTTTGCACAATACGTGTCAAAATAACGTAAAAAAGCCATAACATAGTACGGAGGTTATTTTTCATGCGGCTTTCGGTCTACGCCTCGCCATCTGTTATGGACACATTGTGGAAAGCTTGTCGCTACGGAATGTGCAAAACTTGTAAAAAGCTCTACGCCAGTCTTTGTTGGCGTAGCACGTCGTAGATTTTCGTAGAGTGTCGTAACTTGCGGTGCACTCAAACTTTATATGTTTGCAGGGAAATGCACTAAACGATGAATGGAATCGATGTTTGTGCGAGGTATTGTTTTAAACTTTGTGAATAGTCTTTTGTATTGAGCTTGTTTTATGATATCGTTTCAATGGGCGTTGCTATTGAGACGAACAATGTAAACGATCTTTCAATAGATTAGATCGTCGTAAAACTCGCAATAGGCGCACTTTAACTTTACATAGATATACAAAGAACCTGTATTAATACTTTGATCGTTTAACATTTTATAGGTGATTGCTTTTAGAGCCAATTCCTTTAAGTATTTAATTTTGATATGCATAGAAATATACGTTAATAAATAAGATACGATTTCAAATTAGAATTTTTTGAATTTTGTACTTTTCCATGAGTTTTGTCGCTAACGACCCGGGTTTCGCCTTTCGGCATCTTCAGGCATTCCAAGTGCACGGATGTACTTGAACTGACCGGTTGAAGTCGGTTAGTCGACCGTTAGCGACAAAACTCATGGAAAAGTACAAAATTCAAAAAATTCTAATTTGATATTGAAATTCCATCAAGCACCCTCAGTCGAAACACTTAATTAAGATACGATTTGTTTTGCTTCCCATTTAAGGAAATACTACTTGAATTCGAAGAAACTAAATATCAAAAAATATTATATTTATAAACTTTCAATCTTAAATAATTAAAAACAAACAAATAAAGTCAACCTTTCTACAGCAACGAGATGGGTATATTTTTTATGATTTACCTCTCAAAAGTAAAGAGACGTACTGATCAATATTCTTTGAATGCACATACAATGTGTGTTTAATCTTACATATTTACGGAACATAATTTTCCTGAAGACTGCAACACAACTATAGAAAGCCTTTTTTAGCAGAGAATGCTGTAGGAAGGTTAACTGTACTAATTTAAATGGAATTAAATCAAAATATAATATTCAATGCACTGAAAATGTTCTTCAAAATTAATTGATAGAATTATTAGTTTGGGCTTCATAAATGACGTTTGTGTTCTATAAAAAAGGATTGAGAACTGAAAAACATTCAAATGCCGCTTGGGATTTTACTATATTTGTTAGTTGATTTTTAATGAAATTAAACGTAATTTTTTTTTTTTTAAATTTTTTTTTTTTTTAAAAAATAAATATTTGGCATTACAGCTTGCGCCAATGCGCCAAATATTCTGAGTTGTGAAAGTCACACGAGATTAACTCGATGGTAAATAATGTATCAGTTGTGCACAAAATCAACGATAAATAACATAACACCCAGCCCAAGATCTTTTTTTTTTTTCAATTGAAAAAATCTAACCTTGCCGGGGATTGAACCCGGGCCCCCCGATTGCTAGGACAAAGCTCTTGCCACTAGACCACAGGGACCGACCGTAATGATTGCAGTGGATAAAGTATTGCACTTTTTTATGTACAGGCGTATCTTTTACATATTTCACAGGAAATTCTGCTTTAACTAATTGTAATTAACACAATATAGGTTATTTTTTATGCCACTTACGACCTAACTTTCAAGTTTCCTTAGCTAACCAAAGTTTACTCTACTTCTGCGGCTATATCAATCAAAAAGATAATGTTTACAAATGCTGTAAGGCTTTGATGTTATTCGTTTAGTTATCTTACTTATAACTGTAAAATTTTAATATTTACCTTCATTGAAAAACTTCTTCAAACTAATTACTTAATAACGTAATCCGTAATTTATTCTTCACGTAAATAAAGTTTATGAATTTTAACTTAAATGTTATTACAGAACTAAGGGTGGATAAAGTTTTTAACATCTGAAAGATATATAGAAAGAATAAATTCATTTAATGTTTAGTATGTATATTTGTGTATAGAAAACACTCACCTGCTTCTTACTCCAAGTATCGCTCTGACTCCGATAAATTTGACTTTCTGCTTCGACTGGCCTACGAGAAAGACCACATCAAACAGTGCAGCATTATGCATAGTGTTGGATTCTGAATTGAGGAAGACCCTCGTGAAGTCTTTGGCGAGTTGGTCATAATCCTCGAACTGATCACGGACTGAATCGAGCAGTGGAGATGAAGGTCGCATGTGGCCGATGGGACGCCAAGAACCTGATGATAAAGGCACATATTAAAAAAAATGAAAATGCTATTTATTAATAAAATGGTTACATTACAAATGTGTTTAACGTAGTTATGTATTAAATAATATCCTAAATAGGACAGGTTGATCGCCACTGCTTACATTATTTCCAATAACAGGTTTAACCCATTCCTCATTGATTCCATCACATTAGTAAATATTTTGTTTTTGCTAACTTCATTAGTAGTATAATTATTTGTTTGCTTTGATCCTATAACCCCCCCCCCCTCCTTGATTTCCGTAGGAAAAATCTCAAACTCTATTTTGTAATTTTATCATTTTAAAATACTATAATCAACTTTAATACGGAAAGAAAAATAACAATGTATTTAAAATACATTGTTATTTTTCTTTCCGTATTATAATGGAGTTCTACCAAGTAAATGCCTACTCAATCAATTATCAACTTTCTTTATTACTTAAGCAATTTTTGCGATATTAAGTCCGAAGATGCCTCTGAAAGAAAGGAAACACAATACGTGGTGTCACAATTATAAAATTTTATAGGACCAGTATTTTCAACTGAAAACATGCCTTACTATTTTTTAATGAATCTATCTATTACTTTTAAGGTGTTCACTGTCAATACTTGGTGGAAAGGCATTATAATTAAAATAATAATACATTTTTAGTACTTTTTCCACATACAATTTATTTGATCAGGACCGGCAAAAGGTTTGCATGATCAATGAGCATTGTCAGCTGATGACTTCAGTTGACAATGCTCACCATGAGCGAAACCGATCCTGATCAAAAAAATTGTATGTGGAAAAATTACTAAAAATGTATTATTATTTTTATTATCTATCTTTTGTTTATCAGAAGGCAAAAGGTATAAATGAAATTGAGTATAATAATTTTATGATCAATGATTTTTTAGATTTATTTTGAATAAAGTGATAACAATCTTATTTGGTTTCAAGTGTGTAACTATAGCAAGTCAACTTGATGATAAAACTGTCCCATACAAAAGACATTGTAGTTCATTTTAGTAAAGTGTCAGCCCTTTTTTCAGTTATATAAACAAAAATCAAGTGAACGAACATTTTTCCGGCAAGATAATAAACGGATCGTAAGCTACATGCAAATTTATGCTATCAACCCCACTGGCTTATCCCCCGGGGCTGTGCCAAAAGCGCTAGCCGGTCCGGAGAAAGTTCACTTAAAATTCGACCGGCGATTCTAGGGGAAAGCTTAACCCAATTATGCCAAGCGCCCTTTCTATTAAAGTAACATTATGAAAAACGTATCGGTCCCCGCGAATCGATATAGTCCTGAATTACACACAATAATGCCGAGATCAGTTAAATGGGTTAGGTATGGGTATGGGTATGGGTAGCCTTGAAAGAATATAAAGTATAGATACGAATCAAAGTTATTTTAAATTTTATATTATAGATACGAAGTTTCATCACAGATATTATTTAAACTTTTTTTTATTCTTTTGATAGATTCTTCGACTATGTTCTGGAAATTATTTCATCATATAAAATTAGGAAAGTAAGAGAAAGCTGTAAGCACATTGAGTCCACTAGCTTAGAAAAATATCTAAAAATCTTGGAAAACTATTATTTCATAAAACAAGTTTTACAGGAATTGACAAGATTCATGAATTGTCAGCTATTTAAAAAAAATAATTATCCTCTCTCAGCATATTGTTTTTCTAAAGAAGATGGCAGTAACAGAATGCTATTTGTTAAATTATTTTGAAAGCTATATATGGTGATCACTTTTTCTATTTTTTTTTACCATGTCCGCTCCCAACTTGGGACATATGGACTCCTCACGGAGTTTATCTCAACATTTGTTTTTTCTACGAGAACTGCTTGTTACTCAGTTGCTCAACCTCTTTTTTCCGAAGAGAGTAGGGATGGAAAGAATACGAGGACTAAGTCAGGACTAGTGATTAGTTAATCGCTGTCACTATGCGTCGCTCTTTAGGATCGGAAAGGTGGGAAGGGTATTTACAACAACACAAACACGCATGCCTTTGAACAGATTTATCGACTGAAAAAATCCGCTCGTACCGGGAATCGAAACCGGTCGATCCGGCACGCAAGCCAACGCCGTTGACACTGCGCCACGGACCGGATCACTCTTATAGCAGCATAATAACTAAAATAACATCTGCAAAAAGTGTAAGAATTTCTTAAAGTAATAACTCTAGTTTTCTTAGTAAATATGAAGTCAATGCAACTACTTACTGCTTGTTTTCAAAGAATTAAATTTATTTTCAACCGTTTTTTATAAATTCTAAATACTAAAACTTAAAAAAAAAACAAGAGTCAAATACCTACTGAATTCTTGCTTGGAACGGCAGTATACACTATACAACATATGGATTTTTACCATCGGGAGTATTTAAAAATGATAGACGAAAAATATTTATCGATGAGAATAAAATAATCAGGTTAGGAAACTAATAGTAGCAAGCTGGATGATGTTCGGGTTCTCGATCAGTGGTTCTCATGTGCGGCCACCAGAGCACTTGGCTGTGGCCACCGACAGATTCTTAAAAAATATTTATATTGAACAAAATGTGGTTTTACAAGCTAATTTGTCAACAAAGACTCTTAATATTTCGGACGCAATTAATACCAATAATAAATTGACAAACATGTTTAGGTCCATTTGACACACCTCACACACAACAAACTCGATACAAAAATTTGGTGCATCCACCAGACAATTTATTAGGACCATTTATGTTGACGATGCGGCCACAGTGCAATTTTCCGTGAGAACCACCGATCTAGATGTATGAGAACATTACCAATATTCATATCTTTAGGAAAAAAGCGCACCGTACATAAAATATTATTTTTTCTATGCTCATTTTGATTTGTTCTATCTTCAAGATCATATATTATTAAATTCAACAAATTATTGTCTCGTAACTAGGTATAGCACTTAGGCTGTTAAAAAAAATGTGTACTTTGTTTTGAAATTTGAACAAATTTGGGGTTACAATACCAAATGGTAAATAAAGCTAGATATTTCTCTAATAGTTGATTAACACGAAGTGCATCAAATAAACTGAATGAGAGACTTTGCATACATGTAAAGAGGTATTCTTACAATTTTAGGTGTAAGGTATTCTTATGAAACCTTTTATAATATATTAAATATGAAAGGCTTTAGTATTGTTCTACAGCTAAGCGCATACAGTTTTTTTTGTTTTGATTTCTAAAAGCATTTAATTCGAAAAAAGTCACATCGGGAGGTGACAAAAGGGTCGCATGTCTATGGAATAGTTTTTCTTAGGTCGTTATGTCATACTTTTCTGACACATTGACAATTTAAAAAGATGTTTGCCTTTCATTCACACCACTGGAAGTAAACTGACGACTAATTTCTTCATTTTTTTTATGTTTAAACACAGCCAGTAATAAAAAATGGTATAAGTATACGAATTCGTTTATATAAAATATATTTTTATGTACTAATGTAAGATTTAAAAAATGATTGTAGAATAATTAAACGTTAGCTCAAAACATTTCAAAATTAATTTCTGAAAAAGACATAACAGCAATTAAAATGATAAGAAATCATTTTATTTTTTATTACAGAAAAACAGTGTCTTTAAAGCTTTTAGTATAGCATTCAGCAGGGGGCAAATAGAGGGTTAGATATAAATGTCAGGAAAGTTACGGTCAAGATAAAAATGGTAGTGCAAAGCTTTTTTTTTTGAGGGACGTTTAGACATTAGCACGTAAACATTTGAGGACGGAAATAAGTAGTTGAGTTTTTTGTTTTTTATCACTTCAAACATTTTAGTATGAAAATGATGCAATCACAGACAAAATAAAACTGCGTACAGTGAAGTATGAAAAATAAGTAGCTCACTACGTAAAAACTTGATGTTTGTATGAAATAATTAGGCTTTATTTCAATGTAGTATTTTCTTCGAATGTATGTAACGGATTTGTTATTTTGAGTCCTTGTATCACATATTTTAGGTCACTTATTCAACCGCGGAGTTACATAATATTAATTCAAATATTTTTTAGTGTTAAGATATAACTAACTGAAGTACAGAACCATTAGTCAATCTATCAATGAAATTAATATGTTTTTTTTTTGTCCTGTATATGGTTCAGTGGTCAACATCGTTGGCTTCCGTGACGGACCACCCGGGTTCGAGTCATTTTACGAGCAGGTTTATCGATTCTATTCGAAGGCAATGGGTGGTTTTGTTGTTAAACATGCATTTCTACCCATCCGATCCTAAAAGTTGTCGCATAGCGAGAGTGTTTATCTAACCACTAGTCCTGTCCTAGTCTTCGTATCTTTTCAATCCCTATTCTATAGTAACCAGAAGTTTTCTTAGATAATGAGATAAACTTCATGAGGAGTCCGTATGTTCTAAGATTTGAACGGATACGGTAAAAAAAATACTTAATATACTAATTATTCGGCATAAAATTTAGAATTTTGATTACAAGTTAAGCTCTTTTAAATGTGTTGTAAATTTGGTTGTTTTTTAATGTTAGAGATGACTTATGTTAAACCGAGTAGGAAAGTTATTATAAGTTTGAATATTATACCTAAGTATAATATATAGTGAAAATATATATCAGCACACAATGGTCAAAAAAGTGCAAAGAATTCACGGTGAATAATACAACATTTTGTGAAAGCATCCCTAGAGCTGAGACCATTAAGCGAATCAATACCCTATTAAATATTAAAAAGGTGCGTTTAGCTTCAACCCTTAAAAATCCTATGCTAATTTTTGTAAACATGCATTTGTAAATATACCAAATGTACGTGTGATGTTTTCGCCCTTACCTTTTATATTTTAAGCCCGTAAAATGCTGAATGTTTAATGACTTAAAACTTTATTGAATTTTATTCATGCCTTCTGCAAAAGCTTTGAAAGGGTTAAATTATAAAATCAGAACTAAATTAGCTGATTGTCAAGCAGTCCACCCTCGCTTTGTATATAATTATTGTGAATTTCAAATCAATATTATAGTAGTTTCTAGAATTAATGGTGTATTATTATCCTATATTATTAATTTTATTTTATATATGTTACAGTGACACTGTATTCTCAGTGAAAATGTATTACGTAATAGATTTGTATGACAACATGATTTTACTGGTCACGATCATTGAAATTATTGGCCAAAGTCGATAATTTGCCGGCCTAAAATTGTGGTTTGTTTCAATGAAACAAAATCGGCAAGTAGTCCCTTTCATGAAAAGAAAACCAAAGAAAAACACAGACAAACATTGGGTTGAAGATAGAGCGGTCAAATTTAATTTCAATGACAGCTTGGAGAAGAATACATTTTCACTGAGAATATAGTTTCACTGTAACATATATACCGTATAGACTACCAATCCAATGAAATTCTTAATGACCAGATTACGTTTAACGCTTCACCTCTTCTAAATCCTTTAACAAGCAATAAACTAAAAACAATTTAAAAATAGATGCACTTAAGACATTGCAGATTTTAAGTGGTTTCACACGATAAAAATAACCCAAAAATACCCAGATTATGTTCTCACTCTCTTCAATCTCTCTAGACCAATAAATTAAACTTATTTAAATTCTTCCATGTGACATTGGTATGGTTTGAACAGAGAGAGGATGTATGGGGCACCCTGTCTAACCTAGGTATATAAGCTATCTCTAATACACGTTTCAAACATAGTTCTGACGAAGGCGTAAGCCGAAATAGCTATCAACAAATATATAAAATAATTTATGTAGAACTAAAATACATTGTTATTTTTCTTACCGTATTATAATGGAGTTCTACCAAGTAAATGCCTACTCAATCAATCAATAATGAATTTCCAATATTAATTGACAGTTCAAGTCATAAAAGTGATTCGTGAGTATAAGTAATAAAAATAAAACAAAATTTTAAATCTCCATTAACTGTATTCACTAATGCCTCACCAAAGTGAGTTTGAGAAAAGCAACGATTTGTTTATTAAGAATTTATAGGTTATTCTTGTATTACTAACCTCAAGTATATAATTAACATGCATCTAGTAAAATGGGCCGTGAAAGATATATGACTGTAATTTATGTGCCATTTAATTGTTATATTATATAACGAGTAGTAAATAGACAATAATGATAAAATTTCCAACTGTTAATATGAGTTTTTGTTTATTCTGTGTAATACCAAAAACTTGGTCACATTAAAAACGATTTGCTGTCAATACGCCGTTCCCTTTGGCAACTTACGTATTTTTATCGCTCCTGTGGGATATTAATAAAGTTTTTAAAAATTTTCCAAAATGCCCGTTATTAGGTTTGTTTTTCCGAGAGTAGTTTCTGAATGAGGAGATATTATTTTATGGAAAAAAGTAAAAAATTTGAAGCAGGAAAAATATTTCACCATATTAAATTCGCTTTTATTTTCGATGATTTATTTCCGTAAAAACAAGCCAGCTATATTACATCGTTAAAAGTCTACTGCTTAATCAATGTCTTTCTTCTTCCATCCTATTCTATATTCTTTACTGGGCGTCTGGAGTTCTTTACATGGCACATTTTGTACTTGCGATGAGCGAAACCGGTCCTGATCTCTCTCGAAATATATGTGGAAAAAGTACTTTATAGTGTCAAATTTGAATTGTTTGAATTTTTTACTTTTCCATGTAATTTGTCGCTAACGACCCGGGTTTCGCCTTTCGGCATCTTCAGGCATTTCAAGTACATCCGTGCACTTGAAATGCCTGAAGATGCCGAAAGGCGAAACCCGGGTCGTTAGCGACAAAATTCATGGAAAAGTAAAAAAATTAAAACAATTCACATTTTAATTAAGTATTTCGACTGAGGGTGCTTGATGGAATTTCAATATTTTGAATTCACATTTTATATTGAAATTCAATCAAACGCCCTCAGTCGAAATCATTAATTACTTTATAATGTATGTAATTTTTTTTAAATAGTCCTTTTCCACCAAGAAGTGGCAGTAAACATCTTAAAAATTTAGGTTATTTTTTAATTAGTTTGTTTCATCGTATTTTTCACCAGTTGACAATGCTCGCGAGTATCCGATCCTGATCTTTATTAGAATACTAGCTGTACCCTGCGCGCGTTGCTACGCCAGCAACTAAAATAAATTTGAAGGAAAGACATTACACAAATATTCAATTCAATTTGCATGTATTCAATACTCGAGAAATTTGTAAAAATTCGATATAAATTTTTGGGGGGAGGGAGGTTGATTGGCGGGGTGTGGTTTGGGGAGCGTATGGGGGGGGGGGTATGCCAGAAACCTTCGAAGGAGTGAACTCCAAAAATTCGTAAAGTTTAAAAAATAAAATTGCGGGGTGGAGGTTGGGGGGTGGTTTGGGGGAGGGGTTGGTAGGCCAAAAACCATTGCGGGAGTGTATTCAATAAATTTGTAAAGTTTCACATCGATCGGTCGAGCGGTTTAGTAGTCCATAGCGGACATACATACAGACATTCATTTTTATATATATAGATAGATAGATATGTGGAAATAATACTGTAAAATGCGTTTTATTTATTTAAGCAAAGAATTTTCGTAGAAAAACCTTTATTGTGATAAACTCTTAAGCTTAGTGTCTGCGTGACCCATGTTGAGAGTGGAAACTGTAAATGAATATCTTTACTAACCAGAGTCGACTTAATAAACTAAAGACACAAATTAAAATGATGCGCTTTAATTTAATGAGTTAAAGTTTGAAAGCAAACGACATTTTTTCTTACAAACTGTGTTATATAAGATAAACTGACTACATTAAGAAAACCACAAGTGTTCCAGTAATACATTGTGTTGTATTCTTAGACGGTTATATCTCGGATAATTTAAATTTTCATACGACTTCAACCATTCATCATTCATGTAAGAGGGTAGAATTACATATGAAATGCCACATAGTTGCTCACTAAGGCAAGGCGAATGAATTTTAAATAAAGATAACAATAGAGAATAAAAGATTGCGTTGATGAAAAAGCTAGACAGTGTGTTTTATTAAATACTAGTATTGCTACCCGGCGTCGCTCGGACTAAGCGACCAATAATTATTTAATGTTATATCATTCGACATAATTATATCACAAAATCTAACATCCAAAATAGAGTTAAAATAAAATCACAAACTTTATTTAATTTGATGACAGCCGCCCCCATTCTCGCCCATTAAAATGTCCAAATTCAAGGAAAAAATCTAATTTGCTGTCAAAGAAATGTCAAATAATACCTTCACGTAAATAATAAACATTATTATATTAATAAAAGCCGGGAAAAGTTCAGTAGAAGACTAATTTATTACATTTTGACTAAATGTCTTTGCCGATAAAAATTCAAACATATTTTCTTTCATATTCGTTTTTATGGCAACTTGCAACAACAATGCAAAAGGGAATTACAGACCCACATACATACATACGCCGTTTCGATTTTATATATAAGATTTATAGAAGTGTATAGTTTAAACCAGGTCTGAGTCGGAGTCGGAGTCGTGGAGTCGGGGCTTTTTGGCCGGAGTCGTACTCGGAATCGGGAATTTTGAAAAGTTTGAAATTTTTATTTTTGCATATTATATGTCAAATTTGGCTACTGGCCGGATTGGTGGGGTTGGTATTTAATTGAATAAACATAAATAAAAAAAATTAGGCAAAAAAAGTGATTATATTTATCTTTTTTAGTCGGAGTCGGAGTCGTGGTTTTGGTAAATGCGGGAGTCGGAGTCTTTTTTTCACCGACTCCACAGCCCTGGTTTAAACGATTCAATGTTCTGACAACATCGGTATGTCAGGATGAAATAAATCTTTTCGAAAAGACATTATCATTTCGACCTTCATAAATATGATTTTTTTTTGCAATTGTTTATTAAAGGTCTCGTGTAAAAGGCTTTATCATAGGATTGGGCGGGTCTGACAATTTAAAATGTGAGATCTTGAGCATGAGTGCCTGGGATGTTTTTTCCCCTTGAGTCACTAATCCTAAATAATTCTCAACTGAGCTCACGCTCGTTAGTTGTAATAAAATAAACAATTTTAATGTAACTCTTCAAGTTTAAAATCACTTAAATTAATGAAAAAACGAAAATTTTATTTTTGTTTATTAAGTATCAAACTTCGGTATACGTTAATCATTTTTGTGAATGACTTCTCTTTTTAAATAGCAAATTAAGTAAGAAAGAATATTTGAGGAACAGGGTTTTCAAAACTTAGCCTGGTCTCACCCTGAATATACAAATATAATTGCTAAGAAACTGAATGACTGAGTAGATAAAGGGAAGAAACATTTCGAGATATGTGTGGCAATCCATATTATGTATAACGGTTTGTAAATATATATAATAGCCTGATTGGTTTTAAAAGAATTTTCAAAAAATTTCATCATGTTGCTTGATAAAGCAATAATCAACATCCAATAATTAAAAAATTGTAATTGAGTTTAAGGTTGTGTAGTGAAGAAATTGTCGTAATAAGAAAAACATATTTAATACTTCATTCAAAAGTTTTTTTATATACTTTAGTTCTTAAAATGGATTTGTTCTAAACTAAAGAGAGAAGTATTGTACAAATTTATTTATATTATATTCTCAACAAGAATTCATCACAAATATAAAATATACGTACAATCATTTTCCGTTGCTTTGCACAGAAAGGTATTATTTCCTAGTTTATTATAATGAGGTTTTTTTTATAGGAATGCCCATCCTCTAAGTCATTTTATCGACTCAAAATATAATGGAATAAACGAAAGCTTTTAAGTGTTGTTACATTTTGGAGGAGTATCAAAACTGAACGTGAGTATTATATTATTTATTTTATTATTCGGGAATATTTTATCCTCATTGAACTTTTTGCGCTCTCGACCGTCGGAAAGTCGGAAACTTTGTCAATTCAAATTGAGAAAGAGGAAGGAAATTGTCAGGATTTTCACGACCGAAAACGGCATTTTTCCTTTTTTCCGCTATAGTACATGGCCGTTCAAGGACGGGGGCAGTATTTCTACCGAATTGAGAGTGGCGATCTAAAGTTCTGATTCTGTTTGAGATGACCCAAACAGGATGGGATGTGACATGAAAGGACACTGTTTCTCAAACATATCCCGTAAAAGGAAAGAGTGCCGGGTAGAAACCGTTACTTTTAATGAGAGCCGAAACAAGATTTGCATTTTCTAGCTGTGATACGTGTTTCGCTTATTCGTAAAGCATCAATGTTCTTGTGAAGACTTGTATAATTGAGAAATTTTTATTATCTGTTATCCATTTTTTCCATTTTCCATTTTTTTAAAACTTAGTCGTAATGATTAAACATCTGGTCCCTTTTCTCCTACAGGTAAATTCACATTGTGGTTATAAATACATTGTCTCATAACTCTAGAGACTGAACGCTCTTTTCCTCTAGCATGCACACGTCTTCAAGATACCTTTTTAATGTGTATTTAATGATAATTCAAGATTAAATCTAATCTAAAACGGCTAATGTATGTATATAACAAACAGATTGTCCATTTATTTAGTAAATGTACTAACGTACCTTAACAAATTAAATGCGCACCACATTCTTAATCAATTAGTGAGATCATTGTACTGGGATTTTTAGGCTATAATAATACGATTTTAATTTCCTTGACTGAGCTTTCCAATCTGAATATTTTATTTTTTAAAAACTTAAAAAATTTGTATGAGTGAAAAAAAGCTTCATTGGTAAGCAAGATTAATTTATATAAAAAAAAACCCATGAAGGAATAAATTTATTCTAACATTAATTTGTCATTTATTTATTTCAAAGGAGGCTGTTATCTTCATAGAACTAAGTCTTTTGGTACTCGTTCAAGTGTGTTTACATTATTATATCGGTATTCGCAAGAAAATACCAACCATGTTGATTATTGCCTCCTATGACACCTTAACTTTTTTGTTCGTCTAACTACGCCTGAATGCATTTTGCTTTCAGCTCAACCATTCATATGTAGATCAGGCATAACAATAAATCTGATGATGCTACCAGTAATTAACAGTGGCATTACATATCTTAGTCTCGATTGTTGACGCATCGGATAGAAAAATGAAAAATTACCACTCTGAAATTTTCGCAATATCACATTTTTAAAATATGATCGGAACAGGTTTCAAATGCGGTCATAATGATCATTATTCGATGTCCGTGGTCAAGTGATGAAAGCTTCTGCGGTGTGATTTGGTGTGTTCGTGTCTCGGTAAAGTAAATATAACATATAGCAAAAGGTAAAAGTTTAATTTATTAGTTCAAGTTTATCGTTAGACTTGAAATGCCAAAACAAGATGAAAGGCGATACCTAGGACGTCTGTCACAGAACTAATGGAAAAGAAAAAGATTCAAACGATCCAAATTTGATATTGAAAATTCATCAAGTACACAAATTAATTTAAGTTTGTTTCTCACGTGATTTTAAAAGATCAATATATCTGACCCCTTTACTATATGATTGATACCAGTTTTAATATTTCCAAAAATATTATAAAAGAAATTTTCATTCACATTTATAAAAAACCTCCGAACAAAGATACCATTTATAGATAAAATGAATACTTGACGATATAATTCATTGATAAAACTTTTTGATGTGATGAAGACAGTGAAACTTTAAAAAGTTTTCCTTTAGAACATTGAAACATACTTAACATAGATGACGTGTCGAGATAAATTATTGTAAACCGCGATCATAGAATACCCACTTACTTTCTCAAGTATCAAATCGAGAACTTAGAATTATTGAGAGGGCGAGAGTTGGGGAAATCAAACGAATGATTTATTGGGTGATTTTGTTATCTTTGAATCAAGAAAAGTTTAGCAACGGAGCTGTCAAAGAAATAAGTGGATAAAGGAAGCACGTCTGAGAAAGGGAGGTTTTCGGACAGAGTTTGTTAACTGTTTTGTTCAGTTAATGTTCAGATGGTGGTGTACCCTGAATTTAAATGAGGGGTAAGGAACGATTCAACTGAAATAGAGATGCGATAGAATATTTTTGACGCTTGTGTCGTAAAGGTTTCTTCAATTATTTATAATACATTAATTTTAGCTCACGAAACCAAAAAAAGAGTGATAAAGAAAACATTAAAGTTATACATACATCAAAGATAGTAAAGTTTATTATTGAATTGTATTGACTGGGTATTATAAAACCATTATATAATAATAAAGTAGAAAACAGCAGTGTTTAGTAAAGTGAATTTTACAAAATAACTAGTCGTTACCTTACTTTGAAATGGTTCTAATTGACATTTTTGCCTTAAATGACCTTTTGGTCGGAAAAGCTTGTATTTACCGCATTCTATCATATATATGAATATCAGAATTATCTTTGATTGAATAACGGAGTTAGCAGAATTCCAGAGTTGCTTTGCATCTAAACATTTTTTTAACTAAATTTATTTCACAATTTTCTAAGATTGTCATCATTATTTCTATCATTAGATATTTAAGATCATGATTTTTCAGCAAGGGATGTGAAAAATATGCTTAAATTAAGTAATTTGAAATATTTTTACTTGGTCTTTTTTTCAAGTAAATTTTATCAATCGAAAATTCAAGCGCTCATATCTCAAAACAGTGCCTTAAGAACTTTTGTCGGGTGATCAGAAGTTTGTATGCTAAAAACAAGTAACTTTGATGCATATAACACGCGCTTAGTATCGGATGTGTTATTTGAGTGCCAAACTTTGATAGTAAATGACACTAAGAGAAGAAAATATTTAGTATATTACATCTGATTTTGTTGGCTTTATTTTATTGTATTTCTAAATAAAAATGTCGAATTAGATCAGTCGATGATTATTATTTTGAAACATCTTATATTTAAAAAAAATATGATTAGTGGTTAAGGTATAGGAACTTTGTTAATAAAGTAAATAATTAACTAATACATTCTTACGATGGGATCTTCAAATATACATATAAACTCTCACATCTTAATTAATTATTGATAGCGTATTACGCTCACCTCTTCGATATGGCTTCGGAATCTGTCCGGTTTCAGCATGGTTGGCCAGATTGGCTACGATGTCTTCCAACATCTGACTCCGAGTTCTCTCTTGCATCCTGGCGAATTTCGGAGCCGAGTAGCTGGCTCGTTCTCCGTTCACTATTTTTGTGAGCAACCATTCTCTATGGAACAAAGAAAAAACGTTAATTTTCACAGCAACATAAAAAATATTTTATTCAAATAAAAAGATCACCAAAACATTTTAAAGCGATTTCATTAAAGCACTATGAATTTATTTGGGAAATGACTGTCGAGTATTTTTGGTATCTGATTCAGCGTCATGTCAAAACTAATCCAGCCGATATTCACAGTATTCATTTTAAATTAATATCTTAATAACTATGTTCCTATCTATGGCACGTGTTTCACCTCGTTGAGTAGACCAATATCATCTGTCATATTTTGATATATCTTATTTGATTTTTTTAAGTGCACTACTGAACTTAATATGACACGTAGTAAATAGTTTGTATCGCTATAAACCAAAGTAAGTCACTTATTTTCATTGCTATAATCGCAATCTGGATGAATAAGCGATTTTTGTTATGCTAATGTGGTTCAGTTAATTAGTTATATTATTGCATGGGTTATTTACTTTTTACAGAAATATTATATACGATTCAAATTCATATTCAGTCAAAATCTTTAATTTAATTAAAAGTTTCTTCTTATTTATTTGCGTGTACACACATAGTTCAATCGAAACAACCATTACCTTTAAGGTGTTTACTGTCAAATACTTGGTGGAATTATGTTAATAATAATAACACATTTTTAGTACGTAGTCTATATTAGATTTATTAACATCAGGACCTTTAACGCTCATTTCGAGCATTATCAACTGATAAGAAATACAAAAATACAGTGTTATTTAATACAAAAGCTAGGAAGAAAAATCATATATGGTATACGAAAATATGCAATAATTCAAAGTACCAAATAGACAATATGTTGAAGACCTCTTAGCAATACAAATTTCTTAATTAAAAACTGGTTTAGTAAGACTGACCATTTAATATATAAAGTCCAACATTAACAAATGGGGAATTTTTTATAATGTTGAGTCAGGGGCAAAGTGAGAAAAAAATACTCATGCTTAAAATAAAACAAAGTTCAACGGTCTCCATAAAGTTTATTTTTGTATTTATTATTAGTTGATAATGCTCGCGATGAGTGAAAGCGGTCTTGATCTTAATTAATCTAATGTGGAATTAATACTTAAAATTTGTTATTATTTTTGTTATAAAAAAACCATTTTCATTAATGACTCGTCTAAGTGCATTTATTATATTTCTATACGTCTTATTATTTACTGTTATGCAATTAAAAGTAGTGCTTTCACGATTTCAAGCTGGTTTGAATTTGAAGGAAACTTGCGGCATGCTCTGGGGAATAGGTAAGCGTGGTTTTACACTTATCTAACCTACGATGAGATTGTTCTTGCGGTGGGTAGTTTGCGGCCAAATCTAGCAGCTTTTGCTTGCAGCTTAAAGGATTAAAGCGTGGATAAGCTTGCATATATTGAGACGGTTTTGCAAGCATTTAAGCTTGTTGCAATATTAATGAAAAGATGCAATTAAAATATGTTTCGAAGGTGTTCTAAAATTTCTATGTTCTTTATATTATTTTATAAGTCTTAGAGATCCGATGTTAGATTTTGTATACATGCATATGTAAATTTACAAATAGACGCAGATTTATATAAATATCTCTGTTTGTATTTACGCATTGGCTACGAGGTAAGTCAAAACACATATTCCACGATCCCTGTAGCCGATCCCCGTTAATAATCTGTCAGTTGACAATGATCGCGATGAAGGAACTGGTGCTGAACTTAATTAGCATTTTGAAATAAATACAATGTTTTTGTGGTCACCTTTATTTTTTCAAACATCGATCATTTTCATTTCAAAATTTTATTGCAAAGTAAATGAACTAAAACAATCATCTGTTAATTTGAATTGTATGAATTTTGTACTTTTCCATGATTTTGTCACTAATGACTCAGGTTTTGCCTTCCGGCATCTTTGGGCATTACAAGTGTAAGAAGTAACTTAAATTGACGCGTTTGTATCGTTTAAATATGAAAATAAATGTTTACTGCGCGTCAGTTCAAGTTCATTCGTGCACCTGAAATTCCATAAGATACCAAAAAGTGAAACCTAAGTCGTAAGCGATAGAACTCCTGGAAAATTACAACATTCAAACGATTCAAATTGATCAAGCACCTTCAGTCGAAATTCTAAATTATCTATATGCTTAATTTTTTTTACCAAACACAGATTTGGGGTTTTATTTGAATATTCATAGCGCGTCGAAGGTTTTTGTGATGTAAAATAAACTCCTAAAATAAAAAATCGCGGTGTTATTAAGGAACAAATGCTACTTGAAAAAAAACATTTACCACTAAGCTTCTACCGAAAACATCACTATGGTGACTGTCGCGTGTATGAAATTTGCTCATCTTCACAAAGCGGAGAGCAATAACGAACAAGCATATGATGTTCTATATCAAATGAGCTCGTGCGTTGGAATTTATATTTTTCATTCACGGTGTACGCAAGCATAAAGCTTTTTTTTTCTATCACACACAACATTTTTCCATCGTCTTCCTTGTCAACGTTCTTTTCCCTTTGAGAGTTTTTTCATCGTTCATATTCCGATTTCCATCATACATAAAATATTTTAATCAATTAGGAGCATTGAAAGAAAATACTTTTCGCACATGATGCTCTATTTATTTATACAATACTAGTAATGCTACCCGGCGTCGCTCGGACTAAGTGACCAATAATTATTTAATGTTATATCATTCGACATAATTATATCACAAAATCTAACATCCAAAATAGAGTTAAAATAAAATCACAAACTTTATTTAATTTGATGACAGCCCCATTACTCACCCATTAAAATGTCCAAATTCAAGGAAAAAATCTTATTTGCTCTCAAAGAAATGTAAAATAATACCTTCACGTAAATAATAAATATTATTATATTAATAAAAGCCGGGAAAAGTTCAGTAGAAGACCAATTTATTACATTTTGACTAAATGTCTAAGCCGATAAAAATTCAAACATATTTTCACTCATATTCGTTTTTATGGCAACTCAATGACCAACAATGCAAAAGGGAATTACAGACCCACATACATACGCCGTATATAAGATACATTCAATAGAAACTAAAAATATTGATTTTTGTACATGTGTCGTATATAAAAATAACGTTTATGGTAAATCAATGCTATAAAGAATTATTAAAATAATAATTGATACATCAATTATCTTTATAAGAAGCACCACTCAATCCGCGTTCTAGAAAAGAATGTATTTAGTGGTTTATTTTTATTGCTTATTGCTTTCAAACCACTGGCTGTGTAACTACGCATTCCACTTTCATCAGAAGTATCTTCACAATAAAAACTTTAGTCTTAAGAGGGCGAAGAACATGTCACACTGTCAAATTTGTGCAGCGACGTTAGAGCGCAATACTAAACATTTTAGTAAAAAAATTAAATAAAGAAATATTTCAAAATCTGTAATCAAATACATGACAAATTTTTAAGAATTATAATTATTTATGTTATTATCAGTAGAATAATGGCTTGTAATCTTCGATCTAATTTGGCATATTTAAATTTTGAGATGATTTTTTAATAAATAAGATAATAAAGCTATTATTTAAATTTAATATTTTGTATATTTGTCATTAGCTTGATCGTTTTAAAAGTGAGCTTATAGAAAAAAAAATACTACATATGTTTAAAAACCATGTAAACCTTTTTGTCTTAGATGATTACAATATACTTTAATTATAGTTTAATTTGATAATTCTAATCGAGGTTGCTTTGTAATTCAACCCGAAGCATTATTTTAATGGTAAGGTTTTTATTATTTACCTGAACATAGGTCCCTTATCGAAGACACTCTGCTCCCAAAGGTAAGGCTTGTATGCCCCTACTTCATCTCTGGTGACAACTGACACTTCATATCTCGTAGGGCGCCTCTTTATTCTTGCTGATACGCGAACTGCCAAAAACAAAACATAAACATTGTTAAATACGACACAGATGAAAAAAATATAATGCAGCTTTTAAAATTTAGTTGATTTGTTCTTTGGGTTCTGTAGAGAAACGACGAATGTTGCGGGCAGGGTTGCCAAATTTTCCTGAAACAATTCCAGGGCTATGGCGGCTATAACGATGTATTTTTTGAGTGTAGGTGATATTGGTCGAAAGCTTTCTCTGAAATTCTAGGACAGTTAGATATTTTTTGACATTCAACCATGACTACGACACTATTTCTGGGACAATCCCGGCCAACTTGGGACGGTTAGTAAAGCCAGCTGTGAGTAATTTTCGTACTCTTTAGTGTGGTCAGGTCTCTGAATAGAAACTATAACTATGTTTAATCGATTCATGCTATTTTTACTAAAGAATGTCTGCGATGTTTTTATAAGCTTCCTACAAGTAAAACCTACACCTAAAAAAAGTAAGTAAGAGTAAGCAATAAAAGTTAACTACTTTTTTCTTAAGTTTCTAAAACTATTTTATTTTTCCGTACCCTCTTTGAGGTGAGGTTGAGAAAATTTCAGTCACGATAAAGAATTTAAAGGTCTATTAAAACCTATAAGCTTTAGATTTGAAGTAGGCATGTTTCATTTAAAATAATTATAATTATATGCTTTTCGGTTATTAAACATTTTTTTGACCGAGGACGAGTCATTTTATGACTCATTTAAATATAGTCTAAAGTAATAATTCATTCACGATTATGGTGGTTTTTTTTTATAATGGCTTGTACAATTATTTAAGAGAATAGCTAGATGAAATTCTGCATACAAAGAAACTTTTGTTATAATTCTCTTACGCTCGATAATTTTGACAGCGGAAAAAATAAATTAAAAAAGCACCTCTATGGATTAACTGAATCCAGTTTGACTGGCAATGACAAAAATGTTCTCAAAAATGCGCACGCTTCTGAAATGAACGAGAAAATGAAAACAGACGGACATATTTTGAATGCACAAAAGAAAAAAAAACAAAAGGGAATAAATGACAATCATTCAAAAACAAAAGAAAGTTATCATACCGAATATTACAAAGGCGGGGCGGGGCGGGCGGGCCCCCCGAAAAAAAGTGAACACAGGGGGGAGAGGGGCGTCGCGATTCATAAACAAACGAAGTGAATGGAATAATATCTCCCGTTTGTTTTTGTACGGGCCAAACATTAATTGAAAACTCGTAACGTTGTGGAGGGGATTATTAAAATTATTTGTCAAAAGAATAGGGGACAGATAGTCTCACCTGAGATATTGCGAATTAAAAATGAATAAAGACTTGGGAATTTAATTAGATTCTAGGATAAATAAAGGATAATTTTCAACGTGTATCTCAATGGAAGTAATGGTTCATAACTATAAAACTACTCCCATATTATCTACAGTACTATGTTGATAACGGCGGTAACTTTACGGAAGTTCATTTTTATATAAAATTAAATTGAAAACTATGTTATTCCACGTATCGTGTAACGTAGAAGCACGTTTTTGACTCTTTGAGAAGTATCTTCAGACTTGAGTCAACACAATACGTGGAATAACAAAGATATCACTGAACTTTCTAGACGATCTACGGTTGTTATTTTATTTAAAAACAAACTGAATAAAAAACTTGAAAATCATTCAGCCACATTGTATATAATTCATTTCTGGCAAGCTTTTGAACAGGCTTTATTAAACAACTAGTATTGCTACCCGGCGTCGCTCGGACTAAGCGACCAATAATTATTTAATGTTATATCATTCGACATAATTATATCACAAAATCTAACATCCAAAATAGAGTTAAAATAAAATCTCAAACTTTATCCTCGCCCATTAAAATGTCCAAATTCAAAGGAAAAAACTAATTTAATGTCAAATAATACCTTCACGTAAATAATAAACATTATTATATTAATAAAAGCCGGGAAAAAGTTCGGTAGAAGACTAATTTATTACATTTTGACTAAATGTCTTCGCCGATAAAAATTCAAACATATTTTATTTCATATTCGTTTTTATGGCAACTTGCAACAGCAATGCAAAAGGGAATTACAGACATACATACAAACATACGCTTTTTCGGTTTTATATATAAGATTCTGCTTATTTTATTTTAAATGTGGATGCCTTCAATTCTGCATGCATCTTCGCTCACTCGAAACTTCTTTTGGGAATTGAAATTGAATGTTGCTAGTATGCCAAAGAAAGATGTCGAGCGATCGTTGGGTCATAGTGAATCATGGAGGAGCATCGTGGTTATATGTTCAACATAGAAAGAGTATATGGTCTAAAAAGAAGAAGACTCATACAAATTCATTTAATTAAAATAACATCTTTTCACCAATAAGTGAAACCTTAGTGAATATTGCTTAACTTATTTTTAGCGTCTCGGATAATGATTCTTATAAACTAGGCCAAAAACTAGTCCCGTCCGTGGCGCAGTGTCAACGTTGCTGGCTTGCGTGCTAGACCGCCCGTGTTCGATTCCCGGTACGAGCGGATTTTTTCAGTCGATAAATTTGTTTAAAGGCATGGGTGTTGGTGTTGCTGAAAATTCCTTCCCACCTTTCCTATCCCAAAGAACGACGCATAGCGAGAGCGAATAGCTAACCACTAGTCCTGTCCAAGTCCTCGTATCCTTTCCATCCCCCACTCTCTTCGAAAAAGAGAGGTCGAGCAATTGAGTAACAAGCAGGCCTCGTAGAAAAATATTTGTTGAGATAAACTCCGGGAGGAGTCCATATGCTCCAAGTTGGGAGCGGACATGGTTAAAAAAAATAATTTCGACACCATTACTTTTACTGTTTTGACATGAAAAATTACAACACGAATGGACAAGGACGCGGTGTGTTAATTTAAAACAATATTATACCATCAATCAGAAAACTTGTGGAGAGTTTCTAGATTCATGGAATATGAATGATTTATGTATGGTTTGACCATGTCATCAGACCAGGTCGGCTTATGTGGAACGTTCGGTATTAGATTATGGAAAACCGCGACGCGATCATATTTACGTAGATGCACAAGGGCAGATTAAGTGTAAGGTGTTTTTGTGATAGTAAAAACATTGACAAAAACAGTTTACAATGAGTGGGGATAAAATCGATGTCAAAAAAACGTTAGTTTCGGATTAAGAAATAAATGTTTTTTGACTTTTAAAATTGATATAATGTTGTATGGGCTCAAAAGATTACCAATCAAACATGTTTGAAAAAGTCACTATTAGGAATATAAATATATATATAATATAATATATGTAAGATAGAAATATATCAAAAGAAATAGTGACTATACTGAAAAAGAAAATGACTATTTGAACGTGTTGAACGAGTCGATATATTTAAACTTATCTACTCTTTTCTCTCTCAATGTGTAGTATATGGACTGTCAATGGAGTATTTTACTCTAAGTTGAGTAAATAGATTAAAATAATCTACGAGGAATGTTTATCAAGAGCTAGTAGGTATAGTAGTATTGTAGAATTCATTAGAGTATAACACTTGGGTGTTTGAGTTGTTCAAAAATAAAGGTAGTATAAGCGAGGCGTAAAGAGAGCCACTAACTAACCACTAATCCTGTAAAGCTTTTATCTTTTCTTACCCTACTCTAATCAAGAGGTATATCGACTGAGTAACAAGCATTTCTCGTAGAAAGAAGTTTGGACACATGCTCCTTATTGATAGCGATATGAATAAAAAAGTAGTTTAAAAAGTCACTCGGTCAATCTTATTTTCAGTGAGTTGAAGTTTATATTGACAGCTTAAAAAAAAGTAAAGATGTTAATCCCGCACTTATTGTACACAAAAAGTTTCATGTTCAATATGTAAAACAAATAGATTTGAAATTAGATCGTGGTAATTTTTTCTACCCTCCGTTGGATTAACTTGAGTCCCGCTAATGCAGCGAGGGCTGAAGGCTGCATGTGGCGGGGATGTGATCTCGTTAGGGTGGCGTCTAAATGCTCTGACGGACAAACTGCTCTCTCTCCCCTTTCCTACCTACCCCTTTTTGTTGAATATGAAAAATATTGCATTTCGCTCAGAAAGCAATTTTCACTGTAGAAAATTTTACGCACGGAAGAGAAGTGATTGCTTGTTTATTTTGACTAAAAAGTTTTTTTGCTCGATTAAAAGTGATTAGGAAGTTTACTATTAAGCCAAGTATCGAAAATTCTAACATATTAAATTCCACAAGAATCATATTTGATTATTTTTGGATATCTATTTAATTCAGTTTGAAGTTCTGAGGCGCGTTGGCGTCAAGGTTCTTCCCGTCACCTTCGTCTCAAAGTTAGTTTTCATATTCAAGATGCATTCCCTTCCCATTGTTGTTCACTTCTTGAAATATAGCGCCCTCCAGTCAGCAGCGATGGGAAAAGAATGCAATTTGAAAAAAAAACACTTAACTTAGAGACGAAGAAAACTGGAAGAACTTAGACGAAAACGCGCCTTAGAACTTGAAGCTCCATCAAATAGATATCCAAAACGAAAAGAAAAGAGTACGCGATCGCTGTAGTGGTGAGTAGAGACTCCAATTACTCGACATCTCAACTACTCGAGTATCGAGTAGTAAAATTTCAAAATATTCAAGTACTCGAGTATACTCGAGTAGTTTCAGATGTACCAAAATATATATTTTTAATTCGAATTTGTGTATATAAATAGATGATAAATAAATAAAGAAAAATATTGAATATCATAAAAACATTTATTTCAATTTATACCTCATATATTTCAACAATAATAGAGAATTAAACGAATCAAATTTTTAATTAATTTTAAGTTTTGATTTTATATTTCTCGCAGAAGAAAAAAATTGACGACGGTTATTACTAAAACGAGTATAACTCGAGTATTTTTCCAAATTACTCGAGAATCGAGTACTTGGAAAATGGACGAGTATACTCGAGTATCGAGTACTCGATAATCGAATTAGAGTCTCTAGTGGTGAGCAATGCCAAATGAAGTTAGTTCAAGAAGTCAGTTTACTTTATCTTTTTATCCATGGAGGGTCATCAAGAAGAATGGTTCCCAGTGTAAAGCGATTTTCATCGTTATTATGGAGAGAAGGTACCATTGGATTGTAATGATGTCCCACTGCCATGTGAAACTTTTTAGTGGTTTCACGAACGAACTCGCGAATAGTGGGTCTAAATCTCTGTGTAACAACGAATTACGAATATACCATGGAGCATCACATATTTCATTGACATATGTATATGATGAAGCAAAAAATTGGCGAAAATTATTTCAAGAAAACCATTGCATGAAATAAACAAAAGTCATATTTTGGAATGTAGTTTCGAATCGATAATGAAAGTAGCTTCGATGAGGTTATTGGAAACCGAATGGAACCTTTCCTAAAGACATTAAAGACTGCAGAGCATAGACCAAAAAAAAAACAGTTTTCTTTTGAGAAAGAATCGTTTGAAACTGTTATCCACTTTATTTTATCATGTATAGTTGGAAAATTCTAAGAACTTGAAAAGAGCTTAAATCAAAGCAATGTAGTTTTAAAAGAAACTTAAGTTTTAATGTACTGAATAAATTTGCAGAAGCGTATTAAAATGTTCGTACCGTGGAATAGTACTTCAGTTAGTTTTACTGGAAATTTTTCAAGCGACCGCTACAGTTTCAAAAGAACTTTATTTTATATTATACTAGTATTGCTACCCGGCGTCGCTCGGACTAAGCGACCAATAATTATTTAATGTTATATCGTTCGACATAATTATATCACAAAATCTAACATCCAAAATAGATAAAATCACAAACTTTATTTAATTTGATGACAGCCCCATTCTCGCCTATTAAAATTTCCAAATTCAAGGAAAAAATCTATTTTGCTGTCAAAGAAATGTCAAATAATACTTTCACGTAAATAATAAACATTATTATATTAATAAAAGCCGGGAAAAGTTCTGTAGAAGACTAATTTATTACATTTTGACTACATGTCTTCGCCGATAAAATTCAAACGTATTTTCTTTCATATTCGTTTTTATGGCAACTTAATGACCAACAATGCAAAAGGTAACTACAGACCCACAGACATAATATCAATCATTTAATCAAAATATATGGTTTGTTTCATATTTAAGAGGAATCCGGAAATCTTTACGAATTATACACGATTCAAGGAGAATTTTTTTAACACATCAGACTTAAAAACAATAATATCACTAAAAAGATCTTGAGGGGATCTTTATTATCGTATACATTGTAAATATAATAACCAAACTAAAATATTATGTAAGAAACGCCAAGACATATATATTTTAAATCTTTAAGATTGGTCTACAACCATACTATGGAATTTGACGTCATATTTCGTTCTATTAGGATTAAAAAAAACGTATCTCGATTTATGTCGGTTTTGAGCTATAAATGTCACTAGGTGCACAAAATAATATGTCAAAGAGTCGTATCAATAAGAGAAGTGGATACAAAGTTACTTATAGAAAATATCGCTTTCTTGTTCATACTCCATTCTTGCTCCACTTAGTCTTAAAAACACACACTATAATAAATTACTATTTTATATATGACAAACAAACAGAAAGCCATATCATCACCTTTAAACGTTATAAGAAAAAAAATATTTGCTAAAAAAAAGTTAAATTGACGATTCTTTAGCTCCCCTGAAAAGTAGGAGAAATGAGTTTGGTTTCTTTGCTTCTAAGGAGCCGAATTGAAAGATCCCTTCTATACATGAAATAGGTTTATTCTGGCATTAAACTTTGAATAGAAATAGAAAAAAAAGTTCAATGGTATATGATTGAAAGAATACCAGACGCTATAAATGTTCATATTTAAGAGCCCAAAATATCACTTTCAAGGTTTTCACTGTCAATATTTAGTGGAATGGCATTATAATATAAATAATAAAACATTTTTAGTACTTATTTCACATAAGATTGATTGGATCAGGACCAGTTAAGTTCATGGCGAGCATTGTCAACTGAAGCTACTAGCTACTTACTACTAGCGCAAAATATTTCCAAAATATCAACTTATGTTTTCAAAATATAAATATTTAAAATGTGTTGAAATACCGTTGCCAAAAACACTTAATTAAAAATCAACATCTTTTTGTTATGCTGGTTGTATAATTAGGTATGCCACGTGAAGAAGCATTTAATACAAGTTCAGCTCTTTTAAACTTATTCATTTTGGGACCAACACCCCTTCCTCCCACGCAAGTTAAAATTTTAATGATTGTTTGTATTTTACCCGCTCATTCTCTGGCAAAAGACAATTTGCAATTCTCACAGTTTTAATTTTTGATACCGCGCACGTTAAAGATAAGGACCATACTATTCATACCCATGATGTTATTTGAGAGAATATTTTATTCAATCAACATTAATAAGTTCCCTGAATATGTGGTATAATATTACTTTTATTTTTTGAATATGTAACCGATACAAACTGTCAGTTGACTTTATGCCGAAAGTAAGATATCTGGTTTTCATACGATTCAAACGATCGTTGAATCGATATCCTTAATTATTTGTGATCGATTAATTTCCTCCCCTAATTTGCGAAACGTAATCACAATAGTATATTATAACTGTATTTGGGTCAGCCCTAATTGGGTCGGATTATCCATTAGTATCTGCCATACAATAAATGAGAATAAATGATTTTATTCAAAGTTAGACGTTACAAATTGGATAAAAGCTTATGAAGTAAGTTCATGTTAGTTAAGAGAGTTAAAGAGAATCATAATACAAGTTAATAACGTTGAAATAATACAAAGGTTTTCTATCCGCGAATCAATTATTTATAACTTACTTCTAGTCTTCATTTTGTATATGTTCAGCCAGTAAATTACCGAAAATTTCATTGATTTATTAACCATGAAATTCATATTAAATACTCATTCACCCTCTTCCACCTACTTTTGCCGACGAATTAATTAATTTTGTATGCCAGCTTCCAGAAGTATAACAGAAGTAAACTGTATCTTTAGTATAATATCAACTGAGAGCAATGTTTCCTCTAAGCTGCGCGCCCCCGCTGTGACGTAGCACTTTCAAAGCCCCCGCGCACTGGCTGTGGGTTGGCGCACACTCTTAATAATTGATGAATTTAATGACTTGATCCACAAATATTGCTAAGAGTATGTTAAAGATCCACAAAATAGAGAAACGTATAATAATACAAAATGTTAATAACATTTATGTTTTAATCCATGAATGCTCCAATGTGGAACATATGGCTCGCTAATGAAAGATTTCAACAGAAGTTGCTCGATTATTGAAATCATAACACGGATTTGTTGTCTTGGCCTGCTCATCCTTTGAATTTTCCGCGCAATTTTTAAACTAAACGACTAATAGGGAACATTGACTGGGAGTGTCTACCAAAAACTTAGTGAAGTGCATTTATGTGGCCGGAAAATTAACCCTTCAAGATAAAAAAAAAGCTTCTAAGATTTGAGGTCTACTAGCTCTTTGTAAACGTCACAAAATACGGGAAAAATAAAGACCATTAGGATTCAAATCGCTAATTGGCGTAGAAAGTTTTTTTATTGATTTTGATATCGGTTTATAAGTATTGATAGAATTCTCTCACACTTATTTGATCCTAGATACAAAGGCACAGCAAGAGTAGTGAAATTACCACTGGCCCGAAAAACATACCTTTACTCCCGAAAAAAGAGAGGTTGGGCAACTGAGTAACACGCTGTTGTAGAAAGAAGTGGTTGAGATTTACTACATCATCTTAGAATATACAATTAACTTTCAGAGCGGACATGGTTAAACAAATATTTGCAATTAACAACAGCTAAGTCTGCCGTTTTGCTTAAATTTAAACTCATAATGAAATTATTGTGTTAACTATTTGTGAAATAAGACCGCAAAACCAAAATGAAATTGTTTATAAGTCTGAAATCAACCACAGGCGCCGCAATATTTTCATTTATGTGCTGAACTAAGCCTAAGCTATATTTCAGGGAAATGAATCACGGCCGCAGATGGTCTTTTCAAAATTCTTGTAATTTGTTTTCACAAATACACCTCTATAAAATAATTTCCCAACTCATTCATGTCACATGCTCCCGCGATGATTATCAAACGATTTACTCATTAATGCACGTATTTATTAAGTCAAATTTTATATTTAAATAAATGAAACGTGATTGTTTACTGTATTAAATGTATGTCTGAGAATACAGTGAAACTGTATTCTCAGTGAAAATATATTTTTCTGCAAGCTGTCATTGAAATCAAATTTGACCGGCCCCATCTTCAGCCCAATGTTTGTGTGTGTTTTTCTTTGATTCTCTTTTTATGAAAGGTACTACTTGCTGATTTTGTTTCATTGAAGCAAACCAAAATTTTATGCCGAAAAATCATCGACTTGGGCCAATAATTTCCCTCATCGTGACCAGTGAAATCATGTTGTCATACAAATCTTTTACTTGATATATTTTCACTGAGAATACAGTTTCACTATAACATATACATTTCATGAAGATCTGGACCAGTTTTGCTCATCGAAAGCGTTATTACCAAAACTGAGTTGCTGGTCTCGATCTACAATAAATATGTTGAATTAATACAAAACACATATGTTTTATTTGTTTAAATGTAAAGCCCTTGCACCAAGAATTTGCAGTCAATTATAAAAGGCAATGAATGAAACTATATTTATGTTTTAAAATAATTTCCGTTCTTAATTCGGATATATTTATGGATCTAAAATGTTAATGATTGAGACATATTCTTGGTTGGACCATTATCGTTATTATCATAACAAAGTTAACGTAAATATATATGATTTGGTTGATAACTATTTTGGCTTCAAAATCTTAAAAACTATATATAAATTAATTTAAGTTTACTTACACACACTGCCCTAGGAAGATACACTTTATATAGATATGGATTTGGAATGAATGATATTTCAATATTGAATTTGGATCGTTTTAATATTGTACTTTTCTATAAGTTCTGTCACTGACGACTCGGGTTTCACATTTCAGATTCTTCAAGAATTTCAAGTTCATTCGTGCTTTTGAAATACTTAAAGGTGGAACCAAGGTCATTGCATCCATGCTTTTTTGGAAACATTCATATATTTTCCTTATTTAAAACTGATATTTTTTATTCAACACATTAACTAGAAAAGTAATCCAAGTTAATGAAGAAACGACGTGTATTCCACGTTTCCCGCAGCCAATGTGTTATGGAAGATGTGTGATGAAAGTTTGTGAACATCTATGTTACTCAGTATTAGAGACTCCAATTACTCGATATCTCAAATACTCGAGTATCGAGTAGTACATATTAAAATACCTGAGTGTACTTGACTAGTTTCAGATGTACCAAAATATACATTATTAATTAAAATATGTATATATAAATAAACGATTAATAAATAAATAACATTATTAAATTTCATAAAAACATTTATTTCAATTTATAAAACATATTTGAAAAATAATAGAGAATTAAACGTCTCAAATTTTAAATTGGTTCGTTTTTATGATCCCCGCAGAAGACAAAAACTCTCTCTGTTCATCTTCCTTTATAAATTACGAGTATTACTCGAGTATTTTTCAAAAAACTCGCGTAAGAGTACTTGAAAAATGGACGAGTATTCTCGAATATCGAGTATTCGATACTCAAATTAGAGTCTCTACTCAGTAGGATAATATAACCACCCGTAGTAAAATCATTAAATCCTAAAATATGAAAAATTTTATTGCTTACCCAAGATAAATGTGTGCAGGAAATGGCTTTTTATGCATGCCGGAGAGAACCCAGTGTTGTCAGCTTCCAGGAATACCACGCAAACAATGTCGTTGCCAATATGCCTCTTCCTTTGCAACTTCTGAGGGTCGTGTCTTTCGTATGGAAGCTGGGTGCTGACGTGGAACATGATTTCGATGGACCGCCAGCTCGTGTAGACTGAATACAGGCCAGTCAGGTCATGAACTGTGTCAAGACCTCCTTTGTATTTATCGAAACCTGTGAATGGAAAAAATACATCGTTATTCATTCACATTAAAAAGATGAATGATAATTAAAAATCAGTGCAAGGGAAATGAGTTGCAGAATGTTGAAAGGCTTTGATAGATTATCCTTCCTCATTATGAGTTACATTTAAATATCATAAATATTTAAAATAATAAAACATTTTTGGTCCACAAAACAATTATTTAATCAGGACCGGTTTCGCTCATGGCGAGCAATGTCAACTGATAAGGAATACAATAAAACAGTGATATTTGTATAAATATCACTGTTTATCACTGAACAATTCTAAAATGTTTTTATTATTTTTATTATCACTTTTAAGGTAACTGTCAATTCTTGGTGGAAAGACATTTTAAAAAAAATAAAAACATTTTTAGGAATTTTTCCACATGAGATTTATTTAATCAGGACCGGTTTCGCTCATGGCGAGCATTATCAACTGATAAGGAATACAATAAAACAGTGGTATTTATGCAAAAGTTAAGTATGAAAATAAGGTATGACAAACAATTGGTAAAACAACTAAGCAAATAAATTAAAGCAAATTACAAGAATAATAGACTAAAAATAAATTGTTGAAGACCTCTTAGCATTGCAAACTAATACATCAAAAATCAATCAAGTATGAATTAACATTAACAAAGTGAAAGCCCAAAATTAAGTGCATTTAATAAAAATAAATAAATCTACATGTCTGTCAACCATAATTAGATGGAAATCCCGGTAATGAGTTCACTGACTCAATTAAAATTGAAATTTTGCACAACATTTATATTTTAAATTAAATCTCTTACTAAATGTTAAAAAAATAAGAGTTAAAGCTGTAAAAATTGTGTAATGGACACGCTTTGTTTTAAAATCAATCGGTGGCTTAAATAAAAAATGCATACTTCACGTCATTTCTTGAAAAATGCATACTATTTCAAACTCATTCAGTTCAAATATCGAACAATCAGTTTATAATTTAGACAAAAGTTATGAATCTTATTCTTTACAACATTGCACTTACAAAAAGACTACCAGTGATTAATATGAAAGCTTTATTCACTCATAATTTCTATTTTTTGTGTAGATCAAATTTTTTGAATTAAGTTGGTATGTTTTTCGTTTGTATAAACGTTTTATTTCAAAAACAAGCATAATTTATTTGAATTCTGTAATATGTGGACGCAAAGTGAAATTAAAGAAATACAGTATCTAAAAATTTAAGGTGTTATGAAAAGGCATTTAATAATAAATTTCTTAAAATTATTGTTGGAATTACGCTCATGGCGAGCATTGTCAACTGATGACTTCGACAATGCTCACCATGAAACCATTCTAAAAAGTACTAAAAATGTGTTATTATTTTTATCTAAAAAACTGTTAAAATCCAAAAAAATAGGAATTTTAAAATGTTTTAATCTGTAAATGATAACCATTCTATGTAGGTAATGCATTGATTAGCTAACCAGTTTTTGCTAAAAGTGCTTCATATGATTTTCGCGAAGATATGAATTCAAAAGAATGTAAATTTATAACCTTATACTTACAAATTTTAATGACTAATGCTTAAATGAAATGCCTTAAACTTTTTAAAATTAACGTCACTCTAATGGCCAAATAATAAACTACTTAATAGTAACAAAGCACTCTTAAAAATACTTAATTTAAACAGATTTATCATATTCCTTAAAATTAATAGAGTTAACACTTATACCGCCGTATCATTAATCACCCCTAAGTATTTTAGCAAAAGACAGGGCTGGGATGGAGGGATGTTGGGGGGCGAGTACCCAGGTGAAACGGAGGCGTGCAAATATTGAAATTTCTCAAACGACATTTGAAACAACCGCGACACAAATTAGCCTTGCGTGTTTAATAATAGCACATCTCTTAGTATGGACTCTAGATAAAATTTTAAACTTAGATTTAACTAACAAAACAACGGATGTATACATAATACGGTGGTTTATAAACATCTTATTTCATTTAACTTACTCAGTAGAACTCAATTATTATAAGATAAAAAATCCAAGCAACAGTTTTCAAAAGATATACGTATGTTTATGATTTTTATTTTGCCGCAAGCTCATAATTTCATAATTATTGTAGAAATAAATACTTTGACACATAACCTTATAAAGATAATATATTTCTTTGATAGTGAAATACTGTCTACATATTCAAGTGGTATTACTCTTAATACTTTGGTATTTATGAATATCAATCATTTTAATTTGCAAAAATCTTTCCTATTTTTAAAATAGAGATGGACGTAGAAAGGAAACTTTAATCTATCAACTAGTACACAATCATTTTAGCCTTATTAATTTAAAGTGATTGGCTGACTGATTTAGATACGATCGTCGTAAAATTTAATGAACACACTTAAATATGATTCGAAAGTGGAAATAGAATAAACAAGAATGATTTTATAAATATCAACATAAAGTGTTCATATAATTTAACGAAGATCGTTCATTCAACCAATTTATAGTCCAGGAAATAGCATTATTTATGGAATATAAATATTAGTAATTTATTTTTTCTCTCTTATAATATGCACTAATCTCAATATACATATAAACAGTACATTGAAACTAATTGGGTCCCATATAATTTTTTTAGGTAAATACTAAAAGCATCATAATAAAAATAATACACATTTTTAATTCTTATTTCACATTAAATTTATTGAGTGAAACCAGTCCTGATCCAATATATTTAATGTGAAATAAGTACTAAAAATGTTTTATTATGTTTATTATAATGCCATTCTACTAAGAATCGACAGTGAACACCATAAAAATGGCTTTATGCATCTTGAGATACAAACTGATTTAAAAATGAGCGTTTAACGGCTTTCAATGAAAAATACAAACATGACACCGTAACATGAAAGTCGTACTCTACCACCACTCGGTTACGAGATTGATGACAGTTTGATTATTTTATCGTTTTAATTCCCATATTATTATTTCATGTGATATAATGAGAGTAATTTCAAAGTAAAATCTGTCATTGTATCAACAAATTAATGTGACGCTGTTTTGTCTTGCGCCGTCTTCTCTGCCCCCCTATAATCAATCTGTCAATGTCGGCAGAAAGGGTTCCAAGGAAGCTTCATTTTGAGTATAAATGATCGATTCCGGAACTTATAGTTTCTATTCAAGAGATGGAGTCGCACAGCGTATCAAGTATAAATTCAAGGATTTACCGTTATCGTTTGTTATAAGCTTTTCATATTGTTGTGCCAAGGAAGACAACGTTTTGCAATAATGTGACAACATACAAATAAGTTCTGAGTTACGTAATGTGGCTCAGTTAAGATTATTATTCTACACCGTGAAGTAGGATTCTTTGATAAAGAGACAGTTAGAAAATCTTAAAATATGAGACATTTGTGGCTTAAAGACAAATTGGTCGCAAATAGTTAATGTGATACAAACTAATTTAAAATTTTGACTGAAGGTACTCGATGGAATTTGAATACACAAATTTGAATCGTTTAATTTTTCCATGAGTTTGGCCGCTAACGATCCGGGTTTCGCCCTTTGGCACGTTCAAGTACATATGTACACTTGAAATGCCTGATAATAGCGATAGTCGAATCTCGGGTCGTTAGCGACAAATCTCATGGAATACAATCTATTCCAACATAATACAACATTTAAACACTATAATTGGTTTGATGGATGCACTTAAACAAGAACTGAAAATTTAAGTATTTTTTAAATCGCAAGATTCAAACAAAGGGAATTTTACTTGAGTAAACCCATATCGGGTCCGAGGTACAGTGGTCAGCGTCGTTGGCTTCCGGGACGGAAATTACCCATACGAGCAGCATTTTTTTCAGTCGATTTATCGATTCTGCTCGAATGGATGGATGTTTATACTGTCTAAAGAATCATTCCCAACAATCCGATTCGATAAGCGGAGCGCGAATAGCTGACTATAAGTCCTATTCTCGTCATATTCTTTCTATTCCAACTCTCATTGAATAAATAAGATGTTAACATACCTCCAGTAGGAAACTGTATGCTCCACATTGGGAGCGTACATGGATTAAAATAGATTTATAATACAACCACTTAAATGCATAACCGTTAATTACGATAGTAATTTATTTGATTGACAAATTAAATTATCTATATAAACTAATCACGAGATGGTAAATAATAATTATGATTTGATAGTACTTATTATTTAGGTTGTATTTCGTTTGGTAGAATGACATTCAATGGGTTCGACATGACATGGTATAGAGAGATGTTCAACGAATGAGAAAAAAAATATTACATTGCCCCCATTAGAAGGCCATATGCTTCATGTGCATGGATTACAAGAAAAAAAGTCCACATCAACTTAGACTGGAGAGATTTTGAATTTTATACTTTGATATTGATATTGGACTCGAGCTCTTAAAGTTATAATGATACCTATGTATCTCTTAGATTTTTCAATTGCTTTGATTTGAGATTTCACCCTAATTTATCTTAATTAATCACTTCTTATTTCGATCACAGACTGGCGCCATTGGAAATCAGGAATATGTCCCAATATAATAGTATCATGTCAACACAATTCCGAAGAACGAAATTCTAAAAAAGAATCTGATTTAAACTATAGACTAGTGGTTTTCACTAACAACTTCAGAGAAAATAGATATTTAAAAATAAATGTGTTTTTAAAAGTTTGACAATAAAGACTCGAAATGAAATACTTCCTATGCATTGTATTGTGCATCGAGAAATGTCCTTCAAACTGTTATGAAAAATGAAGAATAAACAATGAGAAAAATATTAAATGCAATTAATATAAGTAGTTAATTGTCAAACAAAAATTTGGTGCGGCCACCAGACATTTCCGTCCTCTTATATTTACAATAGCAATTAGCAAGACCTCTTATATTTACAATGCGGCCACAGCATAATTTTACGCAAGAACCACTGCTATAGACATATTAAGCTTAGTTAGAAAATGCACTGGCAAATAAATATAGACTATTTAATACTTTTATAGTATTCAAATACCGCGTCACAAGCGATTACGCTCTGTGTAAAAACCACACTACGAGTGTAGTACGCATAGGAAATGTAATTTTGTCTGACCTTTTTTGTGAGCATGTTTTTTTATTCAGTGAGACCTCATATTCTATTTCACGTATTTCAAATATGCACACTAACCACAGTAAACGAATGTTACAAAACATATACGCCGCTGTCCTTTGACGTTCTTCAACTCTTTCATTTCCAAGTTGTTTCAAGTAGAATTATGCAGTCCAGGGCTGCAGTGAATTTTCTTTGCAAAATCTCGTACAAAGTTACGGGACAGAGAGCCACTATCTACTCGGCAGGTAAATGCCGTCTGACTTTGACTAATTAAGAGTGGCCGGGTACGTTACTCAAAGGGAAAAACAACAACAAAGAAAAACTCTGAGCCGGGTGGTGAATTTAGTTTGGACTAAACATTGCAGTACTGATGTTAAACTACTATCCTAGTACTTTAACTGTTTCTTTAAAATTAACATTTAAATATAAAAAAGATAGTTGTAATCATTCCGTCTGACTACGATAACAGATTAGTTTATCAAAATAACAAAATGGGTACACATTAATGGTCAGAATTTAAATAATCTTTTCGTAGGTGGGAATAAAATATTTTTTTTGGTCAGAAAAAAATAGTAACGGTCTGATTCGAAAAAAAGTTGAAAAAAACAAATCTTACCGCATAATACAAAATATGCCCAATTTCATTTAAATTATGACCGATTTCATTTAAATTTATTACCATTTTACATAAATTGTGACCATACATTATATATTATGCCCTCTGTATTCTGACCTTAAAATTATGACTGAAACTGTATAAATTCGGACCGGAAAAATACGGAAGCGGTTGATGCGGAAATGAAATAATTTCTTAGTAAGCAAGCAGTAAATAGAAAAGATGTACTGCCTTTTTGCTAAAAAGAAATATTTATACTTTTAGCGGATGTCCATTTTTACTAGCGGATTTTATATTAAAATTAAAATAAACAGCTATTTTGACTGAACGTCTTTTTGAAACGGATACGTAACGCAGTAAAAACTAAGTTGTAATGCATTTTTAATAAAACCATGAGTAAGCTTGATTAAAAGAATGGTTTCTACGTAGAAAATAATCAAAAAATATCTCTTATTTGCTTTTTTTCGATTCTATAACCCCCTCCTTGCTTCCCGTTAAAAGGAAAAGTCCAAACTCCATTTTGTAATTTTATCATTTTAAAATATTAAAATCAATCTTACTTCATTACTTAAGCAAACTTTGCGATATTAAGTCCGAAGATTCCTCAGAAAGAGGCGAAACACTTGTCACAGTTAGTAGCACAATACGTGGAATAATCAAGGTTATTTTAAATTTTATATTAAGAAATTATCTCACCTCTCAGTCTCACTTTATCGCCAAGCACCTGAAGAAACTCTTCGAAGAGTGGAGAGTTGTCATTATTATCGAGAATCTCTTCTTCTGTATATTGCCCTTCCTTTACGTAGATGACCCCCACCTTCAGCTCGGATTTTATGAACACCTGAAGCAAAAGAGAAGACAAATACCTCCATTAAAATTTGACACTTCAGCTTTATGGCTAGCGATTTATCTGAAACATTTTTCGGGAAGCGACATTACCCTCTCTCATTGACTTAAATTGGGAACATAAATATGTTTGTATTATCTCAATATTACAAAGTATTATGAAGCATAAGATATGAATAATGTGAAGAAAGATGTATTTTCATTAGATTGATGGTATTCTGCATACACGAAAGTGAAGGCGAATTACCATCAAAGACAAAATGAGAAATTAAAGAATGGATGGTGTACTTATAGCCAGGGATGTGGAGTCGCTAAAAATATACGACTCCAACTCTAACTACAGCATTAACCAAAAAAACGACTCCAACTCCGACTAAAAAAAAGTTTAATTTCGTCACTCTATTCGCCTAATTTTCCTATTTATGGGTATTCAATTAAATATCAACCAACCAATCCGGCCAATAGCCAAATTTGACGTATTATATTCAAAAATTAAAATTCAAACGACTCCGACTCCACAGCCCTGCTTATAGCTATAGAAATAATAAAACATTGTTAGTACTTATTCCACAGTAAATGTATTAGATCAGGACCGGTTTCGCTTATGGCGGGCATTGAAAACTGAAAAAGAATATTCATTATAACGGCTTCAATTATAACGTTGGTCAGTTGATAATGATCGCGAATAAGCGAAACCGGCCCTGCTCTAATAAATGAAATGTTGAATAAATACAAAAAATGTTTTAATATTTTTATTAAAATGCCATTTAACCAAGTATTGACAGTGAACACCTTAAAAGTGGTAATGCAATAGTGTTTAAAAAAAACACATCGAATATAGTATTTTGTAAGACGTATTTGGTATAAAAAAAACAAACTAAATAAATTTTCGTACTTTATATACTAGAGGCCGACAAAAATATGTTATTTAATCAGGCCGCAGATTATTATTTTCAGATTAGAGGGCCGTCAAATGAAAATTTTTGGGTGGTTCTGCTGTAATTTTTTTGATATAAATAGTTAAATAGTCTCAGGCGAAAAAAAACCGGTACTATTTTGAAAATTTTAAGAATATAATATATATCGATCATTTTAACCTAATGAAAGTATCAACGTCTCTACATAAAGTTATAATTAAATCGTAATGCATTATATGACCAAACACTTACTTTATTTAAATAAATTAAAGATGATTTGACGTAAAATAAATAAAATGTATATTTGAAGTTAAAATGTTTCTTTCAGTAATATAATTAAAAATTTTGAATCTTGTAATATTCGAACGAGGAAAATTCAAAACAATCAACAAAAATTCAAAGCTCCACCGTATAATCTTTTAATTCTTTATTTCGTATGACGATATACATACATACATAAACTATATTTGGTTTTATACACTGCGAATTGAAACGTTTCTGAAGTAATGTACCCGATATTGTTCTAATAGCCTATTCAATGTCGTTGTGTGTATGTTATAGTACAAGTTAATATTGCGTTTAATCAAAAGGGCTATAACAAAAAGTGACAGAAATATATCGCACAACTTCATTACTAATAAAAGCCACACACCGGCAGATCCATAACATATTAAATGTATGAGATTGATGAAAAATCCGGCGTTAACTACATATATGCCTGTATAACGCTTTTAATCTTTCAAAAAGCTTTCGGGTATGGAAAAAGTTCTTGGCTTATCCAGATTAATATGGCTGTTTTAATTTGATACGTCAACTTCTTCTAGAGTATGGAAATTTTTAGCACTACTGCCTGTTTTAATGAAAGTATTCTTAATATTGAAAAGTTAACAAACTTATCTCAAAATTAGTATTACAAACTTAAGCATGTTTTCTCGTAAAAAAAGAGATACTTCCAGCAATAATATTGATGCGTATACAAACGTAATTAAATTATGTTTGTATTTTTAATATTTATATCATAAATATTCAATTTAATATATAAAGATTAATATAATTTATTTTTATTCGGTTCTCAGAAGAAATAAAATTCGTTAGATGATATTATAATGACAAGCACTTGTATATCTAAGTATTATGCAAAAACGTTTTACAATACAATTTCTCAAACATAAAGGCGTATATGAATAGTAAAAATGACGAGAGAATGAATTATAATCAGTTAACGTATTTTGAGCATGATGGATAAAATATTATACGATGCATAAACTATCAGTTGAAAATGTTCACCATGAGTTAAGCCGGTGTTCATCATTTGAGCTAACACTTTAAAAGCATTTTTTTTTTAAATATTTTTGTACCTACATATAATATTGTAAGTTAAAAGACTTAATTTCTGAGGAAATTAAATACAGCTTTTTAAAAAATGGAATGAACACTAAAATAAAATGGTAAAACAACATTCCTCTTAGAAAAATCACTTAACGCTTATACATATTTAAAAAAAACTATTATTCTAATCTAATTTATAAGACAGTTACTGTTCGGAATAAAATCAGAATCAAGCAAATGACATTACTATTATTTTTAAAATTTAAATTACTCAAGCATTGAAAAATGTTTTTGATACAATACAACATTATCTTTCTGTATATGAACCTTTACTATCAATAATTGATTACTACCATTGTTAATTGTGAATAATTATTCTCATAAAACTGTGTTCTACTACTTAATAATAATAATTTGATCTTCAATCTAACAAACATAATTTACCATGTGAGTTGGTAGTTAATAATATACATTAAATAACCCTGTTTGAATTAATTACCGAGAATCGAAGGTAGCTCAATAATTAAGTAGGGTAGCAGATGTAACATTCGTTTGTTCAATTTTGGAAACAGAGGTTAATGCTGAAAATTGAACATTTCGAAAATACTAGCGGTTTGTGTCCAAAACTAGTTAGTTACGTTCCAAAACACAACACAGTTTCAATTTCCGGCGAGTGACACAGAACTTCTCATTAGCTTTTGCCGAGGAAACTGCCTTCAACCGGAATTTTCTTCGCAAAACTGCTCTTTTATAAATATATACGGGTCAGGGGTAACACCGAGAAATGTAATGAGCGTTTATCGGGAAATTGTTATCTGAAGACATGATTGCGGATGTAATGAAAGCTATCATCAACACCAGTAAACAAAATAATAGTCTTCTCGATAAATTGCGTTTGAAATCAAGTACGTAATTGTTTTAGCCAATATGGTATATTATATTTTACTAATAATATGAATACTGAGTGGAATGTTTTTTTTTGACAAAAAATTGAAGCTTACTTATAAAACTTAATGACAACGTGCAATATCAAGTAATTGGTCGTGGAAAATTGAACGTTAAACTTTTGGAAGCCGAAGCGTTTTTGATGATATCATGAGTTATATGAGTAAATACGGGAATATGAAATTGTATTGCAAGAATGTTTTTGAAATCTATTATAATTTAAATTGTACACTTTTTTATTCGGACGGTTGGTTTACCATTTTTTATTACCATGGACTCCAAGTGGAGTTAATCTCAACATATGTTTTTTTTACGAAACCTGTATGTTACTCAATTGATCGACCACTCTTTTTCGACGTGAGTAAAGATTGAAAGAATACAGAGACTATGGACAAGACTAGCTGGTAACTAATCGTTCTCGCTTTAATCCGCTTTTTGGAATTGGAAGGGTGAGATTTTTAACAACGCAAACACCCATGCCTTTGACCAGAACCATTACAACTTGAACCCGAGAGGTCCGTCACGGAAGCCATCGACGTTGACCATGGACCCGGCATTACCATATGTCTTTATATAAAACCTGACGTAAAATAAACAAAGTTTTCTTTTTTATTCCAACTTTTCGATCATCTGAGTGATGTGAGTTAGTTTTAATATACACGGATGATTTCAAACACATTACAATGCAATTATTTTATTTCCATATGAACAATATTACCAATCAGTGTTTTCAATTTCTATAGTATAAAAAAATGTGTAGTAAAAACTAAAAATGGTTTTTAATATAAAAAAAAACATTTATTTTCGCTTAACTCGATTTAAAAGTTAATAAAACAGAGTGTTTTGTCAAATATCTTGTCTGTTTGGAATAATGGAACGATAACACGGGCTTATCGTTCCGAGGGGTTGGAATAAAACAAAATAAAACAGAGACAAAAAAAAAACACACAAAATTGACGACTCAAAAGATCGACTCAAAATATTGAAAACATTTTACAGACGCGGCTCAAAATGGCAGCGCCAAAAGAAAACATTAATATTAACGTCAAAAATAGACGTCGATTTTGCTTTCGCCATTTTCGCCTGACAGCGTCATACAAAATGACAATCGAAATAAAAAAAAGAAAGTGTTGCAACTAGCAAAGTAAAATTTTATCCGAGAAAACGTTTTCGACGTTTTTTATAAAAGGAATTACGCGGGTTTTTTTCGTATTATGATCTCACCATCCAGATATATTTGAATGTGGAACATTTAATATATATATTCCATGCTGGAACCTGGTAAAAATAATCTTGTAATGAAATATATTATCATCATAAAATAGTAACGTAATATAATATAATAAAACAAAATACTCTACACTATTGTCTCCCGTAATACAGTTAAAATGTTTTTGGTGGATGAAATAAAAATTCAACCAATGCTTGACCAAGCGAAAAGATATGTATATAATAAAACATTATGTGACTACATAAATAGTTTCCGTAGCCAAAAAGTAACGCTTCAAGCCATTAATTAAGTACGAAGGAATGAAAATGAATATTCAGTCTCAAAAGCTTCTTTAAAATTTTTGACATGTTTCATTCTTGCTAACACAACAAGTAGAATAGAAAAGATTTAAATTTCTTATTTAGATTTAAAATAAATTTTCAAAAGTTATTCGCCATATCCAATTTAAATATGATTTTATTGTACTGAAAAAGATACATATTGTAATGTATTGCTTAACACATTACAAAATGAACATACACATCGACATAACAGTCGATGTGTAGGCAGTTCGTGTGTCTAATAAGCTACAGTAACTTATTTTATATTATCAGAGTGAATGCACTAGAGTTATAAAGAATATAAAATTTAAATGAATTGGTTATTTATCTAAAAAATTATTCTATTTTACGACATTCGAAAACAGTGTCATTAGATGATCTATATCCTAAGTCAAAGTGGGGAAATTTAAGAAACTCTGCTATGGACAGCGTTATTCAAAAGTCTTAGTACGCAACCAGTAGTCTTGAGTAACCCTGTCACACATTTATATTAAACATACATGTAATAATAGCAATCTAGAATGAATTCATATGTAGTATAGATTAATTCTGAGCGCAGTTTTCCTTTGAACCAAGCACTCTATTATAGAAACTGTTCACTATAATAATTTATATTAAGTGCTGAACTAAATTAAGCCAATCCAGACGTTCAAACGATCATTATGTACCAAATTGGCATTAAATAATTCTAATTAGATACATACAATATAATACATACAGCATAATGTAGAAATGGAGCTTTTGAGCAAATATGCGAGTCAAGTTTGTATGTGACACGTAATTATATGATTTAATAAAGAGACGATTGCCCAAGGGTGATGCTTGTCTAAGACGAAAGCTTTCAACGAAAAAGTCAGATATTTAAACTACCTTGTGAAAACACTATTTGAAAAACTGGAAGGATATTTCATTTCAGTGTGGATTTTTAGTGTGTGTGACAGCATGGCTGTTTTGTGATTTTAAAATGTGCGACGCTTCTAAGATTCTCATTATTTTTAGTAATTTAAACTAAATATACATTTACATACATATAATACATTTTTAGTACCTATTCTACATACAATTTATTGGATCAGGACCGGTTTCGCTCGTGGCAAGCATTATAAATTGAATAAGTACTGTAGATGTTTTATCATTTTTATTATAATACCATTCCACCAAGTATTGACAGTAAACACCTTAAAAGTGGTAAAGGTTTACAAAGCAAGTTTACAAGCGTGGCAAAGCATTATCAACTGATGATAAGTTGAGTAATTTAAAAAATAAAATAATGCGTAGGCTTTTTTAAACTGTTACTCATTATGCCAAGTGGTCACAAAAAATGAATTTAGAATTTTAGGAATTATATACGTCTGACTGAGATACAGCATCCCGATAACAATTTCTTGGGAACTCGATTACTCGGTAACTTGGTTCTTCGAAAACAGTTATTGTAAACGGTTACTTCTCGTGAATTGTCTCTTATATAAATATGCTTTTGGATACAGTTTAAAGGTTGGATCGAGTTAATCAAATAGTATTCAATTTGTTTCGATTTCAAACTATTTGTCTTGCCTTTTATGTGTATTTGAGTTTGATAAATCTGTTTTCCATTTCTCTTGAATACATATTTTATAACTTATTACATATACGTCAAGTTGAGAAAATTTGACAGGCCAAAAAGAAATCTAATATTACTTATTCGATTGGATTCAAATTCACAATCGTAAGATTTTTCTAAGGGATTGGCAATAATAGTCAATGAACAATGTCTTTTATATAACGTGGTATTATTATATAAATTGAATAAAAGCTCACTTAAATTATACTTCAGCTCATAATTTATTTAAAGAACACAGAAGCTTTAATAGATATCATTTGAGTGAATTTAAGAAAATGGTTTACAGTTATGATATAAAATATATCATTGTACCCATGGCTTTATCCAACCGACTTTCTCTTAGGCCTGCTCACTTTCAATAGTTCGAATGCTCGAAGAGAAATGTAATTGGCATTATATTTCTTTCGGCTTATCCGAGGCCAAAATTAGAATTCCACCATTCTTGAAAATATTAAATTGAATGTTCCTGATAATTTTTTGAGGAATTGTGAACATGAGTTGTTTGTTCTTCCAAGGGGTAGAACTAGTCTGCCAATGGGAATGCCACTGGGAAGAGCTTTAGTGATTAAAACGAAATTGCTTCGAATGTCGACATATTTCATATTGACGTGAGTGAATTCAAACGAATACTATATTTTATGAATAAAAGTTGATTTTGTCGGAACTCACTCGGTTGACATCTTTAAAATTTCTAATGTGTTTTTATTAATTTTTTCTCTGTTCTTATGGCTACAATTTGTAATTTTTATTATGTGTATACAAGTATGTATTTATATGTAAATAAATTTGTCAAATGCATGGCGTATTGGCGTAAGCTGTAATGCCATGATTTGTATTTTTTTATGAATTGTTATTTGTTATAATAGCAAAATTAACTGGCCATAAATACATAAATATTCGGTTTTTATTTCATAATTGCTGGTATTTGAAATATTTATTACCATTATACTACATTAAGTAGTGTAACTAAAAAGCAGAATTTTTTTTCTCTCGATCTATCTTGATTACATTACTTCTATGAATTCTGGATGTAAAAGTTTTATAGATAAATAGATAAAACATTTTTTTTATCATCATCAGTCCATAAGCTCAGTGTTTATCAGTTTATAATACTCGCAATAAGAAAAACCAATATTGAATTTATAAAAAGATTAAAATAAGTGAGAGAAATTAATTATTGTCAGAATTTCAGCTACTTCACTAATCATCGAAATGAAAACGGTTTTCAGGAGTTAAAACTATATCTTAAAGTACCATAGCAAAACGCTTGTTTTAAAAAGTCAGTTATCAGGTTATGCCCAAGCACAACCAATGCTTGTTTTACATATTTGTACTAATGATTTTTTTTTTTGAAATCTTGGATTCCTGTTAGGTTAATTAATTAACCCCGATTAAGCATTACGTAAGAAAGTCGCTGAAACGCAAAAATATGAAAAATTTAAAATAATTTTGAACGCTTCTGTGGCCAGAAAAAAATATTCTATCAAGTTTTTTCTGCGCTGTTGTATTAGTACAGGGCTTGTTTCGAAAACATATTCAATTACGAAACCTTATCGCGGTGTTATGATGAGCTTATCTTGTCTTATTGCAAGGGCGGCGCAGTATGGAGCGTGGACAAAGCGTGATAACATAGATTAAGAACTCAGAAACTGTAATCGTGTTTATGGAAGGTCGATGAGAGTATTCCGTGTTGTTTGTTTGAAATAGGGACGCTTTCAATTCAGCTATTTTATCGCACGGCCATGGGTTTAACAGTGCTAACAACAGTCAGGAATAAACCACATGGAGCCTATACATCGAACTTTAAGAATTTTATATATACCGTCGTGAGCTTGAGTTCTTAGATCTTTTTAAAACCATGTCCACTCCTTGATGTAAACGGGTTTATTGTTGAATCTAGCAAGGTTTGAACCAGTTTGCCAATGGGGATGCCACTTAAAAGAGCTTTAACGATTTCAGCGGTATTGCTTCGGATGTTGACATATTTCACATTGACGTGAGTGAGTTCAGAGTGTTCAGACGAGTACTTTTTCGCCAATTTTCATTTTTTTTCTGATGACTACAATGTTTCAACCTTTTTCATATCGCAAAAGCAATAAACTTATATAAACATATATTTATAAATAATAATATATCCAATATTATTAAACATATTATCTCAACAAAAGTGTAGTATGTGAGACTATTATTCAGTCACGGGATCTTTTCCAGTGAGATAAAGGATATAATGGTTAGGACAAGGACTGATTAGATTTGTATTTACTTGGAAGAACTCCATTATATCACGGTGAAAAAAAGAAACGTATTTTTTACAAAAATTATATAATGCATAGTTGATAGCTATTTCGGCTAGCGCCCGAAGTACTACAGAGTAGTATAGTTCTGACGAGGGCGTAAGCCGAAATAGTTATAAAGTCTATGTTACATAACTTGTGTAAAACTATAATAAATTGGTATTTTTACATTGTGCTAAAATTTGTTTTATTTATTTGAAAGAAATCAAATTATAAAAGACACATGAAGATCCAAGCCAGTGGATATCGCATCTGGAAAATTCGAAATTTACTACTCTACTACTGTCCCGGCATTTAATTATATTGAACAGCTTTCGATATAATTAAATGTTTCGGCGGTAACTTTGTGGAAGTTCATTTTAATATTAAAAAAAAATATATTTTGAACAGCGTTTATCAGTTTTAATACGTGATTAAATAGTTACTAATTGTGAGGATTTTCGTTGAACTTCCTCCATTTTTTTCGAGCTTTCAATGAAATACTACTTATTTATAATGTAATGCAATTAATTGTAAGGTAAACGTATTGCTTAGCGAGCTAACCACTGGCACACAAGCAACGAAATGTGTACCATTGGACTTAGTACAATAGTGCAATCGTGGAATAAATTCACATAAATACACCCAATACTACTTTGATAAAATAGCTTGGTCACATAATAATAAAGTGACTTTTCCTCATACCTGATATTTTATCGTACAATATTGCTTTTGTGATTTTTGTATGCAAGCCATTGTGATGGTTGGGATTTGTTCGATAGACCGTATATTTACGAGCGTAATATTGTATTCACAGAGAATAATTCCACTATAGATACATATATTCGAAATCGTTCATATCATTGTTGTGAGAGTCAGACATCCGTGCCTACTTATATATATTTTTGTAAGAATGAAGGTAAATCCAAGAAAATGCATGAGTGATTACGTAATAAAATGTATTTTGTGGGAAGATATTAAGTTATAACATTTCATACAATATTTTTCGAAATATCTACTGTGAAAAAGTTCAAGATTACTAAAATAATGATAAATATTATATAAGAAATGGTTATAAATTACATCTCTACAATTTTATTAAGAAGAAGACCGCTTAAGCTAATCTCGAGTGTCCAAAGAAAGCGCTAGATTGGAATTATCTGTTTCTGCTTGTCAACAAAACAACATTATATTCGGTTTTATTTTAACAAAAACAAAATTAATCTATGGTCAGTTTATAATGCTCGCGATGAGCGGAGCAGGTCCTGATCTCAATGAATCTTATGTGGATTACGTACAACCATTGTTTTCGCTAATTCATGAAGATTACGTTAGTAGCAATTAAACGTAGTGATGTAATTTTATTTTTATATACAAACGATACAAACTGTTTAGTATGCTTAAGGATTTCGACCGAGGGTGCGTGATGAAATTTCAATATCAAATTATGTACTTTTCCATGAGTTTTGTCGCTTCAAGCCGCTGTTGTTTCAAGTACATCCGTGCACTTGAAATGTCTGAAGATGCCGAAAGGCGAAATCCGGGCCAGTAGTTCATTGATTGAGTAGGCATTTACTTGGTAGAACTCCATTATAATACGGTAAGAAAAATAACAATGATTTTTTGAAAAGATGACTTATACGAGCACGTGAAGTTTATTACAGTATTAAATTTAGACGCCCTCGTCAGAACTATGCTTAGCCTAGGTATATAAGCTATCTCTAATACACGTTTAAAACATAGTTCTGACGAGGGTGTAAGCCGAAATAGCTATCAACAAATGTATAAAATAATTTATGTAGAATTAAAATACATTGTTATTTTTCTTATCGTATTATAATGGAGTTCTACCAAGTAAATGCCTACTCAAACAATGAACTATTTAAAGGTTAAAATATTTAGCACAAAACGTTACTGCACACCGGAATGAAGTGGTATGGTAAAAAGTTGAAGCTTTCATCGCCTGTGAAAGTAATAAGGTTATGTTTTTATGCCTAAATGCTTGGCAATAAATGTGTTCGGATAGCGTGGCTAGAGAAAACAACTTCGTTGTAGATAACTGCTAATAGTCAAAACCTCGCAACGAACTTGCCGATAGTGTCTAGATTTTAGAAGTCAGATAATATTTACCGACCGGAGTAGTTTCGCTAAACTTCCCTGTAGTAATAATACAAGTGCGCACTTCGGCAACTTCTCTTAACGTTTTAACAAACTCGGGGGTTCATCCGAGCAAAAGTTTGTCAATCGCTGGGCGGTGACGCTCAATGTTTTTCGCAATATCCAGTGTTTCGTGTACCAATAAATCCTTGAAGAAGATTAATAAAAATGTGAAATTTTCAGTTAATTTATAAATATTAATTGAACGGCCATTTATTTTGTATTATTCCATAAAAAAATATAAAACGTAACCTTTCACAATTATTGAGCTCTTCGAGAGGTTTAATTTATGAATAATAACCATTTAGAATTAAAAACGAGGTGCCAAAACAACAGTAAATTACATCTTCTTTATCAAATTTGAATTTTGTACTATTCCATGAGTTTTGTCGCTAAAGACCAGGGCTTTGCCTTTCAACACCTTCTGGCCTTTCAAGTGCACGAATGAACACGAACGAGTATTATAAATTTGTAGCGTTTATGTATAAAAATTAAAGTAGATCACTAAGTTTAATTGCTATTAACGCAATCTATATAAATTAGGCAAAATTTTGATGTAAATGAGTTTTAATGAATTATGTGCTACAGGCATTCTCAATGTAGTATCGTAAATACCAATTACCAGCTTTATTACATAGAAATGCCGACGCATAAAATTGGTGGGTTTTATACGTCCTTTTATGAAAGAATTGTTATAATTATTTACAAGTTGTTTGCACTTTATTTAATAGCCAATATTGAAAAAAATGAATTTAAATGCAACGATTAGTTTGCATCGAATAAAAATGATCATTAATTGAAAGTTATTATTATTTCTGAATTAACTTTTTACTGATTCACGTTGGACTTAATGTGCGTATAATATGAGATGAATTGAGAATTAACATTGCTTTATTTAATGTAAAAAATCACTAAAATACATTTTTATATTTTCATTGTAAAAGGTACAGACCTCTTTTATATATCTATTTTTTAAGTCCATTATTGTTTACGTAATTAAATTGATGTTAAAAATGATTATTTAAACGCAAAAATAGCCTCTAAAGTGAATGTTGAAAGTGCTATAGTGCGTAAAATGCAATACACATGACAAATACAAAGTCCGAAAATTCAATGGTATTTACTAATTAAAATTACTTCATACATTTATGAGTTCGTAGAAACACATTTTTCACATTAACATGACGATAAAAATTCAATTTAACCCATTTGAAGCAGAGTCACTGATAAACATGACAAATTTTGTAAATTCTCGACAGGGTTAATAAATACCTTCCAAAAACACTGCATGTAACATCCCCATGCGATAATATGGAATGCGAAATTGAAATTTTGAGCGATTCTCTTTTTACTAAATACTGCTCAGGTAGGTATCTACTTTACCCACATAATTGGAAATATTCGTTGCATTTCAGCTGGTATTTTCCCTTGAGTGAAAAGTTTTTACAACGCTGTAAAGATGGACGAGAAAAGCGAGGGCGATGAAAATTTTAACTGGAAAAAGGATATTTTGCATGACAGATTTTCTATTACTTTGACGTATGTATATATTATTTAACTCATGTATTTTTTAGTTTGTGTTATATTTTTGGTCTATTTAAAAGGATGCTTTTTAAATAAACCTCTGTCACTCAGTCAAAAGATCACACATTTTGTCTCGAATATTTAATTAAAGAAATGCTATATTCGTTATTTATTTCTATAGATTATAATATCAAAGTGTATAATATACCTACGAATGTAATTATCAATACTTGGTTAAAAGAATTTTTGATAAATATAAAATACAAAGACAAATATATTTTTCTTAAATATACACTAGTGAACCGAAGGTTTGCGTGGCAAAAAATTGCTTATTTCAAGATTAAAAAAATTAAATAAGTTTCAAATATTTATAAAAACAAATAAAAAATATGGCAAATTATATTATCAGTTCTCGCCATGAGCGAAACTGGTCCTGATCCAATAAATGTGGAATATGTACTTAAAATGTGTTGTTATTTTTATTAATTTTTTTAGAATGATGGTATTCTCATTTTGACCTCAGATAAGCCGAACGTCGAATATTATGGTCAAGTAAATTTCTGTTCGAGAATTTTCAAAATAGTTAACGTGAGCATGCCTTAAAGAAATTAGGTTATAAAAAAATTCTCTTCTTACTTTAATGTACAACAACTAGTTACCATGTAAGATAATTTCTTTTATGCTCAAGAGTGAACATGTAAAAAAAATATTAAGGCAAAAATTCACCGCTGATAAATTTCTCTACAGGTATTTCAAATTAATAAGGGCGGCCCCATTGCGCTCTTTACATTATAAGCATCGTAAAAATAACGAATGAATCTGCAAGACGAAATAAGATACGCGATATCTTATTAAAACACCCGTCTCTCTGGAATATCTTTTGACGAAATTTTAATAAGTACGAAATTTTTTCGAAAGACTTAATATTCAACATTCCTCTCGTTGACATGCCAACCTGAGATTTTATATTAATTTCGGACACGATCTTACGTAGGTCGATTATAGAAAGTGCCCCATGGGATGAGTTACATTATATGTCAATCAATTGAATGATTTTAGCTGTCAAAGATACTGGAAAAAAACAAAATATTTTGGTTAACGAAAATTATGAATTATTGTTATTTCAGTATCTTGACATCGTCAGATCAATTGAATGTAAAAAAGTTGTTGTGTAAATGTATTCTGAGCCATTTTAGAGTCAAAGGTAATTCAATAAAGAAACTGGAATAAAATGTATGAAAAAATATTTTTTTTTACACAAATTGAAATTTTTTTATGCCCGTATGTTCAATAAGAGCGAAGTCATAACCTGAAATACCTACGTTGTAGAATGCATGAGTAATTTAGACCAGATTGGCAAAGAGAACTTTAGAAAAAATTATAAACTACTTCTGTAATAGTGAATATAATATACATTAAAAGTGCTTGATAAAATTTTAATATCAAATTTAAATTATTGAATAGTCTGCATTGAACAAGACTTGTCAGTTCAAGTTGACCCGTACACTTGAAATACCTGAAGATGCCGAAAGGCAAATCCCGGGTTGTGTAAAACTCACGGAAACACAATGGAGAGTAATCTGATTTTTTATATTACATTTTAATTTAAAAAATCGAAGCCTTGAAATGTAAGAAACGTATAGTTAGAAAACTGAAGGTTTTCGGGGTGTCTCGGGGTTGAAAATGAAAAGATCCTATAGTGCCCATTGCCACACACAAGCTGCATCAGTCTCTGTATATCAGAAAGTCAATACTATAATTATATTTTGTTTTCAATTTAAAACATGTTTTTGTATGAATATGACTCAAATCAGGTAGGGTAAACTGTAAAAAAAATGATGATTGAGTTTTTTCAGATTGACAAAAAATATGTAAGGTATTTATGTAACTGGTATGTTCACAAAATGAACTAAGACCAATTTCGTTCGGTTTTATTTTTATTTTAATGAAACTGAAATACCGTTGAAGGAATCCACAAATATTTTTAAATTAAAATATAAATTTATTCGCAGACTGAGATGAAACTACTTTATTAAGAAAAACACGGATTTATTAAAAATTATTTTCGAAGAAATTGTGCTTCATATGAACACGTAATGTAGCACTTTTAAGGTGTTCACTGTCAATACTTTGTAAAATGGCATTATAATAAAAATAAAAAAATCATTTTTAGTACTTATTCCACATAAAATTTATTTGAATCAGGACCGGTTTCGCTCATGGTTAGCATTGTCAACTGATAAGAAATACAACGAAACAGTGATATTTATACAAAAGTTATGTAAAAATTACAAGGTATGACAAACAATTGGTGTAACAACTAAGCAAATAAATTGAAGCGAAATACAAGAAGAATAAACTATAATTAAAATTTAAGGGGTCTTCGATATTTCAACAACTTCAACAAGGCGATAACCTAATTATGTGTGTAGTTTTACTCAATATTTCACTCTCTATTTCGTCCTCAGCCCCCGGGAGACCGTGGTCATGACACATAGATTGAGATGCACCGCTATAAGCTGTCATAGTTATAATCAACAATATGTGGTCTTCAGGTCAACGCAAACAATTATTTGTGTGACGGACATGCCATATGAGTAAAAGGCATTAGTGAACGTAGACCAACAAGCGCATTTGTCGGCTAGTCTGTTAATTTGCAAACACGGACGGCTGGCGAGAGAGTTCAAAATGGACACCGATTGATAAATTTAACGCCACACCATCTGCGGCTTGACGAACGATTCATCAGCTTTGTCAAAGTCTGACATATACTTTCAGTGGACGAACGTATATTGTTTTACTTGACAAACTTTTTGTATTACACCGAAGGTCAAATCACTTAAATAAGAGTACATTTATGTAATAATATCATAACAGTACAGATTTATTAAAAGAACGTTTCAACAAATATGAAATACGTACAGTCCGATCAATAACAATTTTCATAACACAATTTTTGGGATCCAAAGGGGGAGGGGGGATATTTTAAACAACACAAACATCCATGTCTTCGAACAGGATTGACAAATCGGCTGAAAGCCAATGACATTGACCATTTTACCACGGACCAGGCAATTGTAAAAAATAAGTACGAAAAAATTGTCAATGATTTTTCAGTTGATCAGCCGCTCAGCCTCTCACGGTGAGAAAAAGAATATAAATAATAATGCTAGGACAGGACTAGCAGTAATCTAGTCATTGAGCCCCGCTTTAAGGATCGGATGGGTGGGTGGGAGTTAATATTTAGGCAACACAAACACCCATGCCTTCGAACAAGATCGATGGATTGACTGAAAAAATCCGCTCGCAGAAGGACTCAAACTCGTGAAGTTTGTCACAGAAGCCAACGATGTTGCACTACAAACCCGAAATTATTCACATTGAGAACATAAGGCAGAGAAGATGAACAAATGAATAACGAGCAGTCCCTGTAGAAAAAACTTCTGCCTTTTATTTTAGATGGATATGGATTCGTAAATTCGTGGAAATTTATTTCAATATACTATACAAAATAACTTTAAAATAAGTTGTTTTAAAAATTAAATTAACTTCTGGTTTGTAGATTAGTTTTCCGGTTGCTCCATATTGAAAATGGGCGTTGTGTGAAAATCTTCAACCCTTGATATGAAAGCACAACAAACTCGCGAAAATAAAAACATTGACGTAACCTAAAACGTGTTAAACGAATGATGGAAGAAAAAAAAACGATTTCTCTTAATATAAAAAACAAACGTCTTAGCATATAAATCTTCGTTGATCTTTTGCAAATGTATCAAGAGCCTTATAGACTTTTCACCGTACACAGAGGGTGAAATAGGTACCCGAATAAAACACGTTACGGGGTGTGGGAGATGTGATTAAAGGGCAGTTCGCAGAAGCGCGTCGGAGCTAATGAGGCAGAAAGGGTTTTCGTGTAGTCTGCGCTGCCGGTACTCAATTATTGATTGGATACAGTACCTTTTGCCTCCCGACCCGTCCAAAACCAAAGTTGAGTGCTAAAACACTGTCGAAATTTGGACAGGTTTGAGAAGTCATTGCTTAATATGTATGTTGGCGGAAAAAAATACACTTTGTTAACTGAACGAAATTTTTTGTGAATGTAAAATAAATACAAAAGCCTGACAACTGACGAATCGAGAATAAATCGTATTTTTTTCGATATACAGTGGAATAAAAATAAATAGAAACGTTGGGTTATAGTGTTTCTGATATTTCTTGAGGAATCGTGGATATGAATTATTTGCCAATGGAGGTCCCACTGAGGAGAGCTTTAACGATGTTAAACGATATTGCTTCGGGCATCGAAATTTTCTGTGTGGACGTGAGTGAGTCTGACGAATAATATTTTTTTATGTTGAAAGTGGACCATGTTGATTAGATAATAATGATCAGTTAATACTCTTCGCTTTGAGCGAAGCTGGTCCTGATCTAACAAATTGAATATGGAATAAGTCCTCAAAAATGTTTTAGTATTTTTATTATGATGCCATTTCTCCAAGTATTGACAGTGAACATCTTAAAAGTGATATTTTTTTTTGTATTTAAGGTGAATTTGTTGAAACTTACTCGGTTGACATACTGTCCAATTTAGAATGATATCAATTTATTTTTTTAATGATTTTTGATATTGCAGAAGCAAGAAACGTTCCCTGCAAAAACGTAAGATAATAAGGCTAAAATAAAAATTCTTTTATAAATAAACAAAATAAAACGTATAAATAACATAAAATTAGATTGAAAAAATTGTTGTGTAGCCAGTAAAAGTAACCTAACGATGGCAAGCCCGAATATGATTCTCAGAATGAACCTCGACAAAGTTACTATCGAATCCATCAAAAGCGCGAAAGAAAAAACGTATTTTATAATCTGACGGGTGTTTTAAAATCAATAATAGAAACGATTTTTCAAATAAAATTTGAAACAAGTTCGAATTTTAAAAACGGCCCTTCGTAACAATTATATTCAAAAATGAAATTTACTATTTTCAACTTCTCTATGAGGATAGCAAAAAAGCCGCCATTAAAACAGAGAGGGCAGGGCAGGGCGTAGGTAGCGGGGTGTCACGTTGTAGCTATTAACTCAATATTTTTTTATCGCGTTTTCTCTTCGAGGCGTAATTTCCTACAACGCGGAGTGACGTTAAAAATTATACCCCATCCGCAATTTACATTTGGAATGAAAAACAACGCCATAAAAATTGGAGGGAAATTTCAAATCAAGTCGTAAGTAACGAACTCTTCAATGCTCGGCATTCCAGTCGTGGAAATATTTAAATTTAGAAAGTTGTTATTATCACACACACACCATGTTGCAAATGATTCTGATTCAATGCATTTGTTTTAATAATTAATTTAGGGTGTTTTTTACCATACTCTTTATGTATATGATTCAGGATTTCGACCGAGGGTGCTTGATGGAATTTCAATATAAAATTTGAATTTTGTACTTTTCCATGAGTTTGGTCACTAACGACCCGGGTTTCGCCTTTCGGCATCTTCAGGAATTTAAAGTGCACGAATGTACTTTAACTGACGCGCAGTAAACAGTTTGTATCGTTTATATACAAAAATAGAAGTAGATCACTAATTTACATTGCTATTAAAATGTAAATTAGCGAGAATTTTATTTAAACAAGTTTCAATGAATTAAGTGGGTTTGTTATAATTATCGGGACTTTTGAAAATACTAATTACCAGATAATACCATAGGAATACCTAAAATAATACAATTTTTATGGTTTGAAGAACTCAACCATTAATGATTATTTTTATTACTTATAATACTAAGTTTTATGTAGTGTCTGTTATGTGAGATTAAAAAATGGGAATCCCACCATTCTTGAGAATGTTAAATTTAATGTCCCTGATAATTTTTTTGAGGAATCGTGAAGTGAGTTGCTTGTTCTTCCAATGAGTAGAACCAACCTGCCAATGGGGATGCCACTGGGAACAGCTGAATAGTGATTTTTAGCGGAATTGCTTCGGATGTCGACGTATTTCACATGGACGTGAGTGAGTTCAGACGAGTACTATTTTTTACGTATTTTGTTGATTTTGTCGGAACTCACTCGGTTGACTTCTTGCCAATTTCAAATATATTTTATTATATATTATTTTATCAGATTTTGCACGAAAAACGTGAACAGGCATTTTCGATCATGAACCTCAGCTTTATTCTGATTCCATCTTCTTCTATGACCATTCACAAGCAGTTTAAAAAATATCAACTGAACGTTAATTTAAAAAAAAAATTAAAAATTTCAACCTTCGAAATAACTTCATTCCTCTCATATTTGTTTTTTGAATTCATCTTTTTAAACGATTTTTTTCAGTAATTTCGATAGGCTAGGATATTATTTGTAGGTAGGCGATTTTTCTTTTTACAGACAAAATGGTGCGCAAACTCATGCGATATTATTGGTGACTCTGCTATGAAACTTATTTAAGCACAAAGCATTTATAAAATTCTTTGAATAGCACATTTCCCGGTCGTAAATTTTATCGCAGAGAGTTACTATGTCAAATAAATGCACTTCAGACGTCCAAATATTTTAAATGCACAATAATTAATACGAACTGAATATAGAAATATTATTTTTGAATGAAATGGGAATGTTTTAGGTATATTTCTATGCAAATTTTTTTTTTAAGTCGAATTTGAAAAACAATTTTTGTTTTTTCTTGTATTTTGGATACTTTTTTCGCGATTTTTTTTGGTGCGCCACTTTTTGAAACCAATGTATCACGTAAAATTCGATAGAGTGTATATCTAGAAATGGTATTTTACTTGCGGCCCGTTGCTTATTTTGAATTCTTGGAATTGGCACTCCATCCGAAAAGTTTGCCCCCCCCCTGATCTAAATAAACATAGCCAGTGGGTCATAAGCGAGTACATCACGAAACCTTCGTCCTCAAATTAACCCTAAAGCAACGGTTGGGGTCACCTACAAATAAGAATAGCAAATAAAGGTGGACACATTAATGTATCCTTTAATCAACCTACTTACTCGTAAATAATAAATACATTGCAAATTATATTCAGCAAACTCTAAGCCACTCTTGATAGTGTAAAGAATTCCGTGTTTTGAGGTACTAGAGCCGAAAATGAAGATCCTTTTAAAAGCATATTCGTTTTGGTTTCAGAACTCATGCGCTGATGTCAATTGCACATAACGCGGATGAGAATAGCAACAATTTCGAAAAAATAGAAACAAATATATGTAATCATACAATTATAATAAATGCTCAAAGAAATGTTCACATAAAGTGTGCAGACCGTCAGAAAAAAAATATGCATACATTTATCAGTTGGTAGTTTGATGAATTTTAGTGAATTAGAATCAATATGAATTTAATTATTCCATTGACACCATTTATTCTCTTTTCTTATTTTATAGCACTATTCTTCTATTGTGTATGAAACGGATCATTCGTGCATTTTTAAATGTGTTCCAGAGTTGTGGAGTTGTTTAAAAAATGGGGCTTAATCTTATAAATCGATTGATAATCTAACATTGACAAAATTTAAGAGATGTGCTATGAATTTAATTTTTATCTCCACAGTTTTCTTTAGTCACTCATTTCCACTTTCCATCGGTACTTAAAAATACAAATATTGAGAGACCAAAAATTCGGTTTCGAAAGGCATGAGCAAAAATTAAAAAAGTAAGTGCACTGTAAGAGGTTATTAAGATTGGTCAACATCGTATATGGCTTCCGTGACAGACCGCCCAGGTTCAAGGAGATTTTTTCAGACAATTTATCGATTCTTTTCGAAGGTGTTTGTTTTGTAAAAAATCCCTTCCCACCCTTCCGATCCCAAAAAAGAGGCGCCTAGCGAGATTCCATTTGCTCCATATTGGAAGTGAACATGGATAAAAAAAGAGATTTGACTAAAACATGAGAAAGGGAAACTAAGAAATATCTTCCAGATTCACTCATTCTTTAATTATTTTGTAATAAGTAAATAATATGCATAAAGGTGTCGCTCGGGATTTATGGCTCCAACATCGACTCTAACTTCACAGCTTTAATTATGACTTAAATAAGAATGATAAAGATCCTGAAGGTAAATTAGTATAGTCACTTATTTCACCGTTCTAATTACGGAGTGAGAACAATCGTTCCATTGAAATTCGACAAACAAATGATCAAAAATGAAAGCGGATCAATTTGACTTAAAAGTTATAATGACTTAAAATTTAAGCCCGGATAAAAGAGGTAAGAGGGTGGAACATAATAATAATAATGTCTTCAAAAGAATTCAAACTAAAAGAGCAAATATCATATTATAACATTAATTCATTAGTGCTTTGAACATTACGAGCTTTACAAATCGAACGCGTGAATTTATTTCAAAGGATGAATTCTGATCAATTATTATATTCGTTAAATTGAAATAAAAATGATTTTAATTAAAACTTAGACCCATGGAGTATTGTTTATAATTTTAATTTATATTAAGCATTCGATTATGAAATATTTCTTATCTATATATAAATTTATGGGGAACATCAAAAACTATATTCATAATGTATGATAGTCTTAAATATTTCTGAAATAAATTGGTGACCGAAAATAAAAGCAACGTCTTTGGGCACCACCGGTATCACCTATGATACTCATGGTTTTTATAAAATTTCAGCCTGGTTGTAGAATTGAACGTACCAAAACTATCATATAATGAAGGAAACAGTCTTACCAACTGAATTTATCCAAAAAAATTCATGTCAGTATAGAAGTCACTGTTGTTGAAGAATGTTGGTCCTTTTTAGCATTTAAAATTCTTGGACACTTACAATATAAAAGAAATAATATTTTTCTCTACATAATACATAATTTAATTTATTTATTCAATAAGAATTCCTTTAACATATTGTTTATAATACAGCATGTTAAAAGTTGTTTTGGTACGTTCAATTCAACAGCCGGGCTGATATTTAATAACAATCACTTTTAAGGTGTTCACGTTCACTGTCAATACTTGGTGGTCAATCAGGACCGGTTTCGCTCATGGCGAACATTGTCAACTGATAAGGAATACAATAAAACAGTGATATTTATACAAAAGTTAAGTATAAAAAACAAGGTATGATAAACAATTGGTAAAATAACTAACCAGTTGACAATGCTCGTCATGAGCGAAACCGGTCCTGATCAAATAAATTTTATGTGGAAAAAGTACTAAAAATTTATTATTATTTTTATTTTAGTAACAATCATGAGTATAATAGGTGATACCCGAGACCCGAAGAGGATAATCTATATACATATGTATATAAAAATGTCTGTCTGTATTTCCGCTATGGACTACTAAACCGCTCGACCGATCGATGTGAAACTTTCCAAATTTATTGAGTACACTCCCGCAATAGTTTTTGGCCTATCAAACCCTCCCCTCAACTACCCCCCAACCTCCACCTCCCAATATTTTTTTAAACTTTACGAATTTTTCGAGTTCACTCCTTCGAAGGTTTCTGGCATACCCCCCCATACGCCCCCCAAACCCCACCCAGCCAAACAACCCCCTTCCCCCCAAAAATTGATATAGATTTTTTACAAATTTCTCGAGTACACTTCCGCGAAACTTTCTGGCGTACACCCCCAAGCAATATAGTATAGCAATCTTGCTATAGTATGTTTGATGATGACGTACATAATTGTCTGCATCATCTAACGAGAAACTCAAACTAACAATAAGTAATATTATTACTAAATGAAAAAAAACGAAACGTTTACATGTTATATTTCAATAATACCCTTATACGATACTTACCATTATTTATATCAATAGAATATTCTCACTGCCTTTCGAAGAGGAAAGGGAAACCTAAAAATAATAAAGTAAGGTTCACAAGAGCTCCTCTACTAATTCGACCAGTGTAATCGGCTTATATGGTCAACGTTTTCCGATTCATGGGCCACAGATTCCCACAAAACGAATGTTTTAACTGCTTACGTATCTCAACGAAACCCTTTTGCGGATAATGAGCCGGGCGGCAAATAAACAACATTAATTATGACCTTGATATCGCATTTCTTTAATTAAGCAAAAAAGTAATTAGGGTTGCCAAAACCGTTTAAAAATGCCAAAGTCATTAAAAAAGTAATCTTTATTTTGACCAGAACCGGTTTCGCCCTTCGCGAGAATTATCATTAGTTGAAAATGCGATCAATTTGAAAAAAATGAAAAAAGTAAAAAACAATGTCTTATTATTTTTTTTAATATGACAGTGAAGATCTTGAAAGTGATCATGTATCTATATTCACGTTGCAAGGTCTATTTGAAGTAATAAATACTATATATCTATGGAGATATGTCCTTTTCAGGTCATTTTTCGGTATAATATGGATATATGGTCACGGGACAGAATCCCAATCCTCTCGAGCTAAGCTCAAAAAATTTATACATACTGGCTTATAATTTAATGTTTTGACTTTACTCTTTGAGTTCTTGTGGATTATTATAAAATGTGGAACCAAATTGATTAAATCTGAAGAATATTACTGTATGATTTTATTTTTCTTGTAATTTGCTTCAATTTATTTGCTTAGTTGTTTTACCAATTGTTTGTCATTCCTTGTTTTTCACACTTAACTTTTGTATAAATATCACTGTTTTATTGTATTCCTTATCAGTTGACAATTCTCGCCATGAGCGAAACCGGTACTGATCAAATAAATTTTATGTGGAAAAAGTACTAAAAATGTATTATTATTTTTTTAATTTGTCTGATTATATTTTATATAAATACAAATACGTATTCGAATAAAGATATATATCTAATGTGATACCTTAACAGTTTGGTAAACCTAGACCGTGTAAAAAACATACAAAGTTACCTTAAACAGATGTAAAAAAATTCTCGAGTTTCAGATAACGGCATTGAAAGCCGTTCAGTAATAGTATATTTCTATATAAATTAGAAATCGATATGCCATAGAAAAGCACGTCCCGGATAATTAATTGCCAATTAGGATTGGATGCTGAAATCTGTACCTTTAGGGGGAAATGAAGCTGTGTCTATTAAATGCGATTGATTTTTCTATATAAATAAGCTAACTGGATACATTTAAATGAAAACAAACAAGAAAATATATTGTAGATGTATAATCTAATCTACTTTATAAAAATCAATGTATGTTTGATCTTATTTTATGCGTTGCCATACCGTTCATGCGATTGCGATCAAACTTTCTCAACTTATTGCTTGCACTTGCGCAAAGGTTATATGCATAGTAAAATAATATTAGGTATATTGTATAAAAATCAACGTTTTTTGATATTTTATGCGCTGCCATACGGTTCACTTTTACAACTTATTGTTGCACTTGCGCAAAAGTTATAAACATAGTACAATTAACTTTCAGTAGGTGGCACGTGTGTCGTACCATAGACAATCGACAAAAGACAAACAGTAAACGTCGAAAGCATTGTGCATCCGAAAGCACTTCGATAAGCACAAACAATTTCTTTCTTTGAGCAGCATTGCAACGCTTGCCAGGTACCGATTAGTAGTCTTGATTTTTCAATGCCTTGTCCACTTTTTGACACATTTTGATACATTATTTTACTGGAATAAGTTGTTAGTGAATCATTAACTATCATGTTTCAATCAATTTTTTCATTTCTGGTCAAACACATAACTTTCTGCGTTGTCAAAAATACCCCTCCAACACCCATTCAATCCTAAAAACAAGACGTAATGAGAGCAATTAGTTAGCCACTAGTCTTGTCTCGGTTCTATCCTTTTGTTCCATACTTTCATCAAAAAATAAATGTTGAACAACTGAACAATAAGCAGCTCTTTCAAAAAACTTTTATTGAGATTACTTCCATTAAAAATTCATATGTTCTACACTGGGAGGTGACATGGGTTCGTTATTCATTTGTCGCTCTTAATTAATAAAAAAAAATGAAAACTAATAGCAAGCATATTTTGTGTAACTTTTGGACGTCAGAAATCATTGACAAAGATAAAAATAACCTAACAAGTATATTGATGAGCTTAATGAACAGTAACAACTTTTGCTGTATAAATAAATATAATATAAGTGTGTTTAATATAACAATTTCACTCTCCAATTTTTAAATAATTGAAGATGGTACGGATGGTCAGCTTCTCCGAATGATAGTGTAAGAGCTCATTTATTTGTAATATTATCGTAGAATAATTATAAAGCTATCGAGATTACAGGTGTACATACATGTATACAATCATTTAAAAATTAATATACTGTCGCAACCAAAAAAATCCACACAGTCTACTCTACGCGAATTTTTCTGTTCGGTAAGTTTTCTCCCGAAAACTGCTTCAAATTTGGAATTTAATCTCGATTACATTTTTCCAAAATTTCGTCACTTTTTACGCGACTAGGTCTAGCTCAGTACTGTTGAAGCTTTCAAATCTCGCTTGTCTTTCAATATGTGGCTATTAGTTTTTTTTACAATCGGAAGAAAAAAAAATGATCGAATACAATAAAATTTGGATGGCTTTAGATATAGGCTCATTATGTTTTTTTCATTTCTAAAATAACCTTATTATATATAAAATTCACTGTCGGAATCGCTTACTCGCTTTGTAATATTTCTTATGTAATTTTGAATAATATTCAATATCAATTATTTCAGTATAAATTCATCAAAAGTATTGCCAGCTTCATATATTGTGCAGAGACGCTTTATTGTGATTGGGAATGTGTATTAATTTCCCCTAGCAACACTGGGAAGTTGCCATAGCGACCAAGATAGCTCATTTTTGGAGGGTCTAAGCCAGGGGTATTACTATAAGACTCGCGTACCTATCGAAAACTTAAATTGATAATAATACTGGTTGTCCAAAGACGATAATTTCGAATAATACCGTATAATAAATAGATCAAAGCGTTTGGGTTTATAGGATTTTTGAAGTAAGTTTATGTAACATTAGCAACGTTGAAAACTGTTTTGAATGTTTTCTTATTAATTTTATTAAATAATCTTATTCACGAAATATATCACAATTTTCACGTAAAGATAACTCTATTAATTACTATGTAATCAGGAGGTAATTTTCAAAAGTGGACAAACCCATTTGTTGAAAAACTGAGAATGTGAGATATTTTCATTACTTTTTCCTCATAAATTAGTGTTTACTATAAATATTTTTAAAACATGTTTTCAACTAAAGAATTACGGATAATGTGTAAACATTTCATGTGAATAAAAAATGTCTCAAAAGTTTAATCTATAACTGGCAGTTGAAAAAAAATATTTTTGAATTGTCCACTTTTGAAAATTACCTCCTGATATAAGACGCTTGATGGAATTTCAATATCAAATTTGAATCGTTTGAATTTTGTGCTTCAGTCAAATACGTGCACTTCTAATGCGTGGAGATGTCTGAAAGATGAAGCCCAGGTAATTATTGTAAACGATCGGGACCGGTTTTGCTCATTGCGAATGTTGTCAACTGGATAAAAAGTAGAAGAGCAGTTTCAAGAGAAGATCTTTATAAGAATATAAGTGGAAGTATTACTTAAATATTGCAATTCCACTAAGAATTTTTCAGTATCCACCATAAAAGTGAACCTTACAGTAATGATATGTGTGGTATGAATAGAACCGATTTCGGTCAGTGATTGAGAAATTTCAGTCGATAAATCTGTTCAAAGGCATGTGTGTTTGTCTTGTTTAAAATCCCTTCCCGCCTTTCCGATCCCAAAGAGCGACGCATAGTGTCAGCGAATTGCTAATCATAAGTCCTGTCCTAGTCCTCGAATCCTTTCCATCCCTACTTACTTCGTAAAAGAGAGGTTGAGCAACTGAGTAACAAGCAGTTCTCGTAGAAAAACATTTGCTGAGATAAGCTCCGTCAGGAGTCCATATTCTCCAAGTAAGTGGCGGGGCATGGGTAAAAAAAAATTGTGTTGATAATATGTTCTTCAAATTCTGTTTTTACAACTGAGATAGTTCGATGTTGCACATTTTAAGTGCCATACTGTTGTACCACGTGTAGTTTTAAATCACCGAAGTAGTTTGTGAAGCCTTAAGATGTTTTGTTCTTGGGGAGGATGCGGAAATAAACCCCTTGAGCTTTTACTATAATTGCGACTGTTTCCCGGTGTAAATTATCTCGAGCGGGGAATATTTTCACACTATCTAAAAAGACGTTGCAAATAGTCTCTCGTTCGGCTCATGATACAAATTCTTTTACCTTCTATACATATGCCTTAAGCAATTTCTTCTTGTTTGAAGTTTACTTTAACAAAAAAATACTGATAAATAAACTAAAAAAATATAAAAGAGCGTAAAGAGAATTTGTTTTGAAATTATACATATTTTATCGATTTCTATACATTTGAGTTCGTAAAATATCGGCTTCGCTCGGACCAGTTTGGGGTTATGTTCACCTCGGCGCGTAAATTCAGACGGGCCAAGTTGAAACAACTTTTTTCAAAATTCAAAAGTCTAGGTCAATTAAAATGGATTTAAAATGAACATTTCAGACTGGCATTGACATTTCACAGCCCCTTTTATATATTGACAGCCCCATTCTCGCCCATTAAAATGTACAAATTCAAGGAAAAAATCTAATTTGCTGTCAAAGAAATGTCAAATACTACCTACACGTAAATAATAAACATTATTTATTAATAATAAAAGCCGGGAGAAGTTCGGTAGAAGACTAATTTATTACATTTTGACTAAATAAATGTCTTCGCCGATAAAAATTCAAACATATTTTCTTTCATATTCGTTTTTATGGCAACTTAATGACCAACAATGCAAAAGGGAATTACAGACCCACAGACATACATACGCCGTTTCGGTTTTATATATAAGATACAATAATATTTAAGCATTTATTAAAAAAGAATTTGTTTAAATGAGTAATAAATGGTAAGTCAATTATTTACAGTAGATTAGTACTTGTAGCCGAGAGGCTATCTGCGCGGAAAAATCAAAGGTGAGCAGGCCAATCCAACAAATGCGCAGTATAATTTTAATCATTGAAAAAAAATTGAGAGGTCATATGCTCTACATTGGGAACGGGCATGGGTCAAAAAAATGAATTTTATTTACGTGTTATAATTTATGCATTTATATTTTGTGCATCTTTTAGGATATTTTAGTTAATCTGTTCGTTAAATTATCAACTATTACAATGCGCGCAAGCCTGGGACTAGTGCGCGGTGGTTTTATAGCTGGAATTTTGGTTAACACCCTTAATGTGATATAATGGTGGATAAGAAAAAGACCAGAATTGTATTAGTTAAAATGACGTTTATAGAACTGGAAAGGGTGAGTAGAGATATATAGTCAATGAATCTGTTGCGCAATCAAAAAGAACAAAAGCTCGTTAAGCAGAAACGAATGATAATAATATCAAGTGTAATATGAGAATTTACCTATCATCATAATCGTCATATATTAAAACAGCAAAAAAAACGTTTGAATATTATCGAAAAATTTAAACAAAAAAGTGAAAATTTTTCATAACATTTTCATAGAGATATCAGATACTCAACGTTAATATTTGCATGAATTGTTGCTGTTTTCTTCCACCACTTCGAATGAGCAGTTTTATGATAAGCAATCAAATTGTTTAGAATTTGTCTTAAGTCATACCTGGTCAAGCTTGAGTAGTTCCTCTGGTGTGTCTGGCAGTTGTCCCAATGTAAGTGGTGGGCTGATGTTCACCTCTTTGCCAAGGGATCTTACGACTTCTTCGCGGTTGTATCGGTCAGCAAACACGCACGATGCTGGTATAAGTCCATGAACCGTGTAAGAGATTGCACGGACAAGTATCCTGTGAAAGAAATGAAAACACTTATGAGAAAAATTGAGTCTATAATTCTACTTTTCGACTTTTCGAGATAAATACTTAAAACTTTTAGTTGGGTTTTTGAGCTTAATTTGTATTTTTCATTTAAAAAAACAGCCCACACAAGCCTGCAACTTAAAATCTGTATGAGCGTCCACATTGCATTATCACTTAGGATAACTCTGTGATTCGTCGAAAGTATGATTGACCAAGCTGTTAAAATTTTGTTTCCAAAGTCGTGAACCGTTTTCTTTTACGTTTTTATATCACATTCATATGATTTTTATACAAATATTTTTTTTCTAGCCATATAGTATGTATGTATGGCCAGAAGAATAATGTGACAGCATTAGTTCAATATTTTCGATGGTTTCGGCGATAATTAATCTCCTTTTTTAAAAAACTGCTGACAAATGAATACTTATTCATAATATGCATAACTTCATATGAATTATTATGCGATGAAGACCGGGAAAATAATTATTCTCTATTACAATAAATTCAACCATAACAAAGTTATCCTCTTTCATTTTATCATGAAAATTAAAACATTAATTATTTTACACAAAGCTCTTCTTTGTTTGCGACATTTGAGAACGTATATGTTTTGTTAAAAGTTTTTACAAATAGTTATTTTTCGGGCATAACAAAGTTACAGTCGAAAATGAAATATAAACAGTTGCAGTTGATGTAACCAAATTATAGCATTGTTCCCATAGAAGCTCGTTTTCAAATAAAGTTTCGCACAATTGGCAAACCTGATAATGAATTCATTACCCTGTCGAGTAATTATAGCAGTGAAATTGCAATACCAAAGCTCCATAACAATGCACTAAATTGTTTGAAAACTGTTCAAAATTCAAAATTATTATTATATATGCTAACTAAACTAACGAAAATTAATTATTTTGTGCATAGTTTTAGGGTATTATTGTGATGAACTTTAGTACTAAATATTGTTGTAGTAATATAGTGGTTACTCAAAGTTTCAATGTTAAATACCGTGGGTAGTCAATGAACGCAATAATTCAAATTTTAGAATAAAAAATACAAATCTATTAAATTTGTACATTTGAAATTATTAAGTCAGCACAAATCATTTGTTTGATAATCTACAGGTTTAAGATTGAGATTATAGAACAATTGATTTACGAAGAACTAATTATTTTCTTTTGTATGTGCTGTTTATTTATTCTAGTAATAAAGAGAGATTTTAGCACTGGGTATGTGTGTTTGATATGTATTTTAGCACATACCCTTACTTGAATACTACATAATTCGTAAATAAATTAAAAAAGAATCATTTGGTGGTTTGAAACCTTGAACATTTAGCAAGGTATAGACTATAGATGCTGAAAACTCAATCGATTAAGCCGACAGAAAAAGTGATAACCACTTTTTTAAAAAATAAATTAATAAAGTAAGATATTAATGGAATGTCGATCATGTTCGTAAATGCTTGTTCTGTTTTAATTTATATGCTCAGTAAAATATCTAACTATGACGCGTGTTACCGCCAAAACCATCGAAAGTATTAAAATAGCCAGTACGGCAAAAAAGGCGCTTTTATATCGTAAATATCTAACTATGGTTAAATTGTATTTATTAAGTCGAAATTTAATTATAATACAGCAAAATATAAATGTATTTGATATAAATTCAGCATAAAACCTTTGTCAGAATCATGATTTTTGATTGTAAATTATTGAAAGATTTAATAAAAAAACCGTTACTTTTATTGTACGTATGTAAATATTTTGCTTTTTTTACCCATTGGAATGATGTTTAATTAACCTCACAAAGATCAATCCAAAAATACAATTCATTTTTAATCTAATTTATAAAAATCAATATTTGTTTGTTAGTTTGTTCGCACCCTATGCCCGGCCATACCGTTCACGCGATCGCAATGAATCTTTGACAAACTTTTGCTTGCACTTGCGCGGAGGTTTTTGGCATTGTAAAATTAGCTTACAGTATGTCTTTTATACATCCTATGGATAGTCATCAGAGGCCTTCCGCGGCGTCGGGATCCATCAGGTTGATAGAAGAGGCAGGCAGGATTCAGGCTCCCCTGGGGAGCTAAGGGACGCCGGGATGACCTGGGAAGATGCGAGGAGGTTGGCGGGAGACAGAGAATCTTGTAGGCACCGTATGTCTTTTTATAGAAAAATCAACGATTTTTTCATATGTTATGCGCTGCCATACCGTTCATTTTGACAACTTACTGTTGCACTCGTGCAAAGGTTATAGTCATAGAAAAAATAACTTTCAGTAGGTGGCTCGTGTGTCGTACCATAGACAATCGGCAAAAGACAAACGGAAAACGGAAAATGTCATCGATACCGATCAATGTTAGTGAAATTAAATCGATTTTTTTTATTTAAAATATTGTGCATCCGAATGCACTTAATAAACACAAACACTTTCTTTCTTCGAGTGGCATTGCAACGCTTACAGGGTACCGACTATTATTAAATAAAGTCGTTATTATGCTGAAGTAATATTTTTGATTATTAAACTTAATTGCAGTTGATTAAATTTCAGCACATACATCGCAGACATGTTTTCAGGGACGTCGCAGATGCAATTAAATATTGATTTCAAAATTTCCTACTGCATACGGATGGAAGTCGTGAGACGAAATTAAACATACTTAAAAGCTATCAACGACGTGCGATAGTGCTCAGAACTTGAAGTACCTGCCTGTTAACTTCATAAACGGCGTTTCCTGCTTAGCAGTGCACCGACAATTAGCACGTACTGGGGAAAATTCAAGACTGAATAGATCAACGATCCTCGAGGATCCCAGAGGATGCGATCAAAAAGGAAGGCAAAAATCCGACATAGTGAAATATTTAGAATATCATTTATGATTTATACTAAAGATACTTGATGGGTTTTCAAATACAATTTAAAACGTTTCAATACTGTGTATTAATTTGTTTATATCCATCGTTGATATCAGACTGTTAATAAATAATTAGTCCAGATGGTCGTCGATGTCTTTCAAATTTTATTATATTATATATAAATGATACAAACTTTTAACTTATTATCAGTTCATGTTTGTACGTCTACATGAAATGCCTGAAGATATTGAACGGTGAATATCGGGACTTAAGTAACAAAAAATCAATTGATTCAATTTATAATATATCCCTAATAACCCATTGGATACGCTGAGGCATAATTTCTTTCTGTCATTTTTTCAAAAGAATTTTGTCATAAATACACAATGTCAAAATCTAAATATGCTAATGGCTTATTTTAAATGTCACAATCTATTTTCCTAAGCCATTTATTCCCTCAGTGAGAAGTTCTGTTTTTTCTAGTTTTTTCAATGATGGCAAGGATGCGAGATTGGAGCTGAGACAGAAATGCTTTTTGACTTATTGATCCTTACTATGTCAGTTTTTTAGATCGGATAGGTAGAGCGTATGATTACATCAAAAGTAAATCGATTGAAAATTTAATTCACAAAACTGACCGTTACGTTATACTAAACTCGTAAAAACGGCATCATTTTAAAATTGTTAACATGTTAGATATGGTAGGGTCACGCGTTGGAATATTCTCAATATTACGTGCCATTTATTTCAATAGGTGATATGAAAGCGTCTTATAGAGCCATCGGCTACTATTTATTCATGGTATAAGAGACACAGTTAAAAATGTTGGTACATGATGAAATTGGCAAATGACTCAATATATGACTTTAGCGAACACAAGCAAAACTACCACCATAATTTATATGTACACTAATATTGCTACCCGGCGTCGCTCGGACTAAGCGACCAATAATTATTTAATGTTATATCATTCGACATAATTATATCACAAAATCTAACATCCAAAATAGAGTTAAAATAAAATCACAAACATTATTTAATTATATTATAAAGACTTAACTATCGTTTTTAATACAAAAATAATTACTGTGCGGGCTGTATTTTTATTCAATATACAGAACCACATTTCTTAATCACATGTGGCACATAATTTTTTTTGATTATTTTAACTCAGGTTTCATAAATTACTCAGTTTTTCTCCTGCAGAAAAACAATCCATGTGACTACTGTATTGATCTTAATTGTTTTTCCTAACGTACTTACTGTTACAAATGATGAAATGAAATAATAGTGCACCTCCCTCTCTAGTGGTGTAATTTTTTTACAATTGTCTCAATTTTTACATGGATGATTTGTTTTACTACTTTATCACCATTTTATCATTATTTAGCCAAACTATCAAAATTTGCATTATTGTCATCGTCATCGCAGGAGAAACAGTATGTAAGATTTAATATAAAACTGTTTAATAGAGATTTTTCATTTCAGATTCGTAGCTTAAAAACAATATTGAAAAAAACAGCCCTTTTTTAGCGTGCTCTGCGGCTGTTACATGTTATAAAGTGTGACGTATCTCTGAGATTAACAACTACACATCTTCTTTTAATTCAGCTCAGAGAGATTCGCAATGTACACAAATCGTAAAAAGTTTCCTGAACCCAAGTTAAACAACCGTAGGCGTCCGCCAGTTGCGTGGGATTTCCCACGATTAGCGTCTAAGTGGGCCTACGCACCGGAAAGGTTACCTCGCATTTTTATTCGTAGCTTCTAACGTAGTTAATTTATAATTAGATGAAAAAACATTGTGAAATAAAAAAAAGATTGTTTTTTTTTCAAAATGATCTGTTTTTCGTTTTTGCACGATTTCAAGTGAAATATAATAATTGGTTTGAAATTATAATGTGGATTTAGCTAGTTGTGAAAAATGACACTACTGATGATAATTCTTGCGATAAGTGAAACTGGTCCATATCTTTATGAAATTATATGTGGTCACATGTGGAAATTATATGTGGTCCATGTGGTACAAAACAGGTCTTTTCTTTGTTTGAAATAATGTCATTCCACCAAGAAGTGACAGTTGATGACTAGAAGTGATAAAACGGTAAGAAAAATAACAATGTATTTTAATTCTACATCATTTTTTTATTTCTACATAATTATTTCATAAATTTTAATTCCACATAAACATTTATGTAGAATTAAAAAACATTGTTATTTTTCTTACCGTATTATAATGGAGTTCTACCAAGTAAATGCCTACTCAATCAATAAAATGATAATATTATTGTTGAGATAACCTAAACTGTAAATTAAAAAAACGTCAACTCTTAAAGGCATGTATAGGATTTTTAAAAATAGAATCCGTCTTAATCTGAGTAATATTGTACATATATAAACAGATTTTGTGGAAGAAAATTGATAAATTGAATTTCAACTTTTGTTTGAATGAATTTATCATCGTCGCTACAACTAATGGGGTGTGGTTTTTGATAAAATTTGCCTTGGCTTTCGTACATTCTGTTTCGTCCTTCAGTCTGAATCATCCTGAATCCACATCAACTTTGCTCATACGTTTCCAGAAGCTCAAATGTCAGTTGTAGAAGGAAAAGGGTGTTTTCCATCCTTTTAACAACACGTGCCTAGAATAATCAAAGAATTGAATAACTTGCTAGATTTATTTTCTTAACAAAGTATTCAGTGGTGACTTTGAGTGGTGAGTTAATTTGGATTAAATTAGGTTTTTTTTCCATAAATTTAATAAAATATTAATAGCAAACAAAAATGATTTTTTTATCCGTAAATCTAAGAAGAATATTATTACTTATTGAAAGAATTGACATTTCTTCAGCAAATTTAAAACGCAAATTCTAATAAAATATTCAAATAATTAAATATTACTTTCAAATAATTATCTAGAAACTTTTACATCCAATTTGGGTCTGGATCTTTATTTCATTCATCTGTCAACATGTGGTTCTCTATTGACGGTGATTCCAGGAAGCGTATCAAACTGAAATGGACTTTTAAACTCAATAATATACATATGTATGGTCACAGATTTCGTACCAAATATTAACCTTTTTATAAACCTCTTTTGCTTATTTCAAACATATAATTAAGATAATATGACTACCAAAAATCACTGATTGACACCTCTAGTTTCAATATATGAACATAATAATAACATTTCAATAAACAATAAGGGAATGGCAATATATACTAGATACCAAAATACTACTGCCGTAACGGTACGGCGACACTGCTCAAAGGGTTAATAAAGGCATGTTTTACAAATTTTGACATAAAATTTTAACATAAAATATTCTTGAAAAAAACAGGCGTAGTTAAGATACAATTCATGGTAAAAATAAAACCATGGCAAACTTATGCAAGTCTTGTAAAAATAAGCTCTCAGAAGTATGTACTTTAGAGAATGTGTATTTTTAGAGTTGTTGAATATTGAATACCGTAGCTCTTTCACATACTCTACAATTTAGGCGCAGAACCTTTATACTGTTCTACAAATAAACACTACCCTAAAATGGTTGAATTTGGTTCAAATAATATGTCTTTGTGAAGGGGTGTAGTTGTTTTATTTTAGCAAATCACTTTCTTTAAGCGTAGTGCAAATATGATGTAATTATTTCAGAAAAGAAAAATACATTTTCCTTGGCATTTAAGAGTCACGAAGAACATAAGAAGCTTATACCTCATTGATTTATTAAATATTACATTTTTTATTATGTTTTTCTATTGAAAACTTAAGTTGGCTATGCTTTTCAATTATATTGGCTGCTTTACGGTGACGTCTCTAATGAGTGTTTAAACTCTATTAAACGAATTTTGTACTTTCTCATTAGTTTTCTCGCCAACGATCGGGGCTTAGTCTTTCAGCATCTTCAGGCATTTCAAGTTCAAGAATGAACTTGAACTGACAAAAAGTGACAAACACATAGAAAAGAACAAAATTTAAACGATTCAAATTTGATATTGAAATTCAATAAGGCAACTTCAGTTGAAATCCTAAATTATTTGAACGATTTTAAAAAATCTTTAAAGATATAAAAGAAGTACATAGTTTTCCTTTTGATACTCTTTTCTTTTTTGGTTGATTGTCTTGTAATGTCCCACTGATAATTCTTAAAAATCTCTACTCGGGTCAGTAATAGAAAATCATTTTAAATAGTCTATTTCTTTATTATTGATCGGATGGGCATTCACTTGGTAGAAATCTATTATAACACGGCGAAAAAACAGCAATGTATTATAGTTATACAAATATTATAAGTTAGATATTTCGGCTTAAGATCTCGTCACAACCTTCCATTACTATTTTTTCATAAATTGATATTTCTTTTTTGCTTTGAAAAAAGTATGCGTTAGATGTTAGATACTATATATTTGAGTTAAAAATACAGTAGAACCTCGATTATCCGGACTAATTGGGGATGAAGAAAGTCCAGATAAGGACAAATCCGGATAATCGAAAAAATCATAATTGACCGGAAAAGACAAGTATATTCATTATAAATCATTTTTATTTCTTTATACATGGTTTTAATAATACAATATTTTTTATTAAAAAAATCAATTATCAATTTATGATTAAAGCTAGCTTTTCTTTTCGATGCTGCCAAACCACGAATACTTTTAAGAAACATAAGTTGTCTTGAATAGCACTCTTCTTGAGTCTCATTAAACAATTGGTAATCTTCAAGATTTTTTTATATCCGAGATCGTTGACGTTCCGACACCATATTTATTAGACAAAACGTCCCGATTCACCCCGTTTTAAAGCACCAATTTTATCCAATTTGTCTTTTAATGAAACTACGACACGTTTTCTCTTCGTTGACATATCGGTAATATTAAAAATAAATATGAAAATCGTGATCAATTCTTCAAGAAACAAACGTTCAATGCGCATCGAATTTGGACGATGACTAACCCATATTTTACACAGTACTTATTGTTAGAACAAATGCAACGATCAAAATATTAAGACTGCATTCCATCACGTACGTAAACAGTGGACGCAATTCGCCACGTGCATAACAGCAAATTTGTAATATTTTTGTTTATTTTGACCAATTCGGATAATCGAGGTTTTACTGTATTAAACAGTAACATTATATCTAATTCGCTTGCTCAATATAAATACAAGTGTAGTAGGTAATGTATCACAGAATAAAAGCTCGTCATGTCATCGCTTCAGAATATATGTAGATGCACGATCTTAAAATATCCGACACACAAAGCGATAAACCAAGAAACGGTACATTCTATAGAAAACTGACAGCTTGTGGTTGTACAATAACGATGTAAGATTATTATTTCGTTACATGATCAGCACGTCGTTCAAATAGCGTATATATTCTAAACAAACGTTGTCAGAGAACAGTCGCTTGTTAATATAACATGCAGTTTATGTACAGTAAGATTGTTTGAAATCCAGTTTCGCTGTACCAAGCGAATGCCGAGTCATAACTTTGCCATAATATCACGAAACGGTTTACAATGCTTATTTAATAGATATAGTTTTCTGGTAAAGCAAACTGGCAACCGAATAGTTATGATGAATATCGAATAATATCGCATGAGATAAGATTTACGTTCGCCGAAGAAATATATAACATTAAATTGTATTAAAAATAATAAAACATTTTTAGTACTTTTTCCACATAAAATGTATTAGATCAGAACCGGTTTCGCTCATGGCGAGCATTGTCAACTGATCAGTTGACAATGCTCGCCATATTATAATTTTGTTCGTTGTATTATATGTACTATTTTTATTATAGTGCCTTCCCACCAAGTATTGACAGTGAACACCTTAAAAGTGATTAAATTGTTTAATTACAGCGTTATTTGTGTTTCAATTTTTTGACGGTTTGGTTGCATGCCCTTAGTTTTAAAAAAAGATAATACGATTATTATAAAAGATAATCTTTTGAATTATGACTATTTGGATGTCTTATAAATTTGATCAGCTGCAATTAACACGGTTCGTATTGAATTGAGGATGTTTTCTCGTTTGCTGTCGATATTTGATTTTTTTGAAAGGATGCGATTTCGCAGTTGAATCAAATTGCTGATATACAATTCAGGCCATCTCTACAATACATTATTGGCCAAATTTACTCTTTGATCCGAATATAAAATCATCACAACGTTCCGTAAACGCAAACTATTTGTTTTCCTAGAATTAAAGCCATACGATGAATCCACAGAAACAAAAATATTCATATGATTACCACCAGTAAAATTAAAGGAAACAAATAAGAGGTGAAGTTTCTCTTAAGGCAAGAGATCAGGTTAAAGGGTCTACGTAATAAAGTGTTTTATTTGAAAATCTCTGACAAAAATAAATCTTTGAACAATCCTTAAATTCCAAATTCGTCAAGAATTAAATTTTGCATTAAATTAAGTTGGTATATTACAGTGACTAAAGATTAAGAATCTCTCAGTTAAACAGATGCAGTAGTGGCTTTTAAAACTAATAAAATAACATAATTTTTCATGCAAACAATAGGTTTTTTTGATGACAAGAATTCGAACTACTGGCTGAGTATACACTTATATAAACACATCGATACTAGCACACGAGAATTCTACTTTGAATTCTTATATATTTCGAGGTTTAGAGATAGCTTATTTATGGTAAGCGAATTTTATTTCATAGATTGCACGTTGGGGTTAACCGATATCAAATGGCCGGGCTCTTTACCCTTGCAAATGGTAATCAGTATTTGTTAAACAGACATTCCGACACAATAAAATATTCAAAAGTCGAAATGATAAAACCGTTACAGCATAAGAAGAAAATTGGTTCACTCTCGTTTCATGCATAATGCATAAAACACATTTGAAAGCAATCCGATCCCTTAGCGAAGCATAAAATACAAAATCATGACTGGTGGAAATCTTCCCGACATTGTTGGCAATCGTAAAAGATTGATAAAAATTGCGCAGTGTTTTTTTTTCTTCACCAAACCAAGCGAAAATGTAAATCTTTGATATATTATCTCGATACAATCAGAAGAATAAATTTATGTATTGTTTTTGTTTGTAATGTGAGGTATTTATTTGCATTTTATTTTATAATTCAAATATAAATGAAACGCCCTACTTAACCAAAGCTCGTGTCTGAATATCAACGGAAGGCTTTTATCAAAAGCTTCTCGAATTTTAGTCAGGGGAAGATATAACGATGGTGTTCGTATTTATTTTTTTAGTTGGAATACAGGTGAAAGCATTAAACTAGCCGCAAATTATATGTATTTCCTGATTCATTTTCTTTACTACATTAGGTCCTTGGTTTAATCTTTCAGCCGAGTTCTGTAGCTCACGGGTTAAAAGCCAGTGCGGAGAGTTTGATAAATTGAATTCTCAATAGATTATTAGACTTCTATTCGAAGGCATCCGTCATGAATGTCTGTGATATCTAAGATTCTCTCTAACACCCATCCAATCCTTAACACGGGATTATTTAAAAACTGGTTCGTGTCCTTCGATTCCTACTTTAATCGAAAAAAAGGGGTCAAGAAAAATGAAAGAGTTGAAAAAACGTTTCTCAATACATTTATGACATGTTCTGAATCAAGATAATTGATTAAAATGTCGTATTTTTTTCGATAACATACACGTTTATAACTAAGCCCAAAGGTAAAACATATTTCTCGTTGAAATAGAATAATAATTTCTCGTAACATTTTATTTGACGTTGTCAAATAGAATTTGGAAAAGATTTTCAAATGTCAACGCGAATGTCAGAAACAAAGTTTTCCCGCCGTTTAAATGAAGGATATGGCATGGAACATATCAAGATTACCAACCCGGAAGGATGTCTGTGACATTAACTTGATTTGATTGTAATAATAATGCGCCTCCTGCTTTGTAGACATCGTTTATAAAGGCAAATCTAGAATATGATATATACTGTGAATAGAATAATAGAGATTGAAGAAAGCTATCGAAAATTCATCAGTTTTGAATTGAAATAAATTAACAACGATCATTTTTTTAGGCCTACATTCGGTGAAAGTAGGATGATATAAAGCAGTTGTTCTCACTTATAATTGTCCTGTAGCCACATGGTATACATTAGCGGTATGTTTGGTTGCCACACCAAATTTTTGTTTTGAGTTTTTTTGTGCTGGAGTTTTGTCAAATAGACCTAAAAATGTATGAAAATTCACTATTGGTGTTAAATGCATCTGAAATATTTAATTTTCAGAGTCTTTGTTGACAAATTGACAGTAAAACCACATTTTTTTAAATATCAATATTTACTCTGAAGCTCTTGATGGCCGCACATGAGAACTGCAGGCTTAGAGTCACGATTATCTAAATAAGTTAAACTTATAATTATTTTATTAATCACACGATATTAATAGTGAGTACGTGGTGCAGTGGTCAACGTCGTTGGCTTCCCTTGCATTTTTTCAGTCGATTTATCGATTCTGTTCGAAGGCATGGCGTTTGAGTTGTCTAAGAATTCCTTCCTACTCATCTTATCTTACACGTGGAGCCATAGCACGAAAAACTAGCTGACCACGAGTCATATCCTAGCCTTACCTATTCTATCTTTATTCTCATAGAAACAATAAGAGCTTGAGAGAATTAGTAAAAAGTAGTTTTCGTAGACAAAAAAACATTGAGATACGTCCATTCAGATGTCATTTGCAGTAAAATGGGATGGGAGTGGCTCGCTCATCACTTACAGTTGAAAAGAGAAATTGGATTCTTCATTCTGTCATATTTATGCTAAGCATTAAAGTGTGTCTATGTTATAAATATATACTAGTATTATATGTTATAAATATATACTATATTATAAATAAACACTACAACACATGTCACGACTAAAAACACAACCAAAGTAACCGAGTTATCAATATTCATTTAATATGTAAAGTTCATCGTAAATAGTATAAGATAATTTTATTGCAGTAAAAGACTCTAATGTTAAGCTTTTAACACTTGCTTAGCCATGCAGTAGCAATTTAAATTGGTTATTGATTAATTAAAAGTGAAACTGATGGTCAAATTAGGTTACTTCACATTTTTTTTAAGATGGTGTGTTTATTGGTTTAGAAGTAATGTTTGTAGTTAACTTAAGTGAATTAAATTGATATAAGCAAGCACTATTAAATAATAATTTTTATTAAAGCAAAGGTAGACAATTAGTTAAAGGAAAATGAAAAAAGATAAAGGGACAAGGTCTGAGAAAACATTTCAAGGCTATATGGAATTTAAGACCAAGAAGTTAGTTAAAAATGAAACGAGTTATTTATAAAATTACGTGTTGACACAGAACACGTTTTCTTGAAAGGAAAATAGGATAATATATAGCGCATAGTATAAACTTTCGATTTAAAGCACACTGGCTGGGAAATTGTTAAAAAACAATGACATATATTTATGTCTGCATTAAAATAAAATTACGACGGTGTGTGTTGTAAGAATTTAAGGGACGAAATAAATATAGCAAACTGATGTCATTTAAAATGATTTTCTTACTTTGTAAAGAAAATACCTTTTTAGTCTAAAACGTTTTTCCGGATTGAGATATAAAAGTAATTGGAATATTTCAAGCTGAATTGCGGCATTGAAAATGAAAACATAATATTGAAAACTCTAAAGAATATCACTTAACCAAAACGTTTATGCCTGGCGTTGCCTTTGGTTAGGCGGTACAAAAAAGTACCGCAATGTCAAGATAATTAATTATGGTACACGCAAGTGCTAATTACCAGCGGCTGCTTAAATATTACACCGAAAGTTTAGGCCTCCGCTCTAATATTCTGTCCCGAACAGCTTTCGCAAAGCGTCGGACAAGGAAAACCAAATTGGCGAAAAAATTATAATGCTATTTTACATGGGGGCAAAGCTCCAGCTCAATTAAGTGAAAAAATATTTATCATTTTAAAAATTCAATGGAAAAATTAGACGTAAAATTACAATATAAAAGTAAAAGCTTTATTTTAACGTTTTTTTTTTAAATTTCAAAACGTATAAATTTGATGAATAGCATACTTATAAATTGCAAGTGGTTAAAATATTCCCAGTGGTTGGTCTTAATATTTGGAAGGGAAAACAACCAATGTTATAATTTCAACTATAATTCATAAAAAAATAGTACTCGTCTGGGTACACTCATGTCTATGGGAATATGTTGAAATCCGAAAAAATTCCGTTCAAAATCGTTAAAGCTCTTCCTAGTGGCATCTCCATTGGCAGGCTGGTTCTACTCCTTGGAAGAACGCACACCTCATGTTCATGATTCCTCAAAATATTATCAGTGACATTCAATTTAACATTTTCAAGAATGGTAGAATTCTTATTTTGGTATCGGATAAGCCGAAAGAAATATATGGTCAGGTAAATAGCCATTCAAATAAGTGAAGTGAGCCGGAGAGAAAATCGGTTGGATAAAGCCATGAGTATTCTCAAATAGAATATATTTCGCACCTCTCGGGGCCCAAATAATCGATCTACCCTCAAGTCGGCTTCAAACTGCAAAATGAACTTCGCATTATGCAAATTATATAAAGTATGATGTACGTAAACGACATTCGTTTGTTTTTTTAGTAAATTTATCTAAACATACGAAAAAAGAATTACACACGTCGGTCTTTGTTTTACAAATAAGATTCAATGAAATCTTCTTCTTATAGTCAAATACAATTGTTAGAAATAAATAATTTTATATAATTAGTGCCCTCCTTATACTAATGGTTGCTTACACTTTTACTAACAACGTGTATTTATTTTAACATTACTCCTTAGTGGAGAGGATATTGAGTAATTATGATAAGTTTTCTTTTATAAAATTCTGTTGAAATGCTTCATTGCTTTACACTGAGAGCGAAAATTACATGGCTAATATGCGTGGGGAAACCAAAACAAAATCGAAATATCGAATGTGGTGATTAAAATACCAATTTGAATTTCACGAGCATACCGATAGTAGGTATTTAACTATTTTCACAAAAAAAAAATCCTTTTTGTTTTTAGCTTCGAAATTTTAAGCTTGGAATTTTTGCAGGAATAATTCCCGGAAACTTTTAGCGCACCGAAAATATTTCGTTCAACGGCATAGGTATACATAGATAAAAATCCCGAAATTAATCAAAACATCGTTTCATTAGAAATACGGCTGTTTCCGATGAAAAAAAACTTCGAGTTTTTATTAGAGCTTTTAGTATTTCAAATGTATTCGCCGAATGATTACTCTAATAATATTTTTTTTTTTGGAACTTATTGGATAATATTGGAAAACGTATCGTATAACAGGGCATAAAAGGTGAATATATCAAAAATTATTATTTTGGAATCAGGAATACCTTTGCAGTCTTGTTAATTTAACGTGAATTAAAAATAAAAAAAATACTATATATGTAGTGTTTTATTTTTTATTATGTAATCAAACAGCCAAGAGTAGAAAAAACCTAAAGCTTTATTGGTGGTGCCTTAGTTTTAATTTTTCGTACATAATAATGTGTATACGTTTGTGTGTGCATATAATTGAAGCTTTATTAAAGCTTGATTAATACGGTTTTACTTTGCGAGAAACTTCTAGCCCCCTGTATAAATACGATAATGACTCATTTAGTTCTCTGGAAATTTGAGAACCTTTGATAATGCTGATAGATATAATTAACTTGTTAATTGGTTAATATAAGTTAGTTAAAAAATATTAAAACTAATCATCACTAAGCAATGTTAACATACACTATTAGGTCTTTACTAAATAATATTATATTTTTAGAGTCAGCTGAAATCACAATGCTAGCAAGTAATTAGATGAAAATTTGATGGTTGATAGATATGTTTTAAAAGAATATACGGTTTTTGCAACATATTACACAAGTTATAAGATGTGGTTACTTCATAGATTTTTACCCAAACGGGTCGTCAATGGTCTGAAACCTTAACGTTATCTTTAACCCAATGATCTGACAATTGATTTGAAGATTCGTTTGAAGGAATTGAATGACTGTGACCCTTTCTATTTTCATTTTAGTATACTGAGAAAGAGACAAATGGATAGTGATAAACTTTTGAGTTGTTCACTGCCAATTCTTGGTGGAATGGCATTATAGTAAAAATAATTACACATTTTTAGTACTTATTCCTAGGACTGTGGAGTCGTTAAAAAATCACTAATCCAACTGCGCCTCTAACATTGACCAAAAACACTAATATGACTAAAAAACGTTTAATTTCGTCACGTTTTTTCCTATCTTACACAAAAATAATATAAAATACATGGAATTACAGCAAGCGCAAATGCGACATGCATTTGAAAAATTACACAAAAATTTAAAAGATAAGAAACAGAACAGAAACATAATATTTACATAAGAAGAAAAAAAAATAAACAAAGCATCAAGTTCACTGCCGAAGATATCCACATCAACAGGCAGCGCATTTATCAGCAGAATAGCCCTTGCAACTGGAGATTCAAAATACCTACGTGACAATCAAGTTTTGACATACTTCATATTCATACTAATACAATGACAGCTGACAGTTTATAATATTAACTGACCATTTTTATTTTTCACTGACGATTTATTTTTTTCAGTGACCAAAACTTGAATTATGTATGTAGATACTGACCCATTAAATACACGCCGCAAAAAAAATAGTATATTGAGGAATGCAAAGGATTAAATAATTTCGTTATAAATGTAAACTTTCATATCGATCATCATTATAAATTTATTTCGTATTAAAGTGAGTGATTTCTCAATCATTGATTGATATCCTGCTAGTACCGCGCGATAGAAAATGTTTGACATATTGCGGTCTCCCTGCGGACACGTCTGTGAGAGTTGGAACTGGAAACTTATCACTTTCGCTCCGAGTCCCTTGGGCATATTACTGCCATTAGCGTATTTTTGCAACACACCACACTCAACTGCCTGGCGTTTACGTTTTATATCTAAAACTTTGATAAAACGCCAAGACTTTGCGAATCTACAGTACGCTGCAGAAGTAATGTTTTAATAAATATCGCTAGATAAAATACTCCAACCAAGTCTGGCTAGTGAAGATTTTTTACGATTTAATAGTTTTATCGTTGAGGGAGTGCTTTTGAAAACTACGTTGGTAATTTTTTATTTCCCGGGAGACGGTGGTGTTAATTTTTTGTCGTCAGTGTTTTAGATTTAATAAGTAATAAAATCAGTTTTAAGAAAATTGGCTCTTATTTCAAGAAAACAAATAAGCAAACCCACAAAATTGATACTTTTATTGAACGAATTTCTACTCGCTACTGCTGCACGCAACACTCTTTTAACTATTAACCATCAAAATAATGTGGCTAAGACTTCAAATAAACTTATCACTCTTATTACAACATACGTCTCTCATTCAAATTAAAAGGGTGTTGCTTGATGTGAAAATCCCAGACGCTAACTATTTTTTGACATAAATATAAATCAAGTTCAATCAATTGGACTAGTAATTGCATAGGTAATATTTTTATCTATTGCCGTAGACTATTTTTTAAAATATTTAGAATGCCGTTTGAAAAGTTTGGGAATCACTGTTTTGAATAAAACATCGTAAGAAAGTGATTATTGAGTTCATATTATGGGAATGCCTTCTAATTTAAAATGTTTATGCCGAATCCGGGTCTTAAGTAACAAATGTCAAAAAAATAAAACCATTTAAAAACATAACCTTTACATTTTTTTTGACATAAATGTTGTGTATGACAAAGCAAAAGAGAAGTTACAAAAAAAATGGTAAAATTACCACTTATATATCATGGAACTGTTAAAATGTGTGTTTTACTTTCAATCAAACAAATGGAATAATAAACACATTGGAAAAACATCCATTAAAAGCTTTACACATGCAGATGTCCGATGAAGAAATAATTCATTGGGCACTACAGCAGAAAAAATAAAAGCTGTTTTTCAAAGGCTGAATTATTGCCTAGTTCACCGAACACCCTGTGCATTACATGGGTCCATTTACGCAGCGTATCGTATCGCCTCATAGTGGTACCGTATCGCGTTGCTTACGTTCAATATAATATGTAATATATGATTTCGAATATTTGCCAAAAAGGTTTTCTTTGGAATGGTTTACGTTTGTACGGAACATCGTCGATTCTAATATAGTATAGCTGGAATAAATTACACCGAACGCACAATGTCCATAGTAACCATATTGAATGGATACTTTGTGTAATTTGACTAGTGACCAACATTGCTTACAACTAGAGACTCCAATTACTCGACATCTAAACTACTCTCAAGTAGTAAAATTTTAAAATACTCGAGTACTCGAGTATACTCGAGTAGTTTCAGATGTTCTAAAATATATATTATTAATTTGAATTTATGTATATTAACAAAAAATAAATAATTAAAGAAGCTCATTTAATTTCATTAATTCATTAATTTTAATGTATACAACATATATTTCAGCAATATTATAGAAATAGACGTCTCAAATTTTAAATTAGTTAAGTTTTGTTTTTAGAATTCCCGCAGTAGAAAAACCCTCGACGATTATTACTTAAACGAGTATTACTCGAGTATTTAAAAAAATACTCGAGTAATACTCGAGTATCGAGTACTCGATACTCGAATTGGAGTCTCTACTTACTTCACATGTCATAATCGTTAGCAATGTTTTGAATACGCCTTTTTATGAATTATAAAGAAATATGGATTGAAGAGGCGTATCAATGTTTCCCGGATGTGTCTTGGATGCTTGTGATAAAATCAACAAACACCATCCCATTGAATTTTTCAGTTTCTAGCATACCATGGCAGGTTGAATGCAAAACTCTTCGCGCTGGGCAAGTTGGTTTTAAGGCCGGATTGTATTTGCGGACACGCCCACCAGGACGCTTATCACGTTCTATGGAATTGTCCTCAAATAAATTCCAAACGAGCAGAACTGCTAACGCTGTCTTGCTAAAATTTAATTAATTAATCGACATACTCTCGATTCTTCACTGCATACAGTAAATAAATTCATTTAACTCGACGGGTTCTCAGTATACGAATTATTCACAGGATATTTAGTATCAAATTTATTTCAGTGGCTGACCTAGTCACCCTAATTTAATTTACTAATTTATTTTCTATTTTAAAGCTCACTAGTGCATGGCTAAAAACCAGTCCCGTGCAGATCTGTTCGGACCATGAATGTGAAGGGTAAAATCTTTTTCTATGTCAATAGCGTTGTGAAAGGCGGCCATGAAACATTGGCTGCATATAAATAACGGTTTGTAGTGAGAAAAACCAGATGTATGTGATAGCTGTACGTTTTAATAAGTCATATCTAAAAATGTATAGCATTTTTCATTTTTTTAAATTATGTTGCTTGATATTATGAAATATTTCCTGTTTTTTACAAGTGACTCAATATACTATATTGGCATTTGGAAAAATGTGGCATTTGACTAAATGATAATATATTGTATCAATGTATTTAAATAATAACCTTCGAATAGATCAACCCATAAACGACATTAAATTATACTGTGTATTCACATAAAATCAACAATTGAATATATTTATTGAACAAACTAATGAGCATTTATGTTACATAAATAAATATATGATATTCGTTTCAAAGCGAATACTGATAATTAATCTAGTTGAATTAATAATTTAACAAAACAGTTAGTTTTCGGATAACTTTAGTTGAATAATATTATTTGGCTGTGCTTAAAAACAACAAGTATTGTTGGTAATCTAATTTTCTTAAATTGCAAGAATTTTTGAATCAAAGTGAAAACTTTAATAGTCACTATTTTTTCTATTATATAACATGTATGTTTACAAGTTAATACAAATAACATGAAACAAGTTTGATTATTCCACGTATTGTACTACTAGCTGTGACACGTGTTTCGCCTAAAATAAAATTACAAAATGGAACTTGGGATTTTTCCTTTTTACGGGAAGCAAGGAAGGGGTTATAGAATCAAAACAAAGCTTAATACAAATTCAAGAAATACGCTCTATTATTGTATCCATAATTTTTTTAAAAAGACAAGAGAAAATTTATCGTTACTTATATATATTCTGAATAAAAATTAAACTGTTCAAATATGACATTCAATGTAATCTTTATCAAACCTGTTAAATGTGCTTAAAAAAAATCTAACAACCATCTGACTAATTTTTTATATTACTTAAAGTAAACCTCTTATTTATCGACTATAAAATTATCCATTCATCTTAAGTATAAATATATATTTCTTTATAACGCACCTTGAATCAATAGAAATCCTAAGCGTTTCGCTAATATTAATTAATCAAAGTGGCAGAGACTATTTAACGCAGACATTTTCTACTAATGATGCATGAAAAAATATTTCCATTAATGAGTTTTTAAAGAACAGGGAAACATAAAACCGAGGATTGCCATCAATCGAAAGCGTATTCCGCTATGAATTTAATGAAAAAGAACGGGAAAAATTTCCACCACCCGAATGTATAATTTATTAATTTAAAAGTCATTAAAATATACATATTGTTTTTTTTAATACATTTTAATGGTTTATCAAGAGAGTTGATAAATAAAAAGTCATACAATATTATAGGTTAAGTAAAAAGCTCCGGCATCGAACAAAATCTCAAGCGCACGGTCTCGAGCGACATAACCAATTAGTTAACGCTTTTCTATACGGGTATAACGTATATATGTGTATATTACATGAAGTCAGATATCTAGTAACCACCCAGCAAGGCAACTGTCACACAGAGCTTTATTTACGTATTGTAACACGGTCCACGCATTCTAGGGGATGCTGCGGTTAGTGAAAGGAATAATATCTTAGGCTGAACAACATAATGTGTTTATATTTTAAAAGGGGTAAAAAAATTCATGCTTCATACCTTGGTTGTCTGTATTTTTTTTACGGATGCAAGACGATGGATAAAATAGCCAAATAAATGCCCGACTGACTTTTTTACTACAACCAATTATTCATTGCTAAGCTTTTCTCCGCAATTAAGATTGATAAAGATTAATAGGCCCCTTTTTACCACTTCGGCTACTACTGGGTATGCAATGATCCACTAATCACCAATTAGCATTATGTTTTGACTGAGTAATAAATACAATTTTCGTAACGACAGTGAAAGATAAAATTCTTTGTCTCAATTGATTTTTTTAAACCATGTCCGCTCAAAACGTGGAGAATATGGAATCTTCACGGAGTTTATCTCAACATGTGTTTTTTTCTACAAAATCTGCTTGATACACAATTGCTTAGCCCCTCTTTTTCGAAGAGATTACTGATTGAGAAGATACGGAGACTAAGTCAGGACTAGTGGTTAGCTTATCGTTCTCACTACGCGCTGGTTTTGGGATCGGGAGGGTGCTTAAGGATGTTAAACATAGTTTCAAACAGGATCGACAAATCGACTGAAAAAATTTGAGACAGTAAAATGTTATGAGATAAAATTTGATTGATAGTTTACTATCATTATGATAAACATATTGATTTGAAAATCAATATTCGTTAATTCAATCAATAAAATCATTGTTTTTTTTTATTCAAAACACTTTGATTTTTTTTAAATACATATAATGTTTAAATAGCAAAAAGTATCAGATTGCTCGCCACTGCTTACATTATTTCCAATAAAAGGGTTAAACCCAACCCTACCTGATTGATTGAATCTCATAAGTTTATATTTTTTAATGCTTACGTCATTAATAGTTATAATTATTTATTTGTTTGCTTTTTTTTGATTCTATAATACCCCTCCTTGCTTCCCATAAAAAGGAAGAATCCCAAACTCCATTTTGTAATTTTATCATTTTAAAATATTAAAATCAATCTTGCTTCATTACTCAATTAAGCAAATTTTGCGACAGTAAGTCCGAAGATTCCCCTAAAAGAGGCAAACACGTGTCACAATTAGTAGTACAATACGTGGAATAATCAAAATTATTTAAAAATTTATATTAAGTATCATATTATTTACGCAAAGCAGAGCAACGCAAGCTTCGCCTGAATTGAATGATTTCTGTGCATGGACAAATATCTCCTTTAGATTAATTGCAAATGGCATCGGTAGGAGCAAGGCAGGATAAGTGATTTGGTCTCCAGGTACAAACTGGTTGTCGTCCTTTGTCAGCTGAGCGTAATTATTTTGTCAGCCATAGGGCCCGGCTCTGTCACACACGTCACATCACAATCGCCCCTCATCCCAATTAGTGGATTGCATTTCAACTCGAAACTGTTGATAGTAACGTTGAAACCTACTTACTTATAATGTGTACGTGTATTTTAAGCCAATTATTGCAGAGTGCAAGCAAAAATTATTTATTAGACTTAAAAACCATCTTGAAAAATAATTACTAAGTGCTGCTTGAAAATTTATTAACCGATATCAGAGTTTTTCAATATTAATCACCCCATGTTAACATGATATTTTAAATAAAATCATAAGTATTGCGTCATTCAGGTACTGGAGCTCATTTTATTTCATTGAAAACTCGAAGAGAAATGCACTTGGCCATATACTTATTTTGGCTTATCCGAGGTCAAAATGAGAATAACAGCATTTTTCAAAATATGATGTTGAATGTTCTTGATTTTTTTTGAGGAGACGTGAATATGAGTTGGTTGTTGGTGGCAGCGGTGGAAGCTCATTTCAATTTAAAATCATACTAATAACCTTGTTATTCCACGTATTGTGTAACAATTGGCGACACGTGTTTCATTCACCTCATTGAGAAGAATCTTCCTAGAATTCACTTTTAAGGTATTCACTGTCAATACTTGGTGGAATGGCATAATAATAAAAATAATAACACTCGTGTTCAGTTAATAACAGCTCGCCGTCAGCAAAACCGGTCCTGGTTCAATACATTTTATGTGGAATAAGTACTAAAAATGTGGAATAAGTAAAGTACCTAATACAAATGTGCTATTGTTTTTACTTAATAGAATAAATAATTCCAAAAGTATCGATTTTTACCAAGAAAATTATGATGTAATTGAAAATTGAATTGCACATGGCGATAAAATATTGAGTTTATTTCTCATATTGTGACATGAAAATACAAAACACACTTAAGCCTGCAAAGGAAAACTTATTTTATGACATTTTTTTACAACTCGAATCTCAGCGCTATTATTTTTCAATTCTTATGTCGTATAGGTGGCTTTTTCTTTGGATATGTATAGGCAATATGAATTGAATTTGCACAGGGTTGAATAATAAGTATACAACAAACGAATACGTGAAAAAAACTTCTATTGTTTTAGGAAGTGAGCATGGTTTTGCTTTTAGGGAAAAAACCTCAAAAAGTCTTTCTGTGAACTGAATTTGTAGCTGACAAAGATGAAACAAAAATATTTTTTTCGAAAGAGCTGCTCTCTGACATACGTATCAATTTTAATTTCATAAATTGAATGAAAACTTGTTTGCAATATAAAACTTGAACTTGTATTTTTTTAGCAAAAAGTGGTCGTGTATTCTAGTAAACATTTTTCACATAGTTCGATGATAGATGCACTAGTAACTAATCCTTAGTTGGAATATGAACTGTAAATTATAAACCATGCCCACATTTAATTAAAAGCAAATTGTTTCTTAATAAAGAATATTAACCAAAAGTAAGAACTAGTTGTGACTTAATAAATATAGCACAGTAAGATTAAAAAATATATAACTGTAAAATTTTTAGGAAGAGGAAGTGATACTGTAATCATTTTATCACATGGTTATGGAGCCATTGTATTTTTTTAACCATGTCCGCTCCCAATGTGAAGTTTATTTCAACATATTTTTGTCTACAAGAACTTCTTGTTAATCTTGTGCTCAAGCTTTCTTTTTCGAAAAGAAGAAGGATTGAAAGGATAAGAGGTCTTGGACAGATTAGTGGTTGGCTAGTCGCTGTTGTTATGTCCCACTAATAGGATCGCATGTGGCCGATGCCTTTGAGAAGAATAGATAAATCGACTGAAAAAAATAGTACATATAATAGGATTTGAACCCGTGATGTCCGTTACGTAACCACGTTGACTACTGCACTACAGACCCGACGCTGTATATGTTAGATTAATAAAAAATGGGTACTTTTTTGAGATCTAAATAGTTTAAAAATAACATTGCGTTTATACAGTCAACTTGTAAAAGAGTAAGTTATAATATACAAATTAAAGTTATAATTTGTCATAGATTTATAAAATAATGAAAATAATTAGGGTGATAGTATTTCTAAGACATTATATATAACAATCTTGCCAAAAATAATTTATTAGAGAATTTAATTTTGTCTATATTACTAAATATTTAGCCTTAAAGGGCACATTCAACCGTTATTTGATATTTCAATGATCAAGCATCATTAGTACTCCAAGCAAGTCTGTGGTTTGTTTCAAGCTAAAGATAATTTAATAGGAGAACAATGATTTCGAAATATCATATACAGAATGAAAGATTTTCATTAAATTATGCGACAAAAAGTTGTATTCAATCTTAAATAAAATTGGCAATGGTGGATCATTAAATTTTAATGAATGAAAGCATATATTTACTGAGAAAAACAACTTCACCGTATTGAATTTGAATATATTTTCATGGAATTACTGTCTTAATTTTTGTTTTTTTGTCAACTCTTATTCCGTCTTCTAAAGTTATCACCCAAGAAATCTTATATATAAAACCGAAACGGCGTATGTATGTATGTGGGTCTGTAATTCCCTTTTGCATTGTTGTTGCAAGTTGCAATATAATAATGTTTATTATTTACGTGAAGGTATTATTTGACATTTCATGACAGCAAATTATATTTTTTCCTTGAATTTGGACATTTTAATGGTCGAGAATGGGGCTGTCATCAAATTAAATAAAGTTCGTGATTTTATTTTAACTCTATTTTGGATGTTAGATTTTGTGATATAATTATGTCGAATGATATAACATTAAATAATTATTGGTCGCTTAGTCCGAGCGACGCCGGGTAGCAATACTAGTAATACATAAACTAATTCACAAGAACGATGTCTTTTATAATGATGGGAACAATAAAGCCTGGCAATTAACATGTGATATAAGATTTATCCTATCCAAGCATACTTGAATTAATATTGTTTAGTATAGACTGCATTCGCTGCAGTTCGTAAAACGATTGAATTGATTAATCTTATATATAAAACCGAAACGGCGTATGTATGTATGTGTTGCTGCAAGTTGCAATATAATAATTTTTATTATTTACGTGAAGGTATTATTTGACATTTATTTGACAGCATATTAGATTTTTTCCTTGAATTTGGACATTTTAATGGGCGAGAATGGGGCTGTCATCAAATTAAATAAAATTTGTGATTTTATTTTAACTCTATTTTGGATGTTAGATTTTGTGATATAATTATGTCGAATGATATAACATTAAATAATTAATGTATCACAGTAGAAAATGAGTGCTTGACACGATCTAAGAAATAAGCCCATTATAAAAACTGGAATTAAATTTTGCTCACGAAAATCAGTCACCCTATTGCCAGCTCTGCGAATATATAAGCCAAACTAAATTGCTGGTAATCTGTGCCTCAAGCTTGGTTGTACTAATAAATGATTCAATAATCAAATCTACAAATTGGCGAATATTAAATTCTGTAAAGTGTAACGGGAGCCTTTAAGTGTTTAAAAATGGCACAAAGACAAATATTTTCGACATGAAGTAATAATATATATTTGGTTGAACGAGTTGGTTCTCCCACCACCCTTCCGTTATGTGTGTGCAGCCGTTTTTCACAGCCGCCTTCCATAACGCTATACGATCAAGAAAAGAAACGAATTTACTCCTCACTTACTTGGCCCGAGACAGAGCTGCACGGGACTGATCTTTTAACCATGCACTAAGGTGCTTAAAGAGAATAAAAATAGAAAGAAAATAAAAAAGAAAATGTGTCTTGCTCAGCCACTTCGTTAGAGTGATATGAAGTAATAATAATGTCGCATCTTTGGAAAAAGGTTATACTGGTTAAAGAATATAACTGTTTATAAAAGAATTTTAGATATTTGTATCTGCCAAAAGGCCTATCCTTTTTTGACACAGAAAAAACATACGAAAGTCTATAACAATTGAACGAACAAGAGAAAAAGTGTTAAATCAATAATACAAGTTATTTTGCATGGACGTAATTAGCTTCTGAGCGAAGAAATAAAAACCATTTATGTCGTAGACTATGATTATCTTTTTTTAAATTAATATAGTAGAAAGCTTGACGAGTGGATTTTTTATCGGATTCCAGGCGAGAGGGGGATAATGAGTATTTTGTTTCCTAGACATATAAATATGGTTTTTTCTCTTCTCGTATCCAGTAAAATCCCTCACATTCTTAAGATTAATGTTAGTATATGTAAGTAACGATGTTGTTTAAAGACGGGAAACAAGACGTAGTAATTATTTTCACAGAAGTGATATGGTAAAGCGTGTTCTAGTACTGACAATAATCATAGTTAAAGTGGTAATGATATTTAAATTGAAAAATATTAATCTAATAATATTCAAAAGTTTATTTTAAAATTAGAATGCACTGTTTTTGTGCTTAATATTCAATGCGCTTTGTCGTTCATATATGAAGTAACGATTATCACCAAGCATAATACACTGCGGCTTACTTCGATCTCAATTTTGCGTCGATGCACTTAGTCAACAGACTTAATACGTGAGCTTAAGCTTTACCACTACAAACCAAAAAGCGAAGCTTTCGACTGGGACGTACTAAGACTATCAGGTATTACTGAACAGCTTTAAATAAACATTTTTTAAGCGATTTCGTCCACCATTTTCTCATTTTTTTTTACCGAGTATAATGCTGTATATTTATTTCTTCAAAGTTTGATGGATCTTGGATGAATTTTAAAACTTGAATAAAATTATTATCTGACTAATAGTTAAGTAATAAATTGCTAAATCCGATATAAGAACCTCTCTTTTTCGGAAAAGGTATTAATAGAAAAGTGGCGTTAGGATTAAACTAATGGTTATAGAACCGTTCTTGCTTTGTCTCGTTTTAAAGATCGGGTTGATGAATGAACGTTTTAGATATGACATACATCCATGACTTCGACCATAAATCAATAAATCGATTAAAACTGCCTCTACTAAGATTTAAACCTAAGAGATTCACGCCCAAACCAACGTCGATTACACAAGATGGCGTCCCCAGCATTCACTATAAACATTATAAGAAATCTGCATAGGTCACTATATTTTGTTTGTGTCAGCGTATCGTTGTTAATCTGCATTATATTTAGTTACATAGTATATTTTAACTTAGATAGATTGGCGATTTCTTCAATAAAGTGGAGCAATACTGATTCAAATTGGATTTTGTCCAATACTATTGTTGATGGATTACTAGAGGAAAATCATTTATGGAATCATTGAATATGAGCATTTTAAATTAAACATGATATTATTGATACATAAACAAGGCTTTTAAATTACTCTGAGATTCGCATAAACAATGTATGTGGCCTTAGGAATATTTGATTTACCACGAGTCAGACGTCTGTTTAATATGCATTGCTTGTCATTGGTAAACAGCATATTGGTTTTGGCATTTGCACATACATTGTGATACTATTGTATGATATTATAAGTCGAGATTCCAAATATTCGCCGAATAAATTATTCTAATATCTTATAGAAGATATGCGAAAAATTCAACATTTTTAAATCGGAAGAACCGGATCATTTTATCTAAAATATTATAGTCATGTAATACAATATTGAGTCGTAGATTATCAAAAGTAGAACTATCCCATATTTTTCGAAACTGAAGTAATGATGTAACATTATTCTTCTAGTTATAGTGTATGAAATAAATATTTGTATAAAAATCATTTATATATGATATAAATACGTAAAAGAAAATGGTAGGTTACGACTTTGGAAACAAAAGTATAATCGTTTGCTCAATCATACTATTGCTAAGTGATGTTGCAATGTGGCCGGACGTGAAAATTTTAATACTTGTATGGTCTGTTTTTAACCTCTACGGGCCACGGTACCATGATACTCATGGTTGTTATTAAATATCAGCCCGGCTGTTGAACTGAAGGTACCAAATATTTTTTTTCATTCTGTATTATAAACAATGTGATAAAATAATTCTTATTGAAGCAATAAATTAAATAAAAGTGTATTATGTAGAGAAAAATGTTATTGTATTTGTATTGTGAGTGTCGAAGCATTTTAAATGCTAAAAAAGACCAACTTCTTTCAACAACAGTGACTTCTATACTGACATGAAATATTTCGGATATATTCAGTTGGTAAAACCGTTTCTTTCAATATATAATACTTTTAAGTTTTGGTAGGTTCAAGTCTACAACCAAGCTGATCTTATATATAAAACCGAAACGGCGTATGTATGTATGTGGGTCTATAATTATGTCGAATGATATAACATTAAATAATTATTGGTCGCTTAGTCCGAGCGACGCCGGGTAGCAATACTAGTAATACATAAACTAATTCACAAGAACGATGTCTTTTATAATGATGGGAACAATAAAGCCTGGCAATTAACATGTGATATAAGATTTATCCTATCCAAGCATACTTGAATTAATATTGTTTAGTATAGACTGCATTCGCTGCAGTTCGTAAAACGATTGAATTGATTAATCTTATATATAAAACCGAAACGGCGTATGTATGTATGTGTTGCTGCAAGTTGCAATATAATAATTTTTATTATTTACGTGAAGGTATTATTTGACATTTCATGACAGCAAATTAGATTTTTTCCTTGAATTTGGACATTTTAATGGGCGAGAATGGGGCTGTCATCAAATTAAATAAAGTTTGTGATTTTATTTTAACTCTATTTTGGATGTTAGATTTTGTGATATAATTATGTCGAATGATATAACATTAAATAATTATTGGTCGCTTAGTCCGAGCGACGCCAGGTAGCAATAATAGTATTTTATAAAAACCATGAATATAATAGGAGATAACTGAGGCGCAAAGAGGCTAAAATTAAAAATTCAAAACAAGCTCAAAAAGCCAACAAAACGTTTTTTGTATTTTTCTCGAAAAGTCGAAAAGTGGATAGTTCTACTCTTGATACTGTACGACTCAATATGAGTTTTGACCGCTTGAGTATAAGATGTTATGCTATTATTGTAGTGCATAGAACAATTAGTTACCGTGAACTATGTTCTGAATTAACCATTCACTATTAGACCGCCTTGCATTGTTTCAGAGTGATGATTTAGTACCTGTTCATTGTTAAACTATCGGAAAACATCAAAGCACTAACTTGATGTTTGAGTGATGTACATTTCAATTATTGGCATTTCGCCAAAGGCATGTGAACATATCAGCTAATAATAATTACAAAGCGTATTTTTATAACAGAGAACCTTTGTTCGAAATCACTAGCAGTAATTGGAATTTCAAATTTTAAATGTGCATTTTCGAAATGGAATATTGAAATATTTGCACTGTGGCATTTGCTTTTGAATGGAATTGTCAGCTCGAATTTGCTTTGTAATATTTATTTAGGAAAGCAAACATGAATAAAATAAATCCACCAATAAAATACATCATTCAAAAAAAAAACATATTCACTCATAAATTGAATTTTCAATTTCTGTTCGATGGTATGGATTGTTTTGATTTCCTTAGTATTCCTTAGATTTATTATATTGGTAATTGGCTGCCGTGGCGAATCGCCCAGGTTCGACTCCCTGTAGAAGCAGTTTTTTTTCAGTTCGAAGACAAAACTTGTTTGGGTTATTAAAAATCCCTTTCACCTTTCCGATCCCAAAAAGCGGTGCGTTGTGAGAGCGAGTAGTTTACCGCTAGCCCTGTCCTATTCCTCGTTTCCTTTCAATAATCATTACTTTTTTCGAAATAAGAGGAGTTAAGCAACTGGGTAAGAAGCAGTTCTCGTAGAAGCTAACATGTTGAAATAAACTCTGCGAGGAGTCTATATGCTCCAATATGGGAGCGGAAAAAAATGGATTAAAAGGTAGAAATACGACAAAGATAGTGTTACCCCGTGTCTTAGGTAAGCGACGCGAACCGGAAAGCGAATTTAGGCGAATCTAGTCAATTTAAAACGTAGTTGATCAAAGGTCTTATGTGCCATCGCTCGGCCGGACGCAATTAACGCTCTGGTGAGCTTGGACCGTTTGATATTTTCAAGCGATTCGCGTGCGCCATGAGTCAGGCACTTAAGGCGACTTGCGACATATGCCGTACTGACCGAATCGCTTCGCCCACATATGACACTTGCATAGGCGAGGACCGTTTGATATTTTAAAACTCTGCCGCTTTCAAAGCTGCGCCGGATCGCCTCGCCCAGCTTCGCCCAGCTAAGACGACCCGTTAAGCTAATCGCTCAAGCGTCACCTCGTTTTTAGATTGAATGAGTGGTAAGAAATTGAAGACATCAAAACAATCAATTTCATAGAACAGGAATTGAAAAATCAATTTATGAAACTCCTTTTGCTGGGGCTTGAGCACAAGAGGCGTGAGCACCGCAACTGAAACCATCAACATTGAAACCCAAATCGGAAAATAGGTACTAACACACATTACAAATTCTCGAGTACTCTGAGTTTTTTCACATCGACATATAGCACTGCCATATGATAATTGCTCAATTAATAATAGAATAATAAATTTGACAAACAAAATAAAATGTTTTTCAGAAACCAGGGAAACATCTCCTAATAATTTCTCCTTACTTAATCACACTAAGATATGAAGAGTAATATTGCTTTATAAACTTCAAAATAGCCAATTTGTCAAAATGATCAGAAGTTCGAGCACAACTTGTTATGCTATATATGTTGAGGTGATGTCATGTAGCTCTTTGACCGGAAACAGATGCACTGTATATTGTTGAACTTTGGATATCAATTAATAGCTAACCGACAGAACACGGTCAACACTATTTTGGGATGTGAATAATTGAATTTGGCCAATCCGTTAGAGATCAAAGACTTGACAAGAATTATAATTATTACGGGCAGAGAGCTTTGATACAACGATTTGATATATTTTTTACCCATTTACACTAAAACACGTCCTCGTCAAAACTTTAGATATTATAGAATTTTTGTTCATCTATAAAAACGAAGATATACACCATGTTATATTACTAACGTCTGTAATTTAAAAAATGCATTTGAATTTTGTGAATTCCACCGTTTTGTCATTTACGACCAAGGGGTTACCTTATACTGCTTTATAGCATCTACATGCCTTTCAAGTGCATGAATGAACTTGAACTGATGAATACTTAAGTAAATAGTTTGTTTTGTTTATATAAATGAAAGTATTATCACAAAGTTATTGGTGCCTATTAAACCGTTAAATTATTTGCCAATTTTGAATAAAAAACTCTTTATATATTTTATACGGAAGTAAAAATTATGAATTATTGTATAATGTTTTGAAATTTCAGCACTTATTGAACGTCATCAATATCAAACTATTTCTAAATTAATCCAGATTGCCATAAAAAGCTTCTAATCTTAGCAATATTACTGTAATTATTATATTCAAGCTATAGAAGCTATTTACTAAGCTTGCATCCAAGTTCATTTGTTTACTCGAAAGGCAAAGCACATGTTGTTAGTAAGACAGAGTACAGAAATTTACAAAATTTATACGATTGAAATTACAAAAAGCACTATCACACGCAAAAAGCATTAAATTAAAAAAATGCATAGGACACTTTAAGGTCAAGGTTGTCAATAATTGTATACAATATTTATAAAAAAATAAGCAAGTATGAATGTATTGAAAAACAATAAGCAAATGAAAAAAACCGGTCCTAATATCAGAATTAATGTCGAAGTAGTTATAATATGTGTTTCATTTATTTAAAAAGTTGTAAATAGATGAACTCATAATGGTTGCACACGTGGTGAACCTTTGATATTACTTTAAAAAAATATTAAAATTATTATGCTACATCGAAATTTCCCGGATTTCATTCCACGCATGAAACGTTTACGTTTACGTGGAATAGTTAATTCAGGCATTAACCAACGGCATGCTTTCAATGAGTATCAGGAACAAAGGGCCATATGCTGTGATGTACTTCTTCACGGGCTCGGTGAATTTAATCGCTGGTGTTTTACACGCATCGTAGTTTCCTAGCAATGTAAAAGCGTAGCAGCGTAGCAGCGTAACAATCACGTGCTTCCAAGCTTCGGCTTATCAATGATCACCACAATTTTATTTTACTTCAAATAGTTACAAGTCATTCTTTATTGTGATATAAATACATCATTTTTATCTATTATAATCGAGAAAGACTTAAAAATTTATATAGTCATATTAAAAACTACTTTATTGTTCAACAATAAATAGTCATAATATCATTTTTTAAACGAGTTTTATTATATTGCGAGTCGAATATTTTTAAAGCGTATGTGATTTGACGCATTTTGCAAGAAAAAATGTTCTTTTTTGGATGTAGTGATGTTGAATTGGTTTTGTTTCAAAAACATTTCTTTAAACAAACTGTTTCTTTTTACTGTCTGAAATAAAAAAAATCGATTGCGAAAGAGTCACCACATGTCCGATTGAAACTGCAAATCAATATTCTTAGGTGTCTATGAACATATATAAATAAAAAAAAGGTTTTTTAGTACTTCTAAATGTATGATGTAAAGATCAGGATCAGTTTTAAATAAATAATATAAAACGGAAAGAAAAATAACAATGTATTTTAGTTCTACATAAATTATTATATATATTTGTTGATAGCTATTTCGGCTTACGCCTTCGTCAGAACTAGTTAGAACTAGAACTAGTTCTGACGAAGGCGTAAGCCGAAATAGATATCAACAAATATATAAAATAATTTATGTAGAACTAAAATACATTTTTATTTTTCTTTCCGTATTATAATGGAGTTCTACCAAGTAAATGCCTACTCAATCAATAAATAATATAAAACCTTTTTTATTACTTCTACGTACGGTATTAATATCAATGATCAGTTAATAATTCTCGTGTTATCGAAATCGGTACAGATCTTTACTTCATACATATTGTGTGGAAAAATTACAGAACATTTCCGTTTTATTTGAATAAATATCAGGTTGGAGTCGTGGAGTCCGAGCTTTTTGGTTTTTTGAGTCGTACTCGGACTCGGAAATTTTGAAAAGTTTGAAATTTTTATTTTTGCATTTAATATGTCTAATTTGGCTTTTGGCCGCATTGATAGGGTTGATATTTTATTGAATACCCATAAATAGGAAATTTAGGGAAAAAAGTGACGATATTAAGCTTTTTTTTAGTCGGAGTCGTTTTTTGGTCAATGTCGGTATCAGAGTCGGAGTCGGTGTCGGACACTTCCCGATTCCACATCCCTGTTAAATATACATAATGTCTTTTCACCAAAAAATGGCAATTCTTTTTTTTTTTTAATAAAACGTTTCTATATCATTTATTTACATACGATGGAATCAAACTGTAATTTTCCATCAATTAGGGGCATTTGTTTTTGTATTCGATTGGAATATTGGCGAAAATTTTAATAGTTCGAATTTAACAACAGCGCTTAAAATCACGTGCCAACACAATGGCACAAACAGGTGTTGCCAGTAGTAGTCGTCAACGTATAATGCATAGCAATAATATAACAACACACGATTGTGGAGGATTTATCGCAAAATTTTTACTACGCACCGCGTAAATCCACGATTTTATGCAACGAAAAATAAATTCTACATCGCGCATTTTTTTGCGGCAATCCATAAATCTCCGAACGTCGTCGGGAATGACAAGAAAAAGGTCCACGCACTGCGCTCGTGCTGTTTTGTGTTTTCTTTTTTTTTTAGTAAAGTGTGCTTTTATTTGAATATGTTTTCCGCTGTGATTTATTTTATCTATGTCATATGAAAGTGTTCTTTTTTCAAACTTGTAGTGTTTCAAAACAAGACTAAAGAGTATTGACAAATGCGGTGCTTCTGGCACAAACATATCAATCAATTGTAGGTCGACAACAATGCATTACCTTACTTTGAAAAGGTTCTTATTGACATTTTTGCCTAAAATGACGTTTTGGTCAAAAAAAAATGTAATAACCGCATTATATCATATGTATATACATTTATGAATTTCAGAATTATTTATGGTTGAATAACGGAGTTAGCAGAATTCCAAAGTTGCACTGCATCTGCACATTTTTTTACTATTTTTTTGTTGAAAAATTTCTATGATCGTCATCATTATTTCCATCATTAGATTTTTAAGATTATTATTTGTCAGCAAGAGTTGTGAAAAAAATATGCCTAAAAATAAGTAATTTGAAACGTTTTTACTTGCTCATTTTTACAAGTGAATTTTAATCAATCGAGACTTTAAACGCTCATATCTCAAAAAAGTGTGAAAAGCAGTTAGAACCTTTTCAAGGTAAGGTGTCGAATGAGTGATTTAGTTTACTTACACGACTGCGCCGTCTAAGCGGAAACGTCACATTCAAGTTTTTTTTATTGGTAACCATTTTGAGTATTTGCTAACAATCTCTACTCAATTTTGTTTTCATCGTGTTCGCACACTTGTAGAACATATTATGCAATCGATAAATCTTTTATTTCTGAATAGAGTTATGAAAAACGAAATAGTTTCCCTTTTATATTCGTTCGTGAAACCTCTAAAAAATCCCAATGACATGGGTCATCACTGTAACCCAACGATTTTTTACCTGCAGAATTATGACGAGAGAGCATCTGAAAATCGCAGCAAACCAAGAACCGTTCTTTTTGATGTCGCTCCACAGGTAAAAAAAAAACTACGGATTGCTCACCACTACATCGATTGCTCCCTCCTGTTAGCAACGAAGAAAAGTAAATGCAAGTTGAATATAAAAACTAAGCTTAGAGACAAAGGAGACGGGAAGAAATTTAAACTCCGTCAAATAGATATAAAAAAATATGTTTGAGTCGCTATGGAAATGTTGGTACTGAATATTAAAGTTTATTATTTTTAAAATTGAAAAATGCTGATTTTAATGATCATAAAAAAATGCGAAATTTAAAATAGCGATGAGAAGCAGTTGATGTAACTGCAATGATTCTACGTGGCACTACGATTGAAGAATTTCCAAAACGGCTTATGAATAACTATCTGAAATGTATACAAAATACCTACATATATAAATATTCTTTCTCATTTGATTTCTAATATCCTAAAAAGAATGATAAAATTATTAAAGCACTAATACAAAAATAGTTCACCGCTGTAAAGTTTTAAGGAATATATCGTCTTCATTTCTTATAAAAATGAAAGTAGTGCCAACAAAATAAAAACTGTTATATTTTCAAAAACAGAACAAGTCAGAATATTAATACTAAAATACGAAGAGAAGCTCGTGAAAAATAGCTGACTTTGATTTGAGATGTTATCCCAAGTCGTCAATGTCTCGACTCGGCCAAGGGAGTCTCTCTTGTTCCCGGGCGCCACAGCCTTCAAGTTAGGTATGTCATGCTATGATTGGGGTGGCCTCAGCTGTCAATAAAGCCTTAGACAGGCGGCAATATGTAGGTGTATTTACGCCCGGCAAAATAACGCTTTCAATTTCAATTGAAGTAAAGGTAATGTTGTAAGCGAGAGCTTTTACTTTTCTGTCAAAATAAAATTGATGAGTCTGGTAAATTTATTGCTGATCATCATTTGGTAAAGACTTAATTCGTTAATAAACATTTTTCGACGAATTTCGACAAATCTAAGAAGCATATGTAAGACATTCGAGTTTCGAATGAAACATAGCAATTGTGAGTTCGAAGAAGAGACTCTAATTTTTAAAGTTCACAATACTAGAGTATTTTGAAAAATACTCGAATAATACTCGTAATTTATAAACAAAGATTTATTCAATTTTTTTATTTTTTCACCATTTCGTTTGACTTAGTCTAAAGTGTGTATTTTACTGTCAAGAAATATATTTTTTAAAATTTTTTTGCCGTTGACTATGTTATGCTAGAATTTATTTTGTAACTTTGAGTTCTGCTCACTTTTATAATCAATGACAAGTTTGTAATGATGAGAGGCTGTGATGACATGAGCCAAATAAAATTTTGAAAAATAGTCTAAATAATATACACAAATTTGAATTAATTATACATATTTAGGTGCATCTGAAACTACTCGAGTATACTTGAGTACTCGAGTATTTTAAAATTTAAGATGTCGAGTAATTGGAATCTTTAGTTCGGAAAGAAATGAAAACATACATCTACTTCTTTGGATGCAAATAGATACACAACATAAAAGATTTCATTCAAGAAATTCGAATTCGAATCGATATATGTAATTCACTCACGCTGAACACTTGCTTAACAATGCACTTATATTTTTTATATTTCTATTTCTATTTGATGGAGCATGGAGTTCTGAGGCGCGTTAGTGTCAAAGTTTCACCAGACTCCTTCGCATCTAAGGTTACTTTTCATATTCACGTTGCGTTCTCTTCCCATCTTTGCTGACAGGAGGAGGGCGCGAACGCTGTAGTGGTGAGAAATTCGCAGTGAAGCCAGTTCAAGAGGTCAGCTTAATTTATTTTTTTACATATGGCGAGTCTTAGAGATTATTTTTTCTCAGTCTATAACGATTCTCAGATGCTTTCTGGTGAAAAAAATCAGATAAGAAGTCGTTGGGTTACAGTGATGGCCCACTGCCTTGTGAAACGTTTGAAAGTTTTCACGAACGAACTCGCAAATATTGGATATAATTTAACCTCTGTGTAACATCGAATTACGCAGGTACCATGGGGCATCACATATTTGCTTCATGACTTATTTTCAATATTCTGGAGAGTCTTAAGATATTTTTGTAGAGAAAATGACCATTTAGGTTTACGTATCAGTTGAGACATTGAAATAAACAGAATAAAGCTAAATATGATACACTGTAATGTGTTTCCAAGCATTTTGACATTGACATATATTAGACACATTGTTACTTTACTTAGAAGTTCTATTGTCATTTTGGTCGGAAAAACTTGTATTTACCGCATTCTATCATATAAAGTGAAACCCCGATTCTACGTTTTCCAAGGGACCGTATAAAACAAACGATTAATGCGGGAAACGATGAATGCGGGAAAGTTTTATATATGAATTAAATGCCGGGACTATAGAAAATGAACACACTATGCGGGAAAACGTAAGATCGGGGTTCTACTGTATATGAATTATCTATAGTTTAATAACGGAATAATCAGAATTCCGGAGTTGCACTGCATCTGCACACTTTTTTTATAAAATTTATTTGGCAAAGTTCTAAGATTGTCATCATTATAATTAAGTATTTCGACTGAGGGTGCTTAGTGGAATTTCAATATCAAATTTGAATTTTGTACTTTTCCGTGAGTTTTGTCGCTAACGACCCGGGTTTCGCCTTTCGGCATCTTCAGGCATTCCAAGTGCACGGATGTACTTGAACTCATGGAAAAGTACAAAATTCAAAAAATTTAAATTCAAAATTGTCATCATTATTTCCATCATTAGATGATTCAGATCATTATTTCTCAGCAATAATTGTGAAAAAATATGCTTAAAATAAGTAGTTTGAAACGTTTTCACTTGTTCATTATTACAAGTGAATTTTAATCAATCGAAACTTCAAACTCTCATATATCAAAACAGTGTCAAGAGCAGTTATAACCTTTTCAAAGTACCGTGTCGACATACTAATTAGCGTAAAATTTATTGACTCATAGGAAACGAATACAAATAGGTTAAATGTAACCATGTTGATAACCTCAATTGAGATTTGGTTCAATTGGTCATTGCATAATATGCATTGTACGTCATTAGCGCATGGGTGGTATTCACGAAACTAATATTTTTTAGATATATGGTTAACCGCAGATAAAAATCACATGATTTGTTTAAGGACAGCTGATAAAGGTTATTTGATGACGCGTTTATAATAAATACATTTGATTAGTTAGAGTTCCTTATTTCGATAATTGTTCATTCAACTTTTATAATAATAATGTATGTTTTAAATATTTATGCCCGTCTGTAGTACAGTGTTCAACGTCATTGGCTACTGGGTTCGATCCCGGTACGAGCAACTATTTTCAGCCTATACATCGATTCTGCTCAGAAGCAATGAGCGTTTGTGTTACTGAAATCCCTTCCCAACTTTCTGATCCCAAAGAGCGACGCATAAAGACAGCGATTACCTAACCACAAGTCCTATCCTAGTCTTTGTATTCTTTTCATTACTACTCTCTCAGTAGAAGAGAGGTTGAAGGTTGAAGGAGTGGACATGGCTAAAAGAAATCACTATAAAAGCTTAAAATATGAAGCTCTAAATAATTTGCATAATGTACTTTGTATTTTGGCATCAATTAGTTTTTTTAATATATTAATTTATGAAAGCTATGTACATATATGCAAGATAAGCAGGCTGTAGATGCCGAAGTGCAAAACTAGTCGTTAGTAACAAAACGAATGAAAATTTAACCAATTTCAAATTATATTGTTATTTTGTTAACGACACGGGTTTCGTCTTCAGCATCTTCAGGATTTTAAAATATACGAATGAACTTGAAATGCCTGAAGATGCCGAAACTCATTGGAAAGTACAAAGTTCAAGGAACTAAAATTTTATATTGAAATTCCATCAAGCACCTTCAGTCGAAATTCTTAATTACAGCAATCATCACTCACATAAGCATAAAACACTTATCTCTAGATTGGTAGATATAATATTTAAAAAAATGTATTACATGCATTTGTCTGAACTATACTGGTAAATATTCAAAAGGTTCACTTATTTTAAATTGTAATCCGCCCAAAGATATGGTTTTCTAAAAACACATAGACAATGACGGAAATTGCATGGATCGAGAAAACACTCAAAAATAGAGGCAACAAAACGCGAATGTAAAATTCAGATGTCTCTTGCATCCCACGAGAGTCAAATAAAAAGGGGCTTAAAGCACGAGCGAGGGGAGAAGCATATACGTGACAAAGGTATCTCGATCCAACTGATATAACTTCAGTTCAGCTTTTCAAAGGCAGAGTTGTTTTGTTTGTTTTTGGTTACTTGCGAATATGTCACGCAACTATATTATAACACAGCAAGTTTTTCCAGTTTGATACTCCTACCGTTTGTTTGTTTGTTTGTTTGTTGATTTAGGTTGACTTTGGAAACTTGTTCAATTATTGAAATCAATTCAATGGAGCGCAAATAAGGGCTTAGGAAATATCGTTGCCGATTGGAAATGGTACCTGATTAAAAATTCAAGACTATTTAATGATGTATTCGCTTCTGAAATCAATCTGCACGGGTAAATATATTTATGCACTGATTCAGAATGTTTTCAAAATTAAAAAAAAAAATAATCACAAACATTAATAACTGGGATTAAGGATTTTTGCATGTAGTATCGCAAATACTAATGAGCAGATAATAATAGAGGCTAACCTAAAATAAATGAAGGGTTTTATCCCAGGGTAGTCAAAAATCCCGATAATTATAACATACCCACTTAATTCCTTGAAACTCGTTTACATAAAATTTACATTTTAATAGCAATTTAACTTAGTGATCTACTTATAATGTTGTAACGATACAAACTGTTAACTGCGCGTCATTTCAAGTACATCTGTGCACTTGAAATGCCTGAAGATGCAGAAAGGCGAAACCCCGGTCGTTAGCTACAAAACTCATGGAAAAGTACAAAATTCAAATTTGAGATTGAAATTCCATCAAGCACCCTCGGTCGGAATTCTTAATACTTCATATAATTTTCCAATTTGCACACTATTTTCAAGATATTAAAACAACAATAAAAATATAACGTTTAGTTCAGCTTTTGGTTTATCCTAAAGACATTTTCACTCAAAAGTATTGAGAATTCATTTTTTGGTAAAAATATTGGTTTCCCGTCAAACAAAGCATTGTTGACTATCGAAAAAATTGTGTTAATCAAGCTTTCTTATAGTTTATGAACTAGGTAATCTATTTGAAATTCTTCAGCATAGTAACATAAATGTAGTTTGATACATGTTCGCGCAATATCGACTAAATACAATTTTTTTATATTTCCTTGGAAATGAATGGTAATATAATCAGTGTTGAATTGATTCAGAAAGAAAACAAATTATTTGATTTGGCTTAAAGAAAAATAAATGCAGACGTATGTGTACGAAAAAAAACTTCTACTCTTGCAATGACATACGGCAATGGATAACTTTTCAATTTTAAAAGCCAATATCCAACAGAGCTGTGGATCGTATTGTGACATTGCCACCAAGATCAAATCAAGATACAGGTGACTGTATACGTTTTTTATATACAACAAATAAACAAAAGAACTTGATTCATTTAGAAATCTCGATGGAAAAATATATTTTTTTTAACGTTTTTAATAAGGTTTAAGAATGTAGTGTTAAATAAATAAAACGATATTGTTTCATTAACGGGCCGTTTTTTTTACTAATATTGTATGATAAAAACTATTTAAAAAGCTGGTACAATAAGAAAGAATCTCAAAAAATCCAGCTTTGCAGTTTGCAATAAGGTTGTGTTTTAGAATAACCTGACAGCTGCAATAAATTCAAATAAATGAAATTCTAACAGATATTAAACTGCGAAATAAATAAGTCAAAGCATAATAATGATTATAAAAATTTGGACAATTCCAATCATTATTAAAGGAATAAGACGCTTCAGGAATTGTTCAAGTATTGTTAGCAAAATCTACATTCTAAAGTGTTCACCAAACATGTTCTTTCATGTTTCCTCAAGAAACACCGAAGTAAATTTTGAATTAATAATCGTGCAACATAATATTATAATAAGATAACGGCGTAATTCTTCTTGCTTTTATAAACACCCTTATCTTTTCAACAATTAAAACATTTTCAAATTGAATGACTAACCTGAACTGGTCCCTCGAATTTAGAGTCTCCTGCTTGATACTGAGAATGACAGGCCCAAGGTCTTCATCGTTGGTGAAGTAGTTCCAGTGCTCTGTACCATAAAAGTAGCGTTCGTAAGTCTCTTGCTCCACTGACGTGAGCTCGAATCCCGCTGATGACTCCCACTGCTGCTCGATCGTAGTCTTCTGCCTCGGTGGGCTTTCATCTTCGGTATCTTCTTCGCACAAGTCACTGTCCCGGCGACGACCTGTTGCAATACACAAAACATCTTGTAAACCAGTTAAGCACACAAATTATCATGTCTTTTCTGCACACTATGTGACGTTTTTTTTTCCAAAAGAGTCATTTATTGGATTCAGATGTTTTTTCTCCACGTGGCACAATATTTTTGAGGAGAAAGTTATATTCCGTTTCCTAAATATACTAATTTTAAATAAAATGTGCCGACATTCATCGTTGTGCAACACAAAACATCCTATGTAACAACACACACTACCTAGGATATTATTTTCCGAGCAAACTATCGGATTTTTTATGTAGCACAATAAATGGTATGTGCAAAATTCGAAGAAAAATAGTTGTAATCTAATTTTTTTTATAGTAATTCCAATTAATATTTATGAATAAGTTGTTGAAGATAAAATTTGAACATCTACCTAACTAAAAATTCTTTCGCTTAAAGGAATCTTCAATAAAACATTACGTAAATTCTTTTGATGGAATTGGCCGGTGACTTCGCGGAAGCTGATTTTAATATAAAATTAAATTAAACACATTACTTGGCTGAAATAAACGAGGGTTAAACGTGTTGTACCCAGCCTAGAGATAACAAAAAAAAAAAAATCTAACTGTCACACACCACCAATGAAATATATATGTATGTATATGTTAGTTAAAAAAACATTTATATTATCGTTAATGTTCCATGTAGTTGACTATACATATTTAAAAGAGACAAAACATATGAATCTTGTAAAGTGCAAGTAAAGCCGACCTATTTTGAAACATTTCTAAATCTATCTATCTTATTTTTGACATTAATCGAAATTATATCAACAGCTTTGTCAGCATATTGCTTTTAAAGTTGTTATGTTTCCGTGATCGGCTGTGATAATGTTAAATGTAACGTTATTCATTTATTTGAATAAATAAAACGATGTTTTTTTCGTACAAGGACCACAACTATTTTGTTAAGATCAGTCGGAAATAATTGGAATGAACGCAAGCGGTATGAAAAAAAAATGTGTTATTTATTTAAATACTAGCTATACCCTGCGCGCGTTGCTACGCCAGCAACTAAAATTGTTACTGGGTTGTTTGGCGGGGTGGAGTTTGGAGGGCGTATGGGGCGGGTATGCCAAAAACCTTCGAAGGTGTGAACTCGAAAAATTTGTAAAAGTTAAAAAAAAAAAATTGTGGTGTAGGTTGGGGGGTGGTTGAGGGGAGGGGTTGGTAGGCCAGAAACCATTGCGGGAGTGTATCAATAAATTTGTAAAGTTTCACATCGATCGGTCGAGCGGTTTAGTAGTCCATAGCGGACATACATACAGACATTCATTTTTATATATATAGATATAAATATAAATACATATGTAGATAATTCCTATCTACCAAGAATTGATTTTGTTAAGTGTTTAACGGAATCAAAAGCAAATTACTCATACTATGAACTACGCACAGATTCGAGTAAATCAACATTGAAAGGGATGCAATGTTGTGTCACTAGCAACTAGTTCTTAATGATTCATTTAGTAGATGATTAACAAGATGTAATCTGTGACGAAGAACGTGAATTGGATAATTAGTAAACCAATTAGGCGTATTATACCGAACTCCGAATTGGTATGCACTGCACCAAGCTTGTGGGTTTGAATAGCATGTCAGGGGAATTAACAGAGTGTCAAGATGGTTGAAATAGAAAGCTACCACTCGATTTCAATCGAGTATAAGCCATTTAATAATTACGTTATCTCAATTATTCTCATTTGACAGCTGTAGTGATTTATTTTTGAAATTACATTAACAGCACCAGGTTCTCATCATTATAAATTATGTGTAAGTTGTACAAAAATTTATTATTATGATTTTATTAAATTATTTAAATATGATTTGCTTGTTAGAACTCCATTATACAACGGTGAAAAATAGCAATGTTTTTTGGTTCTACAAAAATTATATTATGTATGCATATAAAGTTGATAGCTACTTATAGATCTTACGCCATCTTCAGAAGTATTCTATAGCTCTGACTGTTTTTTTTGATTAATTTAATTTATAAAATATATATATTTGGAATTACAGATTATTCCAACGCGCCAAATATTTTCAATTATAGATGTTAAGCTAGATGATACGGTTGTAAATTAATAATTGAGAACAACTCCAAAAACTCAAAAAATGATATCCAACCATGTCCAAGATCTCTTTTTAAATTGAAAAAATCTGACTTTGCTAGGTCTAGAAACCAGTCCTACCAGATCGGCAATATAGGGAAAACTCTTGATACTAGACCACAATAGTATACTTTCCAAAAAGAATTCACACGTTATATAAAGATATAGTCACGCATTTTGTTGGAAAATAATTCTTATTAAAAGGTCAAAATTCTATGCAAATTTTTCCATGTTCTAATGTGAGTTTTCAAATAATTTATTTTGTTCAATAAAAAAGAAAACGGTAAGGTTTACCTCTTCGGTCATCGCGATCCATTTCTCTCCCGGATTCATGTTCAGATTCGCTCTCATCCCAAATTGTATCAGTGGTTATTTTTTGACGGGAGCACTCGATCCAATATCCTGGTGTCGGGATCAGATTATGCGGGAACTCCTCGCAGAATTCATCTGTTAAAAAAGGAGGACAAATAACGAGTTAGTTTTTTTGTGCAAGTGATAAAGAAATAAAAGTGTTACATTTATATAAGATTTTTAGTTCAGAGTTTGGAGTCACAATTTACAAAACAATTTCATAAAAACAATTTAAGAGGCATGTTGAAACACTTTTTTTATTCTTTACAACATTGCTTTAATTTGATTAAGGTAAAGAAAATAAATTTTCTAGAAAGATAAATGATATAAAAATAATAAGATATATATATATACATTACAAAAAATTAAACACATTATAAGTTTATTACTTTTTTAATTTTTTTAAATTGGAAAAAAAAAATATATTGTTTATTTGCAAAAAAGTCAACCGAGTGAGTTGCGACGAAATCAACGAAAATACATAAAAAATAGAACTCGTTTGAACTCACTCACGTCCATGTGAAATATGTCGACATTCGAAGAAATACCGTTATAAATGATCCACTTTTAACAGCCTTAACACTTACGACACCTTACTACGAAAAGGTTCTAACTGCTCGTGACTCTGTTGTGAGTAAATATTCCTTTTTATTACTTTTTATTATTTATACGAGTACACTTTAATCTAGAGAAACCTTTATATATTCAAAAGGATCGATTATCTGCAAGCCAATAATTATTTTGCAGTTGCTCCTTAGACGCTCCCAGTAAAGAAAATTAAATTTTTAATACGCTAAACGTTTTCTACGCCACTGGATACTGTCGTATTAAACTAATTGACGGGAAAGCAGCGGTAGGTGGAGACGGGCGAAAAAGCGCCCCTCCCCCCAGATTGTACGGCAAACATGAAGTGGCGTTTACTCACTGATGCACACGTGATGAAAATAAATACGCCGTTTTTCGATCAGAAATCAGTACGTACCTTCATTTTAAAATACACATAACAATTAATAAAAGTATTATTTATATGTATATCGTATAAAATATATTATTTAATGTCTTATTTGATTTTTTATGATTATTTGGAGAAATATTTAGAGTCGGTGTCGTTGTACTATAAAAGCTTTGATATAAAAAAAGTCAATTTTTTTAAAATAAATATCTTGTTGAACACCCAAATGAACTTTAATAATTCAATTAAAACAATGTAGAAAAAAGATATACTTTATGGATTTTATACTTTTTGACTTAAGGGGGTTCCCCCATGTGACGGCCTGTTTTTTTAGCTTTTTTGGGATTTTATTTTGACGAACTTTTTTAACGTAGAAGCTTGAAAATTTTACCATATGTTTATTAACATTTGAAAAACAAGTCAAAATATTTTCAGACTAAAATCTTTATCACAATGTGTGGTGCACCACTCTAAACGCACCCATGTCGAAAAAAAGGTGGTAAACGGTCTCCATCCGACCGGCTGATTGGCTTATTAAAAATGAAAAAATCTAACAGCGTTTTAATAAATAAAACTGTAAAAATCGTTTGAACTAGGATCTTTTGAAACTGTGGAAAATTGAACAATTGACAGGTTTTCGAAAAAAAAAGTTTCAAATTTCATGATTTGTTTCGACTATTTGGTTACGTAAAAATAAAACGGCTGGAAATTTTTTCACTATCCTAATTTAAACAATGAAAAAACATGTTTTTAATCTACCATTAAAATTTCAAAGCAAACGGTTAACTTGTTAATATAAAATTTAAAATAACTTTGATTATTCCACGTAATCAAAGTTATTTTAAATTTTATATTAAAATGAACTTCCACAAAGTTACCGCCGAAACCATCGAAAATGGTTAACTTGTTCTTGAGATATCGTGGAGATCAATTAGAAAAACACCGTTTTGAGAAAAACGCGTTTGAAAGTTCAAATACTATTTAAACTATGAAATCTTTACTCCCCATAAATCTGCTATGCCTGGTCTATAGATAATTCTTTCTCCTTCTTGTTTATGAATTTTGAAGCTGCTTGCTTTGCTGAAATTACATGTGTATTGAAAGTTCTCATGTAACAAGCCGAAGCATCAAAATGTGACCAATGTCCCGCCGCGAAACAAGTGTAGTCTAACTGCAATAACTTTCCATCGACTTCAAATATTGTAAAATCACTTTACCAACATATTTAAGAATAATTCTATTCATTCATCTAAAAAAAAAAAGATTGTTTCAAAATATTACATGGGTTAGATATAAGTAAAAATTTAGAATGAATATGACAAAATAAATATTGAATGTCAGAAGATATTAAATATTTGATAAAGATAGGTAGATATTTTGTAAAATACGTAATATATTTATTTTAAAAAACTATCATTTTTTTATCGTGCCAATTCTTATCATTAAAAAAAGGCTTAAATCAAACTAAATATAACAACGTATGTCATTCAATATTCAATGTGAAAACTCTCCCATATTTATGATATTTAAAATACAGTACTGAGTGATATTGTTGTGCTCATGTTTTTATTAAAAGAAGACAAATAAAGATGTCAAATAAGTTGACAAAAAACGTTGTCATCGTGACTTTTACTACACAAACTTTCATTTTAAAAGTAAGTATTTAAAAAGTCTAGACTTCATAATCAACGGAAACTTTTTTCAAGTGTACAGAATCAAAATGTTGTGTGAATATTTTTTAAAAAGGTTTCCCTACGACAAGGATGCTTTATTAAAATATAATATTGCGAAAACCCTCCCTGAACATCAACTAGGGTATGTACTTAGCGTTTTACCTTTTTGCCTAAGTGCCTAACTCCCTAAAGGTATTAAAAATCCATGGATTATATAAAGATTAATGTGCCTTTGCAAGTAGCTTTTGGGCAAATGGTCCAGAATTGTATAACTGTCAACTCTATCCATATCAAGATAAATTATGAACAAGAAACCCACGAAGAAATATCCTCCCGTCCAATAATATTTCATATCATATATAATATATTGTACAATAGGAATCATCTAGGGTGTTTTCTATTATATGAACTTATTATACACCGATAGTAACATAAATATTATCAAAAATTCGTTCTTGTAAAGAAAAGCAAAGCTTAAAAAGATCATTTTTGAATTATTAATGCAACAAATTTGTATTTTTTAATTTTCTTGAACGTATTGAAACGTTTCGCATGAGACAGATCATGCGCTTATTCATTAAAACATCTATATAATCTATTTAACTATAATATTAAGAGTCTAACAATGCTTTCGAATGTTTTAAATTATCTGAGTTTGAGAAATTATGTTGAGTGAAATATCGATACATTGTTCTCACATTCGCCGTTTTTCCGCACATATCGTTATTTTTATTTTTGGTTTGTATACTCTCCTTCATTCATCGTTTTTAATGGGTCCTTAAAAAACAATAAATCAACGTTCCTCTGTATTGAATGATTATTAATTTGGAATGAAAAGAATTTGTCGATATTAGTAAAAATACTAACTGAAAATACTAGATTTTCTTTCAGGAGAAACAGTCGTGGAAAAAAAACATCAGGAATCTCAGAAAAACTACAGATTGATTCCATTACATTGAACCGTGCTATATCAAAAAAATGCTTAGTAAAAATGAGATGCACATCATAATAAAAGCTCGGGTATCAAAATAACATACTACTTGCATTACGAGAGTGCAAAACCATTCTTGCTAGACAATGAGTTTATTGGAATATTTCACATAAATAACTGTGATATTATAATTGAATAATTTGTACTGTGAGTATTTTTCTTTCAACAACTGGCATTACTTATTTCTATACAGACGCTGTTTCAGAACTAGAACATTACTAGAAGCCCCTGCTACCTCCTGTTTACAAGACTGGATGGGTATGGGTGTGGGAGAGAATTTAGGACAATACACACATCCATGTCTCCGAACAAATTAAATAATTCGATTGAAAAATGAAACTGTCCGGACTGGGATTCGAGCCCAAGCGCTCAGCAACCGAAGCCAATGACATTGACACTCGACCACGGACCCAACGATTTTAAGTTACAGAATCAGATTATGGTTTTGTCAAAACTATAGATATACTAAAAAAAATAACTCCGTGTATAATTTTTGTTGTATCATTTTTTTGACGATGTTTTTGCTTTTTGTTCGCACTAAGCTTAAAATAAATGAAGATATTATTTAGCTCCAAGGCACGCTAATTACCAGAAATATTTCAATGAGAAAAGTAAATAGAGTTTTTTTCTGTACGTAGATAAAATCCTTAAATAATACAAAGGGATTTAATACTCTAAGAGGTAAAACCCAGAGAGTCATCGGAATTAAATTCACTCTAAAGACTTGGCCAAGACAATATGACAGAGCTCGAAATAGACTTATGGTAAAAAAATGTTTTTGACATTCTGAATGAATGAAAGGAGCAAACAAAAAACTCTTGATTTTCGGACAATTCAATGTTCTTATCGAAAACTCCTATTTATTTTCCTTTAGGGATTTTCTGCTGAAAGAATAAGTCGTAGATGAAAGAAATAAAATGCTCGGAGGCGCGCTTTTTTTATATTCATCGAGAAGGTAGTTATTAGTTCAATTGATTTAAATTAGTTTGGGAAGTTTTTTCATTATGTTTAACCAGTTTTAACTGTTGTAAATAAGAAAATACTTTCTTTAAGTCTGAAAATTGAATTTTATTTTAGTTTTCTCATACCTAACTTATGTCGATCTTATTGCTGGATTTTCACAGCAATTCAACGATACACAAGAAATCACCATTGAATACGTTTCACGGTAAACATTATAAATGTAAGAGGCCTGTCCTGTATTCAAATTGTCAAAGACATGCCTTTTGGTTGCTAGGTGCAAAGGCTCGAACTTTAGTTAGGTCATTTTATTTTCAATCGATTTATGGATTCAAGTTCAAAAGCGATATGAGTCTATTTGTCCAAAAATACTCTGCAACGAAAAATAATTGTCGAGTTTTACATAAAGCAAAGTAAAATCATATTTAAAGCAGTACTATTTACTGCTCCTATAGTTTATTACAAGTCAGTTTACATTAAAATAAGCTTGAAGTAGAATTATGTACATTTATATATATATTATTTATAAATATAAATAAAACAGGTCATTAAAAATTAAAAGCACATCAGTTAGGTTAAATTTCGGTTGCAGATATTGCTTCATACTATCTCAGTTGTAAAAGTTACTTCAAATGAAAAATAGTAAGAAATAAATTCTTAAGTTAAGGCACGAAAAAAATCCATCCATGGCTTTAATGTACTTTAAAGTTGTGTTTATTTATCGTGATTACCACTTGCTTGCAAAAGAAATCATCTGGCTTTCTTTTTCATTACTTATTCGCTTCATTTTTGTAAATAAAAGTTTTCATTTTTTCAAAAGGTATTTGTTTTTCAACTGGAACTTTCATAATAATTCACTATAACCATACTAAAATAGGATTTTAACGATTACATGGATGATCCTCGTACAATATTTTTAAAATACAATCGATCTGATTCCAGTAATATTGAAAATAACCTTAAAATTATCAATATTTCACTTACGAACATATAAATAAGATACAAATTATTAAAGTCGTTTTTAAAAGTATTAAACCAGTCTCATGTTTTTTACAGCATTGTCTGAAACGTAACTCATGTGGAAAACAATAATTTGGCTAATTAAAACTGCTTAAAACATAAATGAATATAATTTAAAAAATATATTTTCAACAATCATAGTAACAAATTGATAGTCAAAATACGCTTCCTCTTGATGTTTCATTGATGACATCTTCAATTAAACTTTGTTTTCTTGACCTTCTTCAGATGATCATGATGATGATGCCTCTAACCACTCACTGTAGGTTGAACACCAAACACGACTAAAACCAAAGCTTGGTGTTCCAACTTAGAGTGGGCGGGCAGTGCATTGCGGCGATGCACTTATAGACTCGGCGATTGGTTGCAATTGGTTAGTTGTTTGATGGAGTTTCACTGTGTGTAATCTGCTTGTTTGAGTTGCATTATTTGTGTACAAGACTGCTTACACATCGACAATATGATACATAAATACCCTGAATATAAACTGGATGTATTTCAAATTCACGACAAGATTAAGAATTTCTACTGAGGGTTATGGATGGAATTTCAATGACAGATTTGAATTGTTTAAATTTTTTTGCGCACAGTGAACATCGTTTATATACAAAAATACAAGTAGATCACTAAGTTAAATTGCTATTATAGTTTAAATTAGCGAAAATTTGGTGTAAAAAGTTTCAATGAATAAAGAAGGTTTGTTATAATTATCGAGATTTCTTAATGTAGTGTCGCCAATAACTGTTAAACTGTTAACTGTGTGGGTCAGTTCAAGTACAACTGTACACTTGAAATGACTGAAGATGCTGAAAGGCGAAACTTGGGTCGTAAGCGACAAACGTCATTACAAATTCACTACAAGATGTTTGAATTTTGAGAAGGCGTTAAGGAATTTGAGAGGTGAATTAAGGGAAACAGGACGTAGCTTACAAAATTAGGTATAGAGGGTCATTAAACACATACACGCACACATATAAAACGCTTTGAATTTAATTTTGAAAACACTAGTAATAATTAAAAATAAAACTGAGAAAAGCTGTAAGAAAAATCTTTTTTAAATGTGCTTTTCTCGCCCTTAATAAAGTGTATATCGAAAATTTTGCGAGAGAGCTGCGGACCTCTTGGCCAAAATAAAAGCGAGTAGCTGCTTGAAAGAAAATTGCGGACGTGGTCGTGCTCTTGAATATCTAAAGTTTGGTTTCATCGACGTTACTAAGATTAAGCAACAATAGAAAATCTTGCTTAGCAACTTTCCGATGAATGAAATATAAGTCCAAGGTTTGTCGAAATCTTACAAAGAATACCTACATGCGCTATAAGTTATTTGAGTTAGTATTTTATGATATACATATGTATGTATAAGTTACTAAACCTGACCAAAGCAAATGAAAAAATCTTCTCATATGTCATAGAAATCGCACGCATAGCCTGAGAAATTCAATCTTGATGAGTAAAATTTTATATCGAATATATTTATTGCAATTAACAATTGAGTTACAGATAAAAACGACCCATATTGTTCTTAAAATGAAAATAAAATCCGATTTATGATTAAGATCTTTGATGTCTTTAATATTGAACACGTTACAGATGTAAACCAATGGAAAATATTTCGCGAATTCTATTAAATTTACTCCTCACTTACTTGGCCCGAGACAGAGCTGTACGGGACTGATCTTGCACTCAGCTACTTTGTTAGAGTGATATTAAGTATCCTATGTATCTGTATACTGAGAATCCGTGGAGTTTAATCTACTTCGCGTTGAATCTGAAGAGGAATCAAGATTATCCCGTTCCCCGTATGATGTTCCAAATTTATCGAATGCCTCAAAATTGGCCTTGGTTGAGATCAAGTCAGCGTGGCATATTGGGCCAGTATGAGGACGGACCGCAGCAAACAGCTCAGCTCGTTCGGCATTCATCTCGGGGAAATCCCACAGTACGTGATTAGCGTCCTGGTAGTCGTGTCCACAAGTGTGATCCGGTCTTTCGACCAACTTGCCCAACCCAAATAGTTTGCCGTTGAAATTGCCATGTCCAGTTATAAACAGGCAAGTCCAGTTTCCAGGCGCTAGTCTCTTCGCCTTGAGCCTCCAGGTCACGTCTGGGAAGAAAAGATATGTTTGACGCCCTTAGGTGGATGCAGACCACCTAGTTTGCCAAGCTGTTAGAGCCGTTTTGTACGCCAGCTCATATACGAATGAACGGAGAGTATGATGTTCAGGTATATTTTGCGACAAAGGTGGCGTCAGAGGGACGCCTTCAATATCCGTGTTGATGCCCTTCAGTAAAAGAGTAATAGCACCGCGTACCTGTGTGTGCAAGTCCAACGGTAGTACGCCAGCCAAAACCGGCAAAGCGTCCGTTGAAGTAGTCTTGTGGGCCTTAGTGAGTGAGATCAGCGCAATGCGCTGTCCACTCAGTAAAGTCATCCTGACAAATCCAATAGTCCAACTATAACGAAACCTTGAATAAATCGTGTAATTTTTCACGGATTCTTCATTTTCTTCATGAATCTCGCTGAATGCATGAAAGAAAATTTGGGCCGTTACAAAACGTTACCAAAACGCGCCATATGTCAAAATTTTACAAAACAGGTCAAAAAAAAATTCAAATATTTTCATCCTAATTATAATTTCGAACCTCGATTATAACGTGAATAAAAACAAAACATATTGTAATATATTCGAGCTAATACGGGCTTTTACTCATATATAAAAAAAAACGAAAATAAAATTAATAACCGTTGTTATGACGAATATATTTCAAAAGTTTGCTGCTGGCAACACTCTGGCAATGGTAATAAATCAGTTTCCTCATACATATATAATATATCCCAAGAGAAAATTCTAGCAGAGGTGTGCTTACTAAAATCCGACATAAATCACATTTTTCTTTTTTCAGGTCAATCTTTGTCTCGAATGTTCTGTTGGAATATAACATTTTTTTTATTTTCCCGTATAAAATATTGAATAATGTTATTTCTATAATAAGTGAAATTTATAGAATACATACTGCTGATTTAAAATAGGAATAATGATTGAAATTACTAAATTACTTTGTAGTTCATTATTATGTAACGTATTCTAAGCATTTAAATTTGATAGCCACTATAGATGAACCATTATAACTTGACTGTTTGTGTGGGGGCCACCATCACGTGAGTTATGTGCAATACTCAAACAAAATCGTTTATTCACTGACACATTTGTATATCAAAACAATAAATGAAATAAATCTTCATGAAAATATATTTCCATCAAAATAATATAACTTAAATGGTTATTGAAGATATCCACTCTATGGGAACAACTTTAGTTCCAAAATTTGGCGGCGTTAAAGTTATGATGGTACATCTATTATGAACAATATTATGACTCTAATCGAAAGTTTCTTGTAGGTTAAAATATTTAAAAAGAACCTCGATACGACCAATTAGATTTTTTTTAAAACTTCTTGATATTTATATCTATGTTATTGCTTGCAGTGATTTGTATTTTTTCTATTGGTTGAATTTGGTGAAGAATTTTTGCGACTACAAGCCAATGATTGGTCGTGATTATAGCAACATCCCATCTACACATACTTTTACACTATTTAAATTTACATTTGACATTATTTATGGAAACTTACTGGCTTGGATTTTTTTTCGTTTATTTTATCAACAAAGGAAAAACGGTTACACCCTCAACCTCGTCTTTCCTTATAAAACAGTACAATGCTCTGGTAACTACACCGTTTTAAAAAGACATTTCGATTAAATATTGAATAGTAATTTTACGATAAATAGTTTGATATGCTATTCAGTGGCTATTGTGGGGCTTTAAAATGTATCTTGTTAAGAATTAATTTACAGGAACCTAGATAATACTCTAACTGAAGAGGTAATTATTTTTTTCCCAGTGAAGCACAAATTCTAAAAATAATAAAACATTTTTTGTACTTATTCCATGATCAATTAATTAAAATCAAGACTGACTTTGGTCATCGCGAGCATTTTAAACCGACCCCTAGATATTGTCCAGTCGTAGTTTACTGATATTATGATCGCTTTTAATACTTAAATGGCAATAAGAAGCATGTAATTTATAAAAAATCAGGACCGGTTTCACTCAGCACGAGCATTTTATACTTTCAATCAGTTGGATATTCTCGCGATGAGCAAAACCGGTCCTAATCTTAATACATTATTTGTAGAACAAGTACAAATGTTGTTTTTATAATTTTTTACATAATGTTACTTCACCAAGAATTGACAGTGAACACCTTGAAAGTCAAAATGCCAATCGCATAGTACATCACTGAAAAATGATTTTTGCACAATTTAAGTGCATGAACATTGATGTGTAACAGCTGGTGTATTATGCTTTTGTTAATAATATGTTTGTACCGAGTATATAAATTGTTGTGTTTGGGCGCAGTCTTTATTCACATTATTTAATGCTTTATTCAAGTTACGATTTTGTAAAGTTTCAGCTTCGGCTTACATTGGGGGAAATGCAATATTTATAAGTGGGGTACCATAAGGCACCTGCAAACGTCAGGGTGAGGGCGACGCACGTGATTGATCGTAATCAAAGTGTCACATTCTACTTACGGAACAAGGCGCCAACACATTTTACCCGAGAAACTCCATGCGAGCCTAATACATTTTATCGAAACATTGTTTATATTGCGAACAAAAAAACCTATTTTCACTTTATTTTCGAAGGGATGTATTTTTATTTGTTGAAAGGAATATTTTTAGAAACTTTTTCGGCAGATTTTCGTCCACGAACGGATTCAATAAATTTTATTTGACTGAGTACACGAAAACAAGAAAACTGAAAGCATTCATAGTATATACATTTATTTTTATATTATATCTGTTTGAGAATGGAAAATGATTGAATGTAAGATTACTTTGGCACACGCACACTTTATTATTATCACAAATAGTAAATAAAGGATGTCGCTAAATATGTTGTCACTAACGTAGATCTTGATAAAAATAATAACACATTTTTAGTTCTTATTTCACATAAAATTTCTTGGATCAGGACCGGTTTCGCTCATGGCGAGCATTATCAACTGAAAAGAAATACAACGAAACAATGATATTTGTACAAAAGCTAAGCAAGATTTACAAGGTATTACAACTAGGTAAATAAATTTAAGCAAAATAGTCTATAATTAAAATGTTGAAGACCTTTTACATTTGAATAGTAGTTTATTTTGCTTGAAGTGAAACCGGTCCTGATCCAGTAAATTTTATGTGGAATAAGTACTAAAAATGTGATTTATTTTAATTAAAATTGTATCTGTTTCAATTCAAGTAAAATAGTGACACTTGTTTTTGTCTGTCCTGAAAAGCAAAGACGTGACGTTTCTCTGCTTGTAATCGGCATATTTTGGTAGTATTTATCCTGGTGTTTATTTAGTGAAAGATTATCAAAATGGTATGATTTTTTCTTTACCTGAGCAAGCCTGGGGTGGCAGTGGGAATATGAGGGTCGTACTGCTTTTCCGCCTGGCGACGGCACAGCCCAGTGACTGCGGCTTGAAGCTCCGCAGCTGCTGCATAAAGTCACTGCACTCCATTAGGGCAACGTCTGCGAAGTGCAGATCGCACAAGATGGCGTTCTTGAAGCGGCGAGCACGCTTCTGCAAAATTACACAAACAAAATATGTTAAAAAAAGTTGAGTCCATTTCAAAATGAATGAGTTTTAAAAATGGAACACAAAGCAGTTCAAATTTGAAACGCTTTCACTCATTCTCAATACCTACAAATACATAAAATAAATACCTACACCACCGAAGAATAAAATTAGTCTTCACTTGAGAAATGTTATTAAAACATATTTTAGAAGCTCAAAAATAGTTTTGCTTAGTTTTGATATGACAGGAACATCTTAATGGCAAGTGCTAATAAACAATCTAGAAATTCTTAAAATGGTTATAATATCAACAATAATCTCGAATATTATTCCCATACCTAGCTATCAACATAAACCATATCGAATTTTTAGTCTACTTACTTGATACCTCCTCTTGGAACCAAAGAAAAATACTTGACATTTTAAAAGTTTCAAAAATACATACTGATAAAAATAACAATGATTTTTATTTTACTGTATTATAATGGAGTTCTACCAAATAAATGCCAACTCAATCAATCAGTAACGAGATGTTTCTCAGAATTGATATCCAGAATAATTTCCCCGAGCGGATTAAGCCGGATTGAAAGTTTGTTGTAATAGAGTATCGAGCAATACACGTATACTCATTCGATTGACAGTGCTTGTTAAAATTTCTCCACCGCAATAGTAAACTACAGATCTTTTTATTGATTTTCGGGAAATGACACTTTTCACCTGTAACTTAACTTGGGTGCACGGCGTACGTATGTTTGGCATTCGACAAATACCTCGAATTTATCGTGACGTGATCACAATCACACAGAGTTTTCAAGTTTGCCTCTGGGAAAGCTACGCGAAGTGTAAAGCAAACTTTAGCAAGTCCGGAGACTTTCGTTTGCTCACGTCCGAGCCAATCGCTTTTTGTGATCTCGCATCTGTATTGTTTGGGATATACGTTTTGCTTATACACGTTGAGAATAATAATGTTAATAATGTGAAAGGTGCATTTTTTAAATCATCATTAAAATGGCATTAAAGTATATAATTTCCAAAATAAACTGAATATCAACTCGAGTTCAAAAAAAAATTGCAAGCCAGCACCAATAGTTAGGAGTGGCTGCATGGTTATATTTATATTTACGATGAAACAAGTAAGTATGTTCTCTACAGCTTGCTTGAATGGACTGGAGATCTCGATTTATCTATTTAATGTTTGAGTGTGAGTAATCTTGATGTCTTTTCACCTCCAGTTGATTTCTACGAAAAATATTTAAAAAAAATATCTCATCTCGTTTGATTTAAACAATTCAAAATATTCAGCACATTGGTAAATAATTATAGGCTTGAAGTACTGCCAAATATTTACTCCCGGTCCGTGTTGCAGTTGTCAACGTCGTTGGCTTTCGTGACGGACTGCCCGGGATAGAGGTCCAGGTATAAAAAGATTTCAGTCGATAAATCGATTCTGTTTTGAAGGAAATTGGTATTTGTGCTGTTGAAATCCCGATTCCCACCCTTTCGATCCTAAAAAGCATAGCACGAGCGATTAGTCGTCGTACTCTTTCAATATTCCCCACTCTCTTAAAACAAATAGAGGTAAAGCAACTGAATAACGATTGTGACAATCAGTTTATGGTTTTAATGGTAATATATAAATTTGCTTCGATCTCTACAGTTTGATGTTTTCGTATCAAAAATAATACCTCGTCATAAAATGTAACGAATAGTTTTTGAGACAAAAGCAACGCGTCCCTTTTTATCTATGTGGCCGCGGGCTGAGGGAGGTCGATCATACAGTTTGACAATATCCTTGGCCAGCTAAGCCTGGTGGGCTGATCCCGGGAGGATTAATGGGTTTGTTCAGAAGTATCCCAAGGATCAATGTTGATAATTTTCCCTTTGGAAGAGAACCAGCGGAAAATTGGTTGGAAAATACTAAATCTCTGAAAAATTTCAAGAGATTTATCACAATGAATTATATAATATTAAAATATAAAAAAAAATGTTCGTGCTTTTAACTTGTCATTTAAAAAAATATATTTGTAGACGAATGCTGTTATGATGAACAAATAACTTTGTTATTGTTATTATATTAATGTTTGTTAAACCGATTCTGAATTTAAAAAAAATAAACAGTTTTATTTTGGTGGCATTTTTTTAGTGAAAACGATATACTCTTGGTAATTTTTTGAAGATGATGTATGATGCAACTGGAAATAGCTCTTAAATATTTAGTCTATATGGATGCGAGTGAGTTCTAGTTAGGTACTTTTCTTAAGTATTTATCGGAACTTACACGGATCTTTAGTATTTTACAATTTTACTGTACAAAGTAAACATCGCAAAATCAAAATTAGAATGTTTTTTAATTTTATAAAGTATATAATATCACACTTAAAGTGTTCACTGTCAATACTTGGTGGAATGGCATTATAATAAAAATAATAACACATTTTTAGTACTTATTCCACGTTAAATTTATTGGATCAGGATCGGTAATGCTCACGATGAGCGAAACCGGTCCTGATCGAATAAATTTAACGTGGAATAAGTACTAAAATTATGTTATTATTTTTTGTATAAAATAGGCTTAAAATTAATAAATAACGAATAATTTAATGTGTTTTTAATATACTTCATACAAAAGATACATTTGGTTTTAAAGCTCATGAAATTTGAAAACACTGGGCGACAGATGTCGGTTGCTTCTCCTTCGTGGATTGCTACTTAAAAATTGTTCCGGACTCGATATTATAATAGTCAAACTATCAGAAGAGCAACTATATGTCAACCCATTAAAACTTTGGGTAAGTATGGTGAGTAGACGAATCAAAGTGGAAGTGCAAACTACTAAGTTTTGAACAGTTGCTTCTGAGCGCTCTCAGTTGAGCTGACCAGAGTCAATTTAATGCATGAGAAGAGGACATGCACCATCAACCAAGCCAACATGGTAACTTTAATGGCAGTCAATAAAATATGTGCAATTATTTTGAAGTTCAAGTTTTGAGCAATGCTCCTGAACCACTCCCGGTTAACATAAAAGGTTACCCCTTTGTTAGCGCGCAATATAAGATTATTTTGTATTTTCGAGAGCTCATTAAAAAAAAATACGTTCCTATGATAACTTTTTTACTAAAAATCATTTTTAAAATTAATTGATATATTTATAAACCTATCCACCAAGAAAATTTTGTCGATTGGAAAAGAAATAATAAATTTGACCATGTGAAATATTCTTATATTACTGAAAATACATATTATCCACTTAAAATTAGTAATTCTTAAAAAAATATCTTATAATATTGAAATTTTTTTTTCTTAAAGTGCATTTTAAACTGATAACATTTTAGCCTTATTATTTCAAGTTTTCTCTTATTTTTTTGTTCAGTGTTAATTTCAAGCTGCTTTTTTCCACCTATTTGTTTGAAGTTAGTAAAATATTATTAAAATGTTAGAATTATAAGTATCGCGCTAGCGTCATAGCACCTTAAGATATCGGGCTGGGTGTATGTTATTTATCGTTGTTTTTGTGCACAACTGATTCATTACTTATCATCGAGTTAATCTCGTATGACTTTCACAATTAAGAATATTTGGCGCATTGGCGTAAGCTGTAATGCCAAATATTTTTAAATTTTAAAATTAAAAAAAAATATATATCGTTGATACTTTTATGTATGCTATGGCACTAAATATACTCAAATTAAATAATTAAATGAGAATAATCATTGAGCGTATAAGAACTAGTTTGCATATTTTAATTTAATTCATTTGATTTACCTGATTTTGGCCAGACAGATTCAAACCGCAGGAGTTGCAGCGCAGGCATTCCTCGTGGTAGTGGTTATTATCATACAATGGTGAAGGCTCTGCAAAAAAAAACACTTACTGAAATATACTATTTTAATTTGGCGGTTTGTGATATCATCAAAACCGCTATTATTCGATTCAAGCCATCCATAAATAATTGATTAGTTTGTTTTAACAATGGTTGTGTGAATTTGCGTGGAATGATTCATTATTTTTGTACACACGCATAAAATTCGTTACAAATTCACACTTTGACACCAGACACAAATCAGGTGAAACTATTCAGTATGCTCAGCTTATATTTGAAGTTTAGATTTTTTCTCAGAAGTCAATCCGAATTAAATTGTTTGAAAGATTAAATTAATTATACTTTGAATGATATTTTTGTCATTATCGCTAGTTTTCGGTTCTATGAAAAGCAATATATAATGTTTTCACGTGTTTCAAGTATTACACAGTGTTTTTTCTTGGTGCATATCGTACAAGTTTTACAGGTCTTGCTGAATTTCTGTCACTGATATTGGTAATTACATAATTGTATCGATTTTTCTTATGCCATCGAGCGTTGTCGATAATGCAAGCTTGTTATCGATGACCTCACCGTTATTGGTATTCAGAAGAGCTAGCAGACACATCATACGTGTTAAGATAGAAATAGAACAAAACGTGAATACACGTTTCCAGGAATTCAACGCATAATTGGTTTGCCACGTGAAAACACGGTTCCGGGATTCAAAGTTTTAAAGTTGTATCGTAAAGAGAGAAAATGACTTTTTACATTCGTGCTTTGTATTTTTCATACGAATTCAGAGATAACTCTTTAAACACAACGCTTAGTATCCCGTATCAAATATTATTCTATGTGCAATATGTATGTATGAGTTTGTATATACAGCATTATTTATGTATCATTGTAATTCAATATCAGTATTTTGGATCAATCTTTCAAACATAAAAATCAATCTTAAAAAACAAGCAAATAAAATTTAATTAAAAACAACTCAAAAATAATCGTTTGTTGATAGTTAGCAATAACTGAATTTTCATTGCAATTGATATGAATAAGTTCATTGTCACGTTTGCTTCTTTTTGCCGTTTACAATGCATAACGTGTACTCATACAATGTTATTCCTACAACACTCTTGTTTTCTTTATGCTGCGACAGTTTAAAGTTGAGAAGAATGAAAACATTGAAACAAGATAAAATTGTATTGTATTTTTAAAGCATTTTCCTATAGAATGAATGAAAATCGGAGTATAGTCTAACTATTGTATATATTAATTCACAATTTATGTGAAACAATTAAACTGTCAAGCGATTTTTATTTCAAAGATTATGCGAAAATGTCGGCTTTATTTTTACACATTATATTATTTCTAAACCTTATGCCGAGAATGTACTGAGACAGAAAAAGTACGCATCTATCATTTCATGATAATTTAAAATAGAATATCGGAATACAAATAGCAGTAAAAATAAGCGTAGGAGGTTTTATTCTAATGGCCAATTTATGAAATTCTATGCGTATTTGAACATATTATTTTCTAAGGAAAAAAAATGTATCAATGTCGTTTATTGAGTTCATACATATTCTCTCTCTTCTTCCTAATTATACCATTATCCGCATCGCATAAGCTAGATAACCAATTAAAAAATTTTAATGGTGCTGATTTGGTTTTTCCAAACTATTTCTTTATGTTTTATTTAAATAATAATAATGAAGAGACATTGAAAATTATTTTGGAATTACTTCGAGCCAATATTTTTTTGATTAAATAAATATAAAATATTTTCCAAACTGTCCAAACTGCGGATCTCAATGTCAAACATTCAAGTAACTCAGGGCCTTGCATTAAAAATCACTCAATCTAATTTTTGATACAACGTTGAAAAGAGTTAGGGGTAAAAAGATGTAGCCAGAAAAAGATAATTGGTTGGTTGATCTTTAAGTAGGCGCCCTGATTTTAGAAATAGAACAAGTTTAGATTTCAATTTTGAACGCAGTTGAAATGTTTTATTTCTTAAATATTGACTTGAAAATGAAAACTTTTGTCTTACTGTGGTCAGTCAATTAAAACGCTTTTTCAAGTTGATTAAATATAAAGTTTTTGGTATAAATATATATATGAAATGAAATCTAAAAATATTCTTTTGTAATAAACCAACGTTATTGAATTCATTGCATATAGCCTACACCATTATTACAATTATATATTCACGTTTTTTCATACCAAAAATATTCGTTAATATCTATTATTTTGATTTTGAATACTTTTATAAAACGATGGTATAAAAACAATTTCAAATAATTTAACGTAAAACATGATTACGATTCTCAGAAGAGTTAACTTGGAATATTAAAATTGTTTGCTCATGAAATATCATATTCGATTTGGCAGCCTAAATTTTATCAATATTTGACAGACGAAAATTAAGCGCAAGCGAACCCTTCGAGAAAATGGTTTAAAAATTCTACAAACGGAAGCACGCTACTAAAAGCTTCTCATTAATTAACCGGAAGTTTGTAAAAGTATAAAACTAGAAATTAACGTTATAAAAAATAACCTTATTTTCGAATTGATAACTTAGTGGAAAAACCATTGTTTCATTTGAGATCGAAGATAACTTTCATAAAAAATATTTTTGACGCTTCTTTTCATACTATCTCATATTATTCGATAAATCTCAATAGTTTAAAAAAAAAGCATTCAAATATTTTTGTTAAACAAGGGTAATTAAATAAAAATAATAATATATTTAAATGAAAGATGATCATTTTTATGGTGTGAACTATAAAAAAAACGGTAAAAAATATATAAATAGATGAATACCACTTTTCCTAAAAGGTGATTCAATTGTTTTATTCTTTTGCAAAACGTTACATAATCGTGTTTATCGGAATAAAATTGAATGACTCTAAGCATGAATGCTATTGACTAATTAAGCAACCATGATCGTTGTATCATTTTTAAAGCTTAATTAAGTTGATTTAAACCAAAGCATGAGGTTGATCTTTTAAAATGTTCATTTAGTAGTGGTTTCCACTCATTTTTGATCGCTAGATTTTTAGGGTTTTAAACCGTATTAAAAAAAAACACAGTATTTGTTTTCTGCGTTGGGCCTTGATAAATCGTTGTAATAAATTAAACACAACATAATGATGATTGCTGAAGTCAATAAGTGGTAAAACTTAATGGCCTTATACTTTTTCTGTTCCACAACTAAGTCTCGACGGTAAATTTACTTGACACTACGTGGATAATTTTTTTTTTAAAAATATTTTTCAAGCCATGCTCTTCTTCAATTCATTTTTAACTTCTGTTTAAAATAAGGTTTAAAAGATCGAAGGTTGACATTAAATCTTTTCATCCCTTATCGACTGGTTTTATAAAAACATTAACTACGATATAAATTGTATAAATTGGATGAATCCAAAAAAATAGTAATACTATATTTCTATTGAAACGACACGTCTCAAAATATTTAAGACGTGCTTTCAATACAAAAATAACGAATTTCCTATACCGCAGCATCGCTATGAAAATATTCCGCGGTGAATTTGAGCCCTGGATAACAACACGGAAGCGTGATGTACGTGCACTAACATGAAATCTAATATATTGTGTATATATTTACTTTGACTATATATGTTGGTGGTGTTGTGGTAGATATAAATCGACGTGATACAGTTCATGGACAGACCATGAGTATCTGTAAGTCTAATAAAAAAGAAATGTTTTTTTAAAACGGTAATTTTTTTAAAAAATCTGTGCGGAGATTGTCTATAATTTACGGTGACATACTGTTGCGACAAACTTAAGTAGACTAAAAAATTTAGTTCTTGCAACCGAATTAAATGTTATTACATCAACGACAATCTTTGATACCGTGTAGATGCATGGGCTATTTTTTACATATTGAGTAGATTTAGTAAACTTTTATAAAATTCAAACTTAAAAATATAAATCAATAACAAAATATGGTAGCGTATAGTCAAAACAAAGCGTGATCAATTTATTTCTACAATTTTTAACATACCGATAGACTTTTTCTAAAAATGAGAAAAGGGATCAAGTTTCGTTGAAATATCTATAGCAAAGCCACTTGTGCTTAAATATCGCGTGACTTAAATAACATCAACCCACCCCGAGCATATAAAAAGTATACAATGTCATACGTGCTTTGATCAGAATTACAAAACGATTAACGAAAAAACACCACATTTCCATAAAAAATGTGACAAGTTTTTGTTTACGTTTTTTTATTTCAGATCTCAAGTATTATCATAGAATATTTCATAGTAGTGCATTTGAAACATAAAAAAATGAAAAGTTTCTTTGTGTGAAACATTTTGAGAGGGTATTTAACCAAATAGTAACAAGAAAAACGTAATGTTTTAATCGTGTTAATAAAGAGTGTTGAGACAGTATTATCATGAGACAGTATTATCATTATTATGAAGTAAAAAGACATGCTAAAACGGCATTTTTTAACAAAAGTTTTTAAAACACTTCAAATCGTTAAAGTTTTATTAGTAAGACAAGGTATCTAGCACAAAAATATTTTTTTAAACCGTTGTCCATCTATGGCTTAGAATAGTAACGAATATGTTTATGAACATTTTATCTAATTTTAATTTAATCTCTTTCAGAGGCATCAGAGGACAGGTTGCTCGCCACTGCTTACATTATTTCCAATAAATAGAGTAAACACTAACCTATCTGATTTATTGCAGCTCATTAGTTTATTAGTTTGTAATGTTTTAATTCATTAGTACTATGATTATTTGTTTGATTTGTTTCTATTCTATAACCCAATACCCAATAAATGTTAGAATCAATCTTGCTTCATTGATTAAGCAATCTTTGTAGAAGATGCCTCTGAAAGAGGCGAAACACGTGTCACAGTTAGTAGCACAATACGTGGAATAATCAAAGTTATTTTAAATTTTATATTTAAATGAACTTCCACAAAATTACCGCCGAAACCATCGAAAGTATTAACCTAGACTATTTTTTCAATGCTTTCTTTTGAGCCTATAATGCTTTAATTGCATATTATTAAAAGCTACATTTAATAATTGATACTGTAAGAAAAAACTGAATTTGAGTGTGTATCATTTTTTAATGTTTTTACGAAGATTATCTAATGCAGCGAAGTAAAAAAAGGGTAAAACATAAAAGACTTAATGATTTTTAATAGCCGTAGACTCGGCAGTTTTTTTGGTGCTCGGACTTCATTGTTTGCTTTTAATATGCGGAGCTTCGAAAGTGGGCATAAAACGTGGGGCCATTCGGATGTGTTTTGCAGATGATAACGCATAAAAAAACATACCGGCTCATAAAAGGGCCAAATGGTATTAACCTTTTCCCGCCTTCTGGGGACGAAGGGTGCATTGTCGTAAAAAAAATACATTTTCCGAAAAACAATGTTACGCGGAGACACAGTGCTGTTTCCAACCCTGACTTATTCGCCACAATGGCTTATGAAAAAGAATATATAAATAAATTAGACCACATTCGTACTGTTTTTTTTTACTCCAATCGTTGCAATAAAATGTATGACATTTTGCAACACGATTGATATTTGCACGTATTGGGGTTCAAGGAAAAAAGATCGACCCGCCATATTCAGACAAATCATTGAAGTTTTTGAACATTTTCAGTAAAATTAGTTTGATGAAAGTTGAAGGATTTCAAAAAAGGACTATTTTCATGAAATCAATGACTCACAATTTATTGTCTAACATTCGATTTTCTTATTGAAAAATAGGAACGTTTCAATTAACAACTATGCAAAGAAGATACACTTAACACAAAACAACTAGACGCAGGCTTTATTACTGTAAACGAATTCATCAACTTGTCTAAAAACAAACATTTAAAAAATTTTGGTCTCCATATAATTAATAAATATATTGACACAATGCATAGGCAGTGAAAAAAGTTGTCTTTTTGACATTTGGCCATCAAATACGAATTCGAAGCTATTAAAAGGGCCGGTAGACAAAGTTGTTGAGATAATCTCCGTGAGGAGTCCATATGCTCCAAGTTTGGAGAGGACATGGTTAAAAAAAAACATAATGTTAAATAGTTTTGTTTGGTAAAAGTATTGCTTGACAAATAGTGGAGCGTCTTTCGCTTCTTGCGAAGCACGTGTCGTTATTTGTCACACATGTGGAATAAACAAAGATATTTTAAATCTAATATGAAAACGAGCTTCTAAAAGTAACCACCGAATCTATCGAAAGAAGTAATTATAGTACTTACTAAACTTTCGGTTATTAAATAGAAATTTGGTAACGTGTTTTAACGTCGCTTGAAAATCATTTCGTCAAGTTCATTCTACGCCAACTATTAAAGATAATGCTTTTTAAAATAACTTTGATTATTCCACGTATTGTGTTACAAATTGAAACACGCGTTTCGCTTCTTTCAGAGGCATCGTCGGACTTACTATAGCAAAGTTTGCTTGAGTAATAAATGAACATTTGTAATGATTTTCTATCAAGAAAAAAACATTTTCACCTGTATTGAACTGTGTTTCAAGTTATTCCCGGTTGTAAACTACATTCAATCTGTAGTTTAACACAATTAAGGTTTTACATAATTTCACTTAAGTATCATTTTAATGAGACCCATCATACTTTACCCCAATATAATGTAGTGATATTAAATTAATATTATATAAATGTATCAATATTTCTTATCAATCCTGCTAGTTGGTCTTTCTTTGACATTTAGATACTAACATTGATGGCTACTGGTAGATTCACAATACATATAATTACATTTTAAAATTGATAGCGCCCAGTTTGTAAATACGACTATTAAAAAAAGCCGAAACAATATAAAATATATAAACAATCACCACTTCCTCATATTTGCTATCATCCACAGAAACGGTTTGGAATTTAAAAGTATTCTTATCGCCAATGAGTAACAAAAATTATGTAAACTAAATTCATACAGTATGGTTCGCAATAATTTTCCATTTTTTGGTAAAAAAATCTTCATCTAAAATTATATGCAGGCATGAACAATGCTATTTTTTTTTTAATACTGATATTAGTTTTGTTCAACTGTTCAGTTGTGTTTTTGTTTGCTCAAATATAAAAAAAATACTTGTATCATTTATAAAAAACAAACCACATCATTTGTATAGACTCTGGCACAAACATATCAAATGTCAAACAAAACAAACAATACATTTAATCCATCCAACAAGTAATGTTTATAAACATAAAAAACATTTTTAGTACTTTTTCCACATAAAATTTATTAGATCAGGACCGGTTTCGCTCATGGCAAGCATTGTTAACTGAAAAGTACTAAAAATGTTTTATTATAATGCCATTCCACCAAGAATTGACAGTGAACACCTTAAAAGTAATGTTTATTTGACAATTAATCACCAAAAATAAATTTCCATATCAATTGAACGTAATTACTATCACGAGGAAATCTGGTGACATAAATTATAAATAAACACTGATAAAAACTATTACACATGGTGTACAAGCAGTCATCAATCAGGATATGCCCATGGTGCGAGAATAAAAAGGTCACAATTTATATTCATTCATATATTTCAATGTTAAATGTGTTCGTCAGAATAATTATATGAATCGAAATAGATGTGCGATTAAAAAATGACAAATGCTGATGTTAAATGTGCAAACATATCTTTTGCGATTTCGTAATATCCTGTTTATATTGGTTTACTTGTATTGTACAGAATTGCCCACACAAGCGTACTTTAATTACGTATTTACTATAACTCAATGAAAAGGGAAAAATTGTAATAATAAACAGAAACTCCTTGTGCTTTGACATTTACGTAAAACTTCAACCATTTGATATATAAGTTCTATGAAACTAAAGTAGTAATGATTTTTTTAAAAGCAACTTGATTTGTATTAGAACAGTATGGACGGTTTTAATAAACTCATGCTCACTTTTAAGGTATTCACCGTCAATACTTGGTGACATAGTAGTATAGCAAAAATTATAAAAATTTTTAGTATTTATTTCACATTGAATTTATTTGATCAAGACTGGTTACGATCATCGCGATCATTCTTCATAACTTCTTTGAACTTCAGTTGGTAGTGCTCGCGATGAACGAAACTGGTTCTGATCTAAATTCAATGTGGAATGAGTTCTTAATTTTTTTTTATAATATTATTATAATTTTATTTTTACTCGTGCTGCTTTCTGTCGTAAATCTTATTTTTTATATCAAAGTTTGTTAATATTCTTGATTCTCCCCCCCCCTTAAATGATAGATTGCCAACAAGAGCAATAGATTTTCATGCATGTCATGCATGACAATATTTGAACGGCTGATGATGTATTGAATTGAAAAATATTCAAAATCGATTGACTAAGCAAATGCGTGTCACACTTTCTTTTATTTAACATTAATAAATTAAATAACAAGAAAATGAAAACGACACATTCTTTAGCAGCAGTTTTAAATAAGGCATCAATTATTGTTTGCAATGAAAAGCAAATATGTTAAATCTGAGTTAGTATTCCTGGGTAGAAAATATTTCGTACGTCTTGTACGAAGCCATTTAAACTTACGAGTACTTTTTCACAATTTAACACAAAGATTATGGCGCTATGGCAAAAAGTTAATAATAAATGAATTAGCGAAAGGTTGTCGCGCATGGTTCGTGCTGTTCAAGGATTATTATTATGAGTTGGAAGGAAATGACTGGAATAATTCCAAGTGTTTTCTGTATTAAGTCTCTCGTTCATTTAATATTCCTCTCGCATTGGAAGGCGTTTGATTTATTTCTTCATTCAGCTCATTTTAATATGCATCTCGAGGCTTATACTTCTTTTATAACTTATTGTAAATATAACGCCACGTATTTCATTAGAAATATAATTGCGTTTCGTATTGTTTTATATTAAAAAGTAAATACCACACAATATATTAAATGCTCAAATTTATATCAAAAGCAGGGAGAATATACTGGGAACTTCATTATGATAAATGACAGTGAACGCTTGAAAAAAATTCATGCTTTTATGTGACTTAAAAACTTTCAAACGGTTCACTATAAAATCACAAATTCTCATTGTGCTAAGTTCATACGTTCTCAACCTTTTTCGGGTGGCGACCCCTTTTTATAAAAACCATATGACCCGCGACCCCAATGCAATTAGAAAATGCACGAAAATGCATTAGAGCGAGTATTTTATTTAGTAGACTTTATAAATTTGTCACTAATAGGTTGGTTGTCCATGGCCTCACTACTTCCTTTCTTTTTCGACTAATGTCCCAACTGTATGAGATATAGGAATACAATCAAGCTCAAACTAATTTCATGACATTTTTATACCACTTTTGTATTTCAGCGTGACATGTGCTTCGTTTCAGTGAGATACATCCTCAAGTTGAATGTATCGTAACGTGTATCATTATAATCAGTAATCGTAGTAGACGTATTAAAACAGTGAGTGGTCGTAAATGGCGAGTGATTTAAGCGATCTAATTAATAAATCAATAATAAAAATTCCAGTCAAGAAATCGATAATTCTAATTTAAAGCAATATTAATTATCATTATCAAAGAGAGAAAAATAGGCAATTAAGATCTCAAAACAACTTATATAATCTGTTTTTATGACACAGTGAATATATTTGAATGTCTGTTCGAATTTTTATACCACCGCATAAAGTAAATAACATAATTTCGCGGTAATAATTAAAACTCGCGGAAATTTGACATTTGAGGAAAAATTTTGCTACACCATATCGAGTGGCTTATCGCTTAATTTTCTAGTATCTGAGATAACGCGAGATATTATTAGAGTTCTCTGAAAGATATATAATAAAGTTAATACCCATTTTCTAGTAATTTTATTTGTAATTCAAAGAATTTTTTTAATATACAACCATAATTTAGTCGTAGGACTCAAATTCGAATATAAGATAGGTTTCTTGAATATCTGTTTAAATGCAATTTATTAATGTTTTCTTAAATGATTACGTCATTTATTAATGTACGAAAAAAACAACTATTTATAAAAACTTTCTACGGCAATGTTTTCAGTCTTAAGAGGTGTTGTAAATCATTTTTAAAAACTCAATTTAAATTACTTGTCAAAAAACAGTCACATAATATATGTTCATTCGTGAAGTATAAAAAAACGACACGTCTTTAAGCTAGTAATACTATTTCCACAATAAGTTCAAACAAAGTTATGAATGTTTGTTTTAATCTGAAAATTGTTATCTTTATTAATTTTAATATTATAATTAATTTTATAATTAACCAACAAATTTTTTAATTGAATTTAAAGCCTCAAAATTTTCAGATGTAGTTGTTTTTATTATCGAAAAAAAGTCACTATGGTGTGCTTATTATCGTGCGCTATTTAAAATTATTATTTGGGCTTTTATATGTGATTTAAATTAGTGTTCTAAAAATGAGTTTTTAAGCGTATAAAAATATAATAGGCACAATCCTGATAACGAAATGCGTGCTATTATGTGAGAATTTGCTCAAGGAACAACAATATACTGTGAACGTGATTTATACGAACCATTTGTAAGCGGGTGAGAGCAGTGTGTTGATACAAAGAAAGACGAGCTTTTCCTTTTCTAGCGGGAGCTTTTCAAAGGATCCGCTACGCAGAGCCACTGAGCTATAACACAGCCTCCAAATAATGAACTTTATTATTCAACACCATTTTTCTTCACGTTTCCAACTCTTTTGTTGTGAAACACATTAACCAAATGAAAAAGAAATATCGCTTTACTTTTTTCACTGCAATCAACTGTAGAGAAATTGTATACAATTAAAAAAATTAAAACGATTAAGATAAATAGATGAATAATTTATTATTATTCCACTGATTGTAATGTCACAAATATTGTTTGTTTTTAATATTAACATACACTATGCATTAAAAATTCCGTACAAAAAACGTTACGTTTATATTCAATATTTCGTTTTATATAATTATATAGAATGAAAACCTTGTCATTTTACAAGTAAGTCGTTTTACCTTGGACCATTTTGTGATATTATTTAAAAACAATTTTACATGATTATTGTTTTTTTTTTGTTAAATAATATTTTTCACGTTATAATTAATTACAGAATAATCTGTGATAACAGTTTTTCCACGGAAAATCATTTTCGAAGTAATATTGTGTCACGTTTTATTACACGCAGGTGAATTCTGTGCACCTTGAAAAATATCATTTCATCACAGAACGTACAGCCTTTTCCCTTATCACTAAGGCTAATTTCCCACGACGCTCGCGTTTTCACCTCACAGCCTATCAGACAGGCATCATATCAAGGATCAAAACGTTACAAAAAAACTTGACGCTGAAGTAAACAAACATGGCTTTTCCGTCTTGCAACAGATGATAGTGAGGTGACTCCCACTCACAGAAATGAATCCTTTCGTATCGCTGTCGACGTTATCACGCGACTGTGCCGATTCTGAAATTATCGGGGCGAAAAATGGGCGCCTTATCACACAAGAACACTGCCTTTCGGTGGCGTTGCAACAAGTGCTACGGTATTGTGTCTCTCGCTTGGTTTTTCACTCACTTTAAATTAACTTATTTTAGATGCCTATCATCCTAGCTAATGCGGACATAGTCACATGTAAATTTCCACCGTCGGCAGCAGCACACGCGGCGTACAAGCGGGACATAAACATCTAGCTGTCATTCTCTACGAAAATTGGTCGGTAATGCAGAACTCTGACGTTGCCGACTGGGACGTATCGCTTTCGCCCCACCCTCCGCGCGGTCGATATGAAACTCGGAGCGAACCATTTTCGTAGCGTTCTAATCTTATTATTTTATTTCATTTTTGCCGATACACGTATCTTTTATCCTTATCAAAAAAACTGCCATATGAAATTTTGCGCTACTACATACAAATACCGAATACATCAAACCGCAAACCATTACACATTAAAATTAAACTCAATATAAAGTACGCATTCTTATTTTAAATTATCCTCATTAATTTGGCGCTTTATGAATATTGACACCGCTCTTTTGAAGTAAATGGAGTTTGTTGATATTATTTTAGCGGTTTAACAAAGCTTAAGAAGCATTGCGTGTAAGTTTACGTAGGTAAAGTTTGTATCAAAAGAGAGGTAAATAATATTTTTCCACCGCCAATAGGTGGCGCCTGTGGATCGGAAAAGTGTTTATTTTCCATCGAATATTGAAAAAGTTTTCAGGAATATTAGGATATATTATTCGGTAACTGAAAGTTTGTTGTATATAATACTATCAACTTTGTTTATCATGTCTATTTTGTTCTAAAATATAATCTTAATAAAACATAATTTTGAATAATCGACAAAGAGTCAATACCTTCGATGGATTAGGCGGTAGCTTTGTGGAAGTTTATTTTAAATATAAATTAAAACTATTTTTTTTATTCCACGTGTTGTTCACCCAGAAGTGGCACGTGTTTTGCCTCTTAGAGAAGCATCGTCAGTATTTTATGAATATCTCAATTTTATATCAAAAATTTATTCTATTTTTGAGGTACATCTACTTCTCTTATTGAATTCATGTTAAGTAGCCTTAGGTAGCATTGTTTCAAATTTAAAGACACATTAGTTTTATATTTGAACGTGACTAATTTAAAACAACTGTTTATTTAAAAAATAACGATTGAATAATATTAACGTAAAGTAAAACATAGGTGTTTTAATTTTAAAATTTGAAATTGGAAGAAAACTTTTGTAAAATTATTATGAATAAATTTGATTTTTAAAAAAATGTTGTTGAATCAACCAGTTAGAAAAAAAGCTTCTCGATTTTAGTAATTGTACATTATCCGGTTCCATAGTTGAGTGACCAACGTCGTTGGCTTCGGTTACAGTGCCTACGAGCTCGAGTTCTAGTACTCATAATTTCATACATAAATAAACAACAAATTTTAGGTTTATGTTTAAAGGTTTTCATTTTTTTCTTTATCCAATCTAGAACACATGAACTTCTAATGGAGCTTATTTCAACTGCAGCTTTTCTACGAAAATAGATTGTTACTCAGTTTCTCTAGTTCTCTTTTTTAAAAAAAAAGTAAGAATAGAAAGCTAAGGTAAGCTAGAGATATTGTTGAGCTTAACAATCCGAAAGATAAAAAGGTATTTTAAACAATTCAGAAAACCATGTCTTAGAACAAAAATCCTTAAATCTGTAAACCAAAAAAATAGTTTATAAAACGGCCCATTCTGGGAACCACTGACCCGAAATATATATGAAAATAACATGATATATATGCCATAGTTGAAAACTTAATAGCAATTATCATTAATTTTAATTAGTTTTTTCAAGTATTGTGTTCATTTTTAATTGCTCTCTTGTTTTAGTTTTGACGGAAGTTTTTGGCATCGTTAGATATGATAATATTGTAGGAAGAGTCATAAAAACTAACTTTATAGCACAAATTTAAAATCTTGCGAGAGAGAGGTTGTCTTAATTATTCATAATAAGTTATTTGGTATTTATCGAAAAGTTTGTATACATTTTTATTATTATATCTTGTGAGTCTTGTTTTTCAACTAAAAATGGAAAACACCCACAAATAATATAGAAGCTGTTTCCATTTAGCTCTGTGGCAGTCACCTGGTCAAAAAATGATTCTGAAATACTACATTTGAGTTATGATTTGCTGAATATGTGTGCATCAAGTAAACGAGAGTGAACATTTATGTCTATTGATTGAGTAGGCATTTACTTGGTAGAACTCCATTATAATACGGAAAGAAAAATAACAATGTATTTTAGTTCTACATAAATTATTTTATATTTTTGTTGATAGCTATTTCGGCTACTATAATACATTGTTATTTTTCTTTCCGTATTAACATTTATGTCATTTAAATATCGTTAAAATTAAAACATCTTCTGAACGACAAATTTCAATTATCACTTTTAAGGTGTTCACTGTCAATACTGGGTGGAATGGTTTTATATTCAAAAATAATAACCCTTTTTTTGTACTTATTCCACATTAGAATTTATTATTCTCATTTCTATATTAATTTATACAGATGACTTATATTGACTAAAACAATTTGTTTTCAAAAAATACATTGTAAATCCGAAGGCAATAATATACACAATTAAAACACAGACACTTTCTTTCTTTGAGTGGCATTGCAACGCTTTTTATCAACTGAAAACTAACTTTGTTATTGATTTGATTTAATGAGACTTTATGCTACGCCATCGGAAAGTTTATAACGATATTTCATACATAGATCAAAAAGTTGAGCGCCACAAACTACCTTATTGTGCAAAATACGTTGTGAAAGTGTATCTGTTCCACTGAAACTGCGAGAAAGTGTAATCTGCGAGTGATTGATGAGATAAAGGGGGATATTAAATTTGCCTACAAGTCCATCACGAATTACGACGTTGACAGCCGTGGATCGGATGTAATATGCAAAATTTTACATCCCTTTTTGAGATTTTCTCGAAAGGTCGCATCGTAAAAAATATGCACCACACAAAATGGGAACGATTTTTTCAAGTATAACATGGATGTAATATATTTGTCGACTTTGAAATAAATGCAAAGAATATTGAAAATAACGACTGGTGCTAAGGTATGTATTTTAAAAATCAATGTCTAAGGAAAACCGACTAGAATTGAGAGGAGAAGAACGAAAATTGATTGTGATTAAAATGATTGGTAATGCATTGATCTGTCTTACAACAGGCGTTTCCTATAACTCACAGATTACATAAATTTCGATATAAAAAAAACAATCGTTCATTGGCTAATAAAACAATTTTGATGCCGAGTGTAGATTGGTTAATGTGTTGGAGTGAACTTTTATTTTACCGAGTTGTATTGGATTTGAAAACACGAAAAAACACACATTCAAGTTGGATTATAGATGTGTCGTCAGCCGAATGGATAAATCTATGTTATATAGTATTTAGAGGAACATAACAAAATATGTATTTGCATATAACTAAAAGGATCAGGGAGATGAAATAAAAGATAGAAGTCGGTTCTGACAACAGTATAATAAAAACTATAAAATTTTCCTCATAGCTAACTGTCAATAATTTTTATTTACAGTTAGCTATGAGGAATTCCTTGATTCCACAACAACTAAATACTTAGAGGCATGTTACGTTTTTATGTAAGACGGGTTTTTGTAAAAAAATAAGTAATCATTTCAATCTTCTTTCAGCAAAACATTTTAATGGATATAGACCATATTGGCCCATTTTTGCAAAATACCATAATAACGTTACCGCTAGACGAAAATGATCAATCGCTTTTTACTGTTCCTTAACCCCGTGCTTAGGTAGGCGAGACGAAGCGCTGCGGTGCGCTGCGGCGACGTGTAAAACCAATTAATTTTAAACGTAGCGGACTAAAGATCGTATGTGCCATCGCTCGGCCAAACGCAATTAACGCTCTGGTGAGCTTGGACCGTTTGATATTTTCAAGCGATTCGCGCGCGCCATGAGTCAGGCACTTGAGGCGACTTACGACATATGCCGTCCTGACCGGATCGCGTCGCCCACATATGACACTTGCATGGGCGAGTACCGTTTGATATTTTAAAACTCTGCCGCTTTTAAAGCGCGCCGGATCGCTTCGCCCACCTAAGACGACCCGTAAGAGGCTTAAAGCGTTTTTTTGAAAATCACTATCAATAATTTGTAGTAGAAATTATTCTGTTCAATGCACATAGATTTTGTTTTCAGATTACATAAGAGGTGAAAAAAATTGAGAAAATCTAGAGAAAAACTCCTTTGTTGAAAAGATACAAGATAAATAATACGGAAAATTTTCCATAGATGTAGCGACACAAAAGTGACACAGTAAATTGTTTCGCCTCGTCTATTTCCTTTCGTATGGATATTATCCCGTCAGCAAATATGACAGAAGATACTTACATCTTTTCCATTTCTTACTCTTACCTTTCACTCATCTCAAGACAGAATATCAATTACATTTCGGAGAAAAGTGTTTTATTTTTACAAGAAATAGATACCCTACAATCAAGAAGATATTCAGAGATGTAAATGTACATACAAAGGAACAGTCGTATGAAATATATTTTTTCTTATTTATATACCAATAGATAAGGGTGGGATTACGACTTGACAGGCTGAATTTTTTAAAAATAAAATAAACCGTCACGACCTTACTGATGGGATTCGGTAAGTAACAAATTTATAGTTTAAAAATTTCAGCTGATGGCATAAAGCCTCTACCTTCGATCTTTGTTAGATATATCATAAAGAATTAAATGATTCAGTTATATCAGGTCTTTCAATAAGGACGCTCGCTCGTGTAAAATGTCCGCTGTTCTGTTGCAACCACATGTCATCGGTATTCATATCATCCAGTTTGGGGCACAATAAGTTGCTTATCATCGATCTGTAGCGCTCTCAATTTGGAAGAAGTACGGACCGATGATTCCGCCAGACCAAAATCTACACCAAACAGTAATTGTGCTACTAAGTGTTTCGCCTCTTTCAAAGACACCTTGCTTAATTTTCATGGCTTGAAACTAGAGACTCCAATTCGAGTATCGAGTACTCAATACTCGAGTATACTCATCCATTTTTCAAGTACTCGATACTCGTAATATATAAATGAAGATTTAATTCCAAATTTTATTTTGTTTTAAGCAGCGGTCAGAAAAACTAGATATCACTAATTAATTTATTGTTAACTTTTAAGCCGAAGTCCACAGCAACACAGAGAGTTTTTTCCACAGCTGGAATAAAAAACAAAACTTCGAACCAAATTAAAATTTGAGACGTTTAATTCTCTATTATTTTTTAAATATATGTTTCATAAATTGAAATAAATGTAATAATAGAATAAAATAATCTTATTTATTTATAGACACAAATTTGATTTAATAAAACATATTTTGGTACATCTGAAACTACTCGAGTATTTTTAAATTTTACTACTCGATACTCGAGTTTGAGATGTCGAGTAATTGGAGTCCCTACTTGAAACACAATTGACTGGTGGTCTATATTGACGACAGAATAAACGGATAAATAGAAACTGAAAAAACTTGCAAAAGAAAAGTTTCCATTAATTCTCAGTACCTACCTATACAATATAAAACTTGTGTTATATTTACGTAACAAAAGACAACAAATAATGTATGACGTTACTGTAAATGTAGCTACTTATATATGTAATTATAATTATCGTACTCATGTACGTATATCAAACATTATTTGAAGTGATTTTGATACAATGTTGATTTAATCAAAAGTTTTCACTGCAAAGTAGTAAAGTTACCCTTGAGTGGGTCGATCGAATTTGCGACAAATTACTTTCAGATCAACGAACACTGTTATTAACCAAACTTTTTAAATTAAAAATACTCGGATGCTGATTTAATCAAAAAGGTTTTAATTGTATTGGTTGCGTATGTAATGTGCATTGAGAGATTTAATACAAGCTTACCTTAACGAAATGTTTTTTTTAACTCAATTCAAATTGATCATGGTCAAAAAAATATCCACGATGCAATCGCATTCTTCAGATGGAGACGAAATAAAATAAGAGACTTTCTCCTAAAATGTAGTTCTGACGATGGCGTGAGCCGAAATAGCTATCAAAAAATATATAAAATAATTTATGTAGAATTAAAATACATACAATTTTTTCACCGTATTATAATGGAGTTCTATGAAGTAAATGCCAATTCAATCAAATAAAATCTTCGTAATTTTCGACCCGATAAATAAAAAATTCACCGCTTTTAAGCCACTTATGTTATTTATTTATTTATTTTAAATCCACATCTTCTCCCAATTCGGAACACATTGCCTCTTCCTGGAGGTATCTAAACATATTTGTTTCTAAGAGAACTGCTTGTTACTCAGTCACCAACCTCTCTTTTAGTTCGATGAGATTTCATGATTCTCTACTTACTAACTCGCCACGGCTTAAACTAAACTAGACTAATATAAAATTAAAAATAACTTTGACTATTCCACATATTATGTAACTAATTGTGACACGTGTTTCATCTCTTTCAGAGGCATCTTCGGACTTACTAACGCAGAGTTGTGGTGTATAAAAACGTGTCACAATTAGTAAAACAATACGTGGAATACTAGAAATTATTTTTAATTAAAAGAACCACCAAGTTACCGCAGAATCCATCGAAAGTAATAAACTAGACTAGTTGGGCAAATATCCATTTCCCTGAGTGTACATTTTAGCAATCATATATTTTTAATTGATTTCTAACTTCATATCCTAAAGGCATCTTTAATGCTTTTATTTTTTCTATGTATTAAGCCTTATCTTAAAAACGAGTTGTCAAAAGAACAATAATTAATTCTCAATTTAAGCTCATTAAGCTGCATTAAATAAAAATTTTAATGTTCATATTTAAATTTTCATTTGAAAAATATAGTGTCAGCAATTTTATGAAAAAATATGAATATACTCGAATAACTGTGAATAACTAACAAGGGTGTGTTCTGTAAAGTGAATGAGTTTTTTGAATATGCATTCAAATAAATTATGACTTGAGTTTGGTATGAAAAAATAAGCGATACCTTTAAGTCTCGTAGGATCGTTATAGAGCAGAACTGCATTATATGAACCTTATTATTGTTAGTAGGAGGGTGTGAATATTGTTATTGTGACGTGATGAAAAGCGGAACGTCACGCCGCGCCAATTAGGGATTTGAATAAAACATCAGTTTAGGGTACCCGTGAAAATTTATCCCATAAGACCACTGCGAAAATGATGTCTACGTAGTAAGTGATAGTAAACTATCACACGAACTTACTTTCGTGTCTGAAAAATCTTCTGCAGTTTCGAATTTCGTTATTAAATCAATAAAATAGACTATCATCTATTTAGAAATTAATTCTGTTTGTGGTAGTTTCTGAGATTGACGAAGTAAATTCATTAGTAATTCATGCTTTAAAAATTAATTTGACTTTTCTTACCTAACTGGAAAACTATAGATATATATTAAAAAAAAATTTTAAGTGGAAAATTCATTTTTTTACTTTTAAAGCTTAAGCGTTCAGTTCCTAAATGCATTATATTTGATGAATGAGACACATTTTTGTGTGAGCGGTTGAGTAGTTTAAACAACGAATAAAGCTGGTTCTTATGTTTACAAAATACACGTGTAAAAAGTTGATTAGAAAAATATCAAAACGCTACATTAGTTACGTCAATATGCTTAAAATCAAACTATCAAAATCGTGTTTTTTTAAGTTAAGTATACAAATAGAAGGTTTTTTAATTAAATACCTAATTTAATTTTGGAATACGTAGATATAATCTTTCAATTTTTGATTGATAGTTATTGAACTTAATTTTGATGATTATAATTTCACCGGTCATCACAATAGTATGATGCTGTTTCTTTTATATGAGTGTGATTATTTAAAACAACTGATAATGTTGAATATATTTTCGATTACTTTTCGATCAAAAAATACCCATAAAATATTAAAGAATAGCTGTGAATTTGGTTATAATTCACGAACCGATCAATGAGCTCAAATTTCATTTTTAAGCTGAACGGTTCACACAAACTGCACGACCTTTTCCCTTGTTTAAGCTAATTGTTTGTGCCTGTAATATATAAACGAAATTTGGTAATTAACTGGCTGATGGAAAGCTTTTGGGTTATTGAGATTATTCGTTTAAAATTTTATCGTGTCAATCGATGTCATAATTGTTACTAACACTCTTAAATTGAATCACATTATTCGATAAAACACCGATACCATAATATTCATTTTGTGGATAGTGATTATGATTTTTTATCAGCGATCATTTTTGTGTCACACGTGTTTGAGACAGAAATCCATGTCTCTAAACAAAAATCAATTATTCAATTGCATATCAAAACTGCTCGGACTGGGGCTTGAACCTATGCCATCCGCAACTGAAGTCAACGACGTTGACACTCATACACGGAGCCGTAGAGGATAAGTAAATAAATATGAGAGTAAGCCATGACTAGTTAAATAGCTAATCGCTGTTGTTTTGCTCTTTTTTAAGAATCGAATAAATATGAAAGAATTTAAAGATCACAAGCATTCATGACATCAAACAATGATCCATAAATGGACTAAAAATCAAAACTTTAATGAAATTTTCCAAACTGTGACTCGAACCCTTGAATATCAAAGTAATTAATGTTGACATTCAGCTACAAGCCTTTTAAGATTTAAAATGAATATGATGCCTAGTAAAAAGAAATGGTGACTTGCTTCATAAACTGCTTAACTATACAGTAAGACCATTTTATAATATGTTCAATTTAAAAAGTATAATTAATCAAATTATTACTGTCAAAATAAAATATACAAAAAATTGTTTCAGTTACATATTAAATTAAATTACTATCAAACAGATAATTGGGCTCAATCCGAAAAAATCATCCTAGCGAACCATTTATTCCGTGTTTTATTTTGTCAAGTAAAATATGCTTTTTAGTTCATTAAACTCTGTCAGAAAAACTGCCATAAATTAATTACTGAGATATCAAGTACAATACTCATCAAGGCAGAAGGCACAAGGCATGATTAATTTTCCGTTCCACCGAGCAAGGAGGCAGAGAGGAAAATCCTGGAAAATCATCTTGATACTGTTACGAACTAACAGTAGCGTGTGTATTAAAGGGGTGGAATTTTCCAAAATTATTTTGTAAGACAGTCTCGATATGAATCCCTATAATTGATAGACGCAGAAAGCAGGCACAAATCACTTAACGAGATATAAGCACTTTTGTATAGTTCGAACTAAATATTTTGATCTAATTAATTACTCGCAGAAACAGCTCAACTGAAACTGACATTTTGCAGTGTGCATAATTGCGAAAGAAATTGAAAATGAACGATTTTGATAGGGAGATATATTTTTATATATCATTGTATCAAACATTATATTTATTTTTTGCAAAATTAGAACTGTATGATTTTGGTATTACTATGCCTTTTCAATAAAATCTTAACCATAAAATTTATACATAAATGAAATAAATATGTGTTTTTAATTTTTTTGTTAGCTCAGTGAACTGTTAGCAACGTCACAGTTGATATAAATATAAGCTATGTATATAAAAAAATTGTTTTCATTAAAGTCAGAAAATGGATCATGACAACAATGATTATTGACTTCGTTTGTGGTTTATTTTCGTTACTTGATGTACGAAACAAGGCCTGACTATTTGATTGTAAAACTAATCTAGAAAAAGAGCTTCATTATTTATGATAAAGTAGAAAACAACAAAGCGCTACTAACTGTTAATTCATATGTTCCCAAACCTTTTTCAGGTGGCGACCCCTTTTTATAAAAGTCATGTGACCCGCGACCCCTATGCAATTCAAAAAGGCATTTTAATAAGATCATTTAAAAAAAACAACGAAAATGAATTAAAGTCAATAAAAGACTGTATAAGTTGGCGACCCCATAGAAAACCCGCCGCGATCCCTTTGGGGGTCTCAAGCAATGGGTTGGGAGCCCGTGTGTTATATTATTAAGACTTTATTGTGCGTTTGGAAAGAAGTAATATTAATACATTAAAGATAAATTAACTGAAGTTATAAATTAATATATGTACTTACTAAAAACGGCGATATCAGTCACTGTCGTAAAACTAATAACACCTGAAATACACTCGAATCATGAAGGGATAAAAACTACATATATGAAATAATTATACGATATCATGGCTTTAGACCCACGCCAATGGGGCGAAATGATAGGCAGACCCTCACAAAACGGAGCAGATCCTGCACGACAAAGTACATTTCGTAATAATTAGCCTCACGGGGACAAGGGAATCCTTTTTTCCTGACAAATGACCATCACCAAGCTTAATATTGTACATTTTCTCGCTACATAAATACTTACTAGTGGGTCATTTACCCGCCTTGGATTTGTTCGTCTTCCACAGGTAGAAAAAACATTTTGAGACAACGTTACAAAGACTGATAATTTGCTACGTATTCTTTTATGAGAATCGTAGAGAGAAACTTTTTTGTGAGACTAATTTAAGCTTTGATTATCCCACATTTTTTATGGGTTGTTATAAAAGACAGTCTGCAAGTTATTTAAAAAACAAATAGCATCATAACGGCGATTATTATTGAGCCTTGTCCCTTTATAATGGGAATCTATAATACTACGTCTTAATGGATCATCCAAACATAAATAATTGTGTCGCTCCTACATAGTCAGGGAAGGTAATAAAGGGTTTTTCAGGATGGTTTGCTAATCACCTAGCTAAAAATTAAAAGCTAAAGACTGAGTGGGAAGCAATTTTTACATTATAGCCATCCACACTATTATACACAAACCTGTGCATCGATTTTAAAATCAATTGTATGATAAGATGACTGCTATGATGAGTTGGAAGACTATTGTTATTGGATACTTTAACTTTAACCATTCAAAAATAAAAAAAATGCTTCGAATTCTCCGCAGAATTAGGCAAAATAAATATTGGTCTCCTTAAAACCAACAAGAATTCTAAGCAATTTCTTATTTTGGGTGGTTAAAGTTGAAGTGTTTAATAACTATATCTAAACAATTCACAATAGCAGTCATCTAAGTTTTTTAACTCGTAGAACTACTACTGAATAAAACAAACGCCCCCGACTACTCGTCTAAAAGACTGGCATCTAGAGTTGTGGTAGTGTTGGTGTCGGGTCCGTAGTCTGGTGTCAACTTGGTTAGTTTCTAGTGTGAAACTTACGGGCTCGCATCGTAGTACGGATGGTTTCATAAATTTATTTGTTTGTCGATTTTTTTTATTTCTATTCGAAGTTATGGATGTTAATAATGCTTTAAATATCCTTAGACATGTACAATTCTAAAAACGGGTGGTTAGCTAACCACAAGTCTTATTCTAGCCTCATCTTTCTATATACACCAACGAAAAAATGAGAGAGGTTGAGCAATTCTCGAAGGAAAGCTTTTTATCGCTGTACGCTTCTTAAAGAACGTGCTTAGAAAAGTAAAATTAGATACCCTTTTTATTGGAATATGTCAGCAAATAATTAAAATATGAAAACTGTATCCAAATCAATTGCCCGAGCTCCAGCAAGCTTTCATTATAGAACTTCATTTGAAATGCTTCACGTTGAGTGTGAACCATAGAAAGAAAACGTAAAAAAATAAATATTGGAAGGCATACAAGTGATTTCAGCAATGAGTTAAGTAATTATTTAAATTTGAATACAATTTTCATCAAACACCGGATACTCTATGTAATTTTTTAAAAAATATTTCATTTCATTGAACAAGACACAAAAATGGCGCATAACTTTGATGAATATATAGTTACAAAAGTTTTCCGCTTTCCTCAAAACTTTTTTAAGAAGGCGGTAATAATAATATTAAGTTTTCTTGTCCCTCTTATCCATTGGGCTTAAACCAGCGACTCGGGAACGTCCTAAAATTTTTGTTTGATCCAAGTCATACTATCAAAAATTTTGTTTTACAGGTTTCAAAATCATTGTATTTCTTGACGTTTAGCTACAGACAAATAATCAGGTAATACTGTTCTCATAATATTAAATCAAAGTATGAAAAAGCTATCGTTCTCAGATATCTCATTGGAAAGAATCTCATTGGTTGGAAGATTTTTTCTGTCACTTCACGCTAAAAAACCCCTAACAAAAACTCATTTTTTTAATTTCAAAGACACCGATGACTTTGATACTTAAATTCACACTTATCTTATCCTTAACAGTTCTAATTCTACCATTAATCTTTAACCATGACGAAAAAGAAAAGCTTAGTGAATAAATAACAGCACGTTCTCGTAAAAATAATTTTGTTGGTACGTTCAGTTTGTGGCTTATAATGTGCTACACGTACATTTTAATTTTTCTTCATCTTAATGAGATTGCTACTCTTATTTTTTCTTGTAATCAATAGTGACTTCAAAAATGTTTGTTACCAATGCTCAAACTTATAATCATATTTAAACTCAATTTTACCGAAACCATTAATGTAATTAGTTAGTACGAAGATTTCTTTTCATACTATTCGAGTAAAGAAAAATCTAAATGAAGATTATTGAAAGATGGTTTGAAATTTTCAAATGAATAATATTCCCAATTACCGTAATTAATTGAACGTCTTCTTTTCAAATAACGTTTTTGAAAGACTTTAAAGAAGCTGCATTTGGTTATCAATGAGGTTTTATATTTTTCGTCTATAAAGGAAGGAAATTTACATTAAAATCGGAATGTAAGATGAAAGAATATTAATTAGTTGAAAAATAAATGGTACTAATATTCTCAATAAATATTTTTTTTTTCCACGGGAAAAATTGAACATTTATTCATATTAAAATATAAAAAGTTTATAGAAATTTTATTTCTAAAGAATCTTTATACTGATGAGGAAAAAAAGTTTATTCAATTGCCACAATTTATGTTCTTGAATAAATTCAATTTTCTTGAGTAAAAACTAGAGATCATTAGTTTACGGTAGTGTTTGAATAGTTTTGATATATCCATAATATATGTATATTAGATATTATAAAGCATTTTATTATTTTCCGTATACGACTATGAATTTTTCTTTCAATATTGCATTTATTTTTTGTTTGATAACTTACACGGTTTTATATTTCTGAGTGTATAATTGTGATCATTCAAGAACACGTATTATATTTTTTAATATGACATAACCAAAATGTTACAATTGGTATAAAAAAATCTTTGAAAAATATCCAATATGAAAATTATTCAACTCAGTTGACTTATACGGCTTTACATTTTTGTGTGTAAATTTATTGGCCAATAGAAACGCATATTACTTTATAAAAAAATGGCAGCAGATCAGATTTTCTTATTAATATCTTTTGATTCATGATGATAATATAAAATTTAAAATAACTTTGATTATTCCACGTATTGTGCTACTAACTGTGACACGTGTTTCGCCTCTTTCAGAGGCATCTTCCATTTACGTGGAATAATCAAAGTTATTTAAAATTTTATACTAAAATGAACTTCCACAAAGTTACCGCCGAAACCATCGAAAGTATTATAACTCAACGCATATTTGCGAGAGAAAAAAACTTACTATCTTTGTGAACAAGAGGTGAGCAAATTTTGACACGTGGACATTCAAAACTATCTCCACTTGTCAACCGAGCCGAAAGAACCTTAATATCGCATTTTTTAAATCTGCTGAGTGGGTTGAGCTGATCCGTATTAAAATTATTAAGATAATAAGCTACCTTCTTATATAAATGAACGTTACCTTTAATTTTTTGCTAGCATTACAAAGTCTTTCTAAAGAATTTTGAAAGAGCAACGTTCTATCATAATTTGTAATTTTAAAAAAAGGCATTATGTTTGCATACATAAGTATGCCATTTTTGAAAAGAAAAATAACGTTATGTAAATTAGAAAGACGTAATTTGGAAAAAAATGACTGGTATTATATTATTCAACGGACAGTTAAAAAAATAGTTGATGAAATTTTTTCAAATTCAATTATTATCATACAAACTAGACACATAAAAAAATGTTATAGAGCAAAATAACTCACCAGTCTGAGTACTGGAATCGAAAAACGTGCTGGTTGTTTCTACAGTCATGGTTCCAATGGTTCCATCGGTAATTTGTGCGCAGGAGTCTCTCCTGCCTCGGTATCTTCCACTGTCATCACTTTGAGAACTTTGTCTTCGGAAATTTCTACACCTGATCATTTCTTCTGTAGTACTTTGTCTTCTAAACCCTCTCGCTATTAATATTTCTTCCGTTGTTGACTGCCGTCTGATAGCGGGCCTGCTTGTCTCTTGGGGTGGAAGCACAACTGGCCGATTGCAGGGGCTTGGGTCCCGGCTTGAATTACAGCTGCTCGAATCTGGTGATCTTGGTTGCCCAGGTATTGGTGTTCGATTTCCTCCGGCTATGGAAGTAGACTGTCTCCGAAGTCTTCCACGTCTATTGCGACCTGGACTTAAATCTCGTTCCGTGCTTCTATCTGGGCTTAAATGGCTTCTTGACTCCCGTCGGCTACGAGATGCGGAATCCGGGCTTAAACTATCGCGTCTAGCTTTTCTTCCAGATTCGTCAACGTCAGGACTCAAAGTTGGCTGGCTACCTCTTCTTCCCCATGTTCCTGGAGGTAAGCAGCTTTCGTCATATGTAGTTGCTTGTCTTTGGAGACGGCTCATCTTGCTAGATCGATCTGGACTGGCGTGTGATCTAGAATCCCGGCGATTTAATCTATGACCACACTGTGTTGTGGAATCTCGCCTACTTGCCAGTAAGGGGTGCGGTCTAGTAGGAGTTGTTGCTTGTGTTGAAGGCACCGTCGGTGACGTCGGAGGCGGTGTCACACTCGACATTATTATTGTAGGTGGAGGAAGCGCTTGGCAACTGCTGTCACTTGTTGCCACTTTGGTTGGAGCATGAACTGTCACAACTGTAATGTTCGGTGTCGTGCCACTATGTAAGTTGACAGATGGCATCAAACTGGATTGCACATTAACTGTTGGCACATTGTTTCCCTGCAGTGATATGGTCGGGGCTGTTTGAATGGAAAATGATGGCCCTGTCGCCACTTGTATGGAAAATGACGGCCCAGGAGTTATGCTAAGGCTGTTATTGGTTGAGACATTGTTCACGTGTACGGGCGCTGGGTTGATTGCATCTAAAGACGATCGATCTCTAAAGAATTGCATATCACCCACTGTTCTTGAATCTCTTCTTTTCTTTTGTGCTGCAACTATTTTTGGCGGGGGTGGAGTACTCACTGTAGAATCTCTGCGACCACTTTTAAAACTTTCACCACTTCCTCGCCGGGAATCCCTCCGTCCACTTTTTAATGAATCCCCTGAGCCTCTCCTTGCTTTCTCTCTTTCCCGTTCTCGGTCTTTCTCTCTGTCTTTTGGGTCTCGTGCAATAATGATAGTAGTACTGTCGCGTCTCGACCATAGCTTTACTAAGTCTGTTTTGAGTTCTGATATATTTGTTTGTTGCGAGTCTCTTCGAGATTTTGACACCATGGATTTGATGCCTGAGTCTGCGCTTGATTCCCTTCGCTTTCGAAGAATGGATATATTTGTGACAGGCGGTGTTGGTGCGACTTCGATTGTCTGCTGACGGCCCCAAGGTAGAGATCTTGCAAGGTCTGCGAGAGTCTCTCGCCTGCAAAGAGGTGCTTTGTTGGGTTTCGCTTTTGGCCCTCCGCTCCATTCTCGAAGAATGTCAGTCAGCTGCGCCAGAGAAGATCTTCGCCTTCTTTGTTGACCTATGAAAAATAACAGATTTATTTATTTTAATCAATATAGATTATTTAAAACATTATTCGATAGCAAAAATATCTATGCAAAAAATAATATATGTAAACAATATATTCTTTTCCTTCACCTTTTCCTTTACGTTCCCAAAAAATAGCATCCGATTCGATGATGTTTAGATAATATATATGCAATAAATTATCATAAAAACACTATCTTTGCATGAAATGTAGTGACGAGTGACCACACATCACCGGATCGGTTCACTATTTTTTGACTGTAAAGGAAATGTTAATAACTTTGAAAATAAAACAATTATTCAATAGTTAAGTTGAGTGCGCCTTTGTATTTTATTCGTGAGCTTTAATTTACACCGAAAGTATTTCTAGAATGTTTTACGAAATCAATAAACTAAATATCCCGAATTGTTTACGAAATCATCATTCAATATTTGTTTAGGAAAATAATCAAATTCTAAAGCCGCAGAAAATATAAGCTTTTTAATCTATAAAGTATTTACGTTATCAGCGTTTGAAGCAACCTCATCAAATATTTATGCAGCTTCTATTAGCAAAGTTAAAATTTATTTTACATACAGAATTTTTCATTTGATTTTAATTTTTATACAACTCAAAACACTTTAATATCATTATTTTTCCATTTAAACGAATAAACTTTAATGAATGGCTCAAAAAATGAATAATTTTAGCAAATTTATACTTTGATTATATTTATAAAATGGTGAACTTTGCTATTTTAGATGATCTTTTCTCGTTATATTTTATTCTTTGGTATGAAATACAATATTTCTTGTGAATTATTCAATGTTTTTTTTTTCATTCATTATTAAAAAACTCTAAGACTATCAATGAAAACAAATTTAAGCGGAAAAAATGTAAAAAACACAATTTCATCAGCTGTGAATTTCATTTGTATATAAAATATCATATATATAAAACCGAAACGGCGTATGTATGTATGTCTGTAATTCCCTTTTGCATTGTTTTTGCAAGTTCAAACAATCGAATTGATTTCGCTCGCGAAAGTTTCGACGGTAAATTGGTTTCGTTATCAATGTGTGTGTAGAGAATCCAATTACTCGAGTATCAAGTAGTATATTTTACAAAATACTCGAGTACTCGAGTAGTTTCATATGAACCAAAATATCTTATATATAAAACCGAAACGGCGTATGTATGTATGTGGGTCTGTAATTCCCTTTTGCATTGTTGGTCATTAAGTTGCCATAAAAACGAATATGAAAGAAAATATGTTTGAATTTCTATCGGCGAAGACATTTAGTCAAAATGTAATAAATTAGTATTCTACTGACTTTTCCCGGCTTTTATTAATATAATAATGTTTTTATTTACGTGAAGGTATTATTTGACATTTCTTTGACAGCAAATTAGATTTTTTCCTTGAATTTGGACATTTTAATGGGCGAGAATGGGGCTATCAATATATGAAAGGGGCTGTGAAATGTCAATGCCAGTCTAAAATATTCATTTTAATTCCATTTTAATTGACCTAGACTTTTGAATTTTGAAAAAAGTTGTTTCAACTTGACCCGTCTGAATTTACGCGCCGAGGTGAACATAACCCCAAACTGGTCCGAGCGAAGCCGGGTTCGAATACTAGTTATTTTATAAATTTTACTTAGTGTTGGCTTCAATACGCAATAAGTAAGTATAAAATTTTTGGTTTCTAAAATATGTTTTATTATAAGGCTCGATGATTATTTGTATTTTGTGAAAACATATAATGTAAATAAATATTTAATTTTAAGAAAGCTTGGTGACAAAGTCGGAAGTTATCAAAGTCGGAAGTAAGTTATTTGTACCGGCATCATCATAATTATCACAGTATCTCTAATTATATTTTGTACAACTTAACCTCTTTTTGTGCGATTTCAAAGTTATGCGGTTTTTTTATTCTTAATATATTTATGCGACTATTTCAACGTACATATATGTATATGTAATAACGTAATTAACAGCCCACTGTTTACATACTGTACGTGCAAAATCCAGTGTTTCACCTGTGTATTACAATGTGACCTTGACATTGCATCCTTCTACATGTAATGTAATATTAAGTCAAAGCTTTTTTTGTGCGATTTTCCGCGGAAAGCATCTACCGCACAAAAAAAGTTAAGATGTATTCTGAATAAAAAATATATTCTCATTACCTCAGTATACATAAAACGGAATAGTAATATATTATTAAACTTTAAATCTAACACGACTTTTCTAAAACAAGCTTGTTGAAGAAACGATTTACGGAGCGTGATTTATAATATTGACGACGGCGTCGGCTGCATGGCGGTGAAGAAATCTCCAAGAATAAATGACACCGTGAAAGCCTTCCCGAGAGCTTTTAAAGTTTATTGTAAATATTTATCGCGCTTGAAAGCTGATGTCGTTATGCTTGCTTTAAAGTGTTTGTCTAGGAATTTTATATTTTACTTTCTTTACAGTTTAAATAAGCATTTCGATTTTGCAGTGCACACTCCATTGGTAATCGGTTACGTTTAATAGTATGTAATCAATATCATTTAATATTTGTTCAAGCTTATTTTAAATGTTTTCTATTTTATTTAATTACCCACTAAAGTGTTATATAAGAGAATATAGGTATAACAGTAACATTTTTTTTACAAACGGTTCCAGGACCTAGGTTAACGTAACAATATAAAATAGTACATTTTTAATAGATGGAATAAAATAAACATTTTATTTAACATAAATAATACAATTTTGAAGTACATATATTTTTCATGTGTTTTAATCTATTCCCTGTTCAGCCAGAGCTAAATACCCATGGAGTTTATCTGACTAAATAATTCACACCTATTTGAAATTTTAATAAAAAAATGTATCTTTGATAGTTTTAGCAGTTGTTAAATCTCTTTTTTAAATATAAATTTACGACACCACAATGAGGCGTCTCAACATAATATGATTCACTAGTAGTTAGCGAGTTTGATCAATTGATTTGAATTCAGCATTATAGGTGCATTTTCTGTCAGAAGAGTCGGCAATTAAGTAACCTTTCTCGTCTTAGCTTAAGTGCTTAGTGAACCATTAATATAATTGTTATTAACAAGGTAACCTAAGTGAATTGAATCATTTAGAATTAACAGAATGTTTGGCAGACTTAAAATTTTGTCTTTTGAATGATATTAGATTCCATTTTTTTAAGAATGTGTGCTATACATAAGATCCACCTACATTCTATAGGGCACTGTGGATGCTTTTAATGACATAATTTGTAAAAATAATTATACATTTTTAGTGCTTTTTCTACATAATTTTTTTTTGATCAGGATAGGTTTCGCTCATGGCGAGCATTGTCAACTGATGACCAGTTGAAAATGCTCGCCATAGCGAAACCGGTCCTGATCAAATAAATTTTATGTGGAAAAAGTACTAAAAATGTATTATTATTTTTATTATAATGCCTTTCCACCAAGTATTGACAGTGAACACCCTAAAAGTGACATAATTTGTCTTCGATGTAACCTAAATAGTACGACAGAATGGACTGATATATATTTTTCTGAACAAACTGGTTGTCCCACCACTTCCCGTTATGTGTGTGCAGTTTTTACAGCCACTTTCCATAACGTTATACGATCAAGAAAAAATACGAATTAACTTGATCCGAAACAGACCTGGGTAATTTATGGTTATAGGGTCACGTGACAGAATCCAAATCCTCGGCTCGCATCGCCCTAGAGAAATCTATAATTCTGCGTGATCGATGAATCCGTATTCAAGTTTTGTTCGTTTCGAATGGAACATTAAAAGATCGCAGTGCAAAATCTGCAATCAATCGATCGATCACAGAATAATTTATAAATCACAAAAAAACGGCTAATTTATAAATCACAACATAGGAAATCGTCAATGTTACACAATTATATACATGACGCATGACTTATAAATAAACAAACAAACAAACGAGATATCGAATGTTTGCTTAAACGTCACAATGACGTTTGACGCCAAGAAACACCATAGACAAACAATACAATGTATCTTTCTGAAACGCAAAAATGGTGGCCTGCTGGTAGGGCAGGCGCCTACGTAAAGAGAGGCGGAGCTAAGCAGGAGAGGATTGGGATTCTGTCCCGTGACCCTATAACCATAAATTACCCAGACCTGCACGGGACTGATCTTTTAACCATGTACTAAAGTGCTCAAAGAAAAGAAAAATAGAAAGGAAGAAAAAAAAATGTGACTTGCTCAGTCACTTTGTTGAAGATATATTAAGTATCCTGTGTATCGGAATACTGAGAATCCTTCGTGGTGGTAGAGTTTAATTTACTTCACGTGAATAGATTGATAAAAATATTGTATGAAAACGGAACCATTCTGTAGCACTTAACCTATCTACTGATCTAACGATCTTGGCTCCATGGTAAGCAGCGCTAGTTATGAATTGACTGATTCAGAAAGCTCTGATTATTAATCAAAGTGATTAAAATAGTTACCGGGTCTTGGAGGCGACGAGTCTCTTGGTGGTGATACACAGCATACCTGTGCTGAGGAGTCTCGTCTTCCGCCAAGGCGCTGACGCAGCGTGCTCTCTTCCAGCTGCTCTCGGACCATGTCGTCCCAGCCGTTTCCGCCGGACCAAATAAGGCCCACTTGGTGTGATAGGATCGGTAGATTGCACACAAAGCATATTGCCGTCATCGTCCTGTTAGAAGAAAAAGCAAAGTTTATAATTTTTCTAACCGTGCATACATTTTTCATAATGATACCTGAAAGAATTTGAATAAAATTTTTGATCTAATATCATATATGAGTAAAAAATATATTTGAAATGTGGAATAAGCTTCATTTTCAGTGACAGTGATATTTATATGGGAGAAAATTCGGTGAATACTTTTTGATAAACAATCGCAATATTGATATAATCCACTTTCTTTGATCTAGTATCTTTTATAAGTCAAATAGTGTTTAATAAAGATGAGCTTAAAGGAAATAACTGAAAACTTCCATCTCACAAAAAGAAGAATTCACATGAAAAAGTAAAAAATAAAGAGGGGAATATTTTTTATCATATAATTGTTGTAAATTTTTCACGTGACACATATTGGTCACTCAAAGTATATCATAAACACACATTCATGTCCAAGATAACATATTAAAATAATCTAAATTTGACCGAAAATACAGGAAATTGGAAACTCGCTACCAGTAGATCACAAAAGTCGACTACAATATACAACTATTAATTCTTATTTAAACAAAGATACGGTTCATTAGCCGAGTCTTTCAACCGATAATTGATAGGAAATGGTATTAAATATAATTTTAAAATGTTACTTTCAGCTATTTCTTCAGTGTTTTAATTTAGAAATTCGTAAATAAAATCTTTAAACGTTTTTAACAGTCAAGTGGTTGCGACTTTACATAATTGTTAAGAGAGAAACTTATTTGTTTTTAACTGACTCGTTTTTATTAACGTTTTGTTTTTACATCAATGAATATGTTGTGATTATTTTTTACCAAAAACAATTGCCGATATGTGCTATTATTTCCAGATTGACTTTCCTTTTTTGTACGATTCGAATATGTTCATTAATAACAACAAAAGAATAATTTGGAATTCGTTGTTAATTATATTTTTAATTTGTTATATGGAAATTGTGATTATATTAATTACATATTACAAATACCGAACAAAGCCTGGTGGAACTATCACCTTAAAATAAAAAAATGCGCATTCATAGCTTTTATATATAGTATAAACAATTTGAATTTGAATTGAAAATAATTCAAGTTTTATTATTAATATTTTTTATAATCATACTTTCAAATATTTAATACCCAAAACGGTCTTCACTTATCTATCCACCTTTGAACCTATTTTTTGCTCGCTTTGATATATTGCGGTAAAAAATATAAAAAAAGAAAATACAATAGAATAGAATTTTATAAATCAAAGATAATGTTGCGTCGCCGTAAATCCCTGTCGGTATAAAGATACGAGATGAATAAAGAGAATGTTTATAATTTGCCGTTTCTATCTTCTTCAATAATCTTTAATCATCCATTATATATTAAAGTAGTAATTTAACCGTAGAAAATTCTCATGTTGTGATAATATGTCACTTAATTTGCCAGATATGCCACCACACGTTTTAACATTGAAAATTGGTGTACCTGTCATTCTTCTACGAAATATAATCCACCATGACTTTGCAACGGCTCCAGGCTTTCAGTGAAGAAATAATGAACAATGTCATCGAAGCAACAATTTTAAATTAAATCGAAAATTTTAAGGGGAAGATGTACTCTTACCACGAATCCCAATGATTTAGACAGATATGTCAGTGGAATTGAAACTTTTGAAGTTTCCGGTGTGACTGTGCGCATTTTAAATGACAATCAACAAATCACAAGGACAATGGACTAAATTTCGAAAGTCAATGCTTCTCACATGGACAGCTGATTGCGGCCTGCTCACGCATTGGAAAACCTTCTGATTTATAAGTATACGCACCAGAAAACTTTAGTATCAAAATTACTTGAATGCTTATCATTATAAATTAAAACAATATTTGATTGAAAAGTATTTTTGTTTTATTTTATCAGATTTGAAGTATTTCTAAATAATAATGCCAACAATGGATATTATATATTTTTTTTCCAAAATGATAGGAGTTGAATGTTCGCTTTTCATCAAATGATCTGTACCCACTTTCTGATTCACTAATGTCTGGCAATATTTCAACGTCTAAAAGTAATAGAAAACACGAACGTTTTTCGTAATTTGCAACGTTTCAAATAAGAAAAATCGTGCATAAAAAAAACTCTCGGTAAATACTTCTTAGTGATATATTTATTTACCTCTGCGATTTATTCGAAAAATATATTTTATAGCGACTACTTTTATTTTATTAAAAAATTTAATTACCTTAAAAAGCTATAAAGTGAATTAAATATTTATTAAAATACCGTATTAGCTCGAAAAGAACGAAACGTATTTCACTTTTATTTTTAATGAAAGCATTCGCGATTTATCGCAATCTTGAATCCAGAGAAACATAATATGAGGTAGTATAGAATTATATGCATATTTTGTATTTCTTCTCGACGTGTAATTATTGTTTAAAAAAGGCCTGTTTGTAGTTTTTGGGTATTGTGACGGCACACTTCTCTGTCTTCTGGTTGTCAGTGGAATTTAATGTTATTCTACACTCTTATCGCAATTAACAACGTTGAAAATAAATTTAAAGATATGCATTGAAATCAATATATGTATGTAGTTATTTTTGGATGTTTTGATGTAAAGTTTTGATATGAATGTATTTTTATTGTAAACTATACTTGGTGTTGTTTAGTACTGAACAATTGAATGATAAAACAACACTAATACGATTAATAACACATTTTGTACACTTTCCACATTAGATTTATTAAGATCAGGACTGGTTTTGCTAATCGCGAGAAGTATCAACTGATGATGATGATTTTGCTCGCGATAAGCGAAACCGGTTCTGATCTTATTAAATCTAATGTAAAATAAGTACAACAGATGTTTAGTAAATCTTTATTTTAATACCATTCCACAAAGAATTGACGGTGAACACCTTAAAAGCTATGAATGTAACAAAGTTAAGCTGTCTAGCCCAAGTTGTTAAAAATTGTCAGGAAATGTGCCAACCATCAATAAACATCTATTTCTTTGTGGAATAAAAATGCCAAAAAATCTATATTGATTACTTATAACTAGTACTGTTTTACTGAAAATATATACACTATTATTTTGAGGTTTTTGTTAATTAATTTTTTTAAATAAATGCAAACAATGAAAGAAAAACTATCTCCAACTAGATTAAAAAAAGCATCAAGTAATACATCTACTTAAAGAACAAAAGATTTTTACATTAGAAAAGCAAACATTTTAGTAGTTTGCTTAAGAAAACGTCTCTAATGAAGATTTTTTATGCTAAAAATATTTAATTAAAACGGAAAATGTAAAAAAAACTCTAATAGATGTGAAAACGTCTAAAAAAGGTTCATTCATATCTGTAACGACCGTCCATTTTATTTCGTTGGACAAAATTTTCTTTCACCACAAGGAAAATATCCACTAAGCAGTTGTCGACAAAAAAAAATACCTTATTGTTAAGATTATTGTCCTGAGTAAAAGGAAAAAGCATGTTTTATAAATACAACGGTCACAGTTTCTTATAACGTATCACTGGTATACTAAACGAGAAAGTTTTTTCTACATAATTTCCTTTATAGCAATGTATCCATAGAAAAAGCTATCTCGATTATTTGTGAAGCATGTTTTTAAGTCCCATATACATATTTACATACAATTTAAATCTGGTACATATAAATAGAAAAGCTCCATCAATAGACTATTGAAATCAACTTACTATAATAATTTCAGTTTTGGTTTTAATATAAAACAAATCATAATTAATAGGTATTTTGCAGGGCTGTGGAGTCGGAGTCGTGGAGTCACGGTGTTTTTGGTTGGATTATGCATGTAACATGTTAAATTTGATTGTTGGCCGGAATGGTTGGTTGATATTTAATTTAATACACATAAATAAGAAAGGTAGGAAATACACATGTAATAGTTAAACTTTTTTTAGTCAGAGTATGATTCGTGCTATTGTTCAATATCGGATTCGTGTTTTTTTAACGACTCCACAGCCCTGGTATTTTGTCCTGCGAATGCAACATTTTTTTATCTCCTAAAGTTGTTTTTATTTATTTTTTAAAATTGATTAAAATAATTTGATAAATACAAATAAACCCATTTTCAAAAATCGAACCTTTCTAGATTTGTATTCATTTTTCATGGAGTTCTAGTTTCTCTCTACGAATAGCAATATCTCGTAACCCACTTATTGGAATTGGCGGGTTACAACATATTTAAGTTGAATTGAAAACAGAACTCCATTCCAAGACATTTATTTATATACCTGGAAGCTGGGCAAGCATTATATAATATTATTTTCTTATGACGCTATTATTTATTCATATGGGATTGAACCGTTAAAATCTATCTTTGATTAAATTATAATATATGTGAAAATTATTATAATTATCAATAATTCTCAATATTTTTACATACATATATATACTTTGAGAATGATAAAAAAAAGGTTAGACACGATTTGAATTTAAAAATTAACATATGCAAAACAAAGTTAAAACATAATTTATATTTATTCAAAACTTCTTTAAAAAAACAAATTAAATTGAACATGGTTTTATATGTATTATTCATTCTACTATTACATCAAATATAATATTACTGTAATTTAATAATTTAATAATATTGTAAAATTAATTTGGCATTGTTTAGTACTGGTATTTTAAAGCGATGAAAATATTAAGAATTTAATTTTCGGAATAAGAACTTATATTTTGTTTAATTATGACAATAAAGATTTCTACGACTTCTTCAAATTATTGAAAACTTAGGTCGTATTGATCGTAAATTACTATCATAACACTACGCGAAGAACAGTTTAATATCTCGGTGAGATCTTGGCATACTATTACTTTAATGCCACTTACAGTATTTTCTTCGGTATTAAATCCGTTTAAGGATGTTAAAACTGTTAACTTGAAAAGATTATGTTTCAAGAAGAATTCACTTAGAGCCTTAAATAATTGATTCGCATGTAAAATATACAACAAATAAAATTGTTTGATGCATAATTTAATACAATGATCAATGTGGGTGATTTTCATACATCATAATGAGCCATTTACACTATTTTTACACAGTATTTAAATACCTCCCCACATTTAAGTATTTTCTACACAAGTCGTATATATACCCAATAATTTTTTACACGATACATTGGATTAAAAACGTGCTACTCAACGCATTCAATAAATGAGTTGTGTTTGAACAAGTTTCAGAGTAGAGTCATCAGTTAAATAATTTTGTACAAGCTCATCACTCTTTGGAAAACAGGGTCACAATTTCTTCTGTAAAAAAATCGAAACGAATAAATTGCATAAAAAAGTAACGTTGCCGTCCAAAAAATTGCGTTAAGGACTGGGTGTGTAGGAAAATATAATATATCGATAAAAATAACGTATTCGGAGTCGTACTCATTTCAACAAAGATTCACATTTGTCGACCGATTGGTATAGAATAATCTATAAAAATATTCTTTTAAAACTATTGCACGCTTCGAGCTTCTATAGTGCAACACATGTTGCATTAAATTTCTTTGAAAAGTATCTTCTTACTTTAGAAACAAAACACTTCGAGGAAAGTTCATATGTCTACGTATGGTCTATAAAATTATCATATTACAGAATATTGGAACTTTTCTGAAGTAACCGAAGTAATATTAAACTTATAAAGTTTGAAATGAGCTTTTGCTTCAAAGATTCTTATAAAATATGAAGTTATATTACATCCAAATATAGCCGTCATTCATGGTATTAGACTATGTCATTTGCACTGTCAACATATCGTTAACTTTTGGTTTTGCAGGTGTATAATCGTTGTAATGGTGGCAAACATTACGTTGCAATTACTATTATAGTTTGAGCAAATTGTTGTTGAGTGTAAAGATATTTAACAACGGCACACATATTAACACAATAACTGAGTAAATATAATAACTGGTTAGCAATAAACCAGCATGCGAAAAAAGATTTTTTTATTTGGGTGAAAATTAATGGATAACTTTTGCAATATTTATATAGATACATACATGGAGAAACAATATTTTTTTATTGTATTTATTTATTTTACAAACCAAAAACATTTGCTACTTTCAATTGGTGGTTTATTTGTGGAAGTTCATTCGTTTAGTAAAAAAAAAATAAATAACTTTGACTATCCCACACATGTTTTGCCTCATTCAGAGGCATATTCGGACTCACTATCGCAAAGTTTACTTAAATGATGTTTTTAAATAATTAAACACGTTAATAACACAATAATACATGAAATAATCAAAGTCATTTTAAATTTTATATTAAAATCATTTGCGATTTAATCACTCGAAAGGGGTTTATTGTGTCAGAGAAAAATCTTTTTAAATAATTGTCATATAAAGACTTTCAATAGCTAGTCAACTTTTTGTAACAATTCATTATATTTAACAATGATCGAAACAATTGAAAATCTGTGAAGATTTTATCGTAAAAATATGCGACTTATAATCAAAAATTTGAAATTTTACAGGCTTTCAAAATGGAATAATGAATAACAGTCGATGGCTATGTCAATAACGACGAAGTATCCGTGCATGCTAAAGAATATCATGTTTGTAAAATAGCTCACGTATAAATGAGAGAATATTTTACGAAAATGCCATAGAATGAAATAGCACCAAGCTATAATTATAACTATGGAAGTTATATAAAATTTAGCTATTTTTTTTCAATTCTGATTCACGTTTTTATTTGCCAACGGAAAGGAGTGAACGCCAAGTCAATTAACCGTGCATTCATTCAGAGGAAAAAAAAAATCTTTCATCTGAAGATTTCCCAGTTGTTTTCCTATGCAATTTTAATATTATATCCAAGATTAATTGAATATGTTATGAATAGAAGCAAAAACTCTTGTGTACAGAAAAGTTCATTTTAAATATACTATTTTTATAAAACAGATACCTTGCATTAGAAAGCATCATTTCCAATATTGGCTTGAAGCAGATTAAAAATTAAATTAATTGAGTTTTCTATTAGATACAGCATGAAAAAATCTTGTAGAATTGCATTTAAGAAAGTAAACTTTTCTAAAGTAAAGTTTTCTAATATGGCAAAAACTTTATGGTCTACAATTGCTAAGTAATTCAGTTAACGTAGTCAGTTGATCCATAAAATTGTGGTGTTAATTATGACAGTATTAGATGTCTTTTTTTATCACAAGTTTAGCTTCTAATGGCAATTTACAATTGCAGACTAATGTTCCCGTATAAATAAATAAGAGAGTTTTTAAAGCGTCTTCGTATGCGTTAATATAGAATGAACCGATATGAGTAGGTGTAATAATATTTTGAACCCCGATAATTTACTTAGGTATATAGTTATTTTGTTAACTTCCTCTAAGCTAATGGTTGTTTTTATAGTCTTCATAATCACAGAAAAAAATGTTTTAGCCATGTTAGCTTTCTAAGATAAGCATAAAGATTTCCAATAAAGCATTTCAATGAATAAACATAGTTTATGTAACTGCTTTAACAAAGTCTTGTTCCTAAGCCAGCTGGTGGAATAATATTAAAAGAAATTGCTCAATTTAGGCGTTTTTTAAAATGAATAATAATGTTCAACAATGTGATGGGATATCGTGTTACAATTTTCTACAACAAGAGATGTCACTGTCTCAAAAATTTGAACGCCGTCTCACACCCTTAATATCAGACTTTTTACCAACAGCATATAAAATATTCTACATCGATATACTTCGTCCCGTATTTTTTACACGTCTTATAATCTACCCACTTTCAACGCATGCAGTGGAAAGCACGGACTGCCAAATTCAATTCCCACCCCCAATGTGACGCAAAAACGTCAATCAGCCGGGCATTTTTTTTTTATCGAATTCGCTCAGAATCCAAAACGCAAAACATGCGATGTGATTTTCCAGACGCAACTGTCAATTTTGTACGCAAAAATGTGTTTTTAAATAACAAGATTCGTCCAACTTAACAATACGTAAAAAATAAAAAGAACAAAAAAAAAAGAACGAAGACTCTATAATAAACATCTAGCATGATAAAACATTTACTGAGAAAATTTAAAATCAATCTTAAAGGTATGAAGTGATGCCCACATAATTGTTTATTATTTATTGTGAATCTAGCTTTTTGTTGTTTTTTGTCATTACATTTTTTCAATAACTAAATTTCAGTATTAAGAATTATTTGCAGTCGTTTATACTCCTTTGATTTAGATGGGTATGACGATTCAAGATTCCTCCGTAAAACAGCATTGGTATTTCATTTTGACTGTTTGAGTTTGAGTTTGTGTTGAGTTTCCTCAGCTTAGTCAAGGATTGTCAGTGTGCTCATAGTTTATGCATAAATGTATAGTTTATTACGCAAGTTATTTTCAAAAGCAAGGAAAAGTTCCAGCATTGTTTAATTAGTAGTAATTTGAAAATTATACCTATAAATTGATTTGTATGGTGGATAATGTTGATGAAAAATTTCGGCTATTGTTCGCTTACTGTGAAGACAAACGTAACAAGTGAAAAAATGTGGTTGGCCTCTCAAGCGACTGTGAATAGAAAAGCTCGTCGGCAAGAATTCAAAAGGTGAGCTTCCATTGTGAGCTTTTTGTATTGTTACCGTCTCAAGACGGGCTGCAGCGACTCGAAACTAATTTTAAACTTGCAAAAATACGAGCCAAATCTTTTTTCTTAATTTATTATATTTCTTCGTCAGCTCGATTGTTAAAAATACGAGAAAAATTGTAATTACTTAATATTTTAGTTGCAGTATTTTTGTGCGTTCTAAGCAACTGACTTGACGGTTCACTGAACATTTGTGAGAGTTTAAAACTCTCTTAATCAAAACAAAAAACATTCATTGTACAACGATAATAATGATCAAAGCACAATTTAGAGAAATTTTGTCACTTTACAAAGTAGATCTATGGTGTAAAAGTTTGGCTGTGGAATCTTTTTGATGGTATTTATTTTAAGTTTAGTGATAATTTATTGAAAGAATGTTTTAGTGAACCGAATAAATAAACACACTGCGTTCGACAACGGTGAAAATAAGTTTACTAACAGTGTCATGCTATTATATTTTTATTAATTTGTTTTAAAATGAATTGATTTGGTCTGTTATTGATATTTCATGCTAATCCCCCCCCGCCCCGATCACAGCGACTATTAGTATAATTTATTTGTGACTTAACACTGTTTGCTTTATTTATTTTGTTTAGCCAATTTTATTTTTACGGCACTTTTGCCATTTTGTTTGATTTAAAAAAGTACTTGCATAACAAGCTATACTCATGGAAAACTGTGATCTCTGGATCTCTGGATATGTGATCTCCACCGGAAGTCCACATGCTTAACTTCGAGAGCGGACATAGATTAAAAAATCTTTTGGTTCATTGAAACAAAGTGATTATAAATTTGTATTATAAATATAATATTGCTAATTTTGTTTGTTGATAAACTCTGCCTTAAAATATAGCTTCAAATCTCTTTTGAAATCGATAGCCCTGACGTTACAGGTAATTCCTTATTATTAAGACTCGACAATAGGGTATGGAAAATTCTTGAAATGTTCTCGTTAGATCGGTAGTTTAGATTTTAAGTGAGTTATTTAGTATAAAGCAAATATATAAAACAGCATATGGAATATTTACTGCGTACTACAAAATAAAAAAAAATAAAAAAAATCATAATCGATATAAGTGGCTTTTGTAAACATTTTTGTGGAATGTGCCATCGGTTATATATAGGCATAATAGTACAAACAGAAAATCGTATTTAAACATCATTTAATAAAACATTTGGTAATTTATTGACAAAAATTGAACGACAGATTTGTAAACTATCTTATCTTGGATTTATGGATTTGTTTTATTAATCTTATACAAATTAGCTTCAGAAATTATTTTCCCTTAGGAAGCTTGGCTAAAAATGTTTATAAATATGTAAATAAATTCTTAAGCAACTCTACAAATCCATTTAGCCGTTTTACAACTTCATTTAATTCTACTAATTTACAAATAATAATACACCATATGCTCCAGATATTATTAAAATATGAGGTATTCCTAGTGAGAAATATGTAGGTATATCAACCTTCCAAAATATTTTGTGACTGTGAGTTTTAAAAAATCCTAATTTATATATTATGCATAGGTACCACTTAGTTTTTTCGATGTGTGTTGCATTGTTTTATCCATAAAGTAATAAATTATAATAATTAATATCAAGTTCACAAAAAAATAATTTAAAACTATTTTGAAACATTACATTTATGCGACACAGCTTGCACACGACGTTTCTATTGATTTTGATTCGATTTTACTGATTCATTCATTTGATTCGTGACGTATAATATAGAAAACACACGCCTCACAATTAAATTTGGATAGGATTTTCAGCGATTCAAATTTATTTTCATTGTGCATAATATTGACTGAGCCGTATTAAAGTGGGAAAGAAAATGAGTCACAAAAGCTCAGCCATTAAACACTTTAAGTTATGTAAACATTGTGCTATTATTAAGATAATATTCAGTCATCCTAACTCTATCAAAAATCAATACAGACTTAACTGTTAATACTAATTCTGTGTGTTAAAGGTGGATGAAAATAGTAATTTTCGAATTCAATTAACGTTTACGCGTTGTGCTGTTCAGCGCCAGGCGTAAAATGGCTTTCCATAATGTATTAGGTGTAATGTGACATGTAAATATATTAAACATGGCGTATAGATCACGTAGATCAGGGGTTCTTAACCTTATTGCGGTGACGGGCACATTTGAGATTTTGGAGATGAGTCACGGGCGCAGGCCAGATTTTTAAAAAACAAGATTTAAGTAATACATATTTATATAATATATGTATTAATTTTAATGTTGTTCCCTTGACAGCTTTACATGTTTTTTTTTTTAACCATGTCCGCTCCCAACTTGGAACATATGGACTCCTCTTTATCTCAACATTATTTTTCTACGAGAACTGCTTGTTACTCAGTTGCTCAACCTCTCTTTTTCGGAGAGAGTAGGGAATGGAAAGGATACGAGGACTCGGGACAGGACTAGTTGTTAGCTAATCGCTCTCGTTATGCGTCGTTCTTTGGGATAGGAAAGGTGGAAAGGGATTTTCACCACCACAAAAATCCATGCCTTCGAACAGATTTATCGACTGAAAAAATCCGCTCGTACCGGGAATCGAGCCCGGGCGGTCTGGCACGCAACGTTGACACTGCGCCACGAACCGGACATATTTTACATTCATTATATTGTGCGACTAAATTATTTATTTCAAATCTGAAGATTATGCATTTATTTACTATTACAAAAAATCCTAGCAAAAAAAAGCACATTTCGTGTAATCTTTTACATTGACAAAACCATGTTAGTTAAATCAGTTTTTCTACAAAGGATTTAATATTCTGTGAGATAAAGGATTTGTTCAAATATTGTTGATTATTTTTCATATGACATGTTCAGAGGAAAATTATTTTGGCACATAATGCTTCTTGATGAATAACACAATGATAATTCATAAAGGACGTGAAGGATTCATCTCTCTTGCAATGGGAATGAAATACATTATTGCAGCCGACCATTGCTGGAGCATTATCAGTAATGATACCTTTTATGAAGGCATGCTAATTTCTTTCGAGCAATTTAAGACATATTTGTGGAATTTCAAAAAATATTTTTTATTCTTTGCCGTGCGCACGAAAATGACGCCGCGTGCACATTTGCACCCGCGGGCACTCGGTTAAGAATGCCCGACGTAGATGAATAATACTCAATAATTTGTTTTGTTTATACACGCTGAAAAGTGCGAAATAAATTCGTTATCGTACCTACGATTATGAGTTACCGATGAAGTTTTCATAAGTCTGTCATTTTAGTAAATGTCATATCGAATAAAAACTATTCGAATGTTTAACGAGTATTATCAGTAACACTCAATATTTTAAATAGTTTTGGTGAAATTCGAATTATTAGATTGATTTATTTGAGGGAGCTACAAGTTCTAAGGCGCGATATTTTTAAAGTTCTTCCAGTCTACTTCGCTTCTTAAGTTTTGTGTTTATATTTAAGTTGCTTTCATTTCCTATTGCTGCTGACAAAAGAGTGCGATTGCTGCAGTTCAAGAGGTCATTTTACTTTTTCTTTTTACTTATAGAGGATAATCGAGAAGAATGGTTTCCTGGTCTATAAAGATTCTATGATGCGATAAGAAAAATAAGTATGTATTTTAGTTCTACATAAATGTAGACATATTTATGTATAACTAAAATACATTGTTATTTTTCTTACCGTATTATAATGGAGTTCTACCAAGTAAATGCCTATTCAATCAATAAAATAATTCTATGATGCCTTCTTGATAAGAGATCGAAACAAAGAATGTATAAAATGCATAGTTTGAGATAGTTTCTATGTCATATCTGAATTTAATCGACGAATACTTTTTCTGGCTGTTTGAATTAACAAGAATTTTATAATAAAGTTTTGTTTTTTGTGCAAAAATGGAATTTTTTAAAAATAATATTTGAATCGCACAGGGATATTGATAAGTCATAAGCCATGCGTATTTTTAAATTATATTTATTTTGAACCTTTTTAATGATTGTAAGGAAGAGATTTAGTTAAAAAAATGTATGAAAATAATAATAGTATCATACGCCACTTTTTATGCCAGAGAAATGTGGCAAAGAGCGTTGTAACGCTGTCGACGCAGATATTTTATACACTACCAATATTATGTTCGTTCATAGTTACATTATATAAACTAGGCAAATAAAAAGTTGCTTCAATGTTTGCATTCAACCATCGCTACAAACAGAAAACAAGAAGGAAAGATAAACAATTCATTAAATATACATGAATAATTCTCTATAAAGTTTCCGCAAAATGAAAACCTAAATTAGCATTGATATTTCATTCAAAGTAATTTAGTTCCAAAATGTTTGGGTTTTACGAATATTATATGTATAATAAATATTCCAATACCTCGAAATCATTAATTTATGGATTTGTTGATTTTGAATCTTATATTAACGCGAGTATATGGAATCTAACGGAGAACCTCAACTCAATATGTCTGTCTGGACTGTATGGTCTACATATATGAATTGATCAAAAAATAATACAAAGTACGACAGAGTATATTAACTAGTAGTTAATATATGCGCTAGCAGAAAAACTTTATTATAATATTTTTTGGAAACAGTAATTTTTTTTGAAAAAGTTTTTGCAAAATAAAATAAACATAAAAAGTAAGGTGTAATTTACCCAACCCCTTCAATCGTTTTTAAGGAATATGCTATATCATATGTACAATTAAATAAAAAGATGTTTTTACTTTTGATTTAGAATAGAATCTTATATATAAAACCGAAACGGGGGATGTATGTCTGTAATTCCCTTTTGCATTGTTGTTGCAAGTTCAAACAAACGAATTGATTTCGCTCGCGAAAGTTTCGACGGTAAATTTGTTTCGTTATCAATGTGTGTGTAGAGAATCCAATTACTCGAGTATCGAGTAGTACATATATAAAGCCGAAACGGCGTATGTATGTCTGTGGGTTTGTAATTCCCTTTTGCATTGTTGGTCATTAAGTTGCCATAAAAACGAATATGAAAGAAAATATGTTTGATTTTTTTATTTGTTTGATAAATCTCGATAAGGAATCAATATAATTTACTTGCCAGAGGAAGTTGTTTAAAAATGTACTATAATTAAGATTAATGAAATTTACTAATATTTATATTTCTGCACCACAAATATGTGCAGTTAAACTGAGGTAGTGAGACAAACTCTTTTCTCTTGTTTATGCGATTACCATATCAAAAATTTGTAGGCCCTGTTAAAGGGATCGCGCCCATCAAATAATACGTTTAAACAAACCTTCGGTGGAAGAAGATTTGTACAGTTAATTTATGTGTGTTAATCGTTTGAACGAGCATGCTTGCAGGCGTTTGAAGAGGTGGTTTTATTTCTGTTTGAGAATAATACATATTAAAAGAAGGGCGTAGGCATATATACAGAATTATAAACAAGCATATCAACGGTATGCCATGTGTTTCGGATGTTCTTTTGTGTTGAATTTTACTACCAAGAACACGAAGTATTGTTTGAAATATCCGTAAGTCAAAATCAGCTGTTTTATAATACGAGTTGATTGAATCTATAAACTGCACTTTATTATATGCGTTGCTGGGTCCGTGTCTGAGTGTAAACGTTATTTTGGTTACGGATGGCCTGGGCTCGAATCTTTTTAGTCGAAGCAGTTTTATTTTTCAATTTATTAATTGAGTTCTGTTTGGAGACATCGATATCTGTGCTACTTAAAATTCCTTTCATCATCATTCCAATCCTAAAAACGGAACGTAACGATTAGTTATCTTCTATAATTATCCTGTTTATTTTAACCTCAAAAGGGAAGGTTGAGTTACTGAGAAACAAGTTCTCGTAGAGAAATTTCCCATTGATATCATCTGAATTTTCCATTAGATTTCCATAAAATATATAAATGTGAGAAAGAATGTACTCTTACTGATAAGTGGGACCCAAAAATTCTTATTTACACAATCTTTATTTGTTTTAATACATTATTTAGTTACCATGTACGGTCCAGTTTAAAAACATATATAAGCCAAATAGATTATTTATATTTGTATGCAATTTTATTATATATATGAATAGAAACTCGACCCCAATACAGCTTTATTGTGTTCTGCTTTATCTTGTTAATAATTTATTACTAACCTACAATAAAAAATAAATGTGCAAAGAGCCTCCATAGAAAAAAGAAATACTTTTTCCTCAGTCATAATATGTGAGAGTGGTTTTGTTTGAAAGTATTACATTTACAAAAAAGGTACTTTTTATATAATAGCCGTAACGTGAATTCAAATATATCAACTTTCAAGGGTGATGTTATTAAAACTCCAGAACTTTTACAGTGACAGCAGTCCGGATATTAAATACGTAACAATATATATACAAAGTTTTATTTGCATATGGAAAAATACTGCTCCATTCTTAATTATATTAAAAATAAATAAACCACGTTTGTTTGTGCTAATTTAAAATATAGTATTAAGACCAGAACTAAATTTCAATAACGCAACCATTGACAGCTGATATCATATTAAATAAAAATATGACATAAACCTTTTCAAAAAGAATTGACGCTTTAACACTCTAAAAGCGTATGTTATTTACAATTATTATTGAATGTAAACTATCTTCACACTTTCACGATCTTTAAGATACCAATAAATACAATATCGGTCCCTGTGGTTTAGTGGCAAGAGCTTTGTCCTAGCGATCTGTAGGCCCGGGTTTAATTCCTGGCAAGGTAAGATTTTTTCAATTGAAATAAAAGAGATCTTGGGCTGGGTTTATGTCATTTATCGTTGATTTTGTGCACAACTGATTCATTATTTATCATCGAGTTAATCTCGTATGACTTTCACAATTAAGAATATTTGGCGCATTGGCGTAAGCATTACAGCTAAAAAAAATTTTTTTATATTACAATAAAAAATATATCTTACTTTATTATAACATGTTCTTGTTTGGTTAACCATGGTCTTTGCAAGATTGTTAACAATTTTCATTTTGAATTAATTATAGCACACGTATCTTTTATACCCCACCCCAAACAGCAGAAAACGTTCTAAATATTGCATATACAGCCTCTACGTGTAACAATTAAGTCAAATATTTGATAAGCATTGGTGTTTCTAATGTACATATATTATAAAACGTATGGTTTATTCATTATAGATGAGACCGTTTATTTAAATAGACGCATCCAAAGATAGAAGTTTTTCACAGTTTCATTTTTATGTATCATATTTGGCTTGGTAATAAAACATAAATTGTGAACACTATGAAGCTAGTTATGTTTATTTTATTTTTATATTCTAGACATTTGACGGATGCAAATATTCCTCCCCTACGATAATGTTGAAAAAGGCAAGACATAATTATTTTTCAGATAATATAATTTAAGTGACTGTCTATCTATTATATTTACCATTTTCTTTATTTTTAACCTGTTGGTCATCATGTGTACAACATACGATATGTAAAAGTTATTATCAGCTGTAATGCCAAATACTTTTTAAATTAAATTAATCTAAACTAAGGGTAAAAAAAGTCAAATCTTCGATAACATCGATCGGCAGGAACAAAAACAACTCATTACGAAAGATACTGACGGTCATTAAAATTTAAATAGCTATTGCGTGTTTTCATTGTCCATTTACAACAAAACAGGCGCATCTTCTCTACTGTAAGCTGGTCGTTAAAATTTGATCTTGGATATCGAACAAACGACTTTCTTTCGCGGTGCTTCGTGCGACATTTTGGTTCAAATGATACTTCAAAAATTGCGTCAACTGATCAGCAAAGCGAAAAATAATATGTCCCGATTTATCAAATAGTGGAGAATTGAAAACATAAAAAATAATGAACATACCAAATATCGATAAATTTTTTCCGTTAGAATTTTCTACACTTCCACACAGTTTGCAACGTATGATTGGGTATAGCTTTTTGGCTTTCCAAATGAAGAAATGTACTTAAACTGACCACAAGTTGAATTCTGTGGAATTGAAGCAAAATGCAAGCAAAATAGACTCTACTGAAAATTTTGAAGACCTCTTAGCAATGCAAAATATTATATCAGAAAATTAATAAAGTATGAATGATCATTAACAAAGTAAAAACCAAAATAATCAAATTTCTTTGCTTAGTTTCAATACCAATTGTTTGTCACGTCTTGAAATTCATGCTTAAATTTTGTATAAATATCACTATTTCGTTGTATTTCTTATCAGTTGATAATGCTCGCCATGAGCGAAACCGGTCCTTATCCAATGAATTTTATGTGGAATAAGTAATAAAATGTGTTAATATTTTTATTTTGATGCCATTCCACCAAGACTTTACACAGGGATTTAATACAGAAATATAACAATACGTTATTTTCTGAATACATAACACACGACTATTATAATTCAAAAGGCGATATCAAAGGTTTTTAAATTAGACTTTATCCTTTGGGAGGAGATTAGGCGCGTGCATTCTCAATGAATTTTGGTTCCATTAGGTACCAAAAGACCGTTACAATTTTCACAGACTTTACACACGGATTTAATACAGATAGATAAGCCATCATTTATGGCCCATCGAACTTTGCATGAAGTACCACTATTATAATTGCAAAGGCGATGAAAGAATTTACTAGACTTTATCCTTAGGGCGAGACGTCATTCTCAAATGTCTCTCACTGCCAATTTGAATCACTATATTGACGTACCAAAAGACCGTTACAAAATAGAGTATTAAACGTCAAGCGCGATAAGCCATCATTTATGGCCCATCGAACTTTGCATGAAGTACCATGTACTTCAAAATACAGAATTAAAACACAATTTTATTTTTTGAGTGAGATTTCAAAGCATGCTGGGTTCTCGTAAATATTAAATAAAGTTATGTACAATTATAGAAATCAACAATAAGAATATTTAAGGAAAAAATCAATTTTAAAAATAAAATATAATTTAAACTGTGAAAGCTAAAACCTTATTTAATTATCATAGGTTACAAGAAATAAGTCGTATTAATAACAATTTAATCTGTATTATTTTATTATTTTTCTTCATAACAGATTAAGATAAAATTCATTTTCACTAAATGTTTATTTTTCCTTAAGAAAGTTCATATTATTTACTTTGAATGCGGTCGAATGTCGTATATTTATTATTATGAGTGACTAAGAAAGAAATATCATCTTATTTAACTCTATAGGGTCTTTGCTATCACATTAATAATGCCATCGTCAGACCTCTACCTCACTACGGATTTTAGGATTTAAATCCTCTTTTATACAACTTATTAACCTGGCAAATATTAAAGATAAAAGGATAATGCGAAAAAATCTAGTTAATAAATAAAATATAATTTTATCGAAAGAAAATCATTAATTTGGATAATCTGAGCAAATGTTTCCAAAACAGCTTTTTTGATATTTTTTACAAATATGTGAATTATAAATTCATTTTCACTAAAGTTTATTTTAGTTAAAAAATGAAGCGTTCATTGATGCTTGAATAATATATATTACACTTGATGCGTGGAATAAGTACAAAAGTGTGTTTATACTTGTTTAACATAATGCCCTTCAACCAGGTATTGACAATGAACAGGTTTAAAGTTTTTAATGCTTGAATGTGTAAATTTGTGTCAGATCTAATTGAAAATATTTTTTTTTACGATTTCCTGTCACAAATTGCATGGCTCTCGTCCGTGACATACGACCATCCCTCAGTTCTACTGAGTAAGGGTGATATTTAAGAATTAAAGATGGTAAAATACGTAAGGCAAAGCTTATCTGAAAGCATGTGCAATACCTGACCCAACAAGTTCCAATGTGTATCTGTTACCTGCAAATAAGCTAGGCTGGAGAAAAAACTTCCAATGTGTCGTTGATTTTTTTCTCTGAATTTTACGCATATAAATTCAAAACTATTTTTCAGTTAATATGGTGAAAAAAATAACAATGTATTTTAATTCTACAGAAATTATTTTATATATTTCTTGATAGCTATTTTAGCTAACGCCATCGTCAGAACTATGCTTAAACCTGTATTTACTCACCCTTATATACCGTTATAGACAGGGTACACAAAACATCTTCTTCTCTATCCCATCATTCTAGTTTTATATAGAAATAATAAGTTATTAAATATGCACATTGATTTGATGTATCTGATATCAATTCAATTAAAAGCAATCTGGGTTTTTACTAAGTGAGGATAAACGCTAAATTAGTATCGTATCAAGTTGTTTTTAATATACTTGATAAATACAAATTTTACGATGATCTCTTGCTGTTTTTTTAAGCACAATACTTTTTCGGAAACAATTTGAATACGCAAATAAGTAACTAAATTTTCCCGAAACGACTTTTCGCTTTTGTGTCGACGTTATATTTCCTTCAATCTGTAGCCGTCGGTGCAGAATGAAATTTAGTAGAAGGGAAAAGAGGTAAAAATCACCGACTTATGCGAATGGTTCATAAAAGTTTTATTATTTCCGGAGATGGATTTAGGTGAAATAGTCACAGGGGCGCATTTCATCTCGATCATCATTGGTAACGTCCCGAATCGGTGAAATAAAAATATACATAACATTTTATCTTTTACTCTACGTCTGCCTACTAATAACTTGCCGATAAAACCGGGCTCTTCGCTCAATCTAATGGAAATAAATATCACTTGTTTCATTTCACATGAATGAAAATCAAAGTAATAATACATTTCACATCTCGTTACCTTACTTTGAAAAAGTTCTAATTGATATTTTTGCCTTAAATGACCTTTTGGTCGGAAAAGCTTGAATTTACCGCATTCTTTATTATATATTTATATGAATTTCAGAAAAATCTATGGTTGAATAACGGAATTATCATAATTCCGGAGTTGCACTGCATCTGCACACTTTTTTTACTAAATATATTTTACAAAGTTCTAGGATTGTCTCCACCATTAGACCTTTAAAATCACAATTTCTCAGCAATAATTATGAAAAAATATGCTTAAAATAAGTAGTTTGAAACATTTTACTTGCTCATTGTTACAAGTGAATTTTAATCAATCAAACGCTCATATCTCAAAACAGTGTCAAGAGCAGAACCTTTTCAAAGTAATGTGTCGAGTTGCCGGCTACCGTTTCTTACATTTTAAAAATCAAGCGTTATTTTGGTTTCCTATACAAACACTTATGTTGGTTGCTTGTAACCTTTTCGAATTCAAGGTGCACTTTTGATCGTTATAATCAATAAATTTTATATCTGAGGTAGTCGGATTTTGCGGATTTAGAAATATTAGGTCGAATATTTAATATAGCAACCCTTAATTTTTTGTTCAAATTAGTAAGTCTGTACATTAGTTATTGTTAAGAAACTGAGCTAACACACATATGATGTTTAAAATTGATATTAGTTGCATTTGTGTAAATAGTTCGTTGGTTTCCATAGCTTCGCTGTTATTTTCTGCTTTCGCTATTTCACCGAATTTTTGTTTTCATCCTTTTTTTCACTTTACACTTGATACAAGCTTGCTATGCACTGGTTTAGAACCACTGAATTAGATAAATCAAGTTCTTACAATATATTTATGTCTTAATTTCTCACACAAAAATGCACACAAATACTCGCAATGCATCAAAAGAGAAATGGGATGATCGGATTATCGGTTTTGCTTTTCTTGATGGTATTTTCACTGATGGAAAATTTAGGTTATTTAAAGTCGTGTATCTCAATAATATGTCCAAATATTTTCAATTTTAATACGGAATCGATGCGTGGACTTTGTTTTTTGAACTAGGGAATATATCACTCAAATTTAGATAATTTTTAAACTTAGTAATTGCTCATATAATAGATAATCAAATAAAATATTCATTTACCGATATTTGTAGTTTATTTTTTTAATCTTTTCATTAACTTGATAGATTGGAGAGTGATCGTTAATGACTATTATCCGTGGATATTTTCAGTAAAAGTATTTTGATTTGTGAATTTGAATATTCAAAAAAAAACTTAATAAATGATTGATGTACAGATTTTTGTGATTTGCTTTGACAGTGATAAATCATTATTACGCTAGTAACAGTATGTTTATACATATTTATTTATATTTATGAACATAAAGAAATTAATGAAAGTTCTACTATTTATGAATATCAATTCGATATTAAATATTGATCATTATCATTAATTCTAAGCGAAAACTCGTGACATAAAAATATACATATATTTTTTTAAAATTAAATCAGTTTATTCATTTTAATGCTAGATCAAATATAAGTATATTTAAATTACAATTTATATTAAAAAGATCATGCACCAAATCGTGATTTTTTCATTGAGAATTTGAGAAAACGTTGCAATATTTCTCTGTGTCTAGATGAAAAAATGAATGTTATTATATTATTGAAACAATGTATACTATACAAAATAAGCAAATATAATTATCCATATATATCTAAATGTGATGTGTAACGTTTTGTATTTAAATGCTACGTTACAATTCAAAGTATTTATTGTTTCGGTCAAGTGGAGTATTTAGCTACACATTTTCCATATCAGGCTTATAGAAATGACCATCGTTTGAGCCACGGCACATTTTAATTTGATACAATACAGACTAAAAAGACTTTTTATTTTTCATTGCTATGAGGATACAAGTTAAAGGTATCTTCAGTGATTCATTAACTAGATTAAATCAGTTTTGACTCACAGCTTTTCATTACATATCAATTTTTAGGTGCTCACTAATACTTGGTGGAACGGCATTTTATTAAAAAATAATCATAAAACATCTTTTGCACTTACTCCACAATTAATTTATTAAGATCAGTGATCATTTTAAGCTGATAAAAACATACATCTGTACATTTAGAAATACTGTTAGCTTGGATGTAACAAAAAAAATGGTATCAGAAAAATGCTAATAATTTATAGAAAATGAGACAAAATATGTATAATTGATAAATTATCCATATGTTTTTTACTGGTTTTGTTCTTACTCAGATCAGTTGGAAAATCTCACGATGATCGAAATCGGTCCTGATCTCCATAAATTAATTGTGGAATAAACAAAAAGGTTTTACTAATTTTTTTACCTGTTATAAAGATAAATCTGTTCATCCAATTGTATGCGTGCTGGTCTGCTAACAAAAAGGACTGCAGTAGGTTTGTTTATGTATAGTATTTTTACGTGATAAGTTGTATCAGTACCGGTTGCTAGATTATAATTAAAGAAGTAAGCCGTACCTAATACATTTTTGAGTTTTTTTCCAATTAATATTATTCAGTGGCCTCGGTAAATTTTCCGAAAACCGTCGACCAAATAAAATGTCGCATAAATAGGAAATTCGTTTTATTTTTTACTATCGTTTAAGATTTCAACCCTCCCGCAAGACCTCTCTCGTGTCTAAGGGTATGATTAATCAATGTCAGAGTAAGGGGGTGCGTCGGAGCCTTCGCAGACCCGAAAAGAATACGCCATTGTTAGAATAACAATGTACGCGTGCTCAGTGACGTGTGAACAACTTAAAATTAAATAAATCAAAAAATTATGTCGCTTAAAATTAAACAGATGGAACTTGTTTTCGTAGGACGAGCGTTGTGTTAAAATTATTTTTTTCATTTCAGTCCATATGCCGTGTCTCTTGTACTTGAATTCGTGCTGAGTTTTATGATCTAGTAAAAATGAATTTTAGGTATGTAAATCTGCTAAAAATACCCCTTCCCACATTGTGTTGTATATGTCACAGTGAAACTGTATTCTCAGTGAAAATATATCAAGTGATAGATTTGTATGACAACACGATTTCACTGGTCACAATCAGGGAAATTATTGGCCCAAGTCGATGATTTTCCGGCCTAAGATTTTGGTTTGCTTCAATGAAACAAAATCAGCAAGTAGTCCCTTTCATAAAAAGAGAACCAAAAAAAAACACAGACAAACATAGGGCTGAAGATAGGGCGGTCAAATTTAATTTCAATGACAGTTTGGAGAAGAGTATATTTTCACTGAGGATACAGTTTTATTATAGCATATACATAAACACCTGCGGTTTATGGGCTTTCCACAACAGTATTTCAAACAAGTTTTGCCCAAGCGTTTGTGTACTCAAATGAAAACAATATTTCAGTTTTGAAAAAGAAATTAGTTGATTACTTGTCTCTTAACGATCCACTAGTTCTGTCTTTCCTTTCTCAAAGATCGATGATACTGGCTTACAACTGTTGCTTGTTAACGACCTCTATTCAGATGCCCCACTGCTCATACGCCTTTTGTTAGCAATGACTGAGGTAGTTATTATGAATACAAATAAATATGGTTTATAAAATGAAAAGACTATTTGGAAAACTATCTATTTTTTAGTAAAGCTTTTGTCGATATACTACAAAAATCAGATCACACTTTGACAAAGGGTTGATAGGAATAAAAATCACATTATTTTGAATATTTTCGTACAACAACTTTATTAGACTTAGAGACGTTAAATTATATATGCACATTAAGTTATGAACCGAAGTCTAACTCTGGATATTAAAATTCTATAGTAATAAGCAAACGAGATTATAGACTGGCTTAAGAAATTTTTGATCGGTATATCGGTCCTGGTTTGGTCAGCACACAACTCTCCATTTCACCCAATCTAAATCAAAAATAGTATTTTGGAATACGTATGCTTCATTTTAATTGATAACAAAGTTATAGTTTCATTAAAAATTATATACATATTGTAGAAAACTGCCAATTAAGTTTGCTTCATTTAATCGAAGTGTTATATAGCACACCACTGTAATAAACAGGGTAGGGAAAATCCCGGGTGTATGAAATCAATGAGAATATTGTTATACCAGATTTACCCGTCGCTCATAACTGAGATTGAATACTATGCAATATCACAATACATCGTTATTCTTCGGTGAATTTCATTATGCCAGCATATTATTATTACGGTTATGGTAGTAAATGTGTGTTTGAAGGGTCGTTAAAAAATCTGTAATAAAGATATGACAAAATTGAACGGATATTGTTAAAACATTTCAATAAAGCTCGTTCAGATCTTCAGTTTTTTTAAAATTGATTGATATGTGATCTATCTTATAGACTTTATTCAAGCGTTAGTAATTATTGCTCATTATTTGATACTTCATGCATTTTACAACCAAATTTTTGTATGATGATGTAGCTTCATACACAAAAATAAATAATTAGATAATTAAGAGAACAGTTTTCTCTCGTATTGTCATATCTTTTCAAATTGAGGATAATGATATGAGCACAATGAAAAAGGAATTAGTGAATATCTTTCGACCAAGAAATATGGATTGTAAATATATGTATGGAAGATGATACACAGTAGTTAGATACAAAACCATCATTCATTCTTTTAACACTTTAATGCATGGAGGTATTCATTCAGACAAATTATTAAATTAATTAAGTGCTTGATAAATTCATCCTAGAACTTGCATATCTAAATTTTCTGATTGGCAGAACCCATATTTTGAAAAAAACAATCAAGTTTATTCGTCCAGTGATTTAAGTACGTAGTAAAAGATACTAAAATAATTATCATTTTTTTTCAGATATTTTTGCCGTTTGAATGTTTTAATCCTACAAAATTGACGAAACTTTTGACAAGTCCAGTATCAAAACCAGTAGAACCACAAAGTTACTAATGGAAATTGTATATTTATAATTATATTTTTTTTTAACCATGTCCGCTCCCTACTTGAAGCATATGGGCTCCTCGCGGAGTTTATCTCAACATATGTTTTTATCCGAGAACTGCTTGTTACTCAGTTGCTCAACCTTTCTATTTCGATGAGAGTAAGGATGGAGAGGATACGAGGACAAGGACAAGACGGGACTAGTGATTAGCTAATCGGTGTCACTATGCGTCGCTCTTTGGGATCGGGAACGGGGGAAGAGATTAACAACACAAACACCCATGCCTTTTCAACACATTTATCGTCTGAAACAATTCGCTCGTACCGGGAATTGAACCCCGGCGGTCCGGCACGCCAGCCAACAACGTTGAAACTGCGTCACGGACCGGACTAAAATATATATATTAGAGAAAATTTTCTTGATCGAAATTAATGCTACAAAAGAAAAAAAAATGTCTTGTATTAAATTCCTTATTCCGATATCTCACTCTGTTTTATGTTGCGAAATTATTTGAAAGTTTGTAGCGCTATCGATGGAATAAATCTAATTGGAAAAATACTATAGCAGAAGTCGATTCCGATCAGATCTTGCTGAACTGGGGACCTGGCATGTGCGCAAAGTTTTCATCATTAAAACTTGGAGGAAGTTAAGGATTGTCACACACCAATGGTAAGGAAATACAAAACATGAACAGCGAAATCCGGTTCCAGCATAAATTAAAGTCGAACTTTGCATTACTCTTCTGTTCGAGAAACATTTAAATTGTATGGACCGTGTGAAGATTTGTTACAGATATTCGAGAAATTCGTATTTTATCGGTTATATGAAACAAGAGATTTATGTTATAAATAGAACAAAGTTTTAAATAAATTTTGGATCACTTATCATCGATCACAATAATACTTTCAAATAATTGTTGAGTTTTGACATATTAAAAACTGTTACTATTAGTCTTCCTACTGTTTCTAACGCGATTTTTATACGCATATATGAACTTATTTTTGATATATTGATTTGATAAAAAGCTATTTCAAAAAAGAAACATGTTGCTTTTTTAAAAGCAGTCACACATTTGAAATCTATGAAAGTCAAGTGGTCTTTGAGTTTTTAATACGCATGACGAGTTTGGTCAGTAAAGTATTTTTAACGAATAAATTAATCTAGCCGTGGTTACATTCAAAGCTCTTGGAAATTCTCTTGCCCGTGGATTCAAATTACCACGTGGAACTTTTCAAATATATAATTATTTTTTTTTTCCAAAGGCTAGCGTACTACAAAGTAATAGTCTATTCACATTCTAATTACCTAAAAATAATATATATATATAATAAAAGATTAAGCGACAGAATTACAACTCCTTCTCAAGAAACAACTTAAGATGATATAATTGAGATTATGGCTGAAAGTGCTTAGTGGAAATTTTATGCCAAATTGAATCGTTTTAATTATGTACTTTCTATACTTTTTATCATAAACAACCTTTTGGCCTTTTATCATCTTCGAACATTTCAAGTGCACGAATGAACTAAAACTGACTTCAGTTAAATTTCAGTTCAAGTTCATTCATGTTTTTTAAATGCCTGGATATGCTGGAAGAGATTGAAAAAGTACAAAGATGAAACGGTTAAAATTGTCCTTCTGTTGGCTAAACAGCTCACTGAATGTTGGACTGCAGATTTTAAAGATATACAAACACCCAATAGAATAAATTCAGTAAAAAACAATTAAGAAATTTAATATCATAGAAATTAAGAGTAATATAAAATTTCTCAAATTTTTGGATAGATGCCATAAATCTTGCGGTATTTGATGTGCTTCATCGTGTTGTCGAATTCTTTCATTTATCACCATATTTTCTGCCATCATACTGACGGGGGTAAAAATAGTTGAGACTTTAGCACTTGCTAGTTTTCCGTTAGATCGAGAAAGTATCGCGCCATCGTAAAACGAAAACGTATAACACAAGACAAAGTATTGATAAATTGGACAATTTTTGGAAGCATACAAATATTAGTGATCCGTAACGTGGTTGAGTTATAATTTAAATTTTCATTCTTAATAAAATAAGTTTAATAAATTTATTTGCTGGCTGACGTGCTGGACCACCCGAGTTCGTTTACCAGTACGAGCATTGGTGTTTTTGTTGTTAAAAATCCAATCCCACCTTTCCGATCCCAAAGAGCGATGCAGAGTGATAGCGACTAGCTTACCACCAGTCCTGTCCTAGTCTCCGTATCCTTTCCATCCCTACTCTCTTTAAAAAAGATAGGTTAAACAACAAAATAAATATTTGTTGAGATATACTCCGTGAGGAATCCATATGCTCCAAGTTGGGAGCTGACATGGTAAAACAATAAAAAAGGTTGATGTATGTAATTGTTCACAATAATCAGCATCGATTGCTAATAAAGCTCAATTTTTAACACTGAATTAACATTCATTTTACAAAACAAACAAGTAAAAGAACTTATTAAGATTATCTCCAAATGAGAATTAACAAATCTCTTCATAGGAAAAGATTGTTTAAATCCGTCTTATCCAGTAATGAATAAAGAATTAAAAATATCCTGACCCTAATCCATAATTGATTAATCATTGTCGAATTCGTGAAATTTTACAGCGGTACCTAATTATTATTATTAAGATATTGTAATTATTTTTTGGTACTTATTAGATTTGACTTTATCCCTATCTCCCGGGATTTAAGCAACCCTCACTAATGATAAGACAGCATTAAAATACTGAAAATTGCTAAGTCGTACTTATCAACTTAGTGTTATGTTCTACGAAAAGAAAGAGAATATGCAAGATTTTGATAATTAAAAAGGCGAAACCGTAACGAGCGTCTATGGATGAATTGTTTTTCGCCTTATAGTACAGCCTATTGCTAATAGATCTAATTTGTATCAATTTTGGAAAACATTATTCGAATTGTTTAAATTTAATACTTTTCATTGAATTAACTTATATAATAAATTGAAATATAAGGAAAATTAATGATACTCTTATAATAAGACAATAATATTCAAACGGTTCACGGCTATTGTATTATTTGATATTTATTCTATTTAGCTACAAAGATAAATCGATTTTTATTTCGCACCTCTGATAAATAAGTACTAAGCGAAAACGATTTTTGATAGTTTTATAAGTGTTTGATTTTCATAAAAATTGAAACGCTTTTAAGCCGAAAAATATTAAATAAAATTAATAAATTAAAACTCTTTTGATTTCCATTATCTTTGTTAATGTTAAAAAGTACATAATATGATGAATCCAGTATATATTATAATAAATGTTAAGTCATGAAGAGAAACATTTAAAAAATAAATAGATCGTAATAAATGTAACCATTCAGTTTTTAGAGATAGTTTTTTGCCTCTAATGTGAATCTGTAAAATCGGTACTGATTTTTTTTATCTAGTTATTCGTTGAAGTAGTACCAAAGGATTTTTTTTTGTTCATTTAAAATAATTCATTTCCATTAAAACCCACTTTAAATATCTAATAAATATACTTTTTAGAAATGATTTTTGTTTATTGTAGGTGCGGTCTTGAAAGACCTCCCAAAAGTATTGATACAGTACAAGTTACTTAGATGTGAATGTTATAGAACATTTGCATTCATCAAATAAAGCTGAGGAATTTAATAATGTTATTATAAAACTCAATAACGTTTTTTTTTAGATAAATGTATTTACCAGAATATCTATGTTCCGCCAGACATCTATTCACTATTGAGTTATAGATTATAATACAATTGAACGCAAAAATATAGTTTTTTAATTAATTTCAGTTAATATATTAATCTAAAATGCTTTATCATTGTATTTTATTATTTGATTTCAATGTTAATTAATAATTCAGTAATCTCCTGACTACGTGGTTTTAGATTATGCGATTTCCGGAAAAGCTGTCCATGTATATAATATCGGAAAATTGTATAGTTAAGTAAGTAATATTCGTGTAATCGTGAATATATTTTCATTGTATAAAAAGCGATTTGCTGGATTTTGACAAAATCAAGGCGAGAAAATATTTCAAATGTGCTAAATACTGACGCATTTACAAGGTTTCAAAATTGTATGCAAAGAAAACATCGAATAAAAGTAAAACTGCGATTTAAGTTATTTGAGATGTCAATATAAAAGCTTTTCAGATATATTTTTCAATGACATTCAGCCAGAATTAATCATCACTATCATAAATCACAAATCAGTACTAATTCTTAAGATTTGTTGGAATAAATCGACCGACAGATGTTTAAATGACATAAATTATCGATATTATTATAAATATATAATCCCGGTATTTTAGATGTAATTTAAATTTTTTTTCAAGAAAGCAGCCGGCATTTTTTTTATTGAGACAAATCAAAATTTTAGTAGAATTGATTTTATATCTATTAATCAATTAAGTTAAAGCAGCGTAGTGCTTATGAGCCACGAGACGACCATTTCCTTTAAAGGGGTGGGTACTAGCCTACACAAACAGACACATTGTTTATTGTAGTCAGTCAGCCGTTGGTCCCAAAAATTTTACCTATCATTCGTTATTTTTTAAACATATATTTTGTTATGCATAGTGTATTAACATATTAATCCGGAATGGTTATAGTATAAATCAAATTATTGATAAACGTGAGTTTATCTTAACTAAAACAAATGAACATCGCACATTTTGTTCATCAGTCTTAAAATTATTATGAATCTGTATACATGTATTATAATATAAACAGATTCATATATTTGATGATTAGATTAGTAAATCAACAATATTTAATTGACAGTCCTACATACCTTAATATTGTTTGATAAGCTGTCATATTTGCTTGGTAAATTTAATCAATGATATTCATTACTAAAATTCTATTCAAATATAGAATTCATCACAAAGCCAGCCAATAAAATCGTTTCATCATTTTCACTGTTTTTGTTTCAATAACCAATCAATGTGGCAAAGTATTTCAAATTAAATCCATTTGTTTGCCTAATGTCGCTGACTTATTGTAAAGCTCGCTGAACAATTAATATATTATAACAAAATAACTTTTTGCTTTTACTTTAAAGAAATTTATTTTAGTTTATAAGAAGTAGCGTTAATCAAAATGATTTATTAACTTTGGAACCACTGTTTTTTATGCGTTAAAATTTTTAATATATCGTTCAATTGAGTTTTATAATATCAAAAGTAGAACCATCCACTTTTAGAGAAAAACACGAAAAACGTATTGTGCCTTTTTGAGCTTTTTTAAAAATAGTACATAAAAGCCGGAAACTTAAAATTTGTATAAGCGGCCACATTGCGGCTGAGGATAATTCTGTGATCAGTGAAAAGTATGATTGACCAAACCAATATACTTTTGTTTCCAATGTCGTGAACCGTTTTGATTTTGACACCAACCATAATTTTTGTGTACGTTTGTATACCACATGTACATGATTTTTATAGAAATATTTTATTGGTAGACATACTCTATAACCATAATAATAATGAGACAGCATTAGTTCAGTTTCTAAAAATATGGTAAAGTTCTTCTTTTGATACTAAATGGCTGAATTTATTTTTGTTTTTGTGTAAGATGTGATCTTACTTTTTATAAATAACCATATTCTTTATAATGCTACCAAGTTCTAGCAAAAAAAAAGGATACACCAAAAGTCTCTGATATGTAAAAAATGGATGATCGATGTTTTAAAACTTATTTGGTATTAATATTTTTAGCAATGTCACAGAAAATATTTGAAGCGAAGGTTTACTTTTACATTTTTAACACACTTCTAATTACACTTTGATTTGAATTAATGTGTTAGAAACAAACGAAAGTAAACGTGTATTTATCAGGCTCAGGGTTGATTGAGTAAAGTTATAAAACACTTTTGCGTTTTCTTAATTTAAACTTTGCGTGTTCACCAATAGAGCCCACCATTTTCACAAAAGGCAGCAAGGCACTAAAAAGCTCTAAATGACTTTCACAGAAGGTGAGGGCTGGATTTATGGATAAAAAGTTGTTAATTACACATTGCAAGAAATATTTCTTAATAATGAACATTTAAAAATTATCTATAGTTATTGTTCTTTTTGACATTGCGGCACTTTTTTTCGATATGCGCGTTAGTTGGATACCCACACTATTTAATGATCGTTACTAAATTTCTTTTAAAAACATCTTTCAGCATTTATTTTTCATGATTACAATTTTTTGTATTTATTCTAACCAGCGTCACAGTTTCATTTATAGCCGAATGTTGAACAATTTCACAATTTAGAAGGGTTGATTTTGTAACTGTGTTTTTAAGAAGAAAATCTTTTGATTCATAACTTAATCGTTCAATCACGGGGGATTTACCTATGTACTCAAACTTTAATAAAAAATAATGATCCATGCGAGTCTCAATGAAGCTGATGAAACGATTCATTGAGTGGTGAAGTGAGCCAAGTCTAAAAATAGTGAAAATTTTGTATTAGCTCAGAGAATACTTTTATTTTATAAGAAAAAATATAATTTCAGTGTGTTTTTAATTCATTCAACTTTTCATTTCTAGGATACTTTAAAACCTGAAGAATATGATACTGCATCTAATTCGATATAAGAAACATTAAATCAATGAATGGGCTCAAATATAGCTGGTAATAACAGTATGCTTTATTTTTTGGAATTTTTTAAAATAATAATCAAAGCTCGTCTTTTGTAGAAGGCCATATTTTATTATTTTTCTCTAATATCTCAGACGGAACGTATTAAATATACAACGATAAATGACAATGTCTTAAGCAAGGTCAAGTTGATTTGTGCTTTTGACTTTTTTTGTCAAAATAATACCGAAGCCAAACGATTTTATACGATTAATTATTATAAGAAGCTTTTCACTTTTATGAAGTAAAATTACATTTTTTTTCGTATTTATTAATTGATAACTGAACACAATAATGCTTGGATTATTTTGACGTCGCTCACGATTAAATGTTTAAGCATACTACAAATTATTTTGAGTGCCTACCTAAGCCAATTTATGAGGTAAAAACAAACGGTTTCCAGTATTACTTAAGGACTATTATCCAACCTTCTTTTAAGTGCTTTTGTTTCACACTCTTGTAGTTTGAAGATCATTTTCAATATTGTAAAATTGTTCTCTTCTTACTTCCCGATATACTCCACACTATAAAATTGAATGCTTCAAGTTTTTCCCTACGTGTTCGTAAACTTAGCCAAACGTTTTTAAATCAGACAATGTTTGTCCCGTCATTCATTCGAGTTACCAGTCACAAGGGCTGTTCAGTTGATCAATACATTGCCTAAGAACGTTGAAATTTTCAACCATGAGCATGTTTTGTTTTTAAATTTGTTTTAGGTACTCTAATAAAAATATTTAGTGTCTTTTATGCCATTTCTGTTGAATAATATTGTCTATATTTTGTACTATCTTTATGTATATATTGATGAATAATATTTGTTAAATGCATGCTGAATTGGCATCAGAAGAAATATTCAATAATTCGAACATATTTTGGTTATTGTTTTTATCTAGAATAAATAGCTGGTAATGAAGTTATCAACTCACATCAAAACAAGTCTTAAATAGATTTATAATTTCAGTACGCTAAAATATCGTACATATATCTATTTGAGCAAATAAAGCACTTGAAAAAAAAACGTAAGAGTAAAGCTCTTTTGATGTTCAAATAACAATCAATAAATACTTTGCTAATCCTTTCGATGGTTTCGGCGGTAACTTTGTGGCAGTTCATTTTAATATAAAATTTTAAATAACTATGATTATTCCACGTATTGTGCTACTAACTGTGAAACGTATTTCGCCTCTTTCAGAGGCATCTTCAGAATTACTATCACAAAGTTTGTTTAAGTTATCCATTGGTATTACAGATTAGCAAAGCAATATTGCAAGTCAAAATATCTTCAGTCAGGCTTTACAAATAAAAACTTATGTTCACAAACTTGTGTCTTTATAAACTTAATTGTGATCATGCCAATTATGCTGGCCGGAAAAATATATTTTGTTTAGGATTATAAAGCCACTCTAAATGTCTCTAATATCACAGTAAAGAAAATTTTGTCTTCAACTAAGAATTGTCATAGCAATCTGCTTAAAAATCCAGCTAGAACTAATTTTGCTTAACCATAAAATATCCATGGTATTAATAACATTGATTGGTCAACTGAATATTGCTACTGCATGATTAGGCGAGTGTTAAAAGTAACTTTAAATGATAATAATAGAGAAATACTTCGAAGACAAAATTAGTTTTAAGAATATTTAAGCCACAACACGAGGCTACGCGTTTATCAGTTATAAATAAAATAAAAGAATCGTAAAAATGGGTGGCCAACGATTATCAAATATTTTTATCTCTTAAGTTATATGCCTGCTCAACAGATGGAAGTCGAGTTACAACGAAATACCCTCGAAAATTTCATCACAAAATATGTTATACTTCAAATGTTAAATGTAAAGCTTCCAGTATTTTTTTGCACATTGTGCCATATAAATGGTTCTATAGAAAAAAAAGATTTAAGCCCACTCCTAAATATTAAATCAGATTTAGTTTTTTTTTGTGACAAACAAATATAATATTCCACCACTGTGACTTTATGTTCGAAATGAATTTGTAATAATGTTAAAAGTATGTGAGGTAATACCGAGGAGTATATTTGCAGAGGAAAAAAAGAATGAACTCACTGAAAATGATATCGAATGGTACTCCTGGGAAGCGAAACGACAAAGAAAAAATACATCTTGTCTATTTTCATCTCAAATAAAAGTTTCCCAACAAAAAGTGGAAATATGTCATATTACTTTTTGCGATGAAAAGTGTATTGTATTATTTTATAGCACGAAAATTTTGTAATATTGAAAAAAGCCACGAGTATAGTTGAAGACGTAATATGTGGATAGACATTGTTAATGCTATACCACTCGTCACGTGTCTGAAGCCAAAAATTGTATTTTGGTTAAAGCTCTCGTTGGTTGCTTATCGTCTTAATTGGTAACGGTATCCACGGGTTAACCTCCCTTAGTCAAAACATAAATTCATTGGCTTGTAATCTTTTAATAAACGTAATAAAATATTGTTTCCTGTATTGAACTACATCATTCATCTTAACTCACTCAGTCATCAAAAAAATGGTTGTATTGAAATAAATACAAGCCATTTAATATGTACTATTTCCACACATATTTCGTAAAGATCAAGACCCGTTTTTCTCATTGCAAATTTTTCATTTACTCCGTTTCATCAGATCAGTTGAAAATGCTTTGGAAGATTGAAAACGGTATTATCGTTCAACGGTTAAAAGCCGGGTCCATGGTGCTGTGGTCAACATCGCTGGCTTCCGTGGTGGACTTCACTAATTAGAGTCCCTGTAAGATCAGAATTTTTTTAGTCGACTTATCGATCTTGTTCGAAAGAATGGGTGTTTGTGTGGTTAAAAATCCTTTCCCACCCTTCCTATCCTAAAAAAAGACGTAAAGCGAAAGAGATAATTTTACCTCTAGTTCTCTCCTAGTCCTCGTATCCTTTTAATCTCTACTCTCTTCGAAAAACTTCTCTACTTTCTTTCTTGTAGAAATAAAAAAATGTTAGATAAATTACTTGAAGATTGCATATGCATATATGTTGCGAGTGGACATGGTTAAAAAGTAAAACCGCTTTATTTTTGTAAGCATAATTTTCTCTCAGCAAGACTTATATTTACAAGTGAGTAGATAATTGCTCGTAGAGTTTAATCTTTAGCTTTAGCTATGGAATCACAACGAGTTATCGTTACGGAAATTGATGTTTACAATATTCATTTCTTGTGTATGTATTTTTCATTGGTTGTAGACATTTTTGTAAATTATTTAATATATTTCACTTATTATTAATTGTCAAAAATTGTGCAAAAAAAAGTTGTCAAATGCACAACTGGGTTTGCTGTAATGTCATGCATTGCATTTTGATTTTACATTTATACAAAATATTGGATCATTTTTATTTAAACATAATAATATCAAATGTAATAATTAGTATGTATAAAAAAATAATTTCATTTAAAAATATTACGAACAAAAATATTCAAAAAAAATCTATTTGTGTATCTGTGATTAAATGAAAAATCTCAGCTGATTTAATGTGAGAAGCTTTCCAGCATTAAGAACGTGTTGCGCTGATTGTTTTTCAGTCAGTCTCAGCAAGCAAGAAAGCCACCCTTGCGAGCTTTCCGAAAAACATGACACTGCGAAAATTTCGGAGGTCGACCCTACGAAAAGGAAATAAATTAAGGGGACTCTAGGCTTCCGCATCATCGGTTTTCAACCTACGCTTAAAAAAAGATAAATACGGCCAGTGGGCAGTAATTTGTTTCCAACAACAGACTATCTGTTATCTAAATCAATGACGGTAGTTTTTGCGGAGCTTTTTGTTCAACTACAAAGCTATTCAATCGATAGGTATGTATCAAGCAAGTATGGTTCTAATACTTACTTTAAATGAGCGGCGCTTACTCAATAGTTGTTCAAATTCTTAAGAATACACTTAGTATTGATTAAGGTATTGCACGAAGCTGAAGCTTTGAAGTTGATTTTTTGATTGATGAGTTAGATTATTATCTTATGAATTCAAAAATAATTATTTTAAATCAGCCGTTCAATTCAAGCGAAATAATAATTATTTAGATGGTATTACAAAATTATTACTATTGCTATTTGTAAATTTTAATTTGTTATATTGTAGATATTAAAATCTTAGAAATACAGGAGAGTTCCTTCATTTAAAAAAATATAAACCTGTAGAATACGTGCTACACAAAATTCAAAATACAATTAAAAGAATTTCCAGTCATCGTAGCCGAGTGAACTTTCATTCTAAAACCGGATTTATACTCACAACTCACGAGGACTTTAGTGCATGATTAAAAGATTAGTCCCGTGCAGCTCTGTATTTGGTAAGTAAGTAAGTTAAAAGTAAATTCATTCGTTTTCTTGATTCGTATATTGTTATTGAAGGCAGCTGTGAAAAACGGCTGCATACACATAACGGAAGATGATGGGATGATTTATCCAAATATATACTCACGGAAGATCAAGTTTGATATTCATATCCTGTCTGAAAAAATATATCGAATATTTTACTAACAAGCCAGTTCATGTAAAAGAAAATCTTTTGAAGAAGGTAATTGAGTATCACCTCAAACCTTTTGTATTTAACCTGAATATGGTAAAATTTGAAATGAGATTACCATTTTTATTTTTCCTTCCAATCCTTCATTTCATTGATTATAATAACAATAACAAAATGGTTTATTCATTTCTGGCAACATGTTTTTTTTGTGTAAAAACTCTTTGATAACAAGTAACTGTTGGAATTCTATTTTAGAACGATCACGTCAACACTAAGAACAACAAGAGTTTTAGACAGTTTTATTTTTGCAAACATTGGAAATCTCTGCAATACTAGCCAGTGTGGAGCGCTAGATGTGATTGCAGCGAAATTTCGTGTTTGCTTTTCCTACCCTTACCAATAAGAGGCTTTTACGGTGACACTGCAACTGGCCATAATTAATCACATTGAACTTAAATGTGTTTTCAAGCGGGAAACTCAAAGCTTGAAGGAAAAAGATTCATTCGATCTGCTTAAACAAAGTTTTATATGCTGAAATGAATTTATACATATTCGTCTACCCATTAAATGTTTTCACATTATTTTTAAAGCAATTGAAGCTTCACGTAGAAAACTAGCTTCAGTTTTCGCCAGCATCGGTTACAGTTTCCAGGAGTACAAATCTCACAGCAGACATCAATATTTTTAGTTAAGAATTCCAGCTGAGGGTGCTTGATGGAATTTCAATATCAATTGTGAATCGTTTGAATTTTGTACTTTTACATGAGTTTGTCCCTGACGACCTGGAATTCACTTTTCTGCATCTTCAGGCATTTCTAGAGCATGTACTATTATTAAAATCGATTGTTCGAAAAGTTATGGGCTTTCGTGAAGAAAAATCATGGCTAGATACTTTTGTAAGAGCCTCCGCACTCTCAACTATTATAATATCACTTTAAAGGTGTTGAAACTTTGAATGTAGAATAAGTGGTAGTATGACATTATAAGAAAAATAATAAAATATTTTTAGTACTTATTCTTCATAGAATTTATAAGATCAGAAATGGTTTCCCTCACGGTGACCATTTAAATACAATTCGCCATAGCCTGTAGCCAGGATTGGAATCCTGAACTTGCAACTTTACGAATTAAATAACATGAAAAATACGGAAAAAGAAGTTAATATAAACTACACAAGCAGATTAATTAATATTGTCAGACTTTGGTATAATTCTTAACTTATATATAAAACCGAAACGGCGTATGTATGTCTGTAGGTCTGTAATTCTCTTTTGCATTGTTGGTCATTAAGTTGCCATAAAAACTAATATGAAAGAAAATATGTTTGAATTTTTATCGGCTAAGACATTTAGTCAAAATGTAATAAATTAGTATTCTACTGAACCTTTCCCGGCTTTTAGAATTAATAATAATGTTTATTATTTACGTGAAGGTATTATTTGACATTTCTTTGACAGCAAATTAGATTTTTTCCTTGAATTTATTTATTTTAATAGGCGAGAATGGGGCTGTCAATATATGAAAGGGGCTGTGAAATGTCAATGCCAGTCTGAAATGATCACTTTAATTCCATTTTAATTGACCTAGACTTTTGAATTTTGAAAAAGTTGTTTCAACTTGGCCCGTCTGAATTTACGCGCCGAGGTGAACATAACCCCAAACTGGTCCGAGCGAAGCCGGGTAGCAATACTAGTTAGATATAAAATAACAATGACTAAATTATTATTGATTGAGTGGGCATTTACTTGGTAGAACTCCATTATAATACGGAAAGAAAAATAACAATGTATTTTAGTTCTACATAAATTATTTTATATATTTGTTGATGGCTATTTCGGCTTACGCCTTCGTCAGAATCCAATTCGTCAGAACTAGTTCTGACGAAGGCGTAAGCCGAAATAGCCATCAACAAATATATAAAATAATTTATGTAGAACTAAAATACATTGTTATTTTTCTTTCCGTACTAAATTATTACTACCAGATAATCAGAAAAATATCGTCAAATAATTAATTTGAACACTAATAATATTTCAAATGCTTTGGAATGGCTATTTTAAAATATTTAACATGTTTCTCTCGTAATTTACTTTGTTAAAATTTATTGAAAAAAAAAACTAACCGATTTGTACTGTGTAAACATCAAAGGCTAATTGATTAAAGTATTCGTAAACGTCTCAATATAAACGTTAGAACTTTTTTCAAGCCTTAATTATAATGTAGAAATATCACTCGGTAAAGTGTCTACTCGTATTTTATCGAAAGAAAAAAACAGTGTCGATGACCGATTAATTAGAAGAGAAAACACTAAGAGTAATAATAATCAATGGGTCTCCATTACCCAGAGCGAAAACAATTTTCCTATACTGCTCTTTCTAAGAAAGAAAGCAGTAACTTGCAAAACTTTTGAAATTGAGTTATGAATGCCATTTGATAAATATTTTGAAATCTACATACATATATATGGTGCTCACTCTTAAAGCATTATAAATACTAAAATACTCATCATAATAAAAATCAGCATCTCTAGTTAAGTTAGAAATAAGCAGTCAATGCAACAACTTACTGCTTGTTTGCAAAGAAATTACTTCATTTCGCTTCAACCACTTTTTATAAATTCTAAATACAGTGAAATTCCGATTCTACGTTTTTCAAGGGACCGTATAAAACAAACGATTAATGCGCGAAACGATGATTGCGGGAAAGTTTCATATATGAACTAAATGCCGGGAATATAGAAAATGAACGCACCACGCGGGAAAACGTATAATGCGAGAACGTAAGATCGGGGTTCCACTGTACTGAAATTCCAAAAACACATGTCATTTATGTTAAAATTTAGTCACTTATTGTTTTCTTGCTTGGAACGGCAGTATAGTAAGTTGATTGATTGTACTTTTATGACACACATCTTCTTTCTCTACCCCTTTTAAAGATAAAAAATGGGTAACTGTAAAAAAACAATATCTTTTGCGATGCTCTATAAGAAGTATATATTATATTCATATTGAAAGGGAAAATCATTTTATTTGTATTGAATACGTACAGCTTAAATTGCGATCTATTGATTTTATGATTAATTTAGTAAACTATGTGATATATAAAAAAAAATATTGGATTTTATTGAGATAATGAATTAAAAAAATATCTTTATAAACATTTTGGTCGTCAAATAATATAAGAAAAATGAGGTAAGCTTTCATAATCTGCTGTAATATTGTAAAGCATTGTTTTTTTTTATGAAAAGTGTGCAATTTTTCTAGGCTTTTAGGAACAATGGTGGACGAACAATAGACAAAGGCACTGGACAAATATGAAGCAGAGAGAGAGAAAACTGATTTTTCCAGTTGTTTAAATGCTTTTTTCGTAAAAACAATATGGTTTATTATATCATAAATAAAAGAATATTCTCATTGAAACGGTTCCGTGATATTGAAAATTTCCTGCGATTGCTTTTTGGTTTCAAGACTCAATATAAAGCAGCTATATTTATTATATGTATTGATAATTGATATATATTTTTATGAAAAAAATAACACTAACATGTCCATGTCAGTTTTGGGTTTTTGAACGCGTAAATTCTTAAAATCAAATTCCGTAAGAAATTGTTGTTACATACATAAATTGAACACTATTCATCAATTTAGGTTTTTGACTTAAGGTGCTTGATGAAATATTAAGATCAAACTTGCAAAGGGGTTCAGGGTTTCGCCTTTCGGCATCTTCATGCAACAGCACGAATTCAGCTCAAATCCAATCGCGCACTTGAAAAGCCGAAAGACGATCCGTGTAGTTTTAAACGGTTAAAATTAGTTTAATCATCACTACAATAGTGATGAAAATTCTTCCATACTCAAAATTTACGAAACTAGAAAAGTTGTTTTTATTTTAAACTGTGGATTTTGAAGAAAAAACAAACATTAACAATTCTGTACACTATAATATGTTTTAAAGAAAAATAGTTTTTGACTATGAAATGAATAATCAATTAAAAACCATCGGTAAAGTTATTTAATTTAGGACTTGATAAAAGTTGAAATAAAACTATCAGAAATTAATTAAATAACCGTATGCAATTAAAATGATGCTCAAATATAAATTTTCGCTCTAATTAAATGCCTGAGTATTTCGTTGAATATTTACATAGTCAGTTGCTAAATTAGATATTTCGATTAACATTTTAAACAATTTCGTTTCCCGATATATTGCAGCGTACTTCCATTGGATGCGGTGCAGTTTATTGAAAACACAAAATAAATTCCAAACTAATTGAGCAAAGTTATACGTAAATTAATTATTTTTAGAAGCCCAGATAAATCTAGAATGCTCTGTTTATAAAATGAGTGTTTTTCCTACATACTCTGCATTAAATATTTATTCAAAATGCGGTGATTTGTTCTTCGCGAAACAATTAATTCAATACATACTTAATGTGAAAAATAGTAATAATTTTCATGATAACTATGTACATTATTTTATTTTGTTGAAATATTTTTTGACATTTCGCCATTGTAGGTTTTATGATATTTATATTAAAATATATAATGCGCAGGGCTGTGGAGTCGGAGTCGTGGAGTCGTGCTTTTGGTAAATGATGGAGTCGGAGTTGTAATTTTTTCCACCGACTACAGCCCTGATAATTCGAGTAATTTACTTATTTGGTTAAGTTTGAATCTAATTCATCTGCTTTATTAAAATCAGTACAAAAGTCAAGTAAAGTGAATCAAGTTCTTTGGAAAAGAATTTTTGGAAAAAAATACTTAGATGCAGTATTATATTCTTCAGATCTAAAAGTATCCTATAAGTCAAGTGAGATCTTGAAAACACCTCAAAAAGGTGTTTTTTTTATAAAATAAAAGTATGCTCTGAGTTAATAAAAAAAAGATAATTTTGCTCACTTGGCTCACTTCACTTCTCAAGGACTCAAATGATATGTTTGTATGGAACTAATCTCGCTCTTTTATGGCACTATTTTAATCATTACTTCCCCGAAAGATTTTGTCTGTTCATTAATATAGTAAGCTTCAATGTAATGTTACATTGTTAAGATAGCTCCACAAAAAATAAAAAGCTGATTGAACTTAAAAGACCAATAGAAATATTTCATAATTTTTAGACTTGGCTCACTTCACCTCGCAAGAGCTTGAATTATCTTTAAGAACATGTAATGCACTTGAAATAAAACGTGCCTATATGCTTATAATTTTAATTCTTTAGAACGATAAAGTATTTTTATATTTACGTTGTTATGTATTGAGACTGTATATTCGATAAATATTATTGGTGATGAGTTGGGGAATCATATGTACTGGAAGGCAAAGCAGTTGAAGACGAAGATAAATGATGGTAGTTTGTCATAAAACTTAGTCCGGTAAAGTTTGATAAGGCATGAAACACGACTGTGAAAAACGACTAACATTCAATTTCTATTTTAAAACAAATTAGTTCACTACCCTTCGATAAAAGACAGTTTTAATATTCAAAGAAAATTTGTTTGTAATAAAATTAGGTTGTAGTTCTTATGACTACACAGTGAAGAATATCATTCTATTAGATCAAGAAAGATTTACTTTGACAGTCATTAAAAGTAATCAATTTATACTACTGAAATAAATACATAAAAATCGACACTTACCTTGCTATAAATACTTACGAATCTTTGAAGTACTTGTTGATAAAAACCCTTAATTTCTAACATAAATAACTATGATATTTATAAGCATACAACTTTAATAAAATTATAAATAAGGCATGCAGGATTAAATATAGCAAGTACATACAACATTCAGATAAGTTTATAACCATTATTTTTGAAGACTTCACTACGTTTTGTTTTTAATCAAAATTTCTATTTTCTACACTAATTATAATTTTTTTATCAGTGATATATTTTTGAATAATTTTGTTATATATTTTAAGTATTTTCCAATATGCAGGTGCAAAAGCTCTGAGATTTGATTTATAAAATGCAATGCATTATAATATGATGGTGTAGTCGTGATGCTAAAGATCATGCAATTTATATGTAAATGTAGCCAATTTATGATTTTAGAACGTAGGTTTTTGAAGAGTTTTTCAATAAATAAATAATTTATTTAGGATTTCGTTTTTACTTTTGGACTGGAATTTTGTACTTTTTTATGAGTACTGTCATTAACGACCCTGGTTTCACCTTACGAGATCATCAAGAATGTCGATTACACAAACGAACTGACAATATAATTAGGTAATTAAGCGATGTAAAAAATACGTTTTTTGTATTCTTTTAAAAGATTTCGATATTTTCAATGGATTTTAGTGACTGAAAAACATTTCAATCAATGAAATTAGTATATAATTTTTAAATTTGACTTTTAATTTATAAGAAGACTTCAAAGGAATATTTTACTTGAAAAATATTTGACATTAAAATGTCAAATTTTGACAACGCCAAACATACTCTACGCTTGGAAAGAATTAAGAAATTGTTTTTAAAATGTTTTTTTACGTGCAGTACGGTTCCTTTAATTGTTTGCAAATGTACAAGCTAATAATTACAGATCTAATAAAGTGGACTTTCTAATGATGTTCGATAATGTTGCAAAAGTGCGGGCAGGCAAATAATCACTGTGAGTCTTTTTGTGTTACGAGCTTAGCAATGTTACTGAAGAGAGCTTTTTATCGAATTGTTAACTTTTTGCACCTGTAGTGCCGCAGCCGGGGCGACGGTATCTGAGCCATGGCTCATGGCTCATTGGTCACTATTGGGCACCCACTGGGCGGCAACAGTCACACTTATCTGAAACAGGCGGACAAACAAACGGTTCGGTACGGTATGGCCTGAATTTTGCGAGCGTGCAGTGCTTTTTGATAACATTTCAAACGTGGTAAAGATAACTTTTTTTCACGTTTTATTTATCCGTCAATATTATTACTACTATTTTTATTTGTATTTAAACAGTAATCAAAAATCCTTGCCGTGGTATAAAAAATGTATCAAAATATTGTCATCGTGAAATGAACAACATGTTGTCATTGCCAAAACTTGGTGGAATGACATAACGTTAATAAATAATAACATATTTTCTGTACTTATTCCACATTAAATGTATCAGGATCAGGACCGTTATCGCTCATCGTGAACATTGACGAGTGAGTATCAGTTGATAATGCTTGTGAAGAGTGGAACCAGTAATGGTCCTAATAAATTAAATGCGGAATACTTCCTTATTAAATTGACTAAACCTTTTCATAACTAGTAGTATTTTTTTTAATATGACGTCTACCGTTATCTATATGGAGACAGAACAGTACGGCAAGAAGAAGAAAAACTTAGTACTTCTATGGTTTCCAACAATATATAGACAGTAATCTACGATCTTTGATAAACCAAATAGTTCATTAGCTTGCTTCTATCGGCCATAATAAATATACGTTCCATCAAGAAAAAGGTTTTCGATCGTCAAATAAATCGGCTTTATAATTTTACCAGACAGTCTTTCGTGATATAATATCTTTTCATAGAATAATGAGATAGAATTTTGAAGGTTCATTAATTATTGTTCACATTAAATTTAAAAGTTCGTTAAGCACTGCACAAACGTACAATTCCGGCTTCCAGGTTAGGGGGGTTATACGCACATATACAGAAAGAGAGGAGAAGAGCGGAGGGGGTTGTATCATGCTCCGAATATTAAACGATAACGACCAAATCGCAAACAGTCATTAAAAATAACGATATATATATCAGTTTCACGATGAAATAATTATACAACAGAAAATTTTGATTCCTTATAACATATGAGCAATATTAATGACAAGGCGATTTAATTAAATCTATCTGTCGCAAAATATTCCACATCTTTAAATTAAGGATTTTGAAACCAACTTTGAACAATTACTGTATATTTTCAGCTGGTATAATTATGTGAAAATGCTTATTATTTTAACACAATTGGTATTTATTGTGTTTTTTAAATAAGAATGCGGTATACATTTATCAATGTACAATGTTTTGTTTCGTAGTTTCTTGAAAATTTGTTCCATAGTGTAGAAACATTATTATAATATTTTTTTATCGGAAACTGATATGTATTTATTACACAATTACAATTTAAAATAAAAATGTAGCAATAATGAAAATTCCAATTTGTACAAAGCAAAAATATGTTATTCCTTTTCGTTACTTTCATGATTTCAACAGTCATGATTTTCTTATATTTAATTTCACGCATGCTTTTCTTTTTAGTTGAGAATATGAATTCAATTCATGAATGATTGTTGAAATTTTCAGTATTGCTTCAAAAAAATGTTTTTCTTTTGTAGCTTAACGTTTAAACATTTAATAAAGTGTTTATAAGCACATCAAATAGTAATAGCCATCTGCCATTATTAAGTATAAATATATTATTGATATTTAAGAATGATACAGTTCCAATTTTTTTTCAAATTAATGATGTACTATTTTGTATGAATAACGGTTAGCCAGTTAACAAGCGAGGAAAAGTTTTTCGTCGACATCTTTTTACCTCATTTTGGTTGAAGCTGTATCATTCTATGGACACAATTGAACAGTTATGGGGACTGGTAATCAAATTATTGCACGAAAATAATTATAGATATATTTGGGTATGCATAATAATGTAGGACAATCAAATTTTCTTAGTTGGTAATAAAAAGACTGCAAAAGAATCTGAAAAAAATTAATAAACATGTCACACGAGAATAAAATCAAAAATTCTATTAAACAATTTATTTATATCCAAATTTGAATCGATTCTATTCTGTACTTTTCAATAGCGACCAGATCTTCGTCTTTAGGCATCTTCAGACATTCCAAGTGTACTTTTGAACATAAACTGTTCCGTAGATAAGATCATTGCATCGTTTATATATCGTTACCTTACTATTTTTGCGTAAAATGACTTTTTGGTCTGGAAAGCTTGTATTTACCGCATTCTAAAATATACAAGAATTTCAGAATTATCGATGATCGAATAACAAAGTAAGCAGAATTCCGGTGTAACACTGCATCTGCACACGTTTTTTTTTACTAAGATTGGCATCATTATTTCCACCATTATATCTTTAAGATCATTATTTCTCAGCAAGAGTTATTGAAAAATATGCTTAAAAAAAGTAATTTAAAAAAATTTTACTTGCTCATTGTTACAAGTGAATTTTAATCAATCGAAGCTTCACAATTTCATATCTCAAAACAGTGTCTTGACACTGCTCTTGAGCAGTAAGAACTTTTTCAAAGTAAGGTGTCGATATACTAATATAAAAGAATGTAATATCTCTCATTTTAAAAATGATGGATGGCAATCTGGATTAATTGGCTAATTGTGTTGATGTTAATAAGGCTTACAAAATTCGACACGTAATTGAATATGTATGCTACAATTAACGTCGCATTGAAAAGAAGCAAAATGTCTTAAATATGTGATTTCATTAGTATGTTGATTTATTGTATTTATTTTTCACATTAGTATTATATTTTATAAGAGAGAGAAACAACTCAAGCACAGTTCTGTTGATAGCATGATATGAATATTCAAAAATACTACTATAAATAAATATCTATTGTTTATTTATTTTATCATTTCTAGCAAATGAATGTCAATTAAATAAACTTGTTTACTTTGACTGGTTTTTGATCAAAAATGCGAATTATCGGTAATGTGCAATTTAAAAAAAATGTCATTTTTAGTTCGAAGTATGTTCATTTATTTAAAATATATTAGATAGTTATATGAAATACAATTTTAGTTTTAATAATGTGGAAGATAAATTGTTCGGCTATCATTCGACGCAACCACGATGAGTTTTCCGTCACCCAAAAATTGTCGGAATTAAATAGGTCGTTTAAAAAGACATGAATAACACCAAGCCGAGCTTTAAAATATGCGAACTTCATAAAAAGCTCAGACTTCGAACGTTAAACGTGTCTCTTACATACGAACTTTAGATAGGGCTGATATGCTTTGAAAGTACTGCTGGTTAATAGGGGTTAGAGTAAAATAAATGCCTCGGTGTATAAAATGAAACCGCAATTATGCCAGACCTTAAGGTTTCTCTCGCGCAAAAGGTAACAGAGATCTGTTTTACCCACAATTAACAGCGGGTGGTGAGAAATGATAAAATTAAAACCATAATTTTCTCCCCCTTCCTTTTTTACTTAGACGAGTCTCAAAGTTATATTAATTATATTAGCTATCCAATCTGTGCTCACGGTTGTCAAAATGAGTTACAAACAACACGAAAATATACAGAATTATATGAAGAATTTGATAACATTGAATTAATAAATTAACTTAATTTTTTATAACACATATCGATACTGAGGCCGAGTGAGTATCACTAAAAAACTGTAAATGTGTTCACTTGGCGTTATGGTATTATAATAAAATATGTTGAGTCCTTATTCCGCAATAAATTTATTAAATCACGATCTTTTTCAACTGATGACAATGCTCGCTTTAAGCAAAACTGGTTCTGATCTAATAAACTGAATGTTGAAAAAGTAATAAACATGCTGTATTTATATTAAACTCTTCTGATATGTTCAGAGTAGCGTAGAATATGTAACTTGATACGAACCCTACAATAGATTCATACCTTTTCGCATATCCACTTTTAAGAGATACGTTGAGTGAATATTTGGCTAATGTAGTCTCGTGGTAAAAGCTATATCTTAACATGTTTCAAAAGGTCAAGATAAAATTAAACTTTTCAATCTGATAAAGTATATTTGTGGTGTCGTTTTCCTCGAGTTAAACTAGATTGACTTTTATAATTTTCATTTGATTTAATGATTCAAAATACTTGGCACTTTGGATATTGTTAGCTGTTATGTCATTTTTAGGATGAATTTATATTTCGATTTCATTGCGAGTCGTAAAAATTTTTGTTGTAAGTGATAAAAAATGATAATTATCCATCCATATATTTGATATTAGTTTTGTGAAACTATAAAATTGAGAGAAATAGCATTTAAGTGTGGTAGAATAATTATAATATGAAGTACACCGTTTTGTTTTCATTATATTAGATGCGAATGAAAATGAAAATACAACCAGAATATATGATTTAATTATAAAATATGCAGCAATTTTTGCTATTGTGGTAAGCTAACCACAGCAATTGCTTTCATACGACTAATTATTATTTGAGCTTTACAATAAAGTTCCGGTAGCAAAACATGGCTGAATTATTGTACATTTAGGCATTGAGTAAAAAAATATTCACTATTGCGTAAAAATTTTACAACTAAATAAAGCTTTTTCAATATCCATGTCCAATAAATATAATATTATATTAAATTATGTGATGGGTCCGAATCCTTTTACGGCTGTTTTATAAATTTATCATTCAATCAATTTATTGATTTTTGTTCAAATGCATGTTTGTCATGCTTAGAATTAAATCCATTCTATCCTGAAACTGGGAAAATTGATTGCGATTAACTAACCACTTTTCATATTATATCCCTATCTATTAATGCATACTTTCTTTAAAAATATTTTGAGCAATTGAGTAACAAACAGCTATCGTAGAAAACGTTTATTGATACAAACATTGGGAGCGGATATGGTTAAAAAGCACTGCTTCTCTTATAAAAGACTCTAAAAGAATTAACACCATAAAAACTATTTATAGCCATATCTGTATTTATAAAACGGACGTAAAAATATTTATCTTGTAATATCAAATACCTAGGTAACAAAAAACATTACATTAGAATTCCATGTTCTCCAGGAGCAAACGCCTTAAATAAATTATAAACATCGTTGTCTTGTTACTCGCAAAATATTCATGCTCAAATAATCTTTTAATGAAAAAGAAAATATAAAAAAAATTTTAAAGGAAACAGAAAAAATGCTTAATTAAATTAGAAAACGTAGTTTAAAATTTCAAAAATGCTTCTAAAGAATAAAATACAGCACTGATGGACAAGATTAAATCCACAAAGGAATAAATAAAGAAAAACGAGAGCCCCTCGAACGAAAAATATAAATATTTGAGTAGGTAAACTACGCGCCTAACAGGTGTATAAAAAAATTACCTGTCGAAAAAAATGTTTCTTTAGCAAGAAGTATTAAGCTCTTGAAAAACGCTAATTCAACACGACAAAAAAACAAAACAATCGTTCTTTTAATTTCTTCTACCTCAAAAAAAAAACATTTTCCTCTGCTCGTCTACCGATCCGAACAACTGTGGGAAAAGTTTCTTTCTTTGCACAAATTTGATTTGGAAATTCACTCAGAGTTTTTTTTTGTTATTTTAACATATTTTTGATAAATAAATTCATAAGAAATAGGTTAAGAAAATTTACTGTTAAATGTAGGATAAAACGACATTGCTTAAAATATAAATAAGTTTTGCGTATTCACAACTCATTTAATATTCAATTGTTTTTTAAAACTGTGAATTATAAGTGTATTCAATTCAAAAACTATAATCCAAAAGTTTTTTATTATTTAAGATAGTTTCGGTGGGTCATATGATCTCCCTTAAATAGTTAGATGTTTTTCTAAGAAGAAAAAACGCGTTTAACACATACCTATCTCTTCGTATTTTATGCGTTGCCATACCATTCATCCGATTGCGATAAAACTTTGTCATGTTATAGCTTGCACTTGCGCAAAGGTTATAGGAATTGTAAAATAAAAATATAGTAGGTCTTTTAAATAAAAATTAATGATTTTTCATATTTTATGCACTGTCATATCGTAAATTTTGACAAATTTTTGTTGCACTTGCGCAAAGTTTATAGGCATAGTCAAATTAACTTTCAGTAGGTGGCACGTGTGTCGACCCAAAGACAATCGGCAAAAACCAAACAGCAAACGTCAATCGGAAAGTTTCATCGATACCGATCAATGTTAGCGATATTAATCGAAATTATTCATCTAAAATATTGTGCACCCGAAAGCACTTCAATAAACACAAACATTGTGTAGACATTATTATATATAACTCAGAATAAAATTATACTCGTTAGCATAATTAATGATTCTATTTCAGAAATTGTAATGGATGTTATTTAAGCATGAATATGCATACAATGGCATGTATGGTTTTGATATTTGTATGAAAGTTAATTAAAAATTTTGTAGTGAATACGTTTTTTATTGTACACTGAATAATTTATTTGTTTTTAACTTTATCTCAAGTATTTAAAAAATCTACGAATTCAATTTGTATCACATAAATGATTTATATTTTCGCAATACTAAAGTTTATAGATATAAAAACTAGTTTAAATGACTCTTTAAAATGGTGAAAAGTAATTCTGATATTGATTATTATTACTGAACCTAAGTAGTCTGTATTTTAAATATCACATCGAGTTTATGTCATAAATTAGTTTTGATCAAATATATTTTAAAAACAATGTCAAATTTAATACAATAGATGTTACATACAATTTTGAATCGTTATGTATTTTGTACTTTTCCATGAGTTTTATCGCTAACGACCTGGGTTTTGTCTATCGGCATTTCCAATCATTTCAAGTGTACAAATGTACTTGAACTGACGCGTTGTAAGCAGTTTCTATCGTTTATATACAAAAATAAAAGTAAAACACTATGTTTAATTGTTATTACCGTAATCAATACAAAATTTTCTCTAATTCATACTATATTTCAAAAGACATTGTTGAGTGAAATCTTAAAACAAGATAACCTAGTTCCGAATTGAACTTGTAAATTTTACAACCAACATTTAATGTTTCTTTCATCAATTAAATTTATATAACGCATTATCCAAGCATTAATACTTTGTATTATTGTGGAGCTTAAAGTCATGATACACTTAAAGAAAGCTTTTCACAAAGCTATTGTTAACTTTATATTACAGAACGAAAATTCCGCTGGATATTTATAGCTAGAAGTTACAAAAATACATTTATATCATCGGTTATATAATAAATGGCAACAAACGTGTTTGTGACATGTTTAACTCTGTAAGCAACAAGAATTGGGTAATAAACTGTTCATAAAGATCTTTTTAATATGACATCAAATTCTTTTGAAAAGAAACGATTCTTTTCGATCTGTGTAAAGTTATTGCTTTTTATCATGAGAAATAAACAATTGTGAGTAAAAATTAATAATAAGATATTTTATAAGCCAATGCGTAAGAAATATATTAAAACATTATTACGTATAATATAATTCACAGCAAATATTTCATCTCGTTATCATGCGGTCAACTATATAAAATGATATAATTAATATCAAATATGTGTTGATTGAGTAGGCATTTACTTGGTAGAACTCCATTATAATACGGTAAGAAAAATAACAATATATTTTAATTCTACATAAATTATTTAATATATTTGTTGATAGCTATTTCGGCTTACGCCCTCGTCAGAACTATGTTTTAAACGTGCATTAGAACAAACTTATATACGTCGGCTAGACAGGGTGCACTATACATCTTCTCTGTTCCACCATCTTAATTTTATATGGAAAAATAAATTTTTGATTTGGTGTATCATGAAGTGAAAGCTTATCTAGGTTTTTTTACTAAGTGGGAATAACCGTAAAATTAGTAATGCATAAAGTAAATTTATTTTAAATTGAATTAGTTTTTATTAATATCTTAAAAAGTGGTGATGTGTTAATTGTGATCTGTTCATTAAGAATTTCATTGGATTGATTATACCTATTAATGTCTAGCTGTTCCAGTGCATTTAGCTTAAGGCCCTTATTACAAAAATGTAAACAAATCGGGACTAATTTTAGGTACCCTGTTTAGCCGAGGTATATAAGCTTATTCTAATGCACGTTTAAAACATAGTTCTGACGAGGGCGTAAGCCGAAATAGCTATCAACAAATATATTAAATAATTTATCTAGAATTAAAATACATTGTTATTTTTCTTACCGTATCGAATATTTGCTTTGCCTTCTCTTGTGTGAAGGATAGCGGTTGATGATGCTTTGTTTGTGTTTTGCTTAAATTTATTTGCTTAGTTGTAATACCATTGTTTGTCATACCTTGTAATTCTTGCTTAAATTTTGTATAAATATAGGTGTTTTGTTGTAATTTATTATTTTTATTATAAGGTCATTCCACCGAGTATTGACAGTTATCACCATGAAAATGATGCTTTTCTATTTTATTTCATGATTAAGATCGGACAAAATCAAAAATTTTCCACTAAGCCAACACAATTATTGTATTTATTTCAATACAAATCAATCTTTATATCAAATCATTACAAAACGCATAAAATGTGTGTAATATACTATCCGTGAAGGGTTTATATAAAAGATACTAACATCAAGTCATTTCATAGCTTCAAAAATGTTAACAGATAACCCATATAATTAAAATTATATACATACGTGGAAGTGATTTTATTTTTTATTAAAATTCCAATTTTACTAACCAAATATAAAACACAACAAAGCTTTTATGTTTAACAGAGAGCTAATAAGTACTTTTATATTATTGAAGCAGTGAAATAGAAGAACTTTTAAACGTTATTTATTTCGAAAATAAAGCACATCCGTCATTATTTGAATTGGGTTTTTTACGATGCTAACGGTTTATTCTGTCGAATTTATGACGAGCATTTTTCATAAATTTCAATTTATTCACCGTCTATGAAAACACATTAAAAAGTTTGAATATCCGTAACATCGATGGGTCTCGGTGATTTACTCAGACACGGAAAATGTGTTTTTCCATTATAAACGGACACTGGAAAAGCTTTCCATTATGTATTATAATACACAAGTAACTCACCTACATAAGCAACGAATTCAATTTTGCATCGAATGATATTAGTTGTCAATAATATTAAGATTCCATTATAAATATGGTTTATTTCTCCATATTTAAAAGGTACACATTTTTTTTAATAATGTCTTCTTTTTCTTTTTCTTCTGATGACAAAAGTGTTTTAATCTTTTTACACATAGAAAGAGCAACTTACTTATAATTTGTGATTTTTGTAACATTCACACATACAAATACATATACATAAATTATGTACATACCTACATTATTTGAGTGTTTAAATCACTTGTTTAACAGGGTTGTATATACAAAAAAATCTGGTCCAGATATAAAATGTTTCATATATTGATTTAAAAAATAATTATGGATGTGTATACAATTGCTCAATTTTTTTATGTTTTCATTTGTTTCTATCCATTCTCAATAAATATGGCGTATGAAAAGAAATTGGCTTACACCAAGTTCTTCACTATTCCTATTCTTACTCTTTTTGCGTGTATTAATTTAAATCAGTTTAAATAATTTAAAACGAATTTCAAAATCATATTTCACGTATCACAAGATCAAATAATAACATGGCCATTAAAAGTTAGGCGACTATGAAGACACAACAAATGGACACAAAGCACGACTAATTAATTTCGTCAAACGATATACGACATACTAGCATTGATTAACTGTTAATTGAAAAAAAAACACCAATTAACTGAAAAATTGAGCTGGCGGCCATATGAAATTAAATTCATTAGTATAAATGTTTGTTGAAAAGATAATACTTATTTCAACCAGGTCCTCGAGGTAGTGGTCAACAAATTTGGCTTCCGTGACGGACCACTTTGGTTCGATCCTCAATACGATAAAAAAATCCAGTTGATAAATTGGTTTTGTTTGAAGGCAGTGTGTGTTTGTGTTGTTAAAAATATCTTAACGATCCCAAAAAGCGATGCATATCGTGAGCGATTAGTCAACCACTAGTTCTGTCTCGAAAGGACAGCCAGATTAGTTGTAAAAATTACTCATATCCATACGTTTTGATACAAATCTATGAATCTATGAGGGAAGATTGTAGGATATTTTGTGTATACTAAACTAATTTGCGGCTGGTCCGTGATGCAGTGGTCCACATCGTTGGCATCTGTGACGTATCTCCTAAGTTCGAGTCCCTGTACGAGCAGACTTTTTCATTCAAATGCGGAATCAGCAGGCACGAGTGGTTGTGTTATCTGTCCTAATTCTCGTTTTCTTTCAACCCATACTCACTCGATCATTTGAGTAACACGTAGCTCTCGTAGAAAAACATATGTTGAGATTAACTCCGTGAGGTGTCGAAATTTTTCAAGCTGGGAGCGGACATGGTAAAAATTGTAGATAAAAAACACCTGAAATGACTATCTCTGCCGCTGAAAAAATTGTTCTTAAGTATCAACTTAAGAAAATTGCAACGTTTTTTCTCCATTATTTCTAATGCAATTTAAGTAGAAAATATAAATGATGGATTAGCGTAAATATTTGTCTTTGCCAATTTAATTTTTATAAAAGCTTCGTAAGACAAACGCGTAGATTTATTATGAGTGTATATTGCCTCATAGCGCACAAAGCAGAAACGAGATAAATTCTTTCGGTTTTGTTTTTTTTGCGTGTACTTCATTAGCATATCGTAAAATATTACCGTACATTTTCTAAGCATCGTTAAAACTCAATTTCAATTCAGGGTATATATTTCCCAGCATGCTTTTCTCCCCAACAGAGTACGCAAATAAACTTTTCCATTTTCCGTCGCATCATCGCAAATTATAATACGCAATGAGTTATTTCTTTTCAAAACCAACCCGCATCTAAATTAATAATCTTCACTATCGCGAAACTTCTGCCACAAGAAAAAAAAAGCCAATTCAATTACTTCATGTCTGCACAAAGTATATTATAAATATATCGAAGCACAGTATTTTCTGGAAATTAAAGTCTATCAATAGTCGTAGAATTATTAAAGGCAAAAGGTACGTTTTTAAATAGATTTGAATTCAAAAGACATCGATGACTTTTTTCATTTCTCTCAATATGATCCTAAAAATTGAGTATGTGATTTGCCACTAGGACTTAATTCGATCCTTATTGGAAGCGGAATGGCTTAAAAAAAGGAATTTTTACTACACATAAATATACAACCATTTAAAAAAATACTAACACTAACATTTTTTGTAGTTATTACACATTTAATTTACCAAGATCAGGACCGGTTTCGCTCATCGCAAGAGGTTTTTAACTGAATTGAACATTTTCAGCAACAGTTGAAAATGCTCACGAAGAATGAAACCGGTCTGAATTCAGAAGTCCAGTAACTATGTAAATAGGTGTATTTATTTTGGATGGAATCTTAAAGTATGTGTAGGTTTAAAGCCATCTATTTATACATATATAAGCATAGTGAGAATATTAGTTCCACTAACGCGCTTAATAATTACATACATAATATACTTATAGGTTTAATAAAAACAAAATTTATTTTTTTTTTTTCATAAGTGCGTTTTGGTTATTGAAGACCCTAAGCTAGGCTGTTCTTCTTTTATTTTGAACGGAGGTTTTTAAACGTGAATCAGAAACACTTGAAAAAAAGAGATTTCACAAGTTTTTCCTTTTGAAGACCTGAACCAACTCTGGCTAAAAGAATTGTTTGGGAAATTTTATCAACTTTCGAGAAATAAAACTCAAGCAAACTTGTCTTAATTTATTCAAGAAAGATTATGTTATATATTACATAAATATTTACTAGTGTCTTGATTATTTATTAAATTTTGTTTAACTAGCTACTTCACTTATCAGTTAAACTTTTGAAAACAAAAAGGTAGTTCACAGAAGATATATTTGAATATTTTTAGCTGATGAATTGGGTACTATGTGGAAAATATTTTCATTGAGAAAAGTGTAAAACAACTTTCTTTTAGCTACACGTGACATGTAAAAACAATTATAAATAAACTTAAAGAATCTTTTTTTTGAATAAGCCAATCTAATAAATAAAACAAGAACATTTCAAACGAATATTTTGACTTTAAATGGTTTCAAAATTAATTCCAACTCGATTTCGACTGACAAATAGAAACTTGGAAGTTTGGTCACATCTGTCAAATTTTCATTTAAAATAAAGCTCATTTAATATGGAGCAAGAAAACTTATACATAATTGTGTTCGTTAAAATAACGTCTAGTTTTCAGGGCACATACAAATTTAATGAAGACATTTATATTTACAGGTAAGTTTTGTCACGGTAAGGTAAGTAGATTTGATAATTACAAATAAAACGCTTTTTTTAAAAGGCAACTGTTATTTATTTGAATGTTGATTAAATCAGTACAAAAACATGCTTATGAATTATAAAATAAAGGGGTATTTTTTTGTAAAATATTGTTCAATAAAGCATGACCAATAAAACAGTTATAAGCGATGTGAGTAGTGAGTGTTGTAAAAAAATAAATAAACGTGACGGAATTCAATTCTCATATGTAAAAATTCTATGGAGGAAAATGTATATTGAATGATTTGAACACGAAATTTGATTTTGTTTTCTTCATATATGAAAGTTTCACAGCTTGTTCACTTCACCGTGACATTCACTTTGTATGTAGTATACATTAGTATATCTCATAAAGTTAATAGCACTGAATAATTCATAGAATTTACTAGTGAAATTCCATTTAATAAGGTTAAATATGTGTGTTTTGTCTGAAAAGAATTTTGTTTGGAAGAGAAGCAAAAACTATTTTGATTCGGTTTGGCTTAACAAGAATATTTGTATGCATATTCAAACATACTGAAAATGATTTATTGACTTAAATTGTCTTTCTTTTTGTTATTCTATCAATGCGTCGGGTTGTTCCAATTTTGAAGTCTAGAGACAAACGGAGAAAATGCTATTTGAAATTAAACTTTTTATTCATCAAAACTATTATTTTTCTTGCTCGTCTTTCGTGAAACTTTGTGAAATTGTATAATTCGTATTATGAGCAAAGCTGTAGTGTAAGTTTTAACAAGTTCCACAACTATGGTAATTTTATTCTTCTACAAAAGATGATTAACGCTTAGCCCTTAAATAAATTATCACCTCACCTCTCTTGGCTTTGCAGAGGCAAAGTAAATTACTGCTCTCTTATTATTATCATATCTAAAATAAAATATGAAATCCCACCAAAAACTCTCTCACCAAAAACAAAACCTCACAAGGGTGAGGAAAATGCGGTAAACTGACTTTAAAGAAAACTGTGAAAGGTGAACACTAACTATTTGAAATACTTAGTTTGCGTTGAAAAGAAAACAGTGTATCATTCAAAAAAATCAGCTTCTAATTCATAGGTACATTAGTGGCTTCTAAAGAGCTTTTTAGGTAAAGAACTGGAAGTATTCATCCAGGATCTAAAACCTGACCCATGCAACCCAGAAAAGCAACGCACTTACAACGTTCACTCAAATAAAATTCATAAAATTTACTATTTAAAAAGTTGGTTATATAGATAAGCAAATTTTGGCAGGAAGAGTGTATTAATATTATTGATTGTAAGCTAATGAATCGCTATTGCATTATTCAAAACAAAGTATACAAATAAATTCTTATATCACGTTTATTGCCTCGTTTTAGATAATTCATTGATAACCAAAGATGTACATCACGAAAAATTATTCTATGTATTACAATTATAGATATTTATAATAATAATACACACGTGCTCAGAGTAAAACATACTTCGAATATCTTAGAATGAATGGTTTTTTAACTGCGCCAATTTATTTGATATTATAAAATCGTCACTTTGAACGTGATTTAAATTTACGATTCCACTAATGTTCGTTTTTCTTTTAACTTAAGAATATACTGTGATTTTTTTGTAACTTTATTTTTAATAAATAGTGATTCTAAATCTAACTGTATTCGGCAATTTCTTCTAGTACAACTATTTGTACAATTTCCATCATTGGAGTTTTAGAGACTCACAAACATGTAATGACTAAAACACGCATACAAGAGGTCAAACACAGAATCTGCACGCTGCATTTATTTAGAGTGACAAGTAAATGTATACTATGAAAGAAAGTTAATATGATCTATCTAGGGTATATGGAAATCATGTGAAAGTGTTTGACACTGCTGTGTTATGGAATATAAGGAGTAGGTACAACTTTTTAGTTCTATGTCACGCTAAAAATTCGATTAAAATAAAAATACAAATTTCAAATTTCTACAATTATTCAAAAAAAAATATAGAAATCATTGCTAATACAAGTAAGCATCCACCTTCTATAATTCTAGAATTAATAACATTTTTGATAAAGCGACAACGCTCCGTGGCAGCTCGCCTGACCGCGATTTATAATTAATTGCTTTCACCAAAGACGTAATAAAAACTTAGGCATCAGAGATGCACAGCGTGAGCACTTGGCGAGCCCTGGCCACTTTACTAAAACAGAATTTATGGATAATATTTGGAAGGTTAAATAAATACGAAACACCATTTTTATTTAAAAAAAAAAGTAAATAACTAGTAAAACCTGCCTTCAAAGGTTTTGTTTTGATAGCATACAAACATTAAATTGCAAGGTAAACGGTAGCACTACGCTTTTAAGGAGTGAGCCATACATGAAAGTGGTAGAGTATTTTTACAAACAACTAGCCAGTACTTGGCAAGCGTTGCAATGGCACTCAAAAAAGATATTGTTTATGTTTTAATGGTTTTTGTTGAAGTGATTTCGGATGCACAATATTTTTTTTTATGAAAAATACCCTTTGTATCCGTTCAAAAACAGATAAATTGATTACTAGTGAAACCTGTTTTATGGCTCTCCCGAAAAGTAGAGAAAATTAGGTGGGTTTCTCTTTCTCCCCAACGATCTCGGAATTATGATGAGAAATAATCATTATAGACCGAAAATCATTCTTCTCTATGACTACCCATAAGTAAAAAGAAAAAATAAGCTGACCTATTCAACTGTAGTGATCGCGCCCTCCCGTCAGCAGTGATGGGAAAGGAATGTAACATGAATATAAAAACTAAGCTTAGAGACGAAGGATACGGGAAAAACTTTTAAGCTTAACGCATAAGAACTTATAGCTCCTTAAAATTAATATTTTAAATAAAAAAATCAACATGAGTATCATTGTATTTATATCTTAGGTGCGGAAAATCCTTGATTTATTCCTTGAAAAATATCACATACATCTTGAAAATATCAACCCTTATGCGTACGCAACGTGTGTTATTTTTTAAACAATATTATCTCAACTCTACGGGGAATTTTTTGCTTGCTATTTTTTCTAATATTAAATAAAACAAAGAAGGTAAATATCATAAAGAAAATTTTCGCATACATGCACGCGAATAAATCTGAAACAATTTATCAAAGGATAATGCGACAGCAGATGATGGGAAAAATCCACTGCCTGCGAATGATTTGTTCAATAAGAGCGTTACGAAACAATTTCTTACAACAATTTATAAGCATCTGTCAAGTAGAAGAAGTTTTTAAATAGGCTGTTGAAAAAATATCTAAATCATAGCATATAAAAATATAGTAATTTTTATCGTTGTATATATACTAACAAATAAACGGAGTATAAAAATTATCAGCTTTTATTCCAGTATTTTTTTTGTTCTTCTTATTGTTAATATCCATCATTGAAAAGAAAATAAAATAGATCCTGTTTGTTTTTGATGTAATTTTAACTGCCACAAAATAAGTTTTTTTTCATTGATAACGTAGAGTGTAATTTGGTCGAATTTTTTTAGGAAAACTGGTTGTATTTTTTAAGAACTGTTTTTAAGTTTTCATGAAAATATTTTGATTTTGCAACGGAAACAATGATAAATATAACATATTTATTCATACACTGGTTCCATGGTCTTTCGTGATGGACTTTACGGGCTCGAGTTTCAGTAACAAAAGATTTTTTTCAGTCAATTTATCAGTCCTATTCAAAGGCATTAGTGTTCGTGTTCCTTAAAAATCTTACCGATCCTCAATAGCTGCGCGTAGTGACAAAAATTAGATAACCAGTTTTCTCCTATCCACGTCCCCCTTAAAACTCTAATCTCTTCGAAAAAAAAGAGGCTGAATAACTGAGTAGTAACTAGGTCTCGTAGAAGAAAATCATATCGTAAGATAGCGAGCGGACTGGGACACGGGAATGCATATATCATCTGCATCATATGTGGAATAAATTTCTTCTCAAAAACCGAAAAAAAACAATTTAAATTATTTTTGAAACGTTAGATCTATTGCAGAAAAACATCGTATATTTCAACTGATGAAAAACGCGTCGCTTATTTGTTTTCTTCGGCAAGATAATCACTTTTCATCCGACGTACATCTTCCGTATACATCTTTTTACGTTGGTGAACATTACGGCGTGTAAAAAAATCAACTGGAAACTGCGACGGAAAATTTCAAGCCAGGCAGGTTTGTATAGAGAGAGTTCCTTAAGCCTGCGCCATCAGATGAATATAAAAGATCCACAAGTGTTTCTTCGCAGAGGAATTTCGTGAAGTGAATATTCAACTGAGAAATACTTAAATTGAGAGTGAAACGTTTCTGTTCTAAGTCAAAATACGAATCCAGTTTTTACAGCTATACATTCTCCTGATATATATATATATATTCAAACATTTTCACTTCAATATCATCCATTAGTAAAACCATTTTTTTTGTTTAAATTTTGCTTTTTGAACAAAGCCTCTATTCGTAGATAAAAGAAACGTTTCTCGATGTTTGCCTGTTTTGATTTATGAATGCCACTAGATATCAAATAAAATGATACATTATGCGTCAAAGAGATATATCGATAAAAGAAGTGGATACGGTGACACGTGTTTCACCCCTTTCTTGTTTCCTTTAGAAGGAAAAAAACCCGAAATCCATTTTGTAATTTCATAATTTAAAATGTTAGAATCAATCTTGCTTCATTACTTAAGCAAACTTTGCGATAGTAAGTCTGAAGATGCCTCTGAAAGAGGCGAAACACGTGTCACAGTTAGTAGCACGATATGTGGTATAATCAAAGTTATTTTAAATTTTATATTAAAACTTTTATCTATTAAAAAACAGGCAAAATAGATTTATGTTAAAACTGTTTACAGCTATCCTGAAAAGTAGAGATAAATTAGTAACGTTTCTTTCTTAGGGGCCACATTCTTCTAATCTATAATATATACACATTCAAATACTTTAATATCATCTACTGGTAAAATTTTATTTGTTTAAATGTTGTTTTTTTAACCTAGCCATCCCGAACAGTATAGATTTTGTCCCAACAGCTACTTTACCTTAAATATCTATCTTAATACTAGTGATACGATGTCTAAAATTTTGTATTATAGTTTTACAATCATAGTTTTTTTACACCTTTTGCAGAAAAAAAATATAATATTTATTGGCTAGTTGCGCCGTAATCGATTAAAAAAGAGAAGAGGTCGGAATTTTTCAGTCTAAATGTCAATGTAAGCAATTGCTGGGAAGCGCTAACATAAAATTTCACGCCCATAAGCGATAAGAGAACGTGACCATAGTAAGTAATAGATAACATGGACGGAGTGTTTCATATAAGCAACAATAAAAGGCGATAAGCGATAAGATAAGGTAATGTGACTTGGTGCACGGTTATTGGCTTGTTAGTCCGCCATAGCCGTTGGAGTGGAAACGTCGTCGTTTTCATGCGCGACTTAAATATGAATAATTATAGGAAAAATAGGGATTTGTTTGTGATTTTTTTTCAGAAAGATGTATAAATATACGTCAAAGAATAATCAATCATTTTTTTATTGCAGTCTACGCCAATAAGGCCAAAACTTTTTTTACACCCCTTCAGCCTGAGAGTCATTTTTCAAGGATAGTCCTACGAAGGTCAACAAAGCTTCCATAAGGAAGAGTAAGTTATGAGTAAGCTATCTTACATGGCGTTATTATTCAGTTGGTCATCATGTTTTTTTGATAGGGGTAAAGAATTGGACGATGAGACTCGGGGTGGGGTTGTAAATAAGCTATCGCTCTTAGGCATTTTTTCATGGTCAACTCATGTATGTTTTTGAGAATAAATTCATAAATTTGTGAGTAACGGTTACCGAAATAAAAGAACAACCAAGATTGTTGACCGTTCAGAAAGTATCATGGATAGAAGTGTATTTTATTTGTTGGATATATTTTTTTAAATCATGTCGACCTAAGTATCTAAGTATTGATAAGCCAGAAGATAATATTTATTTGAAAGAATCGGGTCACAAACATATTTACATAATCCTTTATCATGGTATAACAATAAATATGTTATATCAGTTGAAGAAATAACTTTTTTTACTATTGAAAGTTATTCTCGCTTAAAATAACACAAAATGAATGAAAGTAATCTTTATGAAGTCGGTAAAATTATCTCATTTTAATATTACTCTAATAAAACTATTTAACTACGTCAAAGTTGTTTATAAGGAATAGAATTTATACTTCCCGTCATGGTTTGTCATCCATTTGCTTGAGACGACACATTAAAAAAGTAGTAAAATCTTAAAGTTTATTCACAAAATAAAAGTTGTCCTAAATCCTGCAATGCCAACGAGGCCGGAAGGATCTCTTTTTGATAAAAAAATCTTGCAATGTCTCCTTTTTTAATAATTTTCTTTATGGAAAGTTTTTGTTTTTAATATTCTCGAACGAGTTTGCGTCAAAACTTTTCGCGTGCTTTGCACGGGCTTTATGTTAGGAAAACACTTTAATAAGATGGGAAACGTAAATCTAAAAATAACAAATAATTCTGTGAAACACCAATGAGGACTTTCGGTAAAAAGAATAATCTGTTTTGCATTTGAAACATTATTTCAATTTGTCATTATTTTCATTAATGTGATAATGCGATAATACCGACAAAAACTCCATTCAAATAGATCGTTTTTTTGCTCGGTTATCAAATAACCACATTTCATATCTTAGAGCATCTAAACTGCAATACAAATTCAATTTATCAATATAATAATTCTCATAAGTTGGTCACTTACTATTTTTTCTGAATCCCATATGTTTTGTGTAATATGTAGACGCATTGGTATCATGTTTAGTCTAATGCGATGTGTTTACCCTTTTCCATCATAAATTAATAGATTTATTAAATTAAAATTTCGGTAGTTTCATTGGAATGTCTCGCATGTGTATAAATTATTTTTGCCGGTTGGTAAACGGTTTAGTGATTTGTCCTCTTCGTTCGCAACGTTCGCAGGATCTTATTCCAGGACGAAAAGTAATACTGTACACTATTTTAATGTTGGGTAATATTTGCATGGTGGTTTAAGTTCAGTTAATTAATGAATACAAGCCCGGTCCGTGGTGCAGTGGTCAACGTCGTTTACTTCTGTGACGGTCCGCCTGAGTTCAATTCGCGATACGAGCAGATTTTTTCCGTCGATAAATCGATTCTGTTCTTTGGCAATGGATGTGTTGTTAAAAAGTCCTTTACCACCTATCCGATCCCAAAAAAACGGGGCACATAGAGAAAGATATAAGGTGACTTGTCTTTCCCTAGTCCTCATATCCTTCCAAGCCCTGCTCTCTTTGTAAAAGCAAATCTCGTAGAAAAAAAAATGTTGATATAAATTCCGAGAGAAGTCCATAGTTTCTAAGTTGGGGGCAAACATAGTAAATTAAAAAAAAATGAATATTGGTTGAAAGATCGTAAACCCGACAATTATTTGATTCTAAAACTGAACCACAGCAAGAGTGATTAGTATATTGATTGCCCTTTCGTTACCCCATCCTTCAAATTTTAATTTAAAAACAGAGTTTAATGAGTGACTGAATAATAGTCGTTTTTTATAAAACAATTGATATCTTATATGAAAAGTTCATCGGATTGTATGAAGAGCAGATACGGCTGTATAGTATAATATATACGTAGATGTATATGTTTATAAACAGTCAAGTATTTTCGCTAAGTAAACAAACGTTTTCATCCATATTCCCCGCAAAGACTTAAGTGTTCTGGTATTTTTTTTATAATACTTGACGTTTATGTTTGAGGTCATTGCAGAAGTCCTCTATTCATAAATTAATTGAACTGTCAGTGTGACTTTTGTCAAAATTTTACAAGAGTTCTCCTTGTAAATAAAACATGATGCTTTTGTGAAATTCAATTCAAAAAGCAAAAGGAATTATTCGTGAGGCTTACACTGACAGATAATAATGAGTTTTGCTCATCAGATAGCATTTTTTTTTCAGATATGACGTAATAAAACGTAATATATTATTCAAAATAATTATCGAAATATCAAGAATCAAAAATCTTACTGGTTGTTCCAAAATAATCAATTTTATTTATGAATATACTATCGAAAAAAAACAATGTGTTAATTGATATGTTCTCGTAACCGAGTAGTAAACAAATTCTTTTGGAATTTTGTTCTACCAGTTTTGGTATTTATAAAATACTAACTGATACAAGCGTTGCAATTCAAAGAAAGAAAGTGCTTTTGGATACACAATATTTTTTCTTTTTCTGTTTGGTGCGTATGCGAATAAATCCAACGCAATCATTTTAATAGTTAAGGTAATTAAAAGAAAATTGTGGGTAGTACACAACAATTCACCACCACCAAAGCTTTATCGCAATTGGATGAACAATTTGAAAACGCAGTAACCTTTCCGGGCGTCTACAAAACAAATCACTAAAGTTTTAAGCAATCGGATGAACCATATGGCAGTGCATAGAGTACGAACAAAACAAACAAATATTGATTTGCATATAAATATAAGATTTTGTTTTTCAATTTTTGAATTTTTGCGATCTTTAAAATTCTTCTTGTCTGTACCTAACTTAATTGCAGTGCAAATTAATAGTGGCCATTATTTATAATGATGTCATCTTTAACAATGGTAATTGACTTTCAATACAGTTTGAAGAGGTCTTTCAATTTTTTTTTGAATAGCATCACAAAAATGAATAATAGTTTTATAAAGTTCTAGAGCATGAATAAAAAAAAAGTTAGATACAGGCCCAACCTGGCTCGGGTATATTATGTAAAAGTTCTTCTCGGATCATTTTTCTAATACGGGCGCCATCGTGTCTTGAAAAGCTCATAGTTATTTACCTTTAACCACACACTTTTCATTTATGTCTTTACTATACAGGAAATAATCCTGATGCAATTTTTTGCATATAACTGTGTTTGCGTATATCTTACATACGTGTTTAGTATTTGTCACATTTAACTGTAGCCAATTTAATACAAAAATATACGCATGATATATACATGCATGTATTTATTTATACGTATGTAAGTATAAGGGCTTTTTTTGTACAATAAAAACGCAGAATTTTCCATGTACGTGAATAAATAGTATTTTTCTTTTATTTTGTCTTAAATGATAGTATTCAGACTCATTTTGCTTTTATCTATCCAATGAAACAAACTCATATTATTACACACTTATTTTATTACGTTTTCCTCTATTTTCGACTTACACGAAAACCTTTCGAACCAATTAACCGTGTAAGTAGAGGACTAACTGTATTTTAATAATTTTATACAACACATTTAGCACTAACGAGGCAGTCAAAAGTGTATAATTTAACATGATGTAATGTTATGTTCTCTCGCACGATGCGAATTCATGACTTATGTCGTTTTGTGAACGTTATTTGACACCTCAATTTGAAAAGGTTCTAACTGCTCTTGACACTGTTTTTAGATATGAGCGTTTGTAGTTTCGATTAATTAAAATTCACTCGTAACAATGAGCAAGTGAAAATGTTTCAAATTACTTATTTTAAGCATTTTTCACCACCCTTGCTGAGAAATAATGATCTTAAAGATTTAATGGTGGAAAAAATGATGACAATCTTAGGACTTTGTCAAATAAATTTAGTAAAAAAAGTGTGCAGAAGCATTGAAACCTCGGAATTCTGTTTACTCCGTTATTCAACTGTAGATAATTCTGAAAAAAAATATGATAGAATGCAGTAAATACAAGCTTTTCCGACCAATAGGTCATTTTAGACAAAAATGTCAATTATAACCTTTTCAATGTAAAGTAACGTATTTTTGCCCTGTGAAAAACGCGAGCCGTAGCGAGAAGTCATTGGGAAAACGGCCAGCTCCCTTGGGGCCGTATTGATTCAGCTGTGCACATTTTAGCAGAACTCGATGCTATAAATCCACGGGTATTTTTTAGGGTGCGTTAATTGACGTTTCTTTTATAATATTTCAAAAATACGCGGTAAAATTTTTGGTAAATATTTTTATTACAGGATTTATTTAATTTAAGCTATAATTTTTGTTTAAGCCCACGTATGTTTATATAAAATCAGATGCCTACGGCAAATATTAGTAGTACCGTGGTTTGACTTTGTCAGGAACACAAAGATAAGAGAGCGGACAAACCAGCCTCTTATTACGTCCAAAATAAAAATTCGACGATGGACTTGCCTTGGAAATGTGCTGCGGATGCTCCAGGAGAGTTTGAATCTTGCCTGCCTCTTCTATCAACCTGGAAAGCCTTTGATGACCATACATAGGATGTACTCAGGGGAGCTACGGAACGCCGGGATGACCTGGGAAGAAGCGAGGAAGTTGGCGGGTGATAGAAAATCCTAGAGGCACCGTGTGGCGGTCATATGCTTAGAATAGGGAGCGGATATGGGAAATAAATTTATTTATACATGAATAAATTCTCTCGCATCTTTCCGCAGTTGCGTTGATTGGTAATTCGCATCCTTATCGGTTTGGATGATCAAGGATTCGATGTTTGATGTTGTGTATCGCAATGACCAGTAAAATGTTGATTTACCGCGTTAACCGTTGAAGTGGTAACACTTAAAGGTTTTCATCGTACTCTGGTTAAAAAGTGTCTTAATTTAAAGAGTTTACTTTGTTAATGCATTGATTTGTAATCGATAAATGGATTTTTAATAAAGGCGAAAAAATATTTGATATTTTTAATAATTCACACAGACCTTATTCATTTCTGTATTTTTTCACTATCTGCTTCAAGTAAGAATTGACTATGACAAGCGTATGGCCTTATTTGCGTAAAGTACAAGTCCATGTGGTCAAAAGCTTTGCCCCAGCAATCATGTGAGCCCGGGTTCAAGCCCCGGCAAAGTCAGATTTTTCAATTGAATAAGAGATCTTGAACATGGGTGTATGTAATTTTTTGGTTGAGTTGTTCTCGACTGTTTCTTCAATATTTATCATCGAGTTTATCTCGTATGAATATCATAGTAAAAAAAATTGTTTGGCTCACCGGCATTGCACAGCTGTAATGCCAAATATTACGAAGCTTTAAATTACGCGTAAGGAAAAGAAATATTTCTTCTTAATTTGAAAAAATTTTAAACGTGCATAAATGACACGAAATAAAAAGAATATCTCACAGTATTATTTTTTTTACGTTAAAAATAAAATCTTTTCACAAATCGTGCTATGCCGCGAAGGTACGGTATAGCATATTCAGGTTACAAAGGTTTTTCATCAGAATATTCCACAAAAAAGTTCCTCTGTCAGGTAGGCAAGAATGATTCCCTACTACCTTGTTTGACATGTTCTTTGTACTCAAGATTTCATAAAAGAATTCAGACCAGGGAAATTTATTTTAAGCTCTACATGTACGAAGATTTTCTGAATGCAAAGGAAATTTTCGTTTTCAGAATAATTAAATACGTTAGCGTGACATATACTGCTTTCTAAAGAAAATTCGATGCAAAAACCTAAGTTGTTTAATGTAAGATTTAATCATTATTTGAATAATGAAAAACGAATGAATGAAATTAAATACGATACACATAGTACGAACTTTAATAGTAGTTGAAAGCTTGTTTCATACATTAGTGTCGTATTTAATTAGCGTCTACTTATTATCATTAAAATATAAGTATAGTTAAGCTTTTTTTAATTTAGGAATTCGACTGATGAAGTGCTTGATGGAATATCAATATTAAATAAGAAACTTTTTAATTTTGTCTTTTTCCATACGTTTTGTCGGTAAAAAACATGTTTTGCAATTCGATTGACAGTATAAGTTCATTTGGGCACTTGAAATGCCTAAAGATATCCATAGACGAAACCTGGGTCGTAAATGACAAAACTCATGGAAAATTAATAAATTAGAACGATTTTTATTTAAAAAAAATCATTGATTGAATTGGTATTTACTTCCTAGAATTATATTATCATACGGTGAAAAAAATATCAATCTACTCGTTAAGAATTTCATTGGATTGGTGATACCTTTAAATTAATTTATAATTGTTTACATTTTTGTAATCGTTTTCATCAAGATATATATAGAATAATTTTTATAGAATTAATTTTATTTATTTTTCTTCGTATCACCGCTTTTCAACCAAAAATTGGCGTGCAATGTAAATTCTCACAAGAAAAAAAATAATGTTATGATTCATAAATAATTGCAGAGCAACATTATGAAGAGATAAAAAAATAAATCTTTTAATGTTGATCAACATAGATCTACATAGTTTCAGTAAATTTATAAATAAATGTAGGATAAAGGGAGATGAATACAATGCTTCCTGACATATTTCAAAAGCCACATTGTATAGTCATGAAATATATGCGCTATCGTGCATTTTGCTTATTATGAATATTAAAAGTTTAATTTAACCCTTTATTGTGTTTATCATCTGTGTTGGAGGGACATGTGACGATTGTGTGCTCATTTTGACGTGTAATTAAATCAGGCACGCACTTTGCGCCCCTGAAGGGTTAACAGGTCGTGAAAAATTATTACCTACCTGCGATGAGGTGGGGTGAAGTGGGGACCAGAAAAAACCCTCACGGTCATCGACTGGAATAATGCCTGACGCTTTTGAACCCGCGGGAGAAGTCCGCAAAATTGTAATATTTTTTTTTGTCAATTGACTTTATCATTGAAAGATTTTTTAATATCGATATGATGGAGCATTACCCTTTTAAGCTATTTAGCGCAAAAGATCTTCCCGTCTTTTTCATCCCTGAGCTTAACTTTAAAGTAAATTTTCATCTCCTATCATCCTAACTGGAAGAACGACATGAACGCCGTGATAGTGATTAATCCATAGAAAAACCATTTCAAGAGATATATACGGCCATACAGTATACTAAAAAGCAAACTGAAGAAATCATTTTCGTGATATGAAAGGTATTATTTCTTAATAATTAAACCTAGATTGTAAGTGAAAAAACCAACGGAAGTTCAACCGATTCAAAGTCAACAGGTTTCATATAATCATATTGTTAAAAATTGTATTTTTTTAATAAGCTTGTCAATAAAATCAAGCTTTGATATCACCGCTTAAATGATGATGCTTATAATGCTAAGAGCGACCTTTTATTGCTCAGAAATCTTTAAAAAAAAAGTATGATTTTATTCAATTTAATCTTTAATAATTGATTGACGATATTTATTGTATTAAAAAACTACATGAAATTTTCTACACCTTTCAAATGAACAAGTTTTGTTGAAAATGATTGCGATGTGCGAAACCGGTTCTGATAGAAATAAAATTTTCTGTGGATTAAGGAGAACAAAAATGTCTTTAATGTTTTAATATAATGTCTTTCCACCAAGTATTGACAGTAAGCATCTTTAAAGTGATATTATTTGTAGTAAAAAAAAGTTTTTGATTTGTATTGCAACCTTGAAAGCTTTTCAAAGTATGTTTCAGGATTACCAACGAGCTTATGTAAATAGAATGACAAAGATCGAAGAAATAAAATAAAGAGATACCGGGCTTAAAAGAGTCAGAAGGAAAGGTGTGACGCGGGCAAACAGTTCACGCATCAGTGGTGGCCAAAGGACCCACGTCCCCTTGCCCTCTCAACCCGCGTCGCTTTGTAATACATTTATTTTCATTTCAAAAAGGTTGTCGTTTTGAGGTTGCGCTATTTATCAACACAACGTTTTTCACGCGGAGCACAGGTGCAACCCCAAGAAAACTTTTGACCTATATATTATGACGTCATATTATAACAATTAAAATTGTTTTACTGATATGGTCTGATATGGTGATATTGTTTCACTTGTATTCATTTTCGTGATATTCCTGGAGAAAATATAATGCAGTCGAATGCTCCACCACTGAGCTTTACAGTCAGTTATCGACTTACGACGGGGTTATGTTCCACCAGCTAGGACGTAAGTCGAAATGGTCGTGAGTCGAAGTGGTCATAAGTCGAGAACTGACTGTATCCCCAAATTACAATTCAGCATAAATGCAGTTCATAGTGTGTATATTAATAAAGAAAAAAAATACTAAATTCTCAAGTAGGAATGTTTGCGATCTTTTATGGCCGTATTGAATAAGAAAAACTGAAATACGTACGCACATATTTAATATCTTATATATAAAACCGAAACGGGGGATGTATGTCTGTAATTCCCTTTTGCATTGTTGTTGCAAGTTCAAACAAACGAATTGATTTCGCTCGCGAAAGTTTCGACGGTAAATTTGTTTCGTTATCAATGTGTGTGTAGAGACTCCAATTACTCGAGTATCGAGTAGTACATATATAAAACCGAAACGGCGTATGTATGTCTGTGGGTCTGTAATTCCCTTTAGCATTGTTGGTCATTAAGTTGCCATAAAAACGAATATGAAAGAAAATATGTTTGATTTTTTTATCGGCGAAGACATTTAGTCAAAATGTAATAAATTAGTCTTCTACTGAACTTTTCCCGGCTTTTATTAATATAATAATGTTTATTATTTACGTGAAGGTATTATTTGACATTTCTTTGACAGCAAATTAGATTTTTTCCTTGAATTTGGACATTTTAATGGGCGAGAATGGGGGCTGTCAATATATGAAAGGGGCTGTGAAATGTCAATGCCAGTCTGAAATGTTCATTTTAATTTCATTTTAATTGATCTAGACTTTTTAATTTTGAAAAAAGTTGTTTCAACTTGGCCCGTCTGAATTTACGCGCCGAGCTGAACATAACCCCAAACTGGTCCGAGCGAAGCCGGGTTCGAATACTAGTATTATATATGTCAAGAATCCAGACATCCTTCCCTTGATCTGGCCCTTTCATTTATTTTTACTTTACAACCAAGAATCAGAGTTATATTAGCTTTGTGGCATTGTACAAATATATATATTATATTTTTATGTGTCGAGTGTCAAACTCATTGGTTTCCGTTGTGTAGCTCACGGATTCTAATTCCAGTCAAATTCATTTTTCAATCGGATCGTCGAATTTAGTTCGAAGTCATAGATTACTATGTTGTTTAAAATTTCCTCACACACCCAAACTGAAATTAAAAGTTAGATGAAGCGAGGGCAAATAGGTAACCACTAGTTTTGTCTTCATCTTATCTTTTCTATCCCCACTTGAAAAAGAGTGGATTAAAAATTAGTATTCGTAGAAAATTTCTCTTTTGAATAGATAAACTCTTATGTCGAGTTTATGTAGAGCTTGAGTGGTCATGGTATTAAAATTAATTTTATCAGCCACAAAAAAATTGTAGCACAACTTATACAAATGTACATTTCTCAATAATATTCAAATCCGTAACAAAGTTGTTTCCGTAATCCTTCCATTAATAATTTATGCTCTTTTTCCTTATTCATTTTTAAGCTGACTGAAAAAAGATTCTTTTTAACCAGATCTATTGAGACATTTCATCAGAGGTTTAAATATCTACAGCAGAAAAAGACTTTTAAGAATCAATACTATAATAATATTACAATCCAAGTTATTGACTGTTCAATCAAATGAAGTTTTAGATTGTGTAAATACGTTTTTTGTGTGATATATATTTCAAAGCTTGAATCAACAACATAAAGATACATAAATGATGGCTTATCAATCATTAAATTTATGAAAATACATTGATAAAGATGAAGTAAACACCACGGATGTGTCCACATCGGATGCGTTGATGTTAAATTGTTATTTTTACATCCCTTACCAAACAAATCGATGATCGACAAATATTTTACTACTCCAGAATACATAAACACAATTATATTTTATGTATTTGTACATAATATGTGTACCCACCTCCATTTATATTATTAGCTTAAATGATTGATGGTGCTATATTGATGTTTCATAAATTTTGTGTCGATACAGTTTATCCGTGGCAGAAAATAAATCATGTTGCTGAAGCAAATGCGCTACGCATGTGATACATTTTATGAAACAAAATTATAATACAAAAATATGTCTAGAAAAATATCTAGAAAAAGCATTCATCGATATTCTTGGAACTGTTGTACCGTCTGATCGATGCAAAAAACGCGTTTTTAAAATGTTTATTATGGATCTTCTTTCGGTCACAGACAAATAAAATAAACATGTTCAGTTAACTGATTGTAGTATAAGTATATTAATACTTACTATATATACCCACTCCAAAATTTTCGGTGTCAGAAAGATTTGTTATCGAGAATTAAGGAGTGTAGTCCGTAATGTAGTGTCAAAGTGTTTAAATTAAAGAGTTCAATTAATTTTATTTACGATTTTTTTTTGTCATCATGCACTCTTGGAATGATAAAACTTCTTGAGCTGAAGAGAAGATTCGATTAAATATATTAAGTATGTTGCAAAAGTTTTCTTCGAGCCAAGTAGTAAGTTAATTGTTCTCAGTAAATCCTGCTTTAATGATCTACATCTTCAAATAAATTCGCCTAAAAAAATGAAACTGTCTGGACTGGAACTCGAATCCACGAGCTTCACAACCGAAGCCAACGACGTAAGTAGTAAGTACTCAACAACGGACATATTTTTATTATTATTTAAACGGAAGGCTCCCCGCTAATCAATAATTAATTCTCATAGAATGTCCCCCCCCAAACACAAATTGTTTCTGACCTGTCTTTTATCTTATAAGAAATAAAAAACATCCACCTTTCATTGTTTCTCGAATACATGTAAAACATTGGGATCAATGTCTACCTTGCCAATGAAAATCTTACCATATGGTTATTCTTAAATCTTTTCAAATAAACGACACACTTGTCAATCTTACTAATGACACATTCAGTGATATAAAAAAATTGCCGATTTTAATTTTGTATAACTAAGATGAAATATTTTAGTATACATTTGTGAAAAATGAAGATCTAGCTTTGTTATTTATACGGCCATTATGATAAAAGATAGAAAATGGTATAATTAATGATCATTATAAATATATGAGCCTTACATAGTTACGTACATAATATACATTTCAACTGTGCAGAGCGTAACGCTCTTACAGAAGTTTCTCCGTTTGAATTTATTACAAAATACTATATGAGATAAATTTTTAAAACTTTTCATACACTGCCGAATGTTTATTGCGATAACTCAAATTCACGATGAGCAAGTGTTAGCTTTACTTCAGTTTATCATCATTTATTTATATATGTATATGTAGATGAATCTATTTCATTTGAGAATGAAATAGATTCACTGTTCAGATTAAATCTTTTTCCATATAGATACTATCCAATACAAGTTCGCCATGTAAATAATCAAACATTTAAGTCTCGTTTGTTTTAAGTAACAAATATCAGGCTAGGCTATTTAAATATATATATGATTATACATTTTGTATTCAATGAAAAAATTTAGTTTAAACTGAATTATTTTTATAAAACTGAGAAATTATTCAATTAATTATTCCAACAAGCACCCTGAGTCTAAATTTTTATTTGAATCGTTTGAATTTTGTACTTTTCAATGAGTTTTGTCGCTTACTATCTGGGTTGTGCCTTTCGGCATCTTCAGGCATTTCAAGTGCACATAAATGATACAAACTGTTTACGACGTGTCAGTTCAAGTACATTCGTGCAACTCAAATGCACGAAGATGCCAAAAGGAGAAACCAGAGTCGTTAGCGACAAAAATTATAGAAAAGTACAAAATTCAAACGATTCAAATTCGAGAAATTATTTAAATAATACAAGCAATTTTTGGTTTGTCTTAGTCTATATGACTTATTTATATTGTGCTGCACCATAATTTCAAGAATGTTTTATAAGTAATGTAAGTATAACAAAAACATAATACTGACTAATTAATAGAATAATAAAAAGAACAGCAGATTGTTCAAATAATATAGTACATCGAAATCTTGTACACATCTTTGTGTAATTCTCTTGAATTAAAAATTGAATAAATATTTCGATCGCTTTCTGAATCTCTCAATTGAAATCAACATAAATACAAATCTCAGCGGTTTTTAAATCTTTCTTTGTATGTCTAACATAGTGGTGTTTTCGTAGAAACTTTACCTCAGATGAAAAAGCTCGCAGACCACGCGAAAGTTTTCTCAGTTGGACAGGTGAAAGTTTTCGCAAGAGCACGATAGAAGTCGGACATCGTCTGACGTGGTTTCCTTTACAACTAATCGCATTAATTTATTGGATTTGTTTCGCTAAACTTTTTTCGGCGATAATTTAATTATTTATTTAGCACGATCGCATGTTTTGGATCACACAATATAACATGTATAGTATAAGTAATACAGTGCGCAAAGAATTCACTACTCTAATAGTTAACTGGTGATTCTTATTAGATATTTCTCACTCTGCTTAAAAACCACACCACGTCAAATTTTAATACAGTACAGTTAATCATACGATTGTATTTTTTTTAGTAAATAAGCTAAATTTTTTCCCGGCTGTCTTTTGTCCCTTAATGATACAAATATACAATAAATTCATAAAAATAATAACACATTTTTAGTACTTATTCCGCATTAAATTTATTAAAGCGGGACTGGTTTCGCTCGTGGTGTGCATTATTAACTGATAAGAAATACAACGATACAGCGATATTTATACAAAAGTTAAGCAAGAGTTACAAAATAAATTGAAGCGAAATACACTAAAATTAAAATATTGAAGACCTCATCCGTTTCAATCCAAGCGGAATAAACGGCTGATATGTAAGTGGCATTGCTGTTTGGTAAGAATATACAGTATCTTATAATAGGTGACTTTTAAGGTGTTGACGGCCCTTTCTTGGTAGAAAGCATTATTTAAATAAATAAAAAAAAACACAGTATAGTGCTATTTCCACAAAATATATTGTCAACTGATGAACTGATGGATCAGTTGACAATGTTGGCGATGAGCGAATCCAATCCTGATCTTTATCAGAATATATGTTGATGTAGTACCATAAATATGTTATATTTATTTTATAATAGATCCATAGTCTGTTTTAAAGTTCATAGGTCCATAGGTCATACCTAATACGCAAAAAAATGATGCGTTCAGTATTTATAACAGTGATATTGAATAATATTTAAGAAGATAATAAATTTAAAAATTTGATAGCCTTGAATATTTTGTTACAAGAAAATTACCAAGCCACTGGAAATTTAATCTAGCAACCCCTTTTATCTTTGAAGACTTTTATCAACTTGAAAAATAGCCGACCAATAAAAAGTTTTTGATGAACTGATGTTTACCAAAACCACAACAAATAACGGTAGAGAATACGAAGGGTAAAAATCTAAAAAGCTTCTGCAGGCTGTACCCCAGACAAGTTTGAGCTTATATTGCCACGGAAGCCTGTTGCATTCGTATACTTCGTTGTTAATTTTGTATTGTATAGTAAAGTCGTTCAGGCAGCTTACACGGTTCAGTTGTTTTCAAAATGAATATTATTAGATCAACAAAATAGCAATATATTTTTTTGCCGATAATATAAAATCAGTAAAATTATTTGTTTATATTATGCATGAGCAAAAATATGTCAATTCAAAAATCCATAGCTATGAAATTATTAGCCGGAAAAAATAGTTGATGATACAGTACAGCAACTTTGACAGTAATTTCAGAAAGTGTTAATCGAAAATGTCTAACACGTCAATTTATTTACTAAGAACATTGTAAGTAACATAAAGTTTATTGATTTTATATCATGTCCGCTCCAAACTTGGAGCATATTTTTCGAGAGTTGGGACTAAAAGTATCAATGCACTTGGACATAACTATTGGTTGCCTAATAGCTACCCCTACGCGCCGCTTTTTTGGGATTGGAAAGGTGGGAAGAATTTTTAAACAACACGAGCAGCCATTGCTTTTGAACAGAATCGGTTATTCTACTGAAAAAATCTGGACTTGAACACGGGCGGAAGCCAACAACATTAACCATTGCACCACGGACCAGCCGTTATTAAAATGAGTGAATTAAATTAAATTTGAGTGATTAAAACACCAGCATACAAAAATATTTAAAAATCGGTATGTTCCGAAAAAACCTTGATATATTGAAATCGGCATTAAAATGAACCCCATCTCGTCCACACGGAAGTCTGATGGGGTAATGTTAAAGACATTTGATCTGATTATTGGCATCACAGCTTGAGAAGTTCCTTGAATTCTGCAGATAAACGCTTTGAGTGGCACAACAAAGGAGCTTTAGACTACCCCATGATATTATTCCTATCATTGTTGTATTTCTGTAAAGCACCGATATTGATTAGATTTTGTGGCAATTTGAATCTGAATAGGATCGAATTTAATATTCCACGTAAACTTCATTAATAACAATATTATTATCCTTTAAAGCTAGTCAGCCGATCGGAACAAGGTTGGATCATGTTTAATCTGTGTGAATTAGCTACCTACACACTAGAGTAATGATTGCAATTATCAAATACACTAGCTTAATTTTGTCGTTGTTCTAGTGACAAACTTTCGGTCAAAAGTATTAATTATGAGATAATCTTTCCTGAATATATAGTGAAATCATAATCGTCGGTCGATAATGTTTGCGATTAGAAAAACCGTTTCTGATGTTGATAAATTTACTGTGGAATAAGTACAAAAAATGTGTTAATCGCATAAGTGCTATTTCGTCATTCAATGTTTCAGTACTAAACACCACCACGATAAAAATCCCTTAAAAATAAGTTTAAGTTTCACAACTTTCGAATTTAATTACTGTACCCTTTTTCTTTCTTTGGTAACATTTGTTTTTCTTAACCTTGGCGAAACGATTCTTTGGCAACGGTCATTGTACTGAATATTTCTACGGTTCGTTGTCAAGTTTTTCTTTTAATTGTTATTTCCTTCAATAGTTATTATTTTAGTCTTCTTTCAAATTCACAGATTAAAATAATGCTTTGTGAAGGTGTGAGAATAATTGTTATAAATAGTTGTGCTTCATAAAATTTTCTAAAAATCACAAGTCAAAAAAACAAATAACTATGTTTCATTAGGTGATAATGATTGCGAAGAGCGAAACCGGTCATGATCATAATAAGACTAATGTGCGAAATAAGTACAAAAAATGTGTAATTGAAAATACTTGATTGAATAATGAGAGTGAATGTGTTGAAATAGTAAGGCACATTGGTTGACACGTATTGCTAAAGTAGATTCCTGTGCGTAATAATATTCAACTAGCGCCCGGTATTTGTAAAAAAAAACACTAGAGTCTAAAGCAATTTTCCTCTTTTGCGCTATTTGTCTCTAGAGAAAATTAGGCGTTATCATTAATCTACATTAAATAAAATACTCTACCCGCGTAAATATTCGCGCGTAAATATTGGCGCGGAAAAGTTCTTTTATTCTTTGACTCCCCGACTCTTTGTTTCGCTGCCACAAGATAAGCTAGTCAGAGTCGTGTACCGTGATATTGAAATACTAATAAAACAAACTATGTTTTTTTGCCGCCAACTAAAAGATAAAGAATCAATCGATATTTCATACGCCGTGTCAGCGGTCGTCATTCTGTCGTTTTTACCGCCCGCTTGTTACAAATTTGGACTTTCACTACTGGCGGTGGCGCTTTTATGTTCATTTTGATTGAATTGAGATAAATTTGGTAGATTTCTATCATATTTGTAGATAAAGTAGCGAACTCTTTAGTTCAGCAAGTATTATAAAACAGCTATCGAGTATTTGCTGTAAATAATTTTCTACAACTTATAATTAATTTTGTACTTCTTAGATATTAAAGTGAATGAAGTAAACTTCTGACAAATAAACGAGTTTTTCAACCTTTAAATTAAGGAGTGAGTAAATCTATACTGAATATACTTCAACATAATCTTGCTTTATTGCTAATTACACTTTGCGATATTACGTCCGTAGATGCCTCAGAAAGAGGCGAAACACATGTCACAATTAGTTAGCACAATACGTGGAATAATCGAAATTATATTTAATTTGATTTATTCTACTGTTTGAACCAAAAGTACGTCCATACTCCTTCAAATGTTAACATATAATACCATTAGAAAAACCCGAAATAAATATCGTTTTTTATCAGTGACACATAATAACAATTGCAATCACCTTTCCGCATTTTTAGTTTTTTCAATTACTCGAATGAGCTTGAATTGATTTCCAGGTCGTGAGCGACAAAGCTCATGGAAAAGTACAAAAAAAAACGATTAAAATTTGATAATGAAATTTGATAGGCACTTTTAGACGAAATCCTAAATTGAATAAACTCGACTTTTTTGTGCAACCTACATCCACATATTTAAATTGTTGGTCGCAAAACGAATATAAAGTAAATTTCCAGCCAAAAGAATTCATTTCACCCGTCTTTTCTAGCCACCATGACTATTTTTCAGGAAACAGTATGAAAATAACGATGACGAAACTTTTCGTCATCGTATAGTCTATCTTAAATATTCTTTTGTAAAATATTTTAAATTCACACTGAAAAAGACAGTTAATAAAATGGTAAAGTATATGCACTTATTTAAAAAAATACTTTTAAATGAATTGGAAAGTAACAAATTTTTGGAAGTAGACGTTAACTATAAAAAGGTTGACGATTTTTGCGCACCTTTTGCATGAAAATAGATTTTCAAATATGTCATAGAATCAGTTTGAATCTACTGATAACAATGTTAATAAATCTAATTATTGATAGAGATAAGTATGATGAAAATGTCCATGTTTCATTGATCTGGTAATTCTAGTATAAAAGTAGGGTTGTTACATTTAACTATATGTGAGATTTATGCAAATAAATGGATTTGTAGGTAATTATTACATTACTTTTTGTTCAATTCAATATCCAAAATGATATAATTGTTAATAAATAAGGCACTAGGTATGAGATCAATTTTATGTTTTTATTTAAAAATTCTCAAAACCTATTCTCAAGACTTCAAACATATAACAGAAAAAAAACTATATTTTATATTAAGCTTCCTGGTATTTATGTCTAAACTAAACTTATAACTAGCATATAGCTCTTACTACAAGAATACAATGGCTGGCAATATTTATATATTTGTATTGTGGTATAAGCAGAGCAAAGGCTTTATAGCATGGAACGTTCAAATGAAAAAATAACAAAACTCTACCGTCATCCATATCTGTTCAGGCAAAAGAAACAAATAAAATTAAAACTAAAATTCCACAGTTTTGTTGTGTTAAGCATCCAATCTTACTGTCATGTTTTCAATAAATATAACCCTATATCAAGGCAATGTTGATAGGGTAAAATTAAGAGAGCATCCATAGTGATGTTAATTAATCTCACGGTGAAAAAATGTTTATTAGTTCTACAAAAATAAATATTTGTTAATAGCTATTTTGGCTTAGGCCATCGTCATAGCTATTCTTACGACTTATGACGATGGCGTAAGCTGAAATAGGTATCAACGAATATTTTTAAATACTTTCTGTAGAACTAAAATACATTGTTATTTTTTCACTGTGTTAAAATGGAGTGCTACCAAGTAAATGCCAATTCAATCAATTAATTAATCTATGTTTATACAGTTCATGAAATAAAGAAACAATTCTGAATTGAATTAAATGTTAACTTGTATAAATTGTCTTGATTGACACGGATTTGTATGAATATAGAAACGAATAATGGTGATAATTTATTACCGTTTGATTAATTCTTACATCATAACGATGGCTTAAAATAGTTTTTAAGAATTAAAAGGGAATACATTTTTAAAAAAATGTTTATTAATGAGTCTTTGTGCGGCTATAGTAAAAATGTAAAATTACCCATTTAAATATATTAAAAAAATAGTGTTTTACTCACATAATAAGCACAATGTTCAAGTTTCCAATTATCTTAAAAGAATTATTTTAAGTATATATAATTTAATTTTTATGAACTGTTTGTTTTCGTAAGTTTACTTCTGAGTTGCTTGCATATCGATTATGCTTTGTTCCAACAAAATACGCCACGGCAGAGAGAATAGACAAACTTTTAATTAGTGAGCTTTTGCTATTCCGCGCATTGAAAATGAAATTAATCATGGCTTACCACAATGCTTTTGCTTTTTTATCTGACTGCTGAAAAAAATGTATCTTGTTAACTTTTATAATATTTGACTTTAACTCCAGTTTCTTTTATTGTTAGTAATATATTTTAACGAGTTTTGAAACTCTAAAAAATAAAAAAAAATGCAAATAAAAAGTAATATAGAGAACTGACAGTTTCTGAATATTTCATATGAATATGAAATGTTTCACACGACTATCATCACTCCTCGAAGGGGGATGCGCGGCACTTTTTGGCGTTCGATCAACGTCACGAGGCACGAACTTTGCAAATGAATATTCCCCAGTCCGCTGGGCCGCACGCCACTGATAGATTACCGATAAGCACCACAACTTTCAAAGCGCGGCCGTGTATTTGTGTGCGCTACTGTAAGTGTTTAGGGAATATGAAAAACATTTATTTTGCGCTCGGGGGACAGGTGTGAAATTTCAAAGCTTTTAAATACAAACAGCCTATGAAAAAGAATCGTTAGATAAAAAATGTTATTCAGAAGAAGCTTTAAGTATATAACATAAAAAAAAACTTATTTACTTATGCTAAACAAACATTGTAAGTATGTTCAATTTTGTTTACTGAATATTCTTCTACACAACCGAAGCCTCATAATTAAGCTGTGTGTAGGTATTGAAATATTATAAAAACCTACATCCTGGCAATAAATAGCTGTTTTTTAATCCCAAGATACTTGTATTTCGGTTTTAAAAATAAAGCAAAATTGCAATTCAATCATTGATTAATTATATAAATTAAATGGGGCGCAGCATTTTCTATACACTGCCTTACGACACACTTTGGTTCTTGAAAAAACTTCACTTATAATCAAACCCGAGATAACATATTACATACTTTATGTATGCAATTATTTTCGGACGCTTATCTTATATTGACAATATATTTAACTATCGATGTGGTATTTTGGTCTTATTTGTAAGGAAAAACTTAGATAACTTATTGGATATAGTGACTCGGTATTAAAATCCTTTTTTTTAATCTTTTCAATTCTAATTTTTACTATTCACAACCAAAAAGACATTGTCACCCCTACCGGAGATTTGATTTTAGTTCTACTGGCGCTCTTAACCATTTATTTTCTTACTACTCTCATTGCTAATATATCAATTCTATATTCTCACAATCAAATATTCAATTTAGAAGTAAATTATTCAACTTCTAACTGTTTCATAAACTGCTTACAACTAGACTGATTTTATTGAGCCATTTTCATATATCTATCTCATATATTGAATGAAAGTAAGTATCATACGAAAAATAAATAAATCACAGTCTTGAAATTCATACAATTTTTTCTTCAGCCAACAGACAAAAATAACATTCTATTGGCGATGTCACAAAAAAATGGCTGAAAAAAATACCTTGAATCTTGTTTTTATTCATTGAAAATAAACAATTCAATTTATTACATTAAATAATTAAAGATAATTTTGTTTAATATTATGAAATGTGGTAACCCTTAACACAAAATTTTACTTAAAGAGTGTAAATATTTGATAGGAAAGCATAAATAATGATGATTGATTTGCGCTCTGAAAATCTTTATCGTTATCTAAATTATAGTTCTTTTTAACTACAAGCAATTTTTGACATTTTCAAACACCAATTCATATTTGGACTTTTTTATGGACTATGAACAGATGTTATATTTATACCGATTGCGAAATCGTCATAGCCAGTTTAGCCGCTTAAATTTTATTATTTTTAAATTCTGGTGAGGAGAAAAAACCAGTCTTAAACAAATGACATTTGATAAATTAACTGCACATATTTTTCATTGACAACATAAAGGTTAAAACAATGCAATTTTTACTTTTAATTTTACTTCATAAATTATGAGTTAAAATTTGACATTAGAACGTTTTTTATTTGTGTATGGGACACGAGAGCTTTTGCCGCACTTTTTCTGTTTATTTTTTTTTTATTTATTGCTTCTAATTTGTAGCATATGGACTACTCCCGGAGTTTATCTCAGCACGTTTGTTTTTTATAAGAACTGCTGGTTACTCAGTTGCTCAACCTCCCTTTATCAAAGAGAGAATGGATTGAAAGGATACGGAACTAGGACAGATAACACAAACACTCATGACTGCTGATTCTGTATTCGAATGAAAAAGGCGACTAGGTGGTCCGTCACGGAAGCTAATGATGTTGACCACAGCACCACGCACCGGGCGAAAATTTATTTAGAATACACCAATAAAAATGTCATACAATCTTTCCTTACAGATTCATAGATTTGTATCGAAACTTATGAATATGAGTGATTTTTACAACCAATTGGGCTGTCCTTTCTCTCTTAGATCTGTTGTAATTGTACCCTTGTCCCTTTTACAAAATTGCAAATAAGTCATAAATTTTGTTGATGTATTTTGTGTTATAGTCCCTTAATAATAAATCATGATATTACTTTAGGCGTCCTCCCCATTTAAGGGCGTGACATACGGGTAGCCCTTTAATTTTATCCATTTATCTGCATACACATCTCCCATATCTAGTTAAGCTTATTACTCTGGCTACCAAAGTTTTTGTGTCGGAAACTCTCATGAATACTAGTCGCGGAAGTCGAGTAAAAAATTGTTCGAGTTATAAGTTTGTGGCAATTTATATTTATATAAAAATTAAATTAACTCTTCAGACACTTATATAATTGTATAACAACAAAGGATTCACAAAATGGTCAACTTTGAAGATTTCGACTGAATGTACTTGATTGATTTCAATTATCAAACATAAATAGTTTTAATTTTGTACTTTTCTATGCCAATAAAAATTTAACTGAGGCACCCACTTTTGTTATTATATGTAAGCTATACGAAATATTTACTGCGCGTCAGTTCAAGTTCACGTCTGCACTTAAAATGCCTGAAGATGTCGATGGCGAAACTTAGCTGATGGAAGAGTGCATAATTAAAACTATTAGTGTTTTATATAATGTACCTTTTGAACGGTTCAAATTTATCAATTTATAATAAAAATGATAATACATTTTTAGTACATTTTCCACATAAAATTTATTAGATCAGGACCGGTTTCGCTCATGGCGAGCATTGTCAACTGAACAATCAATCAGTTGACCAGTTGATCAGTTGACAATGCTCGCGATGAGCGAAACCGATCCTGATCTAATAAATTTTATGTGGAAAAAGTACTAAAAATGTATTATTATTTTTATTATAATGCCTTTCCACCGAGTATTGACAGTGAACACTTTAAAAGTTATCAATTTATGTTTTATATAAAACCAATTAAAGGATAAATTCATTAAATCTACGTTATATTGCAAAATCTTATATATAAAACCGAAACGGGGGATGTATGTCTGTAATTCCCTTTTGCATTGTTGTTGCAAGTTCAAACAAACGAATTGATTTCGCTCGCGAAAGTTTCGACGGTTAATTTGTTTCGTTATCAATGTGTGTGTAGAGACTCCAATTACTTGAGTATCGAGTAGTACATATATAAAACCGAAACGGCGTATGTATGTCTGTGGGTCTGTAATTCCCTTTTGCATTGTTGGTCATTAAGTTGCCATAAAAACGAATATGAAAGAAAATATGTTTTTTTTATCGGCGAAGACATTTAGTCAAAATGTAATAAATTAGTCTTCTACTGAACTTTTCCCGGCTTTTATTAATATAATAATGTTTTTATATACTTGAAGGTATTATTTGACAGCAAATTAGATTTTTTCCTTGAATTTGGACATTTTAATGGGCGAGAATGGGGGCTGTCAATATATGAAAGGGGCTGTGAAATGTCAATGCCAGTCTGAAATGATCATTTTAATTCCATTTTCATTGACCTAGACTTTTGAATTTTGAAAAAAGTTGTTTCAACTTGGCCCGTCTGAATTTACGCGCCGAGGTGAACATAACCCCAAACTGGTCCGAGCGAAGCCGGGTTCGAATACTAGTAAATATATAAAAATACTTTTTTGGTGCAGACAATACAACATAATTTAATATGTAATTTTCTTTACTGCAACTCGTGGTTTACGGAATAAAACGACACGAGAATGGAAATATTACAATTCAAATACAAATATAAAAAATTGTAACTAAAAGGTGTTTATTTGTATCGTAAAACTTAACACAGAAGCAAATAAGTTATACTCCATGATATTTGTATAAATTTACAGATAACTTTGATAATTGTACTATAAAAGTTCCTTAGAAATAATTACGTCATGATTATTTTAAGACGTTTATTGTGTATTTATTTACTTTTGTTTTAAGGCTAAGGTAAACTTGCCAAAATAACTAAAATAGCAGAATGTGAAGAAACAAAGCGAACCGTAGTGAAATAAATAATTATAATTGTAAGACGCTCCATTTTGGTTAATTATTTAAGTGAATTCTAACACGCAAAATTACAAAGAAAGTTACGTTTTGCATTTATATACGCTAATTAAATACAGACAAAAACCTATGTTTTTTTTTATCTGAAATAAAGTTCTATGATTTTTTTTCAAATAAGTAGTACCTAATTGTTGTTCTCCTTTCAAATATTTTACAATGATCATGACCGGTTTACGGAATATGTATCGTGGTAAAATTATGACGAAAACTTTCGTCATAATGTCATCATAAAAACAAATAAAGAATCTTTATTTTAATCTATTGAAAAACTTTAATTCTAAAACATATGGCTGTATATCGATGCGCAAATTTTTTATTTGAAATCTTATTTACAAACCTTAAAGATATAATATGACTTTGATACTTTCGATGGACTATGGATTCACTTTAAATATTAAATTAAGATGGATATCACTTTTAAGGTGTTCACTGTCAATACATGGTGGAATGGGATTATAATAAAAATTCCAAAACCGGTCCTGATCCAAAAAAAAATATGTGGAATAAGTTCTAAAAATTTTAATATTATGGATATCTTTGTTATTCCACGCATTGGTTCAAAAGATGACAAGTGTTTCGCTAAATTAAGAAAAAAAAAATCTTGAGTAAGTTTGAAAAGGTTTCTCATAGAGTTGGAAAGGTGTGTAACTTTTTTAACATAAAGTATATGAATTTGCTTATATTTTGTATCCGGGATCCTAATCATTCTCGCTATACTATAATACATTTATAACGGATGCTTATTCCAACCGTAAACGTTATATATATCACGTGAATTGTAATCTATTAAACTGGTTTTAATATGGGGTTGAAATTTACACAATGCTCTTGACTTGAATCATATACCATCGCGACATGTTACAAAGTTGTTCCGGGAAACTTAAAGATCATTAATCTTCACGGAAAATTCCCTTGACACAGCCTCGCATACGGAAGGACGGCCAAGGGAAGATCTGATATTAAAAATACAGCCTCCGCCAGTTGTTTCAGCCCTGATGTTGCCGTTTGTGGAAGCTCGTGAGTCTTTATTGAAGAGCAAAGTAACTAAGTTAATACAATATGAACGAAGAAACCAACAAGATTTTTTTTTTTTATTTCGGTTCCATATAACTTTCTCGTATTTTTGGTGTTCGGCCTGTGGGGACTGAACGTCGACCGTTCGCCTGACAAGTTGGAAAAGTTGTGCTATGTAAAAATATTTTTTTATACTTCATTCAAAAGGTAATCATATTTTATTTGAAATTATGGTTCAATCTTGGTCATAAAAAAATATTGCTATACTTGTTTTCATGTTATTATTAACCAAACAACTTATAAATTGAATTTAGAAAACTTTAAGTTGTACCCGTATACCATTTTTTTCTTTTTGTTTCAAGAGTACTATTTTATAGTATATGCGTCAAATATGTTTTTACCATTCATATTACAATATTTTTGCGTAATTTTAATATCTGCCTAGCGATTTGATAAGCACAGTTTGAAAAAGAAATCGTTTTATATTACTTGTACAATTTTACTCAATTTTAACATCTTTCATTAATACTATGGCACAATCAGATATATTATAATCGTTTTAATTGATTAGATGAAAGCCGTAATCTATGCTTCTCTTTCTTATTAAAATTAAATATGAAAGTTAAAGATTAATTAAGTTTCAATGTGATTTAAGCCAAGATAAATTGAAAGCTACGCCTTAGAATTGAGACAGCGATCACTGTCACACTTACAAACACAACCAAAAATCATGACACTGTTATTATTGTAATAAAAAGTGCCCTAAATTTTTTATTAAATTGCTTACATAAGATTGCCTAAAACTTTATTATATATATTTTTAATTATCAGGTCATTTTAGTTTTAGCCTAAATACAATATATTCTATAAGCTTTAAAAATATGAGAATTTTAGTAATTAATTAACTATATTTATATATTTTTGCTAAACGCCTAACGTTTCACACATCACCTGTTCCCGTGTGGTATTTATAAGAAAAACAAATGTTAAATTACATATGTTAAATATCAATATTAAGATACGAAAAATATTGAATTAACAAATAGTAATACTATTATGTCATACTTCTATCGATACATTTTGTTTTATTGGAGAATAATACTTTGTTTGCCTTTGAAAGTAGTAATTTACTTTGAAATGGATTATTTATTTGTATTGTGCCTTTGAGCTTTGAATCTATCCTTAGTTTGATAAAAAAGATATAAAAATATAGACTAGAATAGAGCTTTCAATATACTGGAATGAAATGCGACTGCAAGAAAGACTTAATATTAAGAGTTTATTTTAAAACCAGCATTTTATTTTGCATACTGCTTTTCAGTGACGACCCTTGTGGAAGGAAGAGTTTTCTCTGTTTGTATCTATATCGAATAAATGTCTATTTATTGGCGACGACAAGATCTCTTTATCCGTATCGCTTGCAATAAACATTTCAATTTCAAGAAATGAAACGTTGCTTGCTATTTAAATAATATTATTTGATTCTGCTTCATCTCTGTTTTATTTAACTTGGCGTGTTTTAACTGTATTTATATTACGTTTATTTTATGTATTGTTGTTCTTGTTGCACTGTTGGTTTAGATCATTTCAAAATAATGTATTTCCATAATATACGTATTGTGTTGTGTGGATGTTATATTATACTAGTATTGCTACCGGCGTCGCTCGGACTAAGCGACCAATAATTATTTAATGTTATATCATTCGACATAATTATATCACAAAATCTAACATCCAAAATAGAGTTAAAATAAAATCACAAACTTAATTTAATTTGATGACAGCCCCATTAAAATGTCCAAATTCAAGGAAAAGATCTAATTTGCTGTCAAAGAAATGTCAAATAATACCTTCACGTAAATAATAAACATTATTATATTAATAAAAGCAGGGAAAAGTTCAGTAGAAGACTAATTTATTACATTTTGACTAAATGTCTTCGCCGATAAAAATTCAAACATATTTTCTTTCATATTCGTTTTTATGGCAACTTAATGACCAACAATGCAAAAGGGAATGACAGACCCACAGACATACATACGCCGTTTCGGTTTTATATATAAGATTTTATCCAACATCTGTTGAAACATGGCATCCAGGGTAAACATTTAAAGTTGATCACATTAAAGTGACTGCAATGAAGGTTTCATTTTTTTGTCAGGTTTCTTCTCAACAATTTACCCATTCAAATCATTCGGCTGACCGAATCTGTAGTAATCCACTTCTGATAGAATACATGCGGGAAAGGGGTTCAAACCCATAGTCTGTACTTATCCTATAAATAAAAATATCCAAGAAACTATAAGCCTGCTTTGCAGACTTTACATAGTCTCAGAAGGTTAGTAAAAGTACAAAAAAGCAGAAAATTGTCGAGCATTTATAAAAAAGGTCACCGCTTTTAATTTCTTCGATGCCGCGGCCGTGTTTACACGCCAAACAATTCCGGCCATACAAAATGCGCGTGTTAACACCCAGTACTTGAGACTTGGTTTAACGGCCACGAGCAACGTTTATAATAATTTTAAAATATCGTGCGTGACATCTCTTGGAATCGTGATGTTATACTTGAACTTGATATTGTATAGTAATCTATAATATATCGATTTCAAAAATAGCTGTTTCATTCTGTTGAAATGTGTCGCTAGCAGGGTATGCGTAAAATCTTGTTTTGAGGCATACCACTCAGTGGAATACTATTAATTTGCTTTAAAAAAGTATTTTTTATATACATTTAAGAATAAATTTACTATGAATCAGATCCGATATAAAGTCACGTTCACGAATTTTCTGTGTGAGTGTTGTGACTACCCTGAAGTTTTTTGAAACGTTTGTTGGTTTGATTTTTGAATAAATGATAGCGTAAATGACACATCGTGTGTTTATGTGGTAAGTGTTTGTGATGTGCTATTAATACATGTATGTCCAAACAGTATTTATTTATAAGGTTTTTTTTTGAAAGGAAATCACGACCCTCTATAAACGGCCGTACTAATCCTACCCGGCACCAAACAGTTTTAAGAAAGTGAGTGAAATTAAGATAAATTATTAAGTTAAATTGTATTTTTTGTAGTATTTTGAGGGGACCTACTTTGGATATTATATAATAACGATTAAGAAAGATAATAAATACACATATTAAACGATGAGTCTGTTATAGCTATATCCGTAAACTGCATTTTAATTATTAAAACCCCCGTGTATTTTTAGTGGTTAAATTCTACTGTTATGCCGTAAACATAATCTTGCACTTAAAGCGTTTAATTCAAGCAAGAGTTAAGTCCTCTAAAAATATACTCGAACCATTTATGAAAACACAGCTCAGAAAATATCCTGTTCACGTTTAAGTCCCTACAGATTTTGCATTGATTAATTTTCTATGGAGATTTTGGCTATGTTATAACTTCATATTTTAATAGCTCATTGTTATGAAGTTAATGTTTTAATGTTATAATAAAAGTCATTCATTTTAAGTTGTGCAACTTGGGAAACACATATAATGTCATTTAGATAAAATAGTGCTATGCATGACTTTGAAGTTTGCTAGAAGTACTCTTATGATTTCAAATTCAAATTGGATTAAAACTATTTCCACATTTCATACGAGTGAAAATTGTAATGAAACCAAAGAGTCCGGCTACATGCACACTAATAAAAAAGTAGTTTAATTCGTATTTATTGTTAATTAGTGGTCAGTTCATATTTCATTGAAATATATTCAACATTTATAAGTTGAAAGATTTCTTTGGCTGTATTGTGATTATATTTTTCCACGAACATGCAAAAACATGTGCATTATTCTTAACTAATTGGTAGACAGTGGTAACAGATAATATTTTATTATGCATGGTTTTATTTAAAAATAGAAACATTGAAAACACTTTGAGATTTATAAACCTTGGACGTGAAAAAGTGTAGTGAAACGTTGGATTTCTTTTAAAGAAACTTCCTTCGCTACATCTTCGGCTCCTTGGAAGAGGTAAAGACCTGCAGGAGAAGAAGAAGAAGTGGACTATTTAAGGTCAATAGAGAATAACAATAAATGGACGTCACACGTACAGTTATATATTATTATATAAAAAGTTTTATATTTATATAAATTATTATAATACTGGACAACACAAGCATGCCAAGAATATATAATATATTATTAAATTAATTTTACCTAAAAATAAATGTCCGTACATCATTTTTCGTGGATTAAATTATTTGCTGCCACTTAAATATACACTCATAGGTAGCGTAAATTCTAAATGTATGAAACTGCAATCCTGAATATTTAAAGCATGAAAACATTTCAGTTTATTGCTTCTATAAAATAACTGAGTATTTATATTTTTATTGATTCTTAAACATTAATAGCTTTAAGTTTTTCATTTATTTTATATCTTCAGTACCGTCATAAACGTTCATAGTAGACTATTTTCGTCGACAGTTTCAGTCATTTCTGGATCTTAAGAATGACTCCTGACTTAAATTAACACTGACATGTACTCAGTTAGTATTTTTTATTTAATTTTGGCTAGTATTTTCCTGTTGAGCTCCGTATTTCAATATACCTCGTGCGTTCAAAAATTTTTTATTTCCGAAAATGGCCGAGCTGCAATCGTAGTTGTGATAAAACTTGGCACTTTTCTCGCAAAAATATCGGCCTATGAAATAGATGCGTAAAATCACTCCTTTTTTTAAGAGTTATAATTTTGTAAATAGTTCAACCACTGACACTTAGAATGCATGTCAAACTTGTTTAACAAAGTGTCCAGATTGTTAAAACAATGATTTGATGCAATCGGTAATGTTGACCTAAGTTTTCAGAGAAATAAGAACAAGCTAATTGATTACATAATGACATCTGTCAAAGATTTTGACATTTTGAATGTATTTTTTCTGCCAAAGAGTATAGGACTCTTCATTCACTGATATAACTGCGAAGATCTTTCACATTTGTCGATGATATTGCTACAGATATTATCCAAATTTGGATTGTTTCAAAAAGTTTGAAGCATAAAGCTCAGAAGAAAATGACAAGTAAAAAATAAAACATTAATAAAAAAAAATGGCACTGACTATTCAAAAAAAGCGCTTCACTTGTTTTATGAATGAATATAAATATTCTAGTAATGTGAGCAGCAAAACCGAAGTCACAAAACTAACGGATAAGTAGATATTTAAAATCCACTTATAATAGCCCATTGATCATTTTAGTATACCCTTAATCTATGCAAGTATAATTATGACTTAAATTTCAACAGCCACTGTGCAAACAAACAAAATACTCTTCATTCACTTATGAATATCTCTATGGTAATGTGGCCCACAGATAAATTCAGTAGTATTACTATGGGTTAACAAATATTATTTTAGGGTATTTGTAAAATATTGAGAACCATTTCAACCCTCGCCGGAAGTGTATTTTAATGACGAGGCTTTAGGGGTAGGTAATTTTTGCGGCGATGACACATGTAGGCTTGTATTTCCACTCTACTTGTTCCACACTCGGATTAAAATGGCAAACCCACCCTTCACGTGAATTAATTAAGGTAAGCTATAACTGTGGTGTATTTCTACGTGGTTGTAACCAAGAGCAGGCATTTAAAGCTTTATTCGACCGTTTCACGTTAACACTAGTTTTCAAAATTGTTGCATTGTTTTACTTTAAATATCACCAATAATGATTATTAAATTTATTTATTAATGAGGTATACCACGAGATACACTGCTTGTGATCTTTCATACATTCATCTATACTGACACGTACTATGTTAAGTTATCTGAAATATTTAATATAATATATTCTCAGAATAAGACTATAAGGCATTCAAATTTCTAAGCCACGGAATAAAACTTTAAGAAAATGTCTAACATTAACAGTAATATTGCTATTTAAAGTACACCTGTTATATTTAAAGCTTAGTTTCATTATGAAAAGTTAAGTTACAGAATTATGACGTTTTTATCTTTATTTATCTTAATTATCACAATTTTAATTGAATTCATCAACAATCAATTCAACTATTGTAATGACGTAAATTTTAAAAGGTTTTTGTAAAGCGAAGATTTTTGAAACGAGCCTTAATTTTATTTATAATATAGAGCCTATTCATTAAGGATTCGTTCTTTTGATATATTTTTGAGGCATATTTATAGGCATATAAAATATAAATTTTTCCCTTTTTAAATGCCCACATACTGAACACGTTTTGTTTTATTCTTTTTAAAAATCATAAAATATTCCTAAACTTCAAAAAGTGACTATTTGTTACACAGCTAATATCTATGAACAAAACCAAATATTCAAATTATTTACATATTGAACACTTCGTAGAAATCATTTATTAAACTTCCATGTGTTTGTCATTTATCCACCGCAAGATGTTTTAAATTATTGTTCTTTTGGTAAAATATATGCATTTTAAAATACGCTAATAATGTTTGACAATTAAACATAAAAATAAATTATTGGTAAACCACGTGTGACATGTTTGACAAAAGAGTATTAGGGTTACATAATTTATATATTGTACATGCTCGAAAATAACGAGTTTAAGGTTTTAAACTACCGTTGAATACTCACATTTGTTTTTGGCACCTGTGCCTTTGAAACGACTACGCAGCTCTTATTTTGCGTTTTGGGGAAATCTGCAAAAGAAAATTGTGAAAAACAAATTATTTTTTTATAGAATTACAATTGAAAAAAATGTTCACTACCATATCTCATGCACAGTCTGTTAATAGTCTGTTGTTAAATTTCGTTCGAAAAGGTTTTTTAGTTTGCCTTAACATGTTATAGGTACTATCACACATAATATAATTCTCTTTTCTAGTGTTTTATGGACCTGAATTTTAAATTCTCGTTTTACAAAAATGTGTAGAATATTTACGGAATTTTGTTTAATAAATTTAGGAAACTATAAACTATTTTATTTCAATTAATTGTCAAGTTTCAAAAGTACTGACAGAAAATTGTAAATACTCTTTATTTCAACTTAAACTGAAAATGTAATATAACATTTATATGTTAATACATGTAGCTTTTGCATTTCGATTTAAGTCAGTTTTACATGTTCAATTATAAATAGTACTGTGAATATACATATGTATACCACTAAAGTATTTTTTCTTTTTTGAAAATATAAAAGTATTGAGACAGTTTTATGAGAGTAAATATTATTATTCAATTTATATTCATGAAGAAGAAGAGAATCTAAAACATTTTCAGTCTTGAAATTGCTTTTGTGTGTTCACATACAACTACTCATAAAAATACTGTAGTTCCAGAAGTAAATATTTTCTCATAACGTTTTCTCATTGAATGTCTTATTTTAAAGTACACGTAATAACATTTGTAGTGCCACTAACGTAGCTTAACAAAGTTGTCCTTCATTCATATACATATATTGTGTTCTGGAAAATTTTGAACGGATCTAACTTTACGCTGAAAAATCTTAAAAGTTTCTAACATTGGACTGAAAATGAACTTTTATAACGTGTTTTTTAAACCAATAATTACGTTTGTACTTAAACCTAACTTAAGACAAAAAAGTTTCCATATTAAGATTGATTATTTCGGCTGAATGAAAACGCTTTTCGAAGATAATTCAGAAAGAAAAATGTAAGGCAAACCTTCATGGAAGTTTGTGTATCTATTTGAGTTTTAAGTTATAATGCGCGTTAGCATCACTTGAATTACATAAACTACTTTCCGTCTCGTTCGTCTCTAAGGTTATTTTTTATGTTTAAGTTACATTACTTTCCCATCACTGCTGACAGGATGGCGCAATCTCCATTGTGGTGAGCAATCCCTAGTTAAGCCAGTTCAAGTAGACAGCATACTTGTTCTTTTTACATATGGAGGGTCATCGAGAAGAAATTTTCTCGTTCTTTAAAGATGTTTCGAATGCTTTCTTGGCGTAATTCTGCAGGTAAGAGATCGTTGGGTTATAGTGATGTTTACTGCTTTGTGAAATTTTTTAGAGGTTTTGCGAAAAAACTTGCGAATAGAGGGTATACTTAAATCACTTACAGACGGTAGTTTAAGTTAAATAAACATTTCAACGCAAATAAAAAAGAATTAAATTGCAACAAATTCTTGGTGAAACGTTATTAGATTTGAACATATAAAAGAACAAGATTTCTCTCATCGTGATTATTTCCAACTGATCAATCAAAAATGATTACGATGAGAAAAACCGGTTCTGATCTCCACATTATATGAGTGAAAACAGTGCGAATAATTTTGAATTATTAATTTAAATATATTTAACTGTCTGGATGTTTTATTTAATTTATTATTTAAAATAACCACATCAGAAATCAAATCAGTTTAGCTGGGAAAATATATGTTTTATGTAAGTATCGAACGTTTTTGAAATGCCTTCAAAGTAATTTATCAGTTTTCAAAGAGCGCCATTAGAATATTGATGATTACTTTTGGAATGGAAACGAACTTTCTGCTTTATAAAGGGAAGTGTTTTGATATCGGTGCTTAAAGTTGATAAGAGAAATCGAAATTGCTCCACTCGATTTCACGAAGACGAATACTATAAGTTTTTAGGAAATTAGGGAAATAACTTTTGAAAATATTTTTATCAATAAAATAGGTTGAAAATTTACCAATATCAAGTAGCAAAACACAAATAATGAGCTAACATTTTTTTGATTTTTCATTACACACCACGTGTAGCTTATTTCGTTTTACAATTTAAAAAAAATTGACATTGACTTTTTTTCAGGGCTGTGGAGCCGTTGAGATCTTTTGAAAAGTATTTTTTTTTTATTTATGTATATAACATGTAAAATTTGGCTTTTTGCCGGATTGATTGTTGATATTTAATTAAATACCAGAATAGGAATAGGAAAGGAATGACAAAAAAGAGACAAAATTTAACTTTTTTTAGTCGAAGTCGTGTTTTTTTAATGACTCCACAACTCCATCCATCTGTACACATGCATTTGAATTTGTCATAAAATGCGCAGGGAAAGAGTGTGTTTGAAATTCGTGTGAATTGAATATAAACGTAGACACGCGCATAAGTATATTAAATGTATGTGTCAAAAAAATCCGCAGAGTGTGTTTGAAAGATATGTTTAGTGACGATACAGGTATTGTATAACACACACATCAGCATCTTATATGTACCAACAGATGCGGAGAGAAAGAGTGTGATTGAAACAAGTTGATTAAAGATATATCGCAGAACACCCTGTTTGCGAATCTTTATCTTATCCATAATAGATATAATTACAATAATTCCCCTTTAAAAGGCTGTTGATTTAATTACTCACATTTTTTTAATCGCAATAAAAGATTAATTATACTGTTGTAATAAATATATTTGCTGTCAACATGACATCGTTTTAATTTTTTTAATTTTCTTTGTTTTAGTAACGACCCGGGTTTTTCTTTTTTTTAGCAAAATAACTCATAGACAATTAAAAAATTCAAACGATTAAAATTGATATGGGAATTTCATCAAGCACTTTCAGTGAAAGTCTCCATTTTCAATCATTGACACAATTATCTGTTAACAGTTTAATCTGTATTTTTTCCATCCGAATCATTTCTAACTTTTGCATACTCCTTGGAAAAATATTCAATGATATCAAATAAATTCTAGCAAAAAACTTAGCAACACGTTCCTTTAAAAGGTTGCCTTTCTGGATTTGCTTGTGGAATAATTTATATTTGATATCATAAACAAACAAACATCCTCGTATGTTTTAAGTTGAAAGGTTACCCAGAAGAAAATTCAACCATGCGTTTTAACTCATACGTATTGTTCCACGTCACTTGGCAATTTTGGAACGAGGAGATGAGATTCTGGAATGATCGCGATACTGGAATATAGCAACTACTTTCCATCAGAGTACAATATATTTCTACTTCTTCTTAAGGGTGTTAATGAAAGTATATTAAACAGTTGGAAACAGAGTAAATTTTACTAAGTGAGTTTAATATACGCTGAACGTATTGGGAATCATATGATTAAATAGATATAGTTTTTTACCTTGCTTATATCAATGCCAAAATCTGTTTAATAAGCTTAGGAATATGGTGAATCTTAATTTTAATATCATTGATTATTTCGACAGAAGTTGCGTGATAGAATTTGAAAAAAAATCACATTTAAATCTTTTGAATGTTGTTCTTTAATGAGTTTCACCACTAACGACGCGGAATTTGCCTTTTGTCATCTTCAAGCATTTCAAGCAGGGCTGTGGAATCGAATTCGGTGTTGGAGTCGAAGTCGGAGTCATCGCGGCATTTTAGTCGGAAATTTTTAAAAGTTCAAATATTTTATTTATGCATAAAATATGTAAATTTTGGCTTTTGGCCGAATTGGTTGGTTGATATTTGATTGAATATACATATGTTAATAGGAAAGATAGGAAAAAAACGTGACTAAATTAAGCTTTTTTTAGTTGATGTTAAAGTGGTGTTTTTGGTCTATGCTGGAGCTGGAGTTGGAGTCGGATTCGTGTTTTTTTAACGAATTCACAGCCCTAATTTCAAGTGTCGGTTCAAGCTCATTCGTGCACTTGAATGGCCTCAAGATGCCGAAAAGCGAAACACATGTATTTAGGGACGAAGCTCATTGTAAAGTACAAAACCCAAACGATTCATGATTAAATTTTAATAATTTGTTTCCTTGACTCGATAATTTACTATATAATGCGTAATAAAACTAATTTAAACTATTTCATTAATATTATACATTGTTCATGATCATTCATACGTAATAGATTTTTGATGTAATAGCTTTTATTGCTAAGAGGTCTTCAACATTTTAATTATAGTCTATTTTGCTTCAATTTATTTGCTAAGTTGTAATTTATTTATTGTTAAAAAAAATTATAAATTACATGGCATTACAGAAGACACAAATTCGCCATGCATACAAGCGGATTTTTTTAATCGATAATTCTTGTTTAAAGGCATGGGTGTCTGTGTTGTTGAAAATACCTTCCCACCTTTCCGATTCCAAAGAGCGACGCATAGTGACAGCGATTAGCTAATCACTAGTCCTGTCCTAGTCCTCGTATCCTTTCCATCCCTACTCTCTTCGAAAAAGAGAGGTTGAGCAACTGAGTAACAAGCAGTTCTTGTAGAAAATAAAACATATGTTGAGATAAACTCTGTGAGGAGTTCATATGCTCCAAGTTGGGAGCGGACATGGCTTAATTTTTATTTATTATTTTAAAGCCATTCCACCAAGTATTGACAGTGAACACCTATAAAGTAATATAATGCTTACTTATCATTTTGTTTAACTGTTTCCGCTTCTTTTTGTGAAATATATGAGCTCTTTATCGAGCATCTCAAATCAAATAAAAACAAAATAAAGATTGATAACTTTTCTATTCCGCTGGTTATATTTTTAGTTGGGGACGAGTTTCGTTTCCTTTTCACGCAAACTTTTACTTCAACAGAAATATTGTTTTCATACTTCGATTACTCTTCACGGAAGTGGGATGGGTGGGGTTTATTTTTTTACAGAGCGCAATGAAGAAGAATACAAACACAATAATAATATCACTTTTAAGGTGTTCACTGTCAATACTTGGTGGAAAGGCATTATAATAAAAATAATAATACATTTTTAGTATTTTTCCACATACAATTTATTTGATCCGGACCGGTTTCGCTCATGGCGAGCATTATAAAATGATAAGGAATACAATAAAACAGTGATATTTATACAAAAGTATGATAAACAAGGTATGACAAACATTTGGTAAAACAACTAAGCAATCCATGAAAAAATCAGCTACAATAGGAGACAGAGGGCTTCCCATTGCCAACCCATTCAACCGGGATTTCCATCTAATTATGGTTGACCGACATGCAGATTTATTTATTTTATTAAATGCACTCATTTTTGGGCTTTTACTTTGTTAATGATGATTAATTTTCAATTGATTTTTAATCATTTTAAAAGGTCTATTTTATTTATAGTCTATTTTCCTTGTAATTTGCTTAGTTGTTTGTCATACCTTGTTTTTCAACTACATATATAATACTACATATATACATATATAGTAAAATAGTTATATATTATCAATACTCGTGACCGAGTGTTTACACAGCGCTTATAACTGTAAAATTATTGGATTGTCTTTACAATGGGTTATGTACATTTTCATCCCCTTTTATCTTATCTACTACTTAAGGGGTAAAAGGGCGCAATACTCTTATCCCAAAAATCTTGAAATATTCCATTAAATGTTCATACTGTTACAGTCTTGAGATCAATTGCGGCGAAAATAAAATTATATAACGATTGAATTAAATTTAATGTGTTTTATTTTTGTCCCCAACGACCGATATTATAAGAGTTAAAACAAATTTATAAACAAAACATCAAGTTCACTGTTGAAAATGTCAACCTAAGTAGGCAGTGCATTGATCAGTCAGACGGCCCTGGTTACTGGTGACTCAAATGTAATACGACGACCGCACTGCATTGACCTTTAAAGTGTTCGTAGTCAATACTTGGTAGAATGACATTAGGGACTCCAATTAATTGACATCTAAACTACTCGAGTATCGAGTAGTAAAATCTTAAAATACTCGAGTACTCGAGTATACTCGAGTAGTTTCAGATGTACCAAAATATATATTATTAATTCAAATTTTTGTTTATACACAGAGATGATAAATAAACAAATACGCTTATTTTCTTCATTAATAGAATAATTTCAATTAATGAAACATGAATTTCAAAAATTATAGAGAAATAAACGTCTCAAATTTTAATTTGGTTTGAAGTTTTGTTTCTTTATTCCTGCAGTAGAAAAAACTTTCTCTGTTGCTGTGGACATCGGCTTTAAAGTTAACAATTAATAAAAAGGTGCTATCTAGTTTTTCTGTCCGCTGTTTAAAACAAAATAAAATTTGGAAATAAATCTTCATTTATAAATTACGAGTATTACTCGAGTATTTTTCAAATTACCCGTGTATCGAGTACTTGAAAAATGGACGAGTATACTCGAGTATCGAGTATTCGATACTCGAAATGGAGTCTCTAAATGACATTATATCAAAAAATAATAACACATTATTTATACTTAATTCACTTTAGATTTATTAGGATATGTAATCCAATCCTTGGTTTTCAATAGTGATTTTATCCAATCAAGTAGTGTATTCACCTCGACAAAGATATGGCTATGTTTGCATCACATCAATATCGGTATAATTTATATCTGATGAATCTTTGTACTGTAATTATGAACTTTGGCAAAAAGTATTTTGGACTCTAATAATAAAGTAATCACTTTTAATTTTGTATCAAAAGCTAATTTTTGAAAACTCAACACGAATGGAAATAAATATTCTATTTCAAATTTGTACAATATTAAATTTTGAGAAAAACGATCAAATCACAGTAACTGGTTATAGTAAATACAATCAAAACAAAATTATAAACTATTTTCCACTAAAACCGTTTTTAATATTTTACATTTTTCAATGATATATATAGATAAAACATTCAAATAGATTATATAGCTCTCGAGTACTATCAATAACAAAAATTTTAAAAAAATACGTTAGAAGTTCAATGATAAATATCCATTATTGAAAAAATAAAAGCTTTTAAACTAAAATGAATCATTTCATATTTCCTGTAAATAAATAGTTGTTATTGACTTTCCTCTTATCTGCGAAGAAAAGTTTGGCGGGGAATGGGAAATTATAAATCGACCTATTTTGTATATTTACCCAAGTCTTGTGGATTTGGTATATTTTCCGATATCTCATTATTTTCATTTTTGTCCTTCGGCTGAGTATTCATTTTATTACGAAGCTCACTCGAACGCGCGATAAGCACAACACATTTTATTTGCGAACCGATTGAAAACATCCTGTCGCATATTTTTGATTGGACATATTCATTTTTGAAAATGAATATTTATGACAATTGAACTCATACATCTGACGAAGACATTATTTTAATCATGAACCTTCATTAATAATTTTGTCTAATATTTATTTTTATTGCTAATGTTTTCGGTGAAAAGCTGTTGCAATAAGCAAATATTTTGGCATGATCACGTTTTCATGAACAAAGAAACTAAATTCATTTGATTGAAATTGGCATTTACTTGTTAGGGAGTTAGATAGATTTCTACAGAAAGCCAACTCTTTACATAGTCATATGAAATTTACATTGGAGATACAGTTCGAAAATTACATCGATTTTCTGGACTTAACCATTAATAGAATTTAGTATGTTAGGACAGAAGAGAAGATGTATTGTGTACCCTGTCTACACCAGTATATATAGATAAGTAAATGTATATTTCAATATACATATTTCTGACGATGGCGTTAGCCAAAATATTTATCCACCGTATGTTTGTATATCATATAATATCTGTAGAACTTCAATACATTGCTATCATTGAAAATCAAACTTTAAATTTTTGGTGGAACAATATCATACTAAAATTAAATCTTATTTTTTGTACTAATCCCACATACATTTTGTATGGATCAGAACTGTTTTTTTCGTAAGATATAACATAGCGGTAAAGTTTATTAGAAAATTTCATTCCAATATGAATAAAATATTTGACATTTAAGGGGTCTTTTTGTCGGTTCTAATAAGCAAATAACCATTAAATGGACAGCAATAATAATTTAATTAATTAATAACACAAAACATAATTTTATTAAACTAAGCCAGAATAAAATTTATGACATTGTTCATTCCACGTTAAAAAAGTTACCAATTTTATTTCATATAAAATAAACTTCCACAAATTATTTTCATTATAATAAGCCAATTTACACATGGAAATGTAATAAAAGCCAGCAAACCTTTGCAACTGGCTCTTTTATGCGGACGACTAAATTTTAAAAAAAAAATTTTCACATGTGAAGCAGTTAGTTATTGTTAGTCAATCAGTTTTAATTCTAAAGCATTTAAAGCTTCTATACTCTTTCACGAAGAACTGAAAAATTGAAAATGATTTCTAAAGTTATCAAATGAAGCCTTGGAAGACCACGAGGTCGTTGGATAGGTGGGGTGTCACAAGTGATCATTGATTGGCGCAAGAAAGCGAAGAACTGAGTGGAGTGGGCGAGCTTTGGTTCCAGAAAAGTAGAAGAAAAGGCCAAAAAATAAACTTACTCATTTCAGTAGGTAGTTTAAAATATTTTCCACAAGTTTTGTGAATCGAGTATCCTGAACAAAAAGAAATTTCGATCTTTCTGAATATTATTTTTAAACTAACACTTCACGAGTAATATAAAGCTCCGAAACAAGTGGGACGTTTTCTCGAGAGTTCATTCAATATGCGAGGTGAATGGTGGTATATCGTTTATTCGAATCATCTATTCAAGCAGTATGTAGATGAAATATTTCTGACAATGCTGACATTTTTAAAAGAATTGAATCAATAAGCAATATCGAATATTGGATTTCTATATCACAAATCTCTACAACTTCAGTTGACAAGAAATATTTATTATTGTCGGCAGTAACATTGTATTTGGTTTGAAACTAAGTAAAGTTTTTCTGTTTTTTTTTCAACCATTTACTCTTCCAAATGTAACATATTTACTAATAAGCTATTTAATTCATGTTGCTCTACGAGGTCCGGTTACTATCCAGTCATTCAACTAATATTTTTAAGAGAGAATACATAATAAAAAAATAAGGCTAGGAGACGGCTGGTGGTCGATATGCCCTATTTAAAGATGTGATGTATGAAACAGAATATTAAATTAAAAATAGCTGAGACTATTCCACGTATTCGTGACACGTGTTCTGTCCCTGCCAGAGGCATTTAAATTGATACAACTCATTAAATAATAATTTTGTAGTGTTAACGTCATTATTAGTATATTAGTATTTTTTGTTTTGTTTCTACCGTTCCATTTTTGATGCCGTAAAAAGGAAAAATCCTTACCTCCATTTTGTAATTTACTATGTAAAAATATTCATAGAATCACTCTTACATTATGACTTAAGCAACCTTTGCGAAAGTAAGTCTGAAGATGCCTCTGAAAGAGGCGATACATGTGTCACGAATAGTAGCACAATACGTGGAATAATCTTAGTTATTTTGCATTTTATTTAAAATTAACTTCTACAAAGTGGCCTCCAAATCCATCGAAAGTACAGAATTTAAATGTTCATGGTTTTGAACCTAATTTTATATATCGATATAAAGAGTAATTTTATAAGTGGTATTGATTTGGGATTGATACTTCAAATATTATCCTACGGCCATCACAGACATAATCAAAAAATATATAATATGGGAAAACGTTTGTTCTGTTTCAAATAGCAACTATATCTAATTGGACAAAAATGTTAAAAAATAATTAATGTTATAGATAAATTATTATTTCTCAAATTAAAAAATTTATGCTTGAAAATGAATGCGGTGAATCAATCAATTTATTACTAAATCAAACAAAACAGAAACAAAGTAATACATCATAAAATACTTTTACATTATAAATATCAAATTAATTAACTAAAGGCGGCTTTAGAATACAAATAAGCAATCTAAATAACTTTTAATTAAAAACTTTTACCATAATATCAAATGTCGGTGCTCCCCGAATAATGTATACATTATATTCTGTTCTTGAATGGAATAAGGTATTAAATTAACAGCAATTGAGATCAATTCAATCAACATTTATAAACGTGCTATTTCAACGAACAGGAGTGGAAAAATTTATACGGCTCAAATAAGTTCCATGATTTCTAGACATGAAGTAAGATTTGAGAATTAAATTGTAATCTACGCTTTCAGATATGGATAAAAAGTGGATGGGATGTCAGAGGCAGTCATGCCTTCTAATATAAAACTATATCAAAACTTACTAACAAATGAAAATAAAAAAAAAACTTCCATTGGCTGTGAATATTGATTATTCGGCGACGGGATCAACAAGCAATAGTTTATGAGAATAAAAGAAGTATTTTTGAGTCGTATTATATCAAAACCAGAACAATCCACTTTTCTATTTTTCGAGAAAAACACGGAAAACTTTTGTTGGCTTTTTGAGCTTTATTTATATTTTTCAATTTAAAAAACAGCCTATAAAAGCATGAAACTAAAAAATTGTATGAGCGGCCACATTGCAACATCACTTATCATAACTATGTCATTGGTGGATTTCAAGTGCACGGACTTCAGGTATTCAAGTGCACGGATATACTTGAACTGACTTTTCAGGCGAAACCCGGGTCGTTAGCGACAAAACTCATGGAAAAGTATAAAATTCAAACAATTCAAACAATTTAAAAAAAACCCTCAGTAGAAATCCTTAATTAAACCATTATACGTTTGTTTCCAAAGTCATGAATTGTTCTGATTTTGACACCATCATTTTCTTTTACGTTTTCATACCACATGTACCTACATGATTTGTAGTAAAATATTTTAATAATGGCCATACACTATGACCAAAAGAATAATGTGCAAGCATTAGTTCAGATTCGAAAAATATTGGATAGTTCTACTTTGGATAGTATAAGACTTTGTGGAAATACGTTTGGTATAAAATAAAAAATATGTGTGTGGTATTTAGTATACATACGTGCCTGTTCGTATGTACGTACGTATTCACTTAACCTTCGTAGGACTATCCTTGAAAAATGACTCTCAGGCCGAAGGGGAGTAAATAAAGACCCCAGTGTTTTGGCCTTATTGGCAAAGACTGCAATGAAAAAATGATCAAATATGCTTTGACGTATATTTATACATCTTTCTGAAAAAAAAATCATATAAAATTCCCTATTTTTCCTATAATTATTCATATTTGACATTTACACTCCAACGGCTATGGCGGACTAACAAGCCAATAACCGTGCACGAAGTCACATAACCTTATCTCTTATCTTATCGCTTATCGCCTTTTATTGTTGCCAGATATGAAACACTCCGTCCATGTTATCTATGCCTCACTATAGCCACGTTCTTTTATCGCGTATGGGCGTGAAATTGTATGTGAGCGCTTCCTAGCAATTGCTAACATTGACAATTAGACTGAAAAATTCCGACTTCTTCTCTTTTTTAATCGATTACGGCGCAACTAGCCAATAAATATCATTTTTTTTTCAGCAAAAGGTGTAAGAAACTATGATTTAAGAATACCAAAAGTTTAGACATCGTATCACTAGTATTAAGATAAAGAAGCTGTTGGGACAAAATCTATAGTGTCCTTAAATTATTCATTTAAAAAAATAAACATGAATATTTCAAAGCGTACAAATGCGATTTCGGGACAAATGTAATAATGAGACTTTGTAATAATTGTTTGCTGCATGCTTTCCTCAATACATCATCGGTATGAGAATCAGTGCGCCAATTTGTATATATTTCTTCACATATTTCATTTAAAAATAATATGATTTGCCCATACATGAAAAAACGTCACCCCCATTCATCATTTGAAATTAAACTTTACTGTTTTACGAGACGGAAAACGTTTCTCGTAACGGCCGACTCACCAATTGTTCCTTTGCATCTCGTTACTTTTTAAACATACATTGTCACACTAAAAAAAAGTGCTTCAGGTATATTTAATTTGCATGAAAGTAGTAGAGCTACTCTGCTCTTGTAGTGGTTAGCTTTCATAAAGGCTATACCAGTGTTTGCTTAATATTTTTTACTCCAATATAAAGTTTACGATAACTTAGATTATTCCGCGTATTGTGCTTTATTCGTTTTACCCATCTTCAAATCTAATTAGTAATAAATAAAAGGATCAGCAGTAATAAAGAATTATTAAATAATATTTTCAATATGACAGGTTGCTCGTCACTGTTAAATTTATTTCCAATCCTTCCAAATTGATTCAACTCATTATTTAAAAAATAATGTAATGTTAACGTCATTAGTAGTATAATTTTTGTTTCTATCCTAAACTCCTTGTTTCAAGAAAAAAGAAAAATCCCAACTTCCATATTATAATTTATCATGTAAGAATATTAGAATCAAGCTTACTTTATTACTTAAGCAACCTTTACGATAGTAAGTTCAAATATGCATTTGAAAAATGCGAAACAAGTGTCACAATAAGTTCTCAAAGTTATTTTTAATTTTATATTAAAACTAGCTGTACCCTGCACGCGTTGCTACGCCAGCAACTAAAATAAATTTGAAGGAAAAACATTACACAAATATTCAATTCAATTTGCATGTATTCAATACTCGAGAAATTTGTAAAAATTCGATATCAAATTTTGGGGGGAGAGGCTTGTTTGGCGGGGTGGGGTTTGGGGGGCGTATGGGAGGGTAGGCCAGAAACCTTTGAAGAAGAGAACTCGAAAAATTCGTATGGTTTAAAAAAAAATTGGAGATTGGAAGTTGGGGGGTGGTTGGGGGGAGATGTTGGTAGGCCAAAAACCACTGCGGGAGTGTACTCAATAAATTTGTAAAGTTTCACATCGATCGGTCGAGCGGTTTAGTAGTCCATAGCGGAAATACAGACAGAGAAACATTAGTTTTTATATATATACTAGCTGTACCCTGCGCGCGTTGCTACGCCAGCAATTGTAGGGGTGATTGGGGGGGGGGGATAGGGGAGGGAGTGTACGCCAGAAAGTTTCGCGGAAGTGTAGTAGAAATTTGTAAAAATTCGATATCAATTTTTGGGGGGGAGGGGGTTGTTTGGCGGGGTGGGGTTTGTGTGGCATATGGGGCGGGTATGCCAAAAACCTTCGAAAGTGTGAACTCGAAAAATTCATGAAGTTTAAAAAAAAAAATTGGGGGGTGGCTGGGGGGAGGGGTTGGTAAGCTAGAAACCATTGCGGGAGTGTACTCAATAAATTTGTAAAGTTTCACATCGATCGGTCGAGCGGTTTAGTAGTCCATAGCGGACATACATACAGACATTCATTTTTATATATTTAGATAGATGATATTCCACAAAGTTACTGCCGAATTCATCGTATTGTTAAAACTACTTTTCAAGTAATGAGTAAGTTACCTTATTTCACACCCTTATAAACTACATAATCGCTACGCTTAAATAATTTATATTTATATGTTTGCATCTTGAAGGCTTCAATGAAAACAATGTTTTCAAAATTATAAGCAAAACTTATGGCATCATTCTGTAATTAAGCATTATAAGATAACATATGTGTTGATATTTTGCAAAACTTAACAAACATATAACCGTTGATGGCATTAAATTAATTGCACAGTTAATAACGTAAGAAACTTTTACCAGGTGATGATATATAAAAACCAAGTTTTCAGAACCAGTGGATTATAAAACTCAAAGCGCTATGCAGCCCTCCGGGACTCGTGTAACAAGCCAAAAATTAATTACCAAAGATAACAGACGGGATTAAATTTCGACAGTATAACAATTTTTATTTCGATATCCTGTCATTTGATATTCTGAGTGGATACTGCGGCGCGTGAATCGACTATCAAGTTACAGATAATAATATTTTTTTCAGCGAGAAAAATAAAGAATCCCGCTCAATCTTATTTTGCCAAGGTGTTTTTTGATAAATGGTATTTTGGAGGGAATCTCAGATTCACAGAGGAAATGTTAAATGTATACCAAACGCTAATTTCAGAATGTTTAATGTAATTTTGTTTTTATTATTTTAAAAGCTTTTATTTAGCTTCACTTGTCTTATTTATAATTTAAAAGTCTTAGTATGGAGAAGTTTATAACCTTAAAAAGAATAATTTATAGTGCTTATAAATCACTATCATAGATAAATATCTCCATTATATCCACTAACTCTTATAACATAGATTTAAGCCTAAATATTGTAATGAATTCACCAAATAGATGTTCTATTAGATAGGCTTTTCTATATTTACCCACTAAGGCACACATTCACATTCAGTTCATATAAAAAGATTCTTTTACAATAGTTATTTTAAATATTTGTTTTCAATACTCGTAATTAATAGTTACAAAAAACGAAGTATAAACTGTATTCAGTTAACTATGACAATCCATGAATATAAATTGTCCAGCTAAGTTATCAAAATGTTGATAATATAATCAAATCTAAAGCTTCGGTATAGTTGTTGTTAAATTAAAAGTGCTCAAAAGTCAAAAATATAATTATTATTTAAAACAAGCTTAATATTTTCTTGTTACGTCCACACTGTTGACTTACTTAATAAATTATATTATCATGTGGCAAATGTGCAACGCTTTGTGGCTATCGTGACAACGTCATATCGTGATCTGAAATGTATTCCTAAAAAGAGTTTTGCATACATTGATTGCAGGCATGAGTTTTTTACCCCTTTCCCATCTCACCGTGCATTCAATAATGATTTCACAGCGTAAAATATAGGTTTTCAAGCTCAACGATCATGCGAACTTTTCTTGATTAATTACATCCAATGAATTAATAAATACTATATTTAAAATTATAAAGAAATAAATAAAACGCGTATATTGGCAGACCATCTATATATGACGATAAACCAATCAAATTCAGTCTGACGCTATCGCTTTGGCCTTGCAAAAAAATGGTGGTATAATTTTCATTAGCAATTTTTTTACTAAAACTTGATGAAACTGAAAATTCGATTAAAATAATTATGTCACCTAATGACAAGTGAGTTTGAACGAGTCAAAACTTTGGTCGGGTATTGATATGAAATAGATTAATGTATTTCTAAGAACCTGGTACTGGTTTTTTACAAGCTTTTGAAAAAGCCTTACGTTACCTATGGCCAGTAGGTTGTCTTGTTGTCATAGAAAAAGAAATAATCTTCAATCCAGCCGTTTACGTATTCCGATCTGATACTATTCCATTACTTTATATAAAAAGTACGTTAAGAAGATTTATTTCTACAAATGAAAGATATAACGATACGAAGTAACAATGTTTAATTATGTAGTGAAGGATTTAAACTAAATAAATATACAAACCTTAATGAAAAGAGCTTAATAAAGGTAAAGTAAATACTTGAGAAAGGTAGGTATACGCTTATTATGATGTCCGTACCTAAAGTTTCTAGACGACAAAATAAACAACCCTTTTCACACGTATGTAGACATTGATGTGACATAAAAGAAACTCACACTTAAAAATATGTCTAGTCTTTTTTTAAGCTGTTACGTGAATTCGGTTAAATTTTTTGTTATAATACATATTTAAATGATATTAAAATAAACTTCAAAGAGTTTCGTTTAAAAGGGCCATGTTTTAACTATTATTTTTTTCAAAAGATTAATCCAATTGGATTTATTTCAGTGATCTCATAATAGTATTACTAAAGTGAAGTACTCAATGGCAAAAATCAGAGAATGCCTTCTACGTAATTTAATAGTTATGGTAGCTTTTATTTTTTAAATACAGCCTTACAGTATTGTAGACTGTCCACCAATTTTCTAAAATTATTGCAACTTACATTATTAAGTGAAATAATACACCTAAAAATGAAAACTGCAGTGGTCTGAAATGTATCGTAAAATGGTCGTAAATTTTTATAGTAAAAAAAAATGATTACCAACAACTTCCAATAATTAAACACATATAAATATTACCATGCTCTTTCCCCGTGTAGAGCTTGTGTCATCTAACTGAAGTACATTTATCTTAACAGGAATTAAACTAGAAGAACTAGTCGCTTTTTTCTACTATTTTTTTGAATATTAAGTGTACAAACAAGGTAAAAAGACTAGAGGTTTGTTATTCGCTTTCTACATATACATGGTGAACTAAAATAAGTGAGAAGAAATGAGACACCACGAACATTTATGTCTTCGAATACAAATCCATTTATGGATTACATCGGTTCGAGAATGTGATAGCTGAAACCAAATGAATGCCCAAAATTGTTGTATCAATTGATGAAATTAATGTACTGGAACCTATAATTGAGTCACATCGTATCAAATGTAGAACTATCTACTTTTAGACATTTCGAGAAAAACACGAGAAACGTTCTGTTGGCTTTTTGAGCTTTATTTATATTTAACAGCCTGAAACTTAAAATTTTAATGATCGCCAACATCACTTCTGTGATTAGTCGAAAGTATTATTGACCAAACCATTTTACTTTTGTTTCCAAAGTCTTGAACCATTCTGACTTTTATACCAACCATCATTTTCGTTTACATTTTTATACCACATATAAAGATTGTTTTACAAATATTTTATTGCTAGCCATACACTATGACCAGTAGAATAATCGGAAAATATAGGATAGTTCTACTTTTGATACTATACAACTGAATTATTATTTTATTAATCTTAATTAATTTTAATTATTATAACAACGAACGAAAATAGTTTATGTGCTTATTGCAGACGACTAATTTTTACTCTGTTTAATTAGTGATTCATACTATATAAATGATATCTCATTTTATAAATAGATTTATTCTGCTGTTATTTGAGTCTTTGACCAGACCTACACGTGGCGCTTTGAGCGGTGTGATTGCTTGACGCAGACTAGCGATCTTTGATAATTAATATGATTAGTGATTACAATCAAATGATCTTGCGCGAAAATAGGTGACGGGTTTATTTATAGTCTCTGATTCAAATCTCCAACTGTTCTATTTTAATACATTATGAATATACAGAAATTAGATGTTTTTTGTACGTTTAGCTTGCAATTAACTAAGCTAAAATGTATTTATTTTCATAAATGAATGTTTGTTTTGTGTTTGTCCCGTATGCGTTCCAATACCGTTAATCTAATTGCGATAAAACTTTTTTTGTTTTGGTATGGGACGCCCACGAGTGTTTTTAAATTATCTATTTTGATCAAAATGTTTTTTTTTTATCTCGTACGAGTTCCTGAGCCGTTCGACCGATTGCGATAAAATATTCGCCCACATAGGTTGTTTTGTTGATTTCTATAGTCGATATATATATTGCGTATCAAAAAGCACTTCAATAAACCGAATGAAAACTTAAGCACTTTCATTATTCGAGTGGCATTGAAACGCATGCCAGATACTCGCTTGAATACAATATCTTTTTTGGTCTCAACTGTTAATATAAAGCATAACTTTTTGTCACATAAAAGTAAATGATCAAGAGACTTTTTGAGAACTGTTATGGCTCTTCACTATTTCAGCATTCTACCATCACTGAAAGATGTATCAATATGACATTATTACTGTCGAACTTTTAAAAAATAGCGGTACTTTCTTTTTTTCAATCAGACTTTGATGCCATACACTTCGATGGACAATATGTTCCATTTGATGAGTAGGCACCGAAGAATAAAAAAAAAATTATAATATTCTAAGCGTATAAAATATAATGCCTCGATCAAAATTTACTGAAAACCTTTTCAAGAAAACAGGTAAAAACTGATAAATTATGATATAAATAAAGAATTTGTGAAGATTGAATCGAGAAAGGGAGGAAAATGTGGGCGCGAAGAACGTCCACCTGTTGAGCAATCACAGCGCCCTTGTTCTATACCACCCACATATCGCCGCCTTCTCGTATTGCCACATAATGTATTCATGTATGCGTGACATTCATAAATATTAATCGGTCTTTTTTAATTTAAAAAAAAACTATTAATAAACATAATACCAAATGGTTTTTTATGTACAACCTATTGCTTGATTTAAAATTATTGACGCTGACGCCCATACGCGGCGTTATTTTGGCGGGTTTGTTAATCGTGTTAGCATCTCGCTACCTTACTTTCAAAAGGTTCTAATTGAGATTTTTGCCTAAAATGACCTTTCGGTCGAAAAAAATTGTATTTTCCGCATTCTATCATATACATGAATTTCAGAATTATCTATGGTTGAATAACGGAGTTAGCAGAATTTCAGTTAGCACACTTTTTTACTAAATTTAACTGACAAAGTTCTAAGATTTTTATCATTCGATCATTAAGATCATTATTACTCAGCAAGAGTTGTGAAAAATATGCTTAAAATAAGTAATTTGAAACATTTTTATTTCTTCACTGTTACAAGTGATTTTAAATCAATCGAAACTTCAATGGCTTTTATCTCAAAACAGTGTCAAGAGCAGTTAGAACCTTTTCCAAGTAAGGTGTCAAACTGTAATAATTTTATTATGATTTTTAAAAAAAGACAGTTGAGCTGTTTTTGAAAGGCGCACTAAAAAACTGACAGATCAGACACAACAAATAAATACTTCTATCGTTGTGTAACTGTACCAGATGAAAATAAAGCGCTTATTTTCACTAGCCAGCCAACCGATAACTACAAAAATACAGACAAGATGAAATTGGACCTATCGGTTTCTGTGTGTGATTTATGCGGCATGTGGAAAAATAGTTTTTTCGAGTGGTCTAATCAGATTTTGATTTTTATATAACATTACATATTACAGATTTTGAAAAAATGGCTGCACTTGTTTTTAGAAAAAAAAATGATTTTTATAAATTCGAAACCAGTCTAAATAAAATTAAAGTTATTTATAATCTGACTTTTTTATTTCGATAATTGATCACTTTTAAGGTGTACTTAATAGAAAGAAACATTATTCAAATACATAAAACACATTATAATATTGTTCTATGTACTTCCACATATATGTTGATACAGCGCAAGACAATTGTCAACTGTTTTCATTAGTTGACAATGCTCAGGATGAGCGAAATCGGTTCTGAACTTTATCAGAATATATGAGCCCAAAGAGAGGAGTGAGCTGAATGGCAGATTTCAATTTCAAAAAACGAGTTAAATGCAATATCGTATTATTCAGGTCTTAAAGTATACTACAAGTGAAGTGAGGCTGGAATAGTGTTTGTTTTCATACAATATCATAAAAGTATGCTCTGGGCATTTATCGTTTGTATCAGTATGTACCATTTTTCTATTTGGCTCACTTCACTTTTAAAGAACTCAATGATTTATTAGTGGTAAAATAATTACAATTTTTTTATAACAATATCTAAATCATTATTTCCTAGAACAAAAAATTATGTTCATAAATGTAGTAAGCTTCCACGTAATTTTAAAATGTTAAAATAGTTCTACAAAAAAAACGAACTAAAACTTAATAGAAAAGTTTCATCAATTTTACACTTCACCTCTCAAGAGCTCATATTACGTGGAAGTAGTACTATAAAATGTGTTTTATTTATATATCGATGGTTAATGACAGTGTCAGAATTTTTTGGGTGTACAATAAATCGGAAAATATTTCTTCATTCCGACGGGAAAATGTTGTTGGGAAGGAAACCTCTTTTTCTTTATGACCAGTACGAAAAGATTTTTCTACAAAAGCTGCCGCACACTTTTCCTTGCCACAAGTAATTGACTTTACGAGTTTCGTTGATGTAATTAGCTTTGACGTCTATCGATACAAGGAAAATAAGCCTTTAAAAGCTTTTAGATTTTTTAATCATAATATATCGATTTCCTAGCATGGACATTAAAAAGCTTAGATACTTACGCACATTATGTTGTTTTGAAATATATTTTTTCATCTAGATGTTTATATGATAAATAAGTTTGTAATTTAAGTCGTACTAGCTTCTTTGGTCACTTTTAAGGCGTTCACTGTCAATACTCAATAATTGGTGGAAAGGCATTGCATTGAAACATAATTCAAAAAAAATATGTATTTATTCCACAATTAAAATAATAAAATCAATACCGGCTTCGAACATCAGATTCTTGAGAATGTTAAATTGAATGTTCCTGATATTTTTTTGAGGAATCGTGAACATGAGTTGTTTGTTCTTCCAAGGGGTAGAACCAATCTGCCAATAGGGTTGCCACTGGGAAGAACTTCAACAACTTTAAGCGGCATTGCTTCGGATGTCGACAAATTTCATATTGACGTGAATGAGTTCAGACGAGTATTATTTTTTATGAATAAAAGATGATTTTGTTGGAACTCACTAGATTGAATTCTAATGCAAATTTCCAATGTGATTTTATTTTTTCTCTCTACTAAACTAAAATAATTTATGTTTTTTTTATGTACAGTAGAAATAAAAGAAATTCGCGCACCATCACAATTTCATTTTCGAATATTTCCTCAAAATCTAGTAGTAGACTATGTATAAAGTATTGTGTGGAATTTTTAAAAAAAAAATCGTGAAACTGGTGCTCTGGAGGGTTTTGTTTGAACTGGCAGGGAGGACTGCTACAGTTTTCCATAATGAGCTTTAGTCGACCGGTGATTTAGCATATTTGATGGGATTTTTCCGCAATAGAATCATGGCACAAGAATTTCACAGTAATTCACAGTAAAGAGTCATGTACTCTGATGATTCCAAGTTTAATTCATGATGACATCGCGCTATTCACACAGGGCATCTTAAAGTCGATAAAAGGCTTCGTCATATTTCGAAAGGTAGGCGTCAGCTGTAATTCCATGATTTATAAATAAATAAATCTTGAAAATTTTCAACTGATGATGTTATGTATAAAAACAATATATATGAAAAGTTCCCTCAAACATAAAATACACTTTTTTTGAGCTGTAAAATGTGTTGCAGAAAATTTGAATGCTTAAAATGAAACAAAGAAAATAAAAAAGAAAAATAGGGCAATGAAAATAGAGTATATAGTCTTCTCTTTGCGCTGATAATCTTACATAGGTGACTCAATGGTCAGGGTATAAGCAATTTACTTCAACTCAGTAGCCCAGGATAAGTGATGCAATTTCGTCATCAAAGTAAGACAGAATACAGAATTATCAGAAAATAAGATGTACATATAACCACTTTTAAGATGTTCACTATCAATACTTGTTGGATTTTTAGTACTTATTCCACATAAAAATTATTGGATCGTTTCCTTTTGCTTGTAAGAATTGATATAGTCTCTTTAAATCTTTTCACAGAATATTTTACTATTTAACCTATTATTATTAATTGTCATTTATTAATAATTCAAGTTCTTACTATCATTAAGTATACATTTAAATCAATGAACTCATTAATAATAGGTCGGGTAAAACCCTAGATCTATCTTAGATATTCCTATTTTACTATCTGGTCATTGGTATTTTCAAAAATCCCGATATTCATAATAAACCCACTTAATTCACTGAAACTTGTTTAAATAAAATTTTCGCTAATTTATATTTTAATAGCAATTTAACTTGATATAAAATAACTTTGATTATGCCACGTATTGTGATACTTACTGTGACACGTGTTTTGCCTCTTTCAGATGCATCTTCGGACTTACTATCGCAAAACTTACTTAAGTAATGAAGCAAGATTGATTCTAATATTTTAAAATGATAAAATTACAAAACGGATTTTGGGATTTTTCCTTTTTACGGGAAGCTTGCTTCATTAATTGCTAGCAAACTTTGCGATAGTAAGTCCGAAGATGCCTCTGAAAGAGGCGAAACACGTGTCACAGTTAGTAGCATAATATGTGAAATAATCAAAGCTACTTTAAATTTTATATTAAAATGAACATCCACAATGTTACTGCCGAAACCATCGAAAGCAATTTAACTTAGTGATCTACTTCTATTTTTTTATATATAAGATACAAACTGTTTACTACGCGTCAGTTCAAGCACTTGAAATTTCTGAAGATGCCGAAAGGCGAAACTCGGGTCGAAAAGAACAAAATTCAAACAATTCAAATGTAGATATAACTCAAATAACGAAAGCGTTCGGTGCTGAATAAGTGTGGTTAAATTTAGCTTTTTTTATTTAGTTGAATAGCCACTCTATAAAGACGTATGTTACAGAGCAGAATTTTTATTAAGTATTTGAACCGAATAAGAGTACGGTTGTTTTCTTTGTGTATACGTAAACGCCAGTATTAAAATGTTGGAAAAAGTCGCTGAACTGTTTCAGCTTGTAACCTTTTTCCGACACTTTTTTTTTCACGCAATCCTTGACATTAGCCTCCATTGTGCGGGCCCTTGTTCAAGAAATGCTCAAACGTCGTATGAAATTTATTCTCGGCCAAATATATATGCGCATATATTATACGGTATAACAGTAAACAAAAATATTCACATAAAAAACGGCATTGACTTACGTTTCCATCTTTCATGTGGAAAGTGAATCAAAAGATTACCACGGCGGTAGAGATGGTGAACCATTTGAAGCAAATATATTCGCAAAAATGTGAGGCATAATATAATTTTATGCACTAGGATTGTGATTTTGTAGTCAAAAAAATGTATAAATAAAAGTATGAATTCAGATTGTAAAACTTGCGCCATAAATTTGTTTTAAGATTAAATTCAATATCTGTAGCAAAAAATGTTATGATTAATAACGATTGGAAGTATTAATCAATGAAAAACTCACGTTTAAAATGTTCAATTACAATTCTTGATGAAATGGTACTATAATTACCTATTTCTAATGAAATTTATTATATCAGGACCAGTTTTGCTCATCGTGAGCATTGTTAACATCAGTCAATAATGCCCGAAATGAAATGTTTCTGATCTAATAAATTTAATGTGTAATAATTACTAAGATTGGCTTGTTTTTTAATTATAATGAAAAAATCCATAAAAAATTGAGCTGTTGAGCTAAATCAACTAATTTCTTGATCGAAGTTGTAATTTTATCTACAAAAACAAAAAAAATAATGTACTGTACTCTTGACGAGAAGGCATTATATTGATGAAATAAAACTATTATTTTGACGATATCATGAAGGTATCAACAAAACTAATAAAACTTTTATGGAAATAAATACTTTGATTTGATAAACTAATAATTATTCAGTTTTACCAAAGCAAACGCTATTACAATCATTTTTTATAGTAATTTAAATTTTTATGAAAAAATCATGATTCGTTTATTGCAAGAAATTTTCCATTGATCAATAATTATTATGCAATAGAATTTTTAAAATTATAGCTGTATTTATTTTGTCTTTTTTAATGTATACAAATGCATCTTTTAAGTTATGAGTAAAGTGTCCGATTCTAAGTCAAATACATATTTGCTTCCCGGTTCTCAACACCCTAATGGTATATTTGTACGCCGTAGTGACCAGCAAAAAAAAAACAATAAATTGCGTTATATTTCTGATATATGATACCAACATATAAACCAGCTTACGTCCCCTATGTAAGGGTTTCCACGGGCACTCTGCCGATAGTCCTTCGAAGCTCGGCGAAAACTGAAAAATAATATTTCTCACATACGCTCGGGATTTAAGGTGTCAGTCTTATTGGGGGGGGTATAATGCCGCTATAACAGAATTTGAGCTGGGATTTTTTTAAGGTTGGTATAGAAGTGTTATTTTGACATTTGAAATGCCATCGTATCGGGCCGTTTTTTCTGTAATCACATACTCAAAGCCAAATAGCATCGTACAATACAATACATGTATTCATTTAATTGTAGACATCCATTGAAAGGTTGAAAAAAGCGATAGTAAATAGTTTTTCGTGATTTGTTTTTAAGAATTTGCAGTCAACGCTAGAACTAAAACCTAATATTCATGATTTTGATTTTCGTTGACGCGTATAAGGTTTTATAGCGCAATTTTTTTACCCAAATGGTTAAAGCTCTTGACTCACAGAGCCAATACATTTACGTATAGTGTCAAAGGGTTTGAATCTCATAACACAATATTTAATATATGTTGTGTTCATAGGTGATTATTCTTAGTATGACCTACGTATAGATAGCGCAGGTGAATTTATCTCCTGCTTCCCATTCAAATATTATTCTTTTCATATTCATATAACTATATTCAAAGCCGTTCTGAGAAATACAGATTGAGTGCCTGAAATGCAACATATTATCGCAAAATACATTTTTCGATGATCAATTATACGTTTATTAATATATCAATTTAAAAAAAAGATTTAAACATTTGAAATAATATTGAAATCATTTAATAATGACAAAAATGACAATCAAGTAAATTCCAAAAAAATTAACTCTGATATAGAAACAATTGTAGTCTTCTGAACTCACTCACGAGAAACATGTCAATATCCGAAGCAATACCGTTTTTTTTTTTAAAGGTCTCCACATTGGCAGGCTGTTCTGTCTACACTTCGGAAAAAAAATATTTATTTTCAAAATGATCAGAAGTCTGAAGTTTTTAAAAATGACAAGTGTTCATTTTGGCTTTGTAAACCCCGAATGAATAAAATGGCCAGTGTACCAACATTGAACTTCAATCATTTAAAATATTGAACGTGAGAATGCCATATATTAAATCCGTTGAGTAAATTCATGGGCAGTATTAAAACAACCTTAAATAGAGAAGTATCATAGCCTTCTTCACATAAACTACTAAACATCTTTCCATTTCTGTTAAAAAAAAGCAAATATACCTTATTAAAACGAAATAATATTCCTTTGAGATTGACAAACTGTTTCCCTTTGAAGGTAGGTACAGTAGCTATTTCATACGATTTTATTTAATATCGTCGTAGAATATTATTTATTATGCTCGCGAATCTTCACAACTTTGATTCATTTCAAAGGATCTCGAGTCTAGCGAGATAAGGCATCTGTAAGTTTTTACAGACCTACAGGTAGAAGGCAAAAAAAGGTGGTTGTGTAAAAAATATGCCCTGATTAAAGAGGGACTGATTAAACGCGTGCTCTCCAATGGAAAAAGAAGATAGTACTTGTGAATCTGGTACGCGAGAAACATTTCAAAGAACACAGCTTTTGGATATAATCTACAAGATGAAAAGTAACGAAGCTTTTTGCTTTAATGTATGGCGTTTGTCTAAGGTTAAGAGTTTAATGTGACGCTAGATTTTTCATTTATATCATTTCATTTTGTTTACAGTTAATCTTTTACAAAGATAAATACATTCGTCTGTGTTTTAATCTTTTTTTAACTCTGCATGTAGTATACTAGGGTTCCTCAATTAGGGTTGTTTTACGATGAAGAGCTTTTATTCAGTCGGTCAACCTTACTTTTATGTTGACGCTAAGGCAAGATGGAACTGGTACGTTTTCGCTACACCTTGTTTGTATGATCGGGTGGCTGGGCAGGAATTTTAAAACTACATGCCATTGGATACAAATCCATAAATTTATAATAATTATTTAGACATTTAAATGATCATGGTCGGTTTCACTCAGCGTGACAGCCATGTATGGTAACCAACATAATACGTTCTGATTGATCGTCTTTAATAATTTTTATAAAACGTCCCTGATTTTATTGACAATTAATTAATTGAAAATGCACATTTATTGAACGAATCTGGTAAATATGTTTTAAATAAGCAAACCAAATATGAACTTCATATTAAACTAATCTACTTTTAACTCTGTTATTCAACTTCTATCTTTTCGAAGAGAGTAGGGATAAAAAGAATATGGTTAGAACGAGACTTGAAGTTAGCTTCGTAATATCGTTATATTCCGTTATTAAACAATGTTTACGGTGTCCACAAATTTGCGCGTAGTTAGTATGATATTTGAAAAGCCCGTAAACAAAGTGTTAAGATCAGCAGACATCCGTGACTTCTAACAGAATTCAATTATACGAATGAAAAATGGAACAACCGGCACTGGGACTCAAGCCCGTGCGCTTCGTTGCCGAATCCAACGACGTTGACATTAGACACTTGACCACGCAACCAACATTATTTATTAGCATAAAGTTTAAATTTTTTCACTATTATAATTTTTTTCAACTTATAATTGGTAGTTGACACTATGTGAATGATATTTTTTATCAAACTAGCCAGTACCCGGCAAGCGTTGCAATGCCACTCAAAGAATGAAAGTAATTGTATTCATTGAAGTTCTTTCGGATGCACAATAGTTTAGATAAATAATTTTAAATTTTGAACATTGATCGGTATCGATGAGATTTACCGTTTGACGTTTACTGTTTGTCTTTTCCCGATTGTCTATGGGTCGACACACGCGCCACTTACTGAAAGTTAATTGTACTATGTCTATAACCTTTGCACAAGTGCAACAATAAGTTGTCGAAATAAAGGGTATGGCAGCGCATAAAATATGAGAAAAAAATGATTTTTATATAAAAGAACAACTGTAAGTTTATTTTACTATGCCAATAACCTTCGCAAAAGTGCAAGCAATAAGTTGAAAATTTTTATCGCAATCGGATGAACGGTATGACGACGCATAAAATACGGTAAATAAACAAACACGCATTAATTTTTATAAATGAGATATTCAAGAATATTTCTATTATTATTCGAAATTATTGTAGTTAAAGTCTGCTTTCACTGATAATGCTTGCATGATGCAATTTTAATAATTTCGGCAGTCATACAAGAGCTTCTGCAGTGTAAATAATAATTTTCATACTAACATTATCATTCAAAATAATAACGCGAGAATTGATTATTTCTATTACGGAAACGCCTTAACAAGACTGATAACGTCAATCAAGTAAAAAATACCGAGTAACGATAAAATCGATATCGGGTACATGGGTTATTGATTTTTGTTTATGTACACAATACACATACCGGCCACATATTACGAAAACACGTCTGTCATATGTGCTTCTATGTAAACAAAGTGGTTGTATATTTGTTTATTTTAATACATAGTACTAACGAGGCACTTCAATTCTTTTAAGCGTTGCTTAGCACGTGTCTGATTCTGCTCGAAGACCCCTGTGCGCAGTGGGAAAAAATCGTGGTCGTTGGCTATGGAATCATTCTTAACTATCTCAAACGTTAGATTATTTTTCATATTGTGTTTAAATTCCCACAACTTCTATGTTTAGTATAGCTTGACATCATTTGGTAAAGTGCAATTCTTTTTAATTATCCTTATTTCAAAAACCGTTTGTCTTCGTTAAAGTAGCATCTCATAATGCGGTATATTTTTCGGTTTTTCATTTTACCATGCTAAGTACGCTAACCATGTGATATTAATCACTTTTTAAAATCAATTGAAGAGTTTTTCGAAGAAAAAACATAATGTATTTAAGAGTGCAAAGTGTTAAGTAATTTTAATTCTTTATTCAAATAAAATTGTCGGCTGTGAATAAATAGTAAATACGGTCACTTTAAAGTGTTGAACTGTCACTTCTTCGAGGAAAGGCATTATTTTAATTAAATAAAATACATTTTTTGCTACTCATTCCTCATAATATAGTGACTAATATACTGCCTTTCCAAGGGTCTTCCTTAGTAGCTAGAAAAAATTATGAAATTGAGTTATAGATGCCATTTGCTAAATATGTAGTTTTAAAGCGATTTCGGTGAGTGCTCACTTTTTAGCGGTATACTAACTACAATACTCTTCAAGTTTCTTTTAATGAGAGTAGTGAATAGATTAAATTATTTGTTTTTATAAATGATTATGCATATTTACTACTAATTTTTTTTAGCTTAAAGAGATTTGCTTTTAAAAATTTTAAGACTGCAAAAATAACCTACATGATCATCAATAAACTGATATTTCATTTGTCATTTCTTTAAGTCCTTTCAATTTTCCATTTAATATTGTATCTCAATTCTTTGCTTTAAATAAATACACGAAATAATATTGTAAATTAAAAGTTTATAGACTTGTAAAAACAAATAATTCACTCAAAAAGTTAAATTAAGATGTTGTTGAGTTTTTTATTTCATTTTGAATGGACTGTGTAGTACAAAAAGACAATAAGTCAGTGACAAATTGAAAAATTAAGCAAACGAATCGACACTGAATTGTTAAAGTAAAAGTTCCAAGATAAATCTGACTAATTAAATGTTGCCGTCTCGAAAAAGAGCTAAAATAAAATTCTCTTCCGAAGATTATCTCAAATCTGTGTAGGGGTGTATTTGTTAAATTAAATCTAAGCTTCACAACTTGCGAATTTAATTACTGTATTTTCACCCTTTTTCTTGCTTTTGATAACATTTGTTTTTCGCAACCTTGACGGAACAATTCTTCGGCAATGGTCATTGTACTCAATATTTCGAAGTCAAGTTTTTATTTATTTATTTTTTCCGTCGATAATTAGTTTCTTAGATTTTTTTCAATTTTCTTTAACCATATCAGCTCCCAGCTTGAAGCATATGACCTCATCACTGAGTTTATCTCAACACGATTTTTCTTCGAGAACTGCTTATTACTCAGTTACTTAACCTCTCTTTTTTCAACGATATAAAGTATTGAAATGAAACGAGGTCTAGGACAAGACTAATGATTAGCCAATCGCTCTCGTTGGACACCACTTTGTGGGATCGGAAGGTTGGGAAGCGATTTTCAACAACATTGGTTTCAAACAGAATCAATTTATGTACTGGGATTTGAGCCCAGCCGGTTCGTCACAGAGACTAACGACGTTGACCGATGCACTACATACCGGGAAATTCAAAGTTTTAAATTAGTCGAATCATCATTAAAATAATGGTTTTTTTCGGAGTTGTGAGCATAATTGTTATAAATAAAATTGCTAGATTACTCTTTCTTTAAGTGACAAAAAAAAAAAAAATCTACTACGCTTCATCAGTTGAAAAAACCGGTCTTAATCTTGAGTGGAATACGTACCTACTAAAAGTGTGTTCCTACTATTTTTACTGTAATGCCTTTCCACCATGTATTGACAGTGAACTATGGTTCGTTAGTATTCAAAAACAAATAACATTAATAGTGTAACTGTTTGTTTGTTTTCAGCTTAAAATAGTCGTTATGAGAAAAACTGGCCGTGATTTTTTTACAAATTGTGGGAACATAAAAAAAATCGATATACATTTTATAAAAAAAAATTCTACTACCAAGAAGTTAATTCATCGTTTTAATATATTTGTATTATTTCACTTTATTTATCTTCTTTGATACGGTGGCGAGATTAAATTGTAAATAATACCGAGCAAGAGTATTTCAAAAGCTTAAGTCTTATACCAGAATTAAAGCACAAAGCGTAGACAAAGCAATTAATTTACCACTAGTCTTTTCTTTATTCCATCCTATTTTCTTTACTCACTCTAAAGATATGTCTTCTGATAATTCGAAACTTTCACCGAAGAACTTTTATAAAGATGCTTCAATCAAGTTCACATGCGTCAGATTTTGGGAAGAAAATAACGCATTTGAGTCACCGAAATATTCGTTCACGGTATACGAAAAGTACAACAAGACTTTTTGCGTTGTTTTAACCTTTAAACGCCCGAGCACTTTTTGCGAAATATCCGCGTGACCCATAGCTTTTATAAATTAATTATATCTCGAAAACAAGTCAGCATACGTGGGTCAAATAAAAAGCATTAGCAAAATAAAAGAGTGTTTATAATTTACGAACAATGACCAGCAGCGCAACTTGTATGCTTTTTAATTCTCTAAGTCAACAAATAAATGAATCCATTTTAGCTACAGCTATCTTGAAAAAGGTATCGGTCACCCCAAAGAATACATTTCTAGGTAAAGAAATAAATCTGTATCCGCATTGAAATATATTGTTTGGTGTGAATAAAGCTGATTTATTACGGTCCACTGGATATAACACAACGCATATCCCAAAAGTCAACCATGTAACGCAGATGTTTATATTCCTCATTAAGACAAAAATATTTAAAAAAAAAAAACCGAAAGTAAAATTATGTTTCGGTATCTAAAAGAAATTCTTTATGAAAGCTCATACATATATATTGAAAACTATTATCATAAATCAGTGTAATCCGATAGCGAAGTGCACCATAATCACTGGTCCCATACGGTACCGTAGGGCTTTAAATGGTAAAATCGATCCATTCAAGAGCGGCCCTGAATGAAAATAATATTTGGCCGAAACACAGAGCCTATCCGAATTTAATTCTTGCCGATTATATTCAGATCAGCGTATAAATGCAAAAAAAACTGGTAGCACCTAATGGAGATAAGATTTTTTACAAGCACTCGCGATTCAATTAGTCATTCAGAAATGAATATTTTTGCATACATTTTACGCCACTTTGCGTTTGCTACATCCTGTTACACTGGGTGGGCCAGGATAGTTAATCTTTGTAAAAAATACTTTTTCATTTATTTACATTTTTATTGCGAAAACGTTCTTACTCGAATAAATGCTTAGATATTAAATTAGCATTTGGGGTACAGTTTTGGAAAATATTTCACATGTGTTAAAAAGTTTTTATGATACCGCAATGAAATATAAAATTTTCGGCGTCTTTTAATAAAAACTTGACAAACAATTCTACATTTTTTTAATTAAAAATGTAATGTTTTTAAAAATAATCTTTATTACACTACTATTTATTATAAAGCTCTTTGAAGAAATTTATTTCCAGGGCAAACAACATATTGAAAATAATATCAACAAGTCAATTAAATAAAATAAATATATGCTATACAGACAAATTTATTTAGCTGAAGTTAATTGAATAAATGATACAACTTGATTCAATGTAGAATAAACGAATTAAATTTTCATTCTTTATTACAAAATCATTGCAAAAAGTATTATTATTGGCATACAATCCTAGCAAAAATAATAAATAAAAAATAATGAAAAAATATTTCATGATTTTTTTGTCATGTCCGCTCCCAACATGGAGCATATGGACTCGTGGAGTTACTCAGTTGCTCAAAGCTCTCTTTTTTGAAGAGCGTAGTGATTGAAAGGATACGACAGCGAGTGCAGGATTAGTGGTTAGCTGATCGCTTTTTGGGATCAGAAAGGTGGGAAGGATTTTTTAACAATATCAAACCCATTGCCTTCGAGCGGAATTGATTTATCGACTGAAAAAATCGACTTTTAATAGGAGTCGAGCCTTGGTTTGTCACGGAAGCCCATGACGTTGACCATCAAACTTTTGTTTAACTGGCTGGTTATGAAAGCTGTATAAAAAAATCTACATGACAAGTAAACGAGGATGTTTATACGTAACCCATAATTTTTAATGATTAAAATCGATTCATTGATGTCGTCAAATGCATTGTGTAGGTGACAATCAACTCTTATAGCTGTTATTAAATGAGAATGTAAGAGTAAAAATACCAGTTACTAAAGAGCGCTTTCGATCCACCCGGCAGTTAGATAGGCTTTCACGTTTGCCTACAACTAGAAGCTTTTCCGAGCCTTGGATAAATCCATAAAAAGGCACTTTCCTCTCTGTTGGTGGTACTCTATGTGAACCACCTGCAGAGATCCGTGTGGCACACCGCGTCTCACAAAACCACCTTCCACAGAAAGCTCGGTCTATGGAAGCTCCACAACAAAAGGAGCTTTCAATATTGAAATTGTAATATGCATTGAGTTTTTCTGATTGATGATTTTTTCATTACCCGCCTTGAGCGAATAAGTGAAAAATACGAAGTCTTTTATCCGCTGGTATCTTTTGTATTTATTTTGACGGTAAATTTTTTACCGTGTATAAATCTCCGAAATCTCATTCAATAAGACAACATTTTTACTGTTAATTTCACTGTATATTATGTTTTCTTTCTTCATTAAATAGTGAAGTATGTTGTTATAATTTTTATTTAGACAATATAATCGACATTATCCAACGGTAGTTGGAAGAAATAGAAAGGGTAATAATATTTTTTAATTAAAAGATAACACATTTTTGTACTTATTTTACATTAGATTAATTAAAATCAGGACAGGTTTTGCCCATCGCGATCATGTTAAACTGATTATAAATATAGCAGTACGGCGTTATTTTTACAGAAAATAGAAAGAATAAAAAAGTTGGAGCAGTCGAACAGTTGGAAGCAGAAATATGCAAATAATTTAAAGAAATAAATATTAAAATTAGTGTAATTAATTTCTAAGATGTTTAAGGCCGCTAAACAATTTCGTAAATATTTTAAATATAGTTTATTTTGACATTAATTGTGTTTAATTTGATTTATTTGCTTATTTGTACTACTAATTTTTGTTAGTCTTCCTTAGTTTTTCGTATAAATTACGCTCTTTTTGTGTATCTTATCAGTTGATAATACTCGCGATGAGCTAAGCCGGCCCTGATCTTAATAAATCTAATATAAAAATAAATATACATTTGTATTTTTTTTTTTAATATAAAGCCATTCCACCGAATTTTGACAGTTAAAAGTGATATATTTTAATAACAAATATTGATATTTCACTAAAAATGTCACATTTACTTTATGTAGGGCAATATATTACACATTTACATACTTAACAACCCATGGCAAGCTGTTATAGACATTTTTAAAAATATTTAATATTCCTTCATATAAGAAAAACTTAAATTATGAACGTAACAAATTAGAAAACCGTAAATTTCCTCTTTCACTTTACCAATTCAAAGCTTTTAGTAAGCTATCTACGTTTGACATACGATATCAAAGCCTAGAAATTATGGTTTCATTCTACAACTTGATCCTTTTCAAAAATGTTCAAAACAGTCTATTTTAAGAAATCTTTCAATATCAAACATGAGGAGTATATTATTTATATCACTTACATTCAAACATAATGTATTTTTTATTATGTTGACGTAAAAATTGGGACAGAAGCATTTTTTTTTATTTGAATACTTTATGTTTATTTTATATTGAATATGTAATACCTTACTCAAGATTATATCGTGTTATTTTATTATCATTATTATACCAGATACTTGTTGATTTTGTTCGCTGTGCGATACCCGGTAATTACTACGCAATCAGGAAAACTTTGTGAATACTTAATCGCTAATCAGTGAGTTTATTTCGCGAAATATTACCACATAGGATATCTTATAATGCTTAATTACAGAATGATGGCATAAGTGTTGCTTATAATTTTGAAAACAATTTTTTCATTGATACCTTCAAGATCTAAGCATATGAATTTAAATTATTTAAGCGTAGCGATTTTGTAGTTTATTAGAGTGTGAAAAAAAGTAAAGCTTTACTGGAAAAGAATTTTGAACAATGTTCAAAGAAAATATTATAATATGATTTAATTATTAATTTAAAGATGGTATAAGAGTTGCACATTTAATTGATTGTTGTTCCAGTATCACGCCACCCACAGTAAAACTATGTAAGATAGGCATGTCCTCACAACAGGGTGATACAATCATAAAATAATAATAACTAGGGACAATTATTCACATGGAGCTAAGAATATATTTTATTTTTAAAACATAACCATTTTAACTGTGATTTTCTTCACATATTACAAAACTTTTAGACTCACTTGATTGTATTATCGCGATTTTTTTTAATAAGGTACAAATCTAATGAAAAATCAACTAGATGACGTTTAGTATTTGTAGATAAGACATTAATAATTGACCACCCAATGGAAGATCCCTCGCGTTGGTCACATAAGTAGTAGCAAGTTTTAAGGTTTGTTCTTTTGGTTATTTTATTATCAAGTGAAATGAACTTATTTAGAAAGAAACTCTGTATTCTGTTTCCTAGATGTTTAGTGTGTGTAAAATAGTTTTAAATTCGGTTGATTTAGGTATAATTGCATAAGCTCTCTGTAATGTTCTGAGTTACGGTGATGGATTAGTGTTAATTAATAATTGAATTAATTATATCCATGTAGTTTGTTTTTTAATTTTAACCTCACAAATTGTGTTAAGTTTGGCGAATTTTATACCTTGCCATGACCATTTAGTTTTATTTGAACCAAAATGTTATTATTAATTATTTTTATATGGTTTTCGCATCAAAACTTTTACCACACTTCAGCTATAAAATAAAGATTGTTTCTGTTGTCAATTTTCTAGATATAATTGTCGATGCTATTATGTATCCATGACCGAGAGCTTTGTGTGCTGAGTAACTTTGGTAGAAAGCTTTTTTACTGAAAGAAATTAAAGCTTTCAATAGCGTGCAACCTGCTGAGCTTTGTTCGCGAGAAGTCTAATAACTAAACAGTCTGCTTTGTTTATGGTCTGATACGTTCCCCGGCTGCCTTCTATCATCACAGTAAAGCACAAAAGATACCTTATGTATTAGAAAAGCGTTACATATTTAATACAAAACCATCATGAAAAAGAGTACTTTTTGATCGTTAATGCTGTACATTGTAAAATTATGTAAGATTCCAACGAAATGCTGATATTTTTTGTAACCAATTGTGCTATCAATGAGTTGCAGTAGTAGGTCTTATGGAATATTCCTCACGAAAAATTCTTCTACATAAACTTCTTGTTACTATGAAACTTAGTTTCTCTACTTCAAAATGAGTTAATACTGAAAAATATAGCACGGCTAGTGGTTAAATTATCCCTCTTATTTTTAAAATTAGATGAGTAAGAAAGAATTTTTACATCGTTACGTCCATGGCTTTGAACACAAGCTCATTTAATTTGATTTATGAAACTCGAACCAATGAACGCTGCAAGCGAAACCAATGTCACTGATCGCAAAGTATTTTTTATTATATGAGATTAATTAAGCAGTGAAATTTATTACCAAAAAAAATGAATTGTTTTATTACATTACCATAAAAGGGCATCTTCTTCAAAGTTTATAAAGGAGAACAGATCACTAAGCTTCGTTGTTTGAGGAATTAGTAGTAATCATATCATTCCTGTGTTTTGTATCAAATAGAAAATGATATTATTTGGATAAAAATACTAACAAAAATATTGAAGGATTCAAATAAGTGACCTCACAACAAAATATTAATAGCGACTCAGAAACTTGAATACTTGGTTACAATACCAATTGTTGTTTTCCGCAAATTATTATATTCAATTGGTTACAAGCGTAAATTGTAATTTCACATATTATATGTGTCTAAAATAACAAAAATCATCATCAAGCAAACCTAAGAACGAAAAATACAAAAATGACATTATTAAACGTATTCTAAAAAAATCCTGTTTTATTACATTATGAAGTATTAAATGTATTTGAAATTATAAAAAAATACATACACTATATAACTATACGAACATTTTGCGGCCTTCTAATATTGTCCCTAGACTCCGAAATCGGATTATCCAAGATTCACTGATCTAAGTAGAGCAAGTGAAGTGCAGAAACATAAGCTTTGGTCCCTTCCTCTAGGCAATTTTACTTTGCCAAGTATTTGAATAAGGGTGGAGTAACTAAGCAAAGAATTTGTTCTTATTTGGTATCTTTATTATTAATAAAGTTTCAACTATTTGCAATAAATCTAAAAGAAGTTGGTTGAATTTTCATTCTACATATATTGTAAAATGGAAAGTTTTTTTTCATTTATTTTAATCACATTATATAACCCGTTCACAGCCATCATTGAACAATCCATTTGTCAGTGTGGCTAAGCATTATTTTATAGTTGTAAACTTTTTTAGAAGCTTTAAATAAAAGTTAATAATGCTGTTACATAAACATGGTAACATTTCACTTTTATTTCAATCGCTAATCTGACTTTCGTTTCTGCATTGGTTTCTTTAAGCAAATGATTTGTATGATAGGTATGTAAAAGAGTTGACCGGTCCGTGGCGCAGTGTCAACGGCGCTGTCTTGCGTGCCGGATCGCCCGTGTTCGATTCCCGGTAAGAGCGGATTTTTTCAGTCGAAAAATTTGTTCAAAGGCATGGGTGTTTGTTTTGTTGAAAATCCCTTCCCACCTTTCCGATCCCAAAGAGTGACGCATAGCGACAGCGATTAGCTAATCACTAGTCCTGCCCTAGTCCTCGTATCCTTTCCATCCCTACTCTCTTTGAAAAAAGAGAGGTTGAGCAACTGAGTAACAATCAGTTCTCGTAGAAAAAACAAATGTTGAGTGAGGAGTCCATATGCTCCGAAGTAGGGAGCGGACATGGTTAAAAAAAACATCTTCCTAATTTTTTTTCACTTACGACCCGGGCTTCGTAAATAAAAGTTTAGTTTAAGTTCATTCGTGCACTCGAAATGTCTGAAAATGGATAAGTACGAAATTCAAACGACTAAAAATTGATATTTAAATTTCATCTTAAATTCTAAATTGTATGGATAAACCTTAGAATTTATTAAAGGCATATCTGTTTTTAGCCAAAAAATGTGTTAAAAAGTTAACTAAAGATTACATTGGAATCATAATATGATAATCTTAACATTAATATGAATTTTACTAGTTACTTAAGTATTTGCTTGAAATTAAATAAAATTAAGATTTTATTTAATATCATTCCATCGCTAAAAACACTTGTTGTATAGTATGGAAAAAAATAGCAATGAATAAAATTATTTAAAATTTTCTTTTTGTGCTTTTATTAACTACAGCCTTTTACCAGCAGATAAACTATATGCGGGAAAAAAATCGGCGGATTAATAAGGTTGCGTCCCTTTTCCGAGAACTATCTCTTTTTATAAGGCTTTTTTTATATTCAATTTAACATATTACATAATAAAGCTTTTTATACCGAATAGCTGATGTCACGATTAGGGACTCCAATTACTTGACATCTCAACTACTCGAGTATCGAGTAGTAATATTTAAAAATACTCAAGGTTACTCGAGTAGTTTCAGATGAACCAAAATATATTTTATTTATTCAAATACATACATATATAGATGATAAATAAATAAATGTGCTTATTTTGATTCATTAATACATTTATTTCAATTTACAAATCATATATTTATGTTTTTCAAAAATTTTAGAAAATTAAACGTCTCAAATTTTTATTTGGTTCGAAGTTTTGAATTTTTTTCAGCAGTAAGAAAAACCTCTCTGTTACTGTGGACCTCGGCTTAAATATTAACAATCAATAAAAAATTTCTATCTAGTTTTCTGTCCGCTGTCTAAAGCAAAATAAAATTTGGAAATAAATCTTCATTTAGATATTACGAGTATTACTCGAGTATTTTTAAAATTACTCGAGTATCGAGTACTCGAAAAATGAACGACTATACTCGAGTATTGAGTACTCGATAATCGAATTGGAGTCTCCAGTCACGATAAAGAGCTTTAGATCATGGGTGGCCAACCTTTTCAGCAGCCGGGCCAAATTTTAGAAATGAGATTTCCTACCGGGCCACACAACAAAAATTTTTTTTTCATCAAACAGGAAATTTATAGTAGATATTACAAAAATGAGAATCAAACATATTTATTAGATTATAGTTACGCAATACAAAAAAATAATTAAAATATAATAAATTTTTGTGAGTCGTCTGATTTTGTTTGTCAGAACTAAGTTCATCAATGTTCATAACGATTGATGTTGTTGCTACACGCAAACAGTTTTCCAAATGCTCATCAGTATATTTGTGTGACGTCTGGCTGCGATAATGATGTAGGAAAGTGAGTGAAGATTTTTGTGCATAACTGTTGTTCCCAAAGCCCGAGTTTCATTTGGAATACGGAAATAAGATCATACGTGTATTTGATTAGTTGATCTTTGCCTTGTAGACGAGTATTAACAACATTTAGGTGGCTAACTATATCGACCAGAAATGCAAAGTAGCTAGCCCACCACTTGTCTTCAAATTCTGGGATACTACTATACTTGCTTGCGAAGAATGATTGCATTTCTTTCTTCAAATCAAAACACTATTTTCAACATTTTGGCACGCGTCGGCCATCTTACTTCTGCATAAAATGTAACGTCATTATACTGTGAATCCAAAGATTTGAGAAACTCTTGGAACTGACGGTAAATCAACTCCTTCGAATTAATAAAGTTCACTGCTTTGATGATCACCTTCATGATCAATTTTAAGAGACTTGGAACATAATTCTCCTGATGAAAAATTAATATTTAGCATCGAAGTATTACCAACTTTGCAGGCCTCATTTTCAATCAATTTTACTAAACAGGCATTGAGTTATAACGAAAAGCGATGCAATGTCGATGTAAAAACTCCTAACAAATCTCGTGAACAATTTGTGTCCTTAAGTGGATACAGTGCCGCTAATTCTTCTATTTTGTTCAGATAAACATCAACACCCCTGATAAAAATCGCCACTTGGGTGGTATCTGGTAGGCCTGTGCTTTCATCCAATGCTAGAGCATAACATATGAACTTGGATATTCGATTTCTCCAATTATCTCCAATATGGTTTCTTATGTCGTCGACACGCCTAGTCATAGTTTGACGATACAGGCTTATTTTTGAGAAATTTTACTTTTTTATAAAATTGGTTTTATGTACACTAAATGAAAAAAATGTGTATATGCTCCGCGGGCCCAACGTTGGCCACCCTTGCTTTAGATGTTTTAAATATTATTTTTAAGAATCATTATTTCAAAACGAAAGACTTAATTTATGTATTGGAATTTGTTACATACTATATATATCACGAAAATGATTAAACAACATACTCTGTTACCATTTTCGATGGTTTCGGCGGTAACTTTCTGGAAGTCCATTTTAATATAAAAATAATCAAAGTTATTTTAAATTTTATATTACTCTGTTACCATTTGAAGTAAAAAACTAAACACATTATCATTTATAAACAAAATATGTCATATACATATTATAGTATACTCTTGAAAGACATCAGGCATGCTTTTATTTCATCCACACGATTTTTCGACGCATCTTTCCAAGATATAGACGATTTAAAAGAAAACGCAAGAATTTAAAAGTAACTAAAAAATACTTTGTAATTAAAAATACCATATTATATATTAATTGAAACTCAGCATACATAGATGGAGAATATTTCTTTTTTGAAGTTCGCACGAGGTTCGGCCATCTTCATACTATTATATATTATATTTACTAAAATACTTTTCAGCACCCACGCTATTTACAGGACACCATCAATAAAGACAACATAACCAGCGAGGAATCATTTTATAAAGTATTTATTAACTGTCTTAAAAAGTGCGGAGATTTTTCCAAATGAATTAAATTTATCGATTGAATTCGTATTTACTTGGTAGATCTCCATTATAATACGGTAAAAAATAACATTTTAATTAAATTCTACAGAAATCATTTTTTATATTTGTTGATAACTATTTCGGCTTACGCCATCATTAGAACTATGTTTAAGCCTGCATTCAATTTTCTATGTATACCGTTGCAGACAGGGAATTCAATTTACATTGGTTTGTTATCATTTAATCGAATATTTGACGAAGTTCGTATCTAATAGCATCTATTCCAAATTAAAGCATCTATTTTGTATTTATAGGAAGATACAAAAACATTTCTCTATTTCTCCCGGTCCGTGGTGCAGTGATCAACGTCGTTGGCTACCGCTCCGGACCACCCGGGCTCGATTCCCGGTACGAGCAGATTTTTTCAGACTATAAATCGATTCTGCTCAGAGGCAATGTGTGTATGTGTTGTTAAAAATCCCGTTTCACCTATCCGTTCCCAAAGAGTTACGCAAAGTGACAGTGATTAGCTAACATTAGTCCTGTCTTAGTCCTCGTATCCTTTCCATACCTACTCTTTTCGTAAAAGAGAGGTTGGGCAACTGAGAAATAAGCAGTCCTCGTAGAAAAAAAAAGAAAGACATGGTTAAAAAAGAAATTGTTAGTATTTTTAGCATTTGGAATATACTTTTCGTAAATTTACAACTGCCCTATTTATGAAGATATAAAAAAAGCATTTGTTACAATAGTTGAAGCAGTCACCTCATTATATTGGAAGTAAATGTATCCGAAGACAATTTTGTGGTTTATTGATTTGTCAAGTTATGAATAGCAGACGAATAGCTTTATTGATAAATTCAATACGGTGTTCATACTACACCCTAATGAACAAAACTCGCTACCGCAGATTTGAACATTCTTCTTTGAACTAAATTAGTCTCTAATCGATTCCTGACTAAGAAAACGTTATTAAGGAACTCGGTAAATAAGTGAGACGTGGAATTCTGGGCGTTGCAGAGTAGTGAAACTCCTTAAATGTTTATTTGAAGCGGATTTAGAAGATTTTTCTGATAATAAAAATAAATCTGTAAGCACGCAAAATAAAATATACTCTTAATGATTACGATAATAATACAGTCAATTCGGGTCACTTTGGACGTCAATATAACATTGGACAAAGCATGAGCAAGTACCGTTTTTTTTTTTCTTCTGATGACTAGTAATCAGGATCATTCTTGCGATTGATGAATATAACAAATCGATCTTTTGTCTCATATATGATCAACAAAAAAGCCACATGAAAAAGGCATCAGCTTTTTTTGGAAGTGATCACATGAGTGTTAGGTGCTTTTTTCTGTGCATATTTAATAAAAATAGATTTTAAAAAATACGACCATACCATATTGATATTGAAAAAATACTATTCTAGAATCTCAGCTTGAAAATAAATAAAATTTAAAATGTATTTTTTTATCATTGAGGAGTTCGTATTTGGATTTAACGGCGATGATACATTAGCGGCTATTTTATTAGATAGTGCAAAATGTCAATACTTAAAAAATAATTGTTATTTAAACAAAGCGTTTATTGTAAATTAATGTTTTGATACTCAAACAATTGTACTTTTTCCTCATTTGTATTCGATTAAATTATATTGTACTGCATAATACTATTCCCCAATATACTCAATTCACATTACCGAATTAAGAAATGTCAGAAACACAATCCATTACATCATTGACGATAAAAGTATAAGCATGCTTGTCTTCCTAAAGCGAGTATTCAGCCATGCGTATTTGAAATAATTGTATCCCAATTCATAATAGGTTTTTATTTATTTATAAATTCGATGGAAATAAAGACGAATTTATAACTTCAGTTTGCGATTTAAAATTATCAAATATTTGTGCTTTGCTGGGTCTGTAGATGAGTGGGCAACGTTGCTAATAGTTTTTTTTTCGGTGATCTCTAAACTAACATTTTTTTATATTAATTTATAGAATTTTATTCACAGGTCACTAACATGAATAAATATGGCTATAGGTGTAGTGAGAACAATCAGCAAACCACTTTTGGTACCCTAGTCTTATCCTTCCATCCTTTATTTCTCCAAAAAGTAGAGACTGAGCAACTGAGTAAAAAAAATCGTGTAGGAAAACTGATGCTTAAATATATTCTCTATAGACAAGCTCCATAAGAAGTCAATGTTCAGAAAATTTAGAGCGGGTAGTGTCACAAAAAATAATAATAGAACATTTATCAACGTAATGAATTCAGAGTTATAAATGAGTATTTAAATCTGTTTCCAACGATTTGTAATAAAAAAATATTGTTTTTTTATTAAATGATAAAAAAAATATTCAAAGTTCTTAGAATAAAAAAAAACCATGCTACCAACGAACAATCTAAATGTATAGCTATTACTCTGCGGTAATTTGAAACTTTTGTTTTACCTATTATTAAGTTAAATCAAAAAAAACATAGCATACGCACTAATAAAACCTAGCCTTGATACTTATTGTACTCCAGAAGAATATTTGTAAATATGTTGAACAAGCTGTTCAAATTACATATGTAGAAATACTTTTAAAAATGTGCCAATGAAACAATATGCCAGTTTGCATCGCCGAAAATGTTTCGTTTAAAACGATTTAAGTTTATTATAAATCAATAAAATACATTTAAGATAAAATTTTTCACATACAATCAATGGAATTTTATAATTGTAGCTTCTTTCATAATTTTCATGAAAGAAAGTATCAATGAGGACCGACAATTTTATCACATAATTTTAAATAATTATGATTTATTTACTTCAATTGTTTGCAAAGATCATACAGTGAATTATAAATAAATAATTTGTCATTCTTTAATTGCATGAAAAGCTTTATTCTCAGATAAACATTGTCAACTATTTTAATTTTTCCATAAGAAATGTACGCCATTAAAATAAATGGTGAAAAAAAATAATGTAATATAAGTGAATAAACTTATTTTTTTCAGACTTACTTGAATAAATACATTACATTTTTTTCTAATTTCAAATAATTATTTAATTTAGCGACCGGTTTTGATAGTCGCGATCTTCCTAAATGATTAGTAGAGGCATTAAAAATTCTGTAAAATATTTTAAAACGAATTTTTTGTTTGAAATTGAACAAATTTTGACGAATTCAGCGACGTTATTCGTTTATATTACTGAATATCTGTGAGTACAAATTATTTTGCGGTAAAATTAAAAGCTTTTTGTAACACTTTGAGTTTGAATGAAACTAAATTATTTAAGCTTTTCCCATCAAATTGAACTGCCGCCGTATTCAACAAGTTAGATCGAGGAAACTTTTCTTTCGAGTGTTTTTCGGGATTTCGCTACATTCCAAATTCTCGAGTTACATTTTTTTGAATTATAAAACGGGGCGCATGATTTATTCGTCAACTTATTTACAATCGTAAAGACGCTCCAAAATATAAATTTTAAATTCATGTTTGAGATTTCTCAGATGCGTCCCAAAACTTCCTACTTAGTTTGATCTGCTAATGAATGAATATTTTATTTCAAAATAAGTTTATTACTCAATAAATAAAATGATATTCTGAAAAGCATTTTTTAATTAAATAAAATTAGTTCTGATAAATTCATAAAACAAAAAATATCAATGTCATGACTTAAAAATTGATTAGTTTTATTTTTACAAAAATAAAGTTTTATTTAAATGTGTTAGTAAATAAATATAAATATGTTTTTTTTTGTAAATAAATTCAATACTCACTATGAGTCCGCTCCACAAAATTCTTCTTGAACCTCCACAGCCGAATTTAATTCTTAAATAAAACAAATTAAAAAAATACTATATATTATATTTGAAAACCAACTGAGAGCAGCGTGGGGGCGACTCAATCGCCCGCTCCAGAGACAACCGATCACTTTGAGACCCGTAGCGCGACTGGGGAAATTCTCTCTGCTTCCCCCCCTGCGCGCCACCCAGGGTTTTCCGTGCCCCTTCTCCCAGGCTGCCGATGGCAGGTACTGAGTGAGGGATTTTCCCTCCCTCCTGTGTGCTCTGAAGCCCTCGTCTTCTGTTCCCGTCCACGTCGGTGTGGTCTCATACAATACGAGGAGGAAATATGCCCAAGCTTGCCTGCCAGCCGGTTTGTCTATATGTGTTTTTGAATCAATATAACTACATCATCTAAATACAGCAATGAGTTATTGAAAACCACGCATTTACATGAACACTGCTGTTACATAGTAAATTTTACAGAATCATTTGACCTGTTTAACCGATTGTTAGTTATTATAATTATGGTTGCGAATAAATTATCATTTAAGACTAAATACCCAAGCAAAATCGAAATGTTCTTATATGCGTGATTAAAAAACACAGTTAATGAATGAGATTAAATTTATCTCTTATTTATTTGTATATTTTTAGCTGCAATGACGTTAAACGACCTAAACGCTAAGGGTATACCAATTCAAAAAGTGTCGAAAAATACATTGCAAAATACCCTTATATGATAAAATGAATGTAAAATAATGCTTAAAAGTACTCGCAGTAACGTAACGATTGATCATTTAATTTTTGTAAAGCTAATAATTTAATTTTCTCTTATAGCTTGAATCTTGGTGACTTGTTTTTCCCGTCAAATCTGGTTTTCCACATACAGCTACCATAGTGGCGTGGCATTAAGCGATTTTTTTTCATACAGAAGTCCCATAATGGTGGATATGTAATCACATCACTTCATTCCAGAGTAAAAAATCGACAAATATCGATAGAATAATTGCCTTGGCTATTATATTTTTAAGATGTGTTCTATTAACGCAATACTATTAAATTGTAAATTTCTATCAAGAAAGTTTTGGTGTTCATCTACAGTGGAAAGATGATTTTACTACGAACAAGAATATCGTGCAAATTTCAGGATTTTGGCACTATTAACAAAAACCGGTCTTTTTTGATTGATTTGCGACATGTACAGTAAATAGTTTTTATCTTATATTTTAAATCGACAAACTATATGAAATGCATGATTTGATGCTTGTGAGATATTCGCTTATCAAAATTTCGATGGGAATGCAATTCATTAGTATGAAGAATTTTCAATAGAGTTTGTTAATATTTTCGTCAATAGAAAATTCTTGCGGTTGCTTTGAAGGCTTTGAGACATATTTGAAATTTACCTTCTTAAGCTGGATCGCAGTTTTAGATAAACGAAAATCCCATTTTTAGAATGACAAAGTAAAATTTTGTTCATATAATAAATAGAAAAAATTATTGGTATTTTTTTTAATACAAGACATTTTAAGATTGCTGCGTTATAACAAGGACACAATAAATAAAGTAACTATTGTATTGCATAGCTTTGTGTTACTGAAAACTAAGCCTTCATTTATCCGATCCAACATGCAGCATTTAAGAGGAGTCTTGAAACAATAGTGGCAGTATATATTTACTGAAATTGTAAGACAAATAATTAATGCAGATATTTTCATCCACCGATTATAACATTACATTTTTTGACATTGAAATTCCAGCTAATTTCCAACACGCCAATTTTTTCGAATTTTAATAATTTAAGATATCTACTCTCATGTATCATTTATTATGATCAATATTAGCCAAAATAAACAATATTTGAAGTTGGATCCAATTAATTATTGAGCCTGGAACATTCTTAAGTCTAAACCGGTCCCTTAACTATATGCTAGAGATGTCACCGTCACGTCTTTTTGGACGAAACTTTTTTTTTATTTAATAAAAAATAACATCCTTAACCCTTTGCATTCCTCAATATATATTGTTTGTCCTTCCAGCAACTCCTTCATAAATTTGAGAAATTGATTGATATTGCAGGATTTGCGTAATTATTAGCATTTTCAAACGAAACACCGAAAAATGTACACATTATGACATGTTACATATATTTACTACGGCACACAATCTAATACGGTTTTTGAATTAAGGATAATTTGCAATTAATAAAATATATTTTTCCAACCAAGTCGTACAATGTCAAACAGGACTCGCCAAAGGTGTTGCGCGTTACTTAAACGATGTCGTGCTAGACTTGAAAAAGGACATTTGGATAAAAAAAAAACACACACACACAAACAAATGAAAAAAAGTGCAATCACAGTCGGTTAAGAAGCATTTTCATGAAATAAACCACTCTTACACCACTATTGTTGAAATTTTAAATGAACTGAGGCTGAATTTCAATTAATATTTGCTACATCTTTCAAGTGTATTCAATATTTTAACTCAATTGTTAATTATTAGTTTCATTCGTTGAATAAATATTTTATAATAATTACGTGTTTTTTTATTTGGTATGGTAATACTTTTTCATGTATACCAATAAAAATATATTTATATTACCCCTTCCGCGAAAAAAAAGCTTTGATTTTCACGAATCCTTTCAATGCCTAGAAGGTGAAAATTTTTTTTTTTTTTTTTTTTTTTTTTTTTTTTTTTTTTTTTTTTTTTTTTTTTTTTTTTTTTTTTTTTTTTTTTTTTTTTTTTTTTTTTTTTTTTTTTTTTTTTTTTTTTTTTTTTTTTTTTTTTTTTTTTTTTTTTTTTTTTTTTTTTTTTTTTTTTTTTTTTTTTTTTTTTTTTTTTTTTTTTTTTTTTTTTTTTTTTTTTTTTTTTTTTTTTTTTTTTTTTTTTTTTTTTTTTTTTTTTTTTTTTTTTTTTTTTTTTTTTTTTTTTTTTTTTTTTTTTTTTTTTTTTTTTTTTTTTTTTTTTTTTTTTTTTTTTTTTTTTTTTTTTTTTTTTTTTTTTTTTTTTTTTTTTTTTTTTTTTTTTTTTTTTTTTTTTTTTTTTTTTTTTTTTTTTTTTTTTTTTTTTTTTTTTTTTTTTTTTTTTTTTTTTTTTTTTTTTTTTTTTTTTTTTTTTTTTTTTTTTTTTTTTTTTTTTTTTTTTTTTTTTTTTTTTTTTTTTTTTTTTTTTTTTTTTTTTTTTTTTTTTTTTTTTTTTTTTTTTTTTTTTTTTTTTTTTTTTTTTTTTTTTTTTTTTTTTTTTTTTTTTTTTTTTTTTTTTTTTTTTTTTTTTTTTTTTTTTTTTTTTTTTTTTTTTTTTTTTTTTTTTTTTTTTTTTTTTTTTTTTTTTTTTTTTTTTTTTTTTTTTTTTTTTTTTTTTTTTTTTTTTTTTTTTTTTTTTTTTTTTTTTTTTTTTTTTTTTTTTTTTTTTTTTTTTTTTTTTTTTTTTTTTTTTTTTTTTTTTTTTTTTTTTTTTTTTTTTTTTTTTTTTTTTTTTTTTTTTTTTTTTTTTTTTTTTTTTTTTTTTTTTTTTTTTTTTTTTTTTTTTTTTTTTTTTTTATCGGTGGTTGAACTGAATATCAGAAAAATAATCATGATCATAAATTTACCAATTTTAAAGTGTGTCTTGTCTTTTTCTACATTATTGAGATTGCTTCAGTCGCGAGCAATCAGTAATCGGTGTAAGTGAGACGCTCGAAATTTGTTAGGTTATAGCAGTCATGTCATTAAAGAGACAGCTGTCAATTGGTAAGTAATGTACGGCAAATCACTATGGAAGACTATAGCGTTGAACAACGTGTGCAAATCATATAATTTTACTTTCAAAGTCACTGCTCCGTTAAAAAACGTTTCGCGCAATACGTCATCTGTAGCGACGAGGGACATTTTGAATGAATGGATATGGAAACAAGCATAATTGCCGTATGTGAAGCGATTCCAATCCATACGAGATACACCAGCACCAAATTCCTCCCGAGAAATTCACTTTTTGGTGCGGATTATGGTCTCGTGGAATCATCGGTCCGTTCTTCTTCCTAAACGAAATTGGCACTGTCGTAACCGTGAACGGTGAGCTACTGCTGTTTAACCAAATGTTATTGGTTCCAACAAGATGGCGCTACGTGCCACACAGTACATGAAACGGTGGATATTCTACGCTAGCGAGCGTCTTTATTGAAATAGCTGAGAGCTGAAAAATTGTTAATATATTCAATTTTTCTTTTGTAACGACAAGATCAGAAAATTTAAGGCTGTTTATTATAAATTATCAGAAGAATGACAACGTAATCGATGGATGAAAAATTGATTGCAGATTCTCACTGTTTTCGATTCAAATATGATAAATGTAGGCATATGGCGCAAGGAGACAAATGATTTATTGATTGAGTAGGCATTTACTTGGTAGAACTCCAATAGGGAAATGTACCTACGACAAACATCTATGATAATTATCGAAATTGAATTCGAATTCACCGGAAGCACTTCTCGTCAAAGCTAACAAATACTGCCAGCATTGTAATGGAATGATACAGTAGGGCTCCGCTTACTGATCAAATGTTTCGAGTTTGTATCTTGCTAAAATAAGCGTATTGGTAACTTGTGTATTTTCTTCAAGTCACGTGTATTTTTGTATCGTGTAGAGAAATGATTGTTGGTGAATCAGTCTCAGTGAAGAAGAATTAAAATAACACGTGTATAATTTTTTTTAGATGCAAGTAAACAACTTAATTGAAAAATGGTTAGTTGAAAGTGTGCTGTATCTTTGGTTAATTGTTATATATAATTAGTAAACAGACAACAATGTATTTAATTCAATAAGATAAATAAAATTGATTCAACAAAAAACGTTTTTTTTTACAATCCGGAAATACAATTAATTGAATTCTGCTTTACATAATTGACAACTTTCTCGACGATGTTTAATTGTCAATTCGAAGGATCGGATCTGTGATTGCAAAACAAAATTGATACGGAAAGCTGAAAACGTAACCACGTCACCATACTGATGAACAAATATCCAGCCCATATATGTATTCCTCCGCATTAAAGAAATACAAAGAATACAAAACAAATAATAAATAAATAGGAAATGTACCTACTTCAAACACCTATGATAATTATCATTAAAATGCGTTTATTCATTGAGTAATGAAATTCGAATCCACCGGAAGCACTTCTCGTCGAAAATAACAAATACTGCCAGCATTGTAATGGAATGATACAGTAGGGCTCCGCTTACTGATCAAATGTTTCGAGTTTGTATCTTGCTTAAAATAAGCGTATTGGTAACTTGTGTATTTTTTTCCATTTACAATTAAATGGATAAGACTTTTAGTAACACATTTGGTATCTTTTTATTTCGTCTCATTTCTATAATGTACGCCAAGAGGTCAGAACGCTACGTCTTGAAAATATTTAGAAATAACTGATGATTTTGCATTTGATGCTTGATGAAATTTCAATATAAAATTTTAAATGTTTAATTTTTTTACTTTACCATGAGATTTTTCGCTAAAAACACAGGCTTCGCTACAGGCATTTCAAGTGCACAAATAATCTTGAGCTGACGCATAGTAAATATGATGTATCGCTTATGTAATATAAAAGTATGTCTAATATGAAAATTTCTCCTTGTTATATCATTTTAAATAAATATCATTTATGCATCATAGGCTATAATTTTTCATCGGGTAAAACCTGCATTTCAAATAGTAGGCATTTCCATGCTATTAGATCGTTATTAATTTTATCGAAACCACATTTAAAATACCCGATGATTTTAATTTAGTAATAAAATTACTAACCCAATTGATTGAATCTCATTAACATCAAAAAATACACTAATTCATCCAGATTGCGATAAAAGCAATCAAAATAAGTGATTTACTTGTATTCTTATATACAAGCGATTCAAACTATTTACTAACCGTCAGTTCAATTTCATTCGTGCACTTGAAATGTATCGTATCGTCTTTTAGATATTCAAAAACCGTGTGTTTCCATAGCGTTTAGTTAAAAAATTATCTTACCCAAATTTGAAAAGATTATGCAACTTTCTTAAAGATAGTTTCTGCTGAAGTTGATCCATAAGACTCTATGCACAGAGCGAAGAGCACTACGCAGAGACCTGATTAAAAGACTCTCATTTTTCAAAGGCGCCCTGTAAATGACATGTTCTGGGGCGAATTGCAAAGACGTCGTTAGGTGTATGTTTTATGTTATACTAGTATTGCTACCCGGCGTCACTCGGACTAAGCGACCAATAATTATTTAATGTTTTATCATTCGACATAATTATATCACAAAATCTAACATCCAAAATAGAGTTAAAATAAAATCACAAACTTTATTTAATTTGATGATTCTCGCCCATTAAAATGTCCAAATTCAAGGAAAAAATCTAATTTGCTGTCAAAGAAATGTCAAATAATACCTTCACGTAAATAATAAACATTATTGTTAATAATAAAAGCCGGGAAAAGTGCAGTAGAAGACTAATTTATTTCATTTTGACTAAATGTCTTCGCCGATAAAAATTCAAACATATTTTATTTCATATTCGTTTTTATGGCAACTTTAATGACCAACAATGCAAAAGGGAATTACAGACCCACAGACATACATACGCCGTTTCGGTTTTATATATAAGATAACGATGTCAATATCCTTTCTATTTAGGGGAAGGATAATTATAATTATTTTGGTTGATAATATGCTTTGATTTAAATCAGCAAAAATCATATCAAGCAAATGTCACATTTTTGGATTATTACAATAAAGACAGATATACACTGAAATTTTGCACTTATTCCACATTAAATAAATCAGAAACCATCTTTTAACTGAAGTTTAAAATGCTCGCGATGAGCGAAGCTGGGCCTGATCTTAATAGATTTAATATACATAGAATAAGTCCAAAAAATATATGACTTTTTTTAACATAATGCCATACCACCTGTCTGAATGTAGCTACAAAAAACACAAATACAAAATATTGTTAATATATTTTATTACCAACCTGAATAAAAAATAATTACTCAAAAATATGCTAGGATCAAACTCTATCATAGATCATAGGAAGTAATGTAGAACAAACATTTTGTTTGAGGGATGTCAGAATTCTACAAACAAAACAAACCCAATAAATGAGAGGAAAATAATGATACATTTATTGATTACGTACCATTTATAAAACACACTAAAAACGGTACCTAAATTTGTATGAGTGTCTCGTCTCATAAAGTGTGGGTTTCTATAGCGTGGATAATATTTCAGCGCTATATGAGGGTTGAGCTCTCCGTATTTAGATTCAACCCAGTAGATAAGGTGGCTGAAACCAAGTTTACCACTAAGCGTTTATCAATAAATAAGTGTACAATAGTTAACATAAGGGGTATGTGCCCTTAATTTTCGAACCGACAAAAACCTTTGAGTGTTGTAAAAATATTCTTACATATATGGGTTTAGGGTTTTCGATACATGTAACATGTGACTAACATCAACACACAAATGCTTAGCACGGTCGATAAAAGGAAATTCGTTCAAAGTTGCAAATCGATTATTACAGGTGTTGTCAAACACCGTATAAAAAAATATATAATTTTATCATTCCCATTATTACCTAATGTGAAATGAAAAAATAATCTGTTGATTTTATTGGCAGATACTTTATATAAATTATTCCACATTTAGAGAGTACTCACCTGTACCCGGCAAGCGTTTCAATGCAACTCAAAAAAAAGAAAGTGTTTGTGATTATTGAAGTGTTTTTAGATGCACAATACTTAAGATTAATAATTTCGATTTTATTTCACTAACATTGATCGGTATCGATGACATTTTCCGTTTGACATTTGCCGATTGTCTATGGTAGAACACACGCGCCACCATCTGAATGTTAATTGTACTATGCCTATAACCTTTCCGAAAGTGCAACAATAAGTTGTCAAAATGAACAGTATGGCAGCTCATAAAATATAAAAAAACATTAATTTATATATAAAAGACCTACTGTAAGTTGATTTTACTATGCTTATAGCCTTTGCGCAAGTGCAAGTAATAAGTAGACAAAATTTTATCGCAATCGGATGAACGGATGGCAACGCATAATATACGAAAAAACAAACATTGATTTTTATATTATTAGATTTAAATTTATTTTTATGAATCTGCTTCATTGTTTATTTGTTAAAAGTATCTGAAATCTAGCAAGCTGAAATGCAGCTTAATACTATTGTAAAGTGTTTGATTGAGTATCAAAGTACTGGCATAATTTGGAAGAAACTGATAAAAGATATTATTAAATGTCCACTCTTATGCTTCATTTGAGTAGCTAAAGGTACAAAAAAGTTAAACAAATTACAGTTCGATTGCGAGCAAATGAATGCAATTTTATTGAGCATTACAGAAAACTCTCTTCTTGAAAATTTATATGATTTCAATAAACTGCATGATGCTATTAAGGTATCTTCACATATTACTTTGATCTCTTGAGAAATTTTCGAGACAAAACTTTAAATTGAAAATAAGCGACATTTTAATATTTGCGCTAGCTAAGAAATGAGGTAAGCGAAATTTTTAAAATACGGTAAGAAAAATAACAATTTATTTTAGTTCTAAATTAATTCTAGTTCGTATAGTTCTGACGAAGGAGTAAGCCGAAATAGCTATCAACAAATATATAAAATAATTTATGTCGAACTAAAATACAATGTTATTTTTCTTACCGTAGTATAATGGAGTTCTACCAAGTAAATGCCTACTCAATCAAGAATTTGTTAAAAGTTAATAATTTTAAAATTTACAGTAAAAATTTAAAATAAATAAATGCCATATAAAAAATAGCTACTACAGTGTAATTGAAGTAATAATATCAAAACAACGGTAGTAAAATTCAACGCCAAAGAAGTTGGCCCGGAAGATCCAATAGGACAATTATTCATTAGTTGAATAAGCGAAACCAGTATTAATAACATAAAATTTTAAAAAAAGTTTGATTATTCCAAGTATTGTGCTGAGACAACTGAGACACGTGCTTCGCCTCTTTCAGAGACATCTTCAGACTTACTGTATTACTTATGTATATTGACTTACTGTCAGTCCGAAGATGCCTGAGAGAGCGAAACACGTGTCACAGTGAGTAGCACAATACGTGGAATAATCAAAGTTATTTTAAATTTTATATTAAAAATGAACCTACACAAAGTTACCACCGAAACCATCGAGACCGGTATTGTTTAAAATATAAAATTGTAGGATTTTTACAAAAATTTGTGTTTGTTTTTACAAATATAATACTCTCCCCCTGAGAATTGAAAGTTCCATAAAAAGTCTTTTTTTTAGACCAAAAAAATAGTATTAATAAAAATATATCAGTCACAAATTAATATTTTTCCTTCAATGGTAATTTTATTTTTCTACCATTTCTGCTCCCGACTTTGGGCATATGGACTCATCACGGAGTTTGTCTTAACATTCTGTTTTTTCAACGAGAACTGCTTGTTACTCAGTTACTCAACCTCTTTTTTTCGGACAGAGTAGAAATGGAAGGACAGGACTCCTGATTAGCTAATCGCTGTCACTATGCGTCGCTATTTGGGATAGGAAAGGTGGGAAGGGATTTTTAACATCACAAACACCCATTGCCTCTGAGCAGAATCGATTTATCAACTGAGAAAATCCGCTCGTGCCGAAAATCGAAACCGGGCTGTACGACATGGTAGCCAACGACGTTGACCACTGCACCACTATTCAATTTGCAATTCAAAATTAGCTTAAATTATGCCTCAACATTTTATTATATTAATATTGAATAAATTGGAAAAGAGTGCACAGTCTAGACCTGTATCAAAGATTTTTAAAATACGTTTTTGTACAACAGATCAACATCAGGTTATCGCAACTTCCTGAATAAATAACGTTTGTTATGGAAAAACTTAAAATACACCTCACGATTTGATATAACACATAAAGTCAATTGATATTCCCTGATATATACAAACACAGTTCACTGGCTGAGCGGTCAAATGAACGATGCTATAAAATATAAATAATACTGTGGGAAATTAATGAGGCGATGGAAAAGTGCGTTAGGACGTGCCAAAGACAGCCCGACGCAACCTTCACGCTAATGAAATAGTTTCCAGGGAAATTCTGTTTTCTTTAACGCAAGCTTTGGGGGAGAGGCAGGGACTTTAAGTTAGTTCCGCTTACATTTCCTTTTGTGTTTGTTTGCGACGTCTTTGTATGCACGCAATAGGTGGAATGAGCTGTCGACAGGGTTTTGGATGTGCCAATATTGAAACGTACATAGTTCGGTTTGAGTGCCTTTTGTGGCACAGTTCAAACACTCAGTGAGTTATTAAATTAAAATGACTGCATTGCTATTTTTTTTTTATTCATTTTGTATTCACATTTTTTCAGTACCATCTTCTATCAAGGGCTAATAAAAAATACTATATAACTCTAGGGTAGTGGTTTTCATGTGCGGCCACCAACAGCTTCATAGAAAATATTAATATCAAAACAAATGTGGTTTTACAAGTTTATTTCTCAATAAAAGCTATGAAAATGAAATGTCTTGTATAAAATTAAAACTAATTGTATGTTGAAAATTATGTGTAGTTCCATTTGACATACCTCAAGCTAACCAAACTCAAAACAAAAATTTGGTGCGGCCACCAAACGTTTTTATAAGACCCCATATGTTAACAATGCGGCACGGTGAAATTTTCCGTGAGAACCACTGCTCTAGGGAATGCAACACTGGGATCATATTTATCACGATGGGTCTTAAGCCGAGTGGTCAACGTCTTCGGCTTCGGTTACCTTACTCACTGGCTCGAGTTTAAGTACGGACAGTTTCATAAAATGATTTTCAATTGCACTCTTTCTCTCTCTTTGTCTTTGTTAAAAAAACTTCCTATAGCCTTTCATAAGCTTTATAGCACGGGTTCTCAGTTTCCCACCCATGGGTCACGACGGGTTTTCTGTGGGGTCACCTACCTATAAAATCAGCTAAAAAAAATATTCACTATAGTGCATTTTCGTTATTTTTTAAAATGGGTTAAAAAGCACTTTTCAATTGCATCAAGTCGGTACTCGATACTCAGTATTCTCGTCCATTTTAAGTACGGATAGTTTCATTTTGAAAAAATTTTTCGTTTTAGTAATAATCGTCGAAGTTTTTCACTGCGAGAATTACAAAGAAAACATCAAACCAATTTAAAATTTATAGCACGGGTTCTCATTGTTGAAATATATGTTGCATAAATAGAAATAAATGTATTAGTAATATTCATTGGTTCTTTAATTATTTGTCATTTATAAATATCACAAATTCGAAAAAAATATCATTTTCGTACATTTTTCGCTATTTCGAGTTACCTACATATTTTAAAAAAACACTTTTCAATTGAATCGGGGTCGTGAGTCACATGGTTTTTATAAAAAGGAGTCACCACCTGAAAAAGGTTGGGAACCTATGCTTGAGAGTATATATATTCTTATTGAGGATTTTTTCTGAAACAGCTTGATGGAATTTCAATTAGGTTGAATTTTGTACTTTTCCATGAGTTTTGTCGCTAACTACCCGGGTTTCACTTTTCGTCATCTTCAGTCATTTCAAGCTTACGAATGAACTTGAACTGACTATGTATCGCTTATATATAAGAATAAAAGTAGATCACAGATGGTAATTATAGTTTACCCACACAATTGCTTACAAAATTCATTGAAACTCATCAACATCAAAACTTTTACTAATTCATCTAGATTGCGTTAGTTATTAATAGCAAATAAAATTAGTGATATAATTTTATTTTGTATCCAACCGATAAAAGCTCTGCGATGGGTTGCTAAAATCGCTTATAATCTTATATATAAAACCGAAACGGCGTATGTATGTATGTAATTCCCTTTTGCATTGTTGGTCATTAAGTTGCCATAAAAACGAATATGAAAGAAAATATGTTTGAATTTTTATCGGCGAAGACATTTAGTCAAAATGTAATAAATTAGTCTTCTACTGAACTTTTCCCGGCTTTTATTATTAATAATAACGTTTATTATTTACGTGCAGGTATTATTTGACATTTCTTTGACAGCAAATTAGATTTTTTCCTTGAATTTGGACATTTTAATGGGCGAGAATGGGGCGCTGTCATCAAATTAAATAAAGTTTGTGATTTTTATTTTAACTCTATTTTGGATGTTAGATTTTGTGATATAATTATGTCGAATGATATAACATTAAATAATTATTGGTCGCTTAGTCCGAGCGACGCCGGGTAGCAATACTAGTATTATATATAGTTTAGTCAGTGAGCGTTTTGCCTACTACGAGCGAGTTTTATTTCAATTGAATTAATTATTAATATGAAATATTTTCGTCGTAACCGATACATGGGTTAGATTAAACATTCTAATTTATTTCATTATAAATAATGGTTTCGCACAACTAAAATGTCAAATTAATAATGCAAAAGTTTCGAAGATCCAAAGTTGAACTCAGCCCGAGTCGACTTTTCCATTAACACTTGCAAGTGTTTTAATGTGTCATCACATCTTATATAGCAATTAATAATGTTCATAAACAAAACTCAACTGAAACAAGCCTATTTATATAAAGTTTGGTACCATAATAACTCTATGGTAAAAATACAACACGGCAAACATGTTTAAATTTTTATTTGTAATATTTATTTACGTCCTTTTTTAGTTCGCAATTAAACCAGTGGTGCACAACTATTTTGGAAGAAGGTCCAGATTATCAATTCTCAAAGTGCTGCATTGGTAAAATTGATTTAATTATCGATATTTTTGGGGAATATAAAATTTTAATTTTAATTATTTTATATTGTTTTACCATCGTCAGGAAAAAGTTCTGAAGAAAAAAAGGTGATTGATATTTGTTACTGCGGGCCACATGAAATGTTATTTAGGGCCGCAGATTGTGCATTACTGAATTAAGAATTTTTTTTTCAAAAATAGTCACTACTATGAATTTTTAAAATGTTTTTCAAATTAGTACTTCATAGTGTATTTTTTTATTTAGACGGTCATTAAATTTGTTATTTTGCACCTCTTTCCGTAAACCTAAGAACAACTAACAGCTGTTTACCTTATATAGGGCTTAAGAGAATCGCCAAGCAACTATTTTTAATTTTGTAAAACCCTTTATGCTCGTTGATGAAAAATAAACAAACCTTTTGTCAATTCAAGCTTTTGTTGTTTTCACACTTGATTGCTCTTTTTACTTACGTAGAAACGTAAGCAAAAATGATTAAGATTAAAACGTAAAACAATATCTTCAAATTTATGTAAATAAAAGGCATAAATATGCTGATTTACTTCGCACAATATAATAGGGACATTCAAAATTTTAGTATATAGCAGCTATGTTGTTAAAGTGACATCTGTCAATTGTTAATTAGTGTACGGCAATCATCATGAAAGGTTAAAGCGTTGAACAATGTGTGCAAATTATAATATTTTATTATCAAAACCACTGCTTTGTTCGTCGCTTAAGTCATCTATAGCGATGAGGTCCATTTTTCGATGAATAGATATGTAAAAAGGCAAACTTATTGGATTTGGGGCGATTCAAATCCATACGAAATACACCAACACCAAATTCATCACAAGAAAGACATTTTTTGGTGCGAATTTTGGTCTGGCAGAATCATCGGTCCGCACTTCTTCAAAAACGAAGCAGGCATTGCTATAACCGTCAACGACGAGCTACAGATCGATTATAAGAAACATAATGTGGCCTAAACTGGATGATATGAATACCGTTGACATGTGGTTCCAACAGGATGGCGCTACGTGCCACACGGTACATGTAAAGATGGACATTCTCCACGACCGTCTTTATTGAAAGACCACATACTTATACAAATTAATAATTTATCTGTACATTTGGAATACCTCGACACGCACACACTTATCTAAACATTTTTTTGACAAATGGCTTTGGCTACTGATTTTCAAAAAACTATGCAATAATAATATGCAGCTCAAGTATGTATAAATTCTATTTTTATTGTGTTGTTCTTTAAAAAAAATCACAAGCCGATTTCATTAATATCGGTAATGGCAATTTTAATTTAGTTCAAACAAAATCCACAAAGTCAATGAATGAACTGCAGCATTGATGCCGTCAAATAAAATTAATCCACCAAATACTAAAATACCCATGTACTTAAAAACATCATAAATCATTTTGAATCAACTACACTAATGAATAACAAAACAAATTTTCCGATATTAAAAATAGATTCGTTGTTTTATACATATTCCATGAAAATTCAAAGGATTAATTTTATTTTGTTTTGGTAGGTACACCGTGCTGATTTTATATTTCATTATGTGTTTTTTTAGACTATCAATCAGTTAATTAATAGCATTTTTACATTAGTCGACTGCCACAGTTCTCTGTGTACTAACATATTTGTTGTTTTAAATAATAAATGTCATTTATAACGAATATTTTACGTATAACAATGTTTCATATCTGCATAGTACTTAAGTTATAAAATAAATATTGCTCAACCAATTTTACTACTGCCTGCTAAAAACTATGACTTGTTATCAACGAGTATTCTACTTTAAACTGTTTAACGCTTTCTACTTAACTACCAAACACTTTTTTTTACAAGGATTAAACAAGAAATTCTCTTGTGATGTTCAAGACAGTTTCTTTCTATAGCACCGTTTTAATATTTTTACATGCTAATGACTCTGGATATAAATCAATAAATTGAATAAAAAACAATTAACTATTAAAATTGCTTATTTTAACTCATGGCTAGGTTACTGCCCAACAGTATAATCCACTCTATTGCAAAACATGATATCAATGATACATTATTAAAATGAGAGAAAAACGATTGGATTTCTAATATATTTTTGCAGTAATTTAATTATAAATATACGTCTCGTTTATAATATATGTCAGTCCCTGTGGTCTAGTGGCAAGAGCTTTGTCCTAGCGATCAAGGGACCCGAGTTCAATTCTCGGCAAGGTTAGAATTTTTTCAATTTAAAAAGAGATCTTGGGCTGGGTGTATGTTATTTATTGTTGATTTTGTGCACAACTGATTCATTATTTATCATCGAGTTAATCTCGTATGACTTTCACAACTAAGAATATTTGGCGCATTGGCGTAAGCTGTAATGCCGAATATTTTTTTTACTATTTAAAAATAAAAATAAAATATATGATACAATGCAATGCAAGTAAAAATTATATATTTTTTTTCATTTTTTTATTTGTTTTGAATGTATTATTTATATTATGAATATAAAACAACAAGCGACAACTCGAATGCCTCAAAGAGCTCGGGAGAAAATTAATTTCGATTTGTTTGTCGGATGCAAACTGAAAAATTGTATTGCACACAGCGAGATTAATACCAACGTTAATGTCATTTGGAGCATTCTATAGGCCGTTGTTAAACATGGTGTCTTTTATTTTTCAGTATTGGCTGGAACTTAATAATAAGCCTCAAACAAATAATGCAAAGGAGAAAAAGCATAAACAGCAGGTTGATTGACAGGCTGACGTCATCAATTATATATTAATTAAAATTGATTTGAAAATCATTTTTTAGCTGCTTAATGAATTAAAATTACCATCGATCTTGAGACATTTTGTTTCAATAACTCGACACCGTACATTAAAGGGTTCTTACCAGGGCTGTGGAGTCGGAGTCGGAGTCAGCGCAGCGTTTTGGCCGGAGTCGTACTCGGAGTCTGAAATTTTGAAATTTTTATTTTTGCATTTAATATGTCAAATTTGGCTTTTGGCCGCATTGATAAGGTGCATATTTAATTCAATACACATAAATAGGAAAATTAGGGGAAAAAAGTGACGATATTAACCTTTTTTTAGTCGGAGTCGTGTTTTTGATCAATGTCGGAGTCATGGTTTTGGTAAATGCTGGAGTCGGAGTCGGACTTTTTTCACCGACTCCACAGCCCTGGTTCTTACTGCTCTTGATTGATTGATCATACTATTTAATTTAAAAGATAAAATTCACTTGTAACAATGAGCAACTAAAAATGTTTCAAATTACTTATTTTATACATATTTTTACACAACTAAAACCGTTTATATTGAGAAATAGTGGTCTCAGCGACCAAATGATAGAAATAATGATGATAATCTTAGAACTTTATCAAATAAATTTAGTAAAAAAAGTGTGCGGATGAATTTCGGAATTCTGCTAACTCAATTATTCAGCAATAGATAAGCCGAAATTCATATAATACCTAAAGATTGCAGTTCATACAAGCTTTTCCGAACAAAAGGTAATTTTAGGCCAAAATGACAATTAGAACTTTTTCAAATTAAGGTAACGAACTGTGAAAATCACGCTGTCATCGAGAGAAAATATGCAAATTTTTACATGAAAAATCTATATTTGTAATTAACTGCATGTGAGCAAGATTTTGATAGTAAACCATAGAGTAGAATAATTCACACGAGAACTGATAATCATTTAGCCTCTTACTTCACTTTATCAGAGAAAGTAATGATTGAAGAATATTCCTTGGGTAAATTAATATTTATTTAATTTCCATCGCTTAAGTCCGTTTTTCACATTGGCATGTCGAGAAGGAATTTAAATCAAAGATATTCATGTCTAAGAACGCACATTATTACAAGCAATTGTTTATTATACTTTTTTGAAGCTTGAATATTTAATTTTCAATTATTATCGTTTTTAAACGAGATCTCGTTAAAGTCAATTCAAAAAATTTCACAATTATAAATTAACCTTTTGTATACAAAATTAATTTTACCTTTTAGCTTATCTATCTGAAATGTTTGTCAATGAACCTTGACAACTTTAAAATTTAATCACTAATAGTATAAAAACAGATAATTTCATTCTATACATAAATGCAAGCACATGGATCCTTAGATAAGACGTACCATTATAAGTATTATTTAATAGTTTATTTTCATATAATATAATAATTTAATTACAGCAATTTCTTAATTTTATTATTTTTTAAGTTTTTAAAAATCATATTCGCTCCTAACTTGGACCATATGGACTCCTCACGGAGTTTTTCTCAGGCTATGTTTTTTCTACGAACACTGCTTGTTACTCAGTTGCTTAACCTCTTTTTTTCGAAGGAGTAGGGACAGAAAGAATACGAGGACTAGGACAGAACAAGTGATTAGCTAATCGCTGTCACTACGTGTCGCTCTTTGGGATCGGAAAGGTAGGAAGGGATTTAACAACACAAACACCCATTGCCTCTGAGCAGAACGATTCATCGACTGAAAAAATCTCCTCATACCGGGAATCGAACCCGGGTGGTCCGACACGGTAGCCAACGACGTTGACCAATTTACCGCGGACCGGGCACAATTCAATTATACATATAGTAATATATTGAAAATAAGTTTAGGGCTTTCCGTCAAATATTTGAATTGATTTAAAAGAACGTTCTAAAATTGTCTTACCATTGACATTTTTATGATTTTTATCATATAGTCTGGTAGTCATCACTCCCATTTTTCAACTCAAATGGCCGAAATTGGTATGGAATTTTTTCCTTATCTTGTAAACGGAACACGATCAAAAAATGACTATTTTGTTATGGAAGTGATTCACTCGTATAAAGATTATGTTAAAATTAAATATATAAGAAATCAATTATATTGGCAATTGTCCATTTAAACATGAATATGTTCATAAATAATTATCAAATCATATCACCATTATTTTACTACAAGAGTCATGAATAAGAATAGTTTTTTCATCGTGTAATTAGTTTACCTGTTGTTCATTTTACACTCGACTAATTAAAGGAATATGTGCTGATACAAGAAAAATCTAACGAGTGTAAAGTAATTAACGTAATGGTTGTATATTTAACTCAGCTGTTATTTGAATGAAAATACTAACCATTAATGAATTCTAGCGCATTTGTATCCCAAGAGATGGCACCGTCTTTTTTGGAATGAAATATGAAAGAAGAGTAAAATGATTTAAACCACTTTTCAAATGTTGAGTTATGACTGAATAAATCATTGATATCATCATTAAATTATGTATTAAAAATAGACTCACAGAAAGTTAAGGCTTTAATGATAATACAAGGTGTGTTAACTAGTAATCAACTGCTGTTACTGGTTCAAATCTCTGTATAGAAAAAATATATAAATTAATTTCGTTAATATTTGACTACTGTATCAATTCCATATAAAAACGTGTCTGCTTTTGAATCTATTTTTCTACTGTAACAGTGCACATAGGCTTATTACTTATCATTTCCTTGACTAAGCCTTTTAACGGTCCCTGTGGTCTAGTGGCAAGAGCTTTGTCCTAGCGATCTGGAGACCCGGGTTCAATTCCCGTCAAGGTCAGATTTTTTCAATTGAAGAAAAAAAGAGATCTTGGACTGGGTGTATGTTATATATCGTTGATTTTGAGCACAACTGATTTATTACTTATCATCGAGTTAGTCTCGTATGACTTTCACAATTAAGAATATTTGGCGCATTGGCGTAAGCTGTAATGCCAAATATTTTTTCATCTAAATTCAAAAAAAAATAAAAAAATACTTTGGTCGAAAAAGAGGGATTTTCGTAATTGTTAAATACTATGATACTATTAATTATAGTTTCATATATTCTGAGCAAACATGGTAGAACATGATTTTAGCATGGTAATGTCAAAATTTTGACAACTGATTAAATTTTTAAAAAAACATCCTAGACTCTACTAGAGTTTTTAATCATACGCTTACTGATATTATACGTGGGGGTATTTTTTTTCGAATAAATAAAGTGAAACCAAATATTTAGTCCATATGGACTTATATTTATTATGGGATATTCAGGCTTGATATAATTCGGTAATAAGTGTAATATAAATAGGATTATATTATAGGATATGTTTGCAAAGTATTTTATTCACATTCCGCTTACATGATGAAGTTTCGTTAATTGGGTAGGTTATTATTATTTTCGTAGGAGTAATATTAAAACAGAAACATGTTGAGACGTAATACAAGCATTAATAGGATCCAAAGTCTTATATATAAAACCGAAACGGGGGATGTATGTCTGTGATTCCTTTTTGCATTGTTGTTGCAAGTTGTCATAAAAACGAATATGAAAGAAAATATGTTTGAATTTTTATTGGTGAAGACATTTAGTCAAAATGTAATAAATTAGTCTTCTACTGAACTTTTCCCGGCTTTTATTAATATAGCCCCATTCTCACTCATTAAAATGTCCAAATTCAAGGAAAAAATCTAATTTGCTGTCAAAGAAATGTCAAATAATACCTTCACGTAAATAAAAACATTATTATATTAATAAAAGCCGGGAAAAGTTCAGTAGAAGACTAATTTATTACATTTTGACTAAATGTCTTCGCCGATAAAAAAAATCAAACATATTTTCTTTCATATTCATTTTTATGGTAGCTTAATGACCAACAATGCAAAAGGGAATTACAGACCCACAGACATACATACGCTGTTTCGGTTTTATATATGTACTACTCGATACTCGAGTAATTGGAGTCTCTACACACACATTGATAACGAAACAAATTTACCGTGGAAACTTTCGCGAGCGAAATCAATTCGTTTGTTTGAACTTGCAACAACAATGCAAAAGGGAATTACAGACATACATCCCCCGTTTCGGTTTTATATATAAGATTATCGAGTTTGGAATACTTCAGTAAAAACAGACATTTTATTATTAAAAGATATTATTAACTAATAGTAAGTAATAATATTAAGTCTTTCATATCTGTGGTTCATTTAATTAACCAGTTATAGTTTTTTAAAAAATAATTTAATAAAAGTATAAATGATAAGTCTGAAAGTAATGATGTAGCTCCGTTGTATTAAAATCGAATATTTTTGATAATCACTTCAAAAATATGTTTGTTTAAGTAGGTTCCTATATAATAACCGGAAGCTTATTTTGCTATGAGTAAAAACTTCTTAGTATAAAATCTTGAATAACTTTATATAATATTGTATGAATAAATACAATATTTTTTCCTACTAATGAATGCTCGGTTTCTACGAAATCTTTTTTCACGTTGTCAAAATACGTTTCGTACAAAATACGTTCGAAAAACACGCTCAATTCTTTGGAATAAAAAAAAACCTTGATAACCAACGATTCGTTTGAAAAAAAGTCTTAGCTGATTTGAAAAAAGTTGCTTCCTCATTGAATACTTTTTATGATTGTTCTCGGTTTTTTTTTAAAATAAACGTATGTTCGCTTTATAGTAAGAATTTTTTTTAAAGAATCGCAATCGGTGTTGACACTTAAATAAATTTTTGAGGCTTCTCCGGCTACAATATTTTAATTGATGCAGACAAAAGGATACCCTGACTCAAATAAATGTCCTACAAGGATCGAGAAAAATTACTAATTGTACTACCGTAAAAAGAAATAAAACATTAGAAATTTAATCATAATCTACAAACGCTTAAAATTTAAAAATGCTATCCAGATTTTAAAAAAACACCAATAGGCGATAAGCTCACGTTAAAAAACACTGATTGACTGCAACGTTCATATTGATTTTTATGCCATCATACATTTGATATAATCTCAATCATCATTATATGTATATTAATTAATTTTACTTTTAATGTGTTACCTGTCACGTCATGGTTGAAAAGCATTATTTTAAATGTATAAAACACTAGTTCTACTTCCAAATATATTCTGATTAAGATCAGGACCGGTTTCGCTCATCGCGAGCATTATCAATTTTAATTATAATTTTCGCGTTGAGCAAAATGTGTTTTTTTATATTAAACTCTAGGATTTGATAAATAAATCTAGAAAGCGCCTCGTGTAGAACGATGGTTCTAAACTCAAAAATGTATTATTTTTGATATGCAAAAAAATGTTTATTCAATGTAACTACTTATCGATTTTAATTTTCATAAAATTATGAAATAAATATGTAATATCAAACAACCGTATAATGAGCCTCAAATTTAAAAGACGTGTTGTAGGCATAGAATAAAGCTCAACTGTCGTAAACTTTCCTGTAATTGGTGTGGAAAGCTCTTGGGAGAATTGCGTGCAGAAGTGTGGAAAACTGGAGTTTTCGGGCATTCATTGTGCACTATGCTAAGTGGTTCTAGTAAATATTAGATTCTGAGAATGTTTGGGAAGAGAGCCACTGGAAAAGGAAATATTACAAAGAGCGTTATTCATTCCAACCACGCCACATTGAGATGTGATTATTTTCATTACATATTTTATGCTCACGTTAAAAATTGTCTTTTTTAACATATGTAAACAAATTTGAATTGTTGGAATTTTGTACTTTTCCATGAGTTTTGTCGCTAACCATCAGGGTTTCGCCTTTCGGCATTTTCAGGCATTTCAAGTGCACGGATGTACTTGAACTGACGCGAAGTAAACAGTCAAATAATTCAACGTACAAAATTCAAACAATTCAAATTCGATAGTGAAATTCCATCAAGCACTTGCAGTCGAAATCCTTAATTATACAAATACGCTTTTAAGGTGTTCACTGTCAATACTTGGTGGAAAGGCATTATAATAAAATTAATAATACATTTTTAGTACTTTTTCCACATAAAATGTATTTTTATTTTTATTATACATATACGCTTTAAAATTGCATTACAGTTCTCTTTACTTGAATGCTTATTGATTGCTGACATTTGATCCAGTGACGTGGGTGTATATGATATTTTGGGTGTCTTCCAGTTCATGTTATCGTAAAATTATTGTAACTGCCCGGTCCGTTGGGCATTGGTTAACGTTATTGGGCTACGTGCCGGACCGCCCAGATTCGAGACGATGTACGAGCAGAAATTCTTAGTCGATTTATCATTTTTGTTCGGAGGCAGTAGGTGTTTTTGATGTTAAAAATTCCTTCCCACCCTTCGGATCCCAAAAAAAGCGGCGAGTATCGAGAACGATTAGCTTATCCTAGCAACTTATTCTGTCTTAGTATCCTATAATTCTCTTTTCTTTTCGAAAAACGGAGACTGATTAACTGAGTAACTAACGATATTCGTAAAAAAAATAGAAATATGCTCCTTGAGGTGTCCATATTCTGCAAGTTAGCAATAGACATGTTTTAAAAAAATGTGTTTATGTTTCCGATTGTATTATTATTTTTAAATATGTACATAGGTAATGGTCGTTACCATTTTTGTTTGAAACAAGTATAACGTGAATAAAATATCCAAAAATGATTTATTCATAAAATTATCTCCAAATACTACTTTCACTATTAAGTTGTATTGTATTGTAAAATGACCCTTCTTAGATTTTTAATTTATACATGTCAAAATAATTATGAGATCACATTGCTTTCTGCACTCTGTTGGCCACAAGATGTTCCCTCTCCCTTTGAAGTATCAAAGCTTTTCAATGAAAATTAATCTCCATTATAACTAGATTGAAATATGATAACGCCAAAATTCGGTTTAATTTGCATGCTCTAGTTATATATATTTTTTAATCTATACGAATAGTATCATATTATTATCGTCAAACTAAAAAACTAAGAAAATTAAGTATTTCCATTGAGGGTGCTTGATGGAATTTCAATATCAAATTTGAATTTTTTGAATTTTGTACTTTTCCATGAGTTTTGTCGCTAACGACCCGGGTTTCGCCTTTCGGCATCTTTAGGCATTCCAAGTGCACGGATTTACTTGAACTGACGCGTAGTAAACAGTTTGTATCGTTTATATACAAAAATATAAATATAATATTTCTGAATGGTGGATATTGTAGAAAGTTTTATCAATAATCTTTTTTAAAATGAATCGTTTTTTTCCATCAATTTTTCGACGAACTCAAGAACGTAGATATCCTGATATCATTAAGATATCATTAAGCCCATACTATATCCTCAAGCTTAGCGACTGACTTGTAAAAAGTCTCTGAATACCTTTTATTAAAGTGCATTTACTTTAAAGTAGAAATTTTCCCGGTTCGTGATGCAGTGGTCCACGTCGTTGTCTATTGTGTCGGACCACTCGGATTCGATTCCTGGTACGAGCAGATTTTTTCAGTCGATAAATCGATTCTGCTCAGACGCAATGGGTATTTATGTTGTTAAATCCCTTCCGACATTTCCGATCCCAATTAGCGACGCATATAGATAGCGATTAGTTTACCACTAGTCTTGTCCTAGTCTTCGTATCCTTTCTATCCCTACTCTCTTCGAAAAAGAGAGGTTGAGCAACTGGGTTACAAGCAGTTCTCATAGCAAAAACGCGTTATATTATATATACGAGTTAAACTCCGTGAAGAGTCCACATGCTCCAAGTTGGGAGCGGACATGGTAAAAAAAAATATACCAAAAAATAAGAGAAAATACCATAAACATTAATAATACATAATTAATTATTGATTCTACAAGGCATTTAGACATTTCTTATTGACTAGTGTTAAATTAGATTCAAATTTACTCTGAAAGCTTTCTTTGATTCCACAGTACTGCACGAAGGTGAAAAATAATTTAGACACGCTGTAAACCCGTATATCCAAGGGAACTGAATGCAACATCGATAGCTGTTTAGGGAAAATTGTAAATCGATGATTGAAAAGGGAAAGGGTTGGACTGTTGGCAGGGGTTGCGGTTTTATTAACGGAAAGGATATTCCGACCTGTAAATAGTATTGGCTAATTTTCAGTTTCAATACGGGATCCATGTTTACGACGAGGTTGATCATATTCATCATATATTAATAACGTTTCTTCGTTAGTTTTGAAATGTATATTTAATTCTATTTATGTACAATAAGCTCTCCCAATGTGGAATATTTAATTTTTAAAAATGATAACTAGATTAACATATAAATTTGGTTTATATTATTGATTAAGGATTTCAACTGACTTTCGGTGCTTGATGGAATTTCAAAATCAAATTTAAATTGTTTGAATTAGGTACTTTTCCATGAGCTTTGTCGCGACCCGGGTTTCTTCTTTCGGCATCTTCAGGCATTTCAAGTGTACAGATGTACTTGAACTGACGCGCAGTATTCGAGATTCTAGAACAATGAAATAATTATTCACTTTATTTCGATATTTCTTTAAGTTTTCTGTTTAGGTAAAATGCACCATTCAGATAAACATTTAAATAACTCTTACGTTTCCATGGAAGCACTCAACATCAAAGTCAAAGTCTTAGGGTAAAAATGCTAGATTCATTCAATTCATTTTTATATTTTTAATACAGTCCCTATGCCTGTCTAATTCTATAATTTTTTATCTAAATATTAACGGAAAAAAGTTCTGAAATAGTTAATAATAATAACATCTGGTATTTCATACGTATTGATAATTATTTTTTGGAAAACAGATGTTTAAGTCATAAAAATAAATATCTTAAAGAGGTATACGTGACTTTTTAAATAAGTAACTACAGTGATATCTTTGAATTGTTTGATGAATTTTGTTTACCTAGGTGTACAATTCATAAAAAAAAATTTTGAATTTTAATCGAGAAGTTCTATATATTTAAGTGTAAACATTTATGCATGTGTGCATTAACCTCATGTATTGTGTTGCAATACCAGTATATAAGGTGGCAGAGTTACAATGCCTCACAACAACCAGGCGCATCCGGGTGACGGCGCGTCAACATCCGGTGGAAACTGTATCACTCTGTATCCATTTTCCGTCAGTAAATTCTATTAGTGGTTCCGTGGTTAAACAGTTACCAAACGCGTTTTGACTTGGGTCGAAGCAACATATTCTGATAAATAGTTTTCTTAACAAACAGTTTAGTTTGGACTTGGTAATTATGTGGTACGGTTGTTATCAAATCAATAACCATTAAAAATACACAATTGATCAACTTTGATAAACAAAATTTTAACATATATGTATATAGATGAAAACAAACATAATAATGACATGGATTTATCTAAGCAATTCAGAAATCAGATAGTTCAAAGACGTCTTTATCAGTGACAGTTTTACTATTTTAACCTACACTACATACGCTTAAATGTTTAAGAGTGATAATAATTATTTTATAACATTATAATTTTAAGCCAGGGCTGTGAAGTTGGAGTCAGAGTAGGAGTTATCGCGGAGTGTTGGCCGGAGTCGTGCTCGTAGTCGGAAACTTTTAAAAGTTCAAACCTTTTATTTATGCACATAATATGTAAAATTTGGCTATTTGTCGCATTGGTTGGTTGATATTTAATTGTAATGGTAAATAGTAGGAAACAAACGTGACCAAATTAAGCTTTTTTTAGTCGGAGTTGGAATCGTGTTTTTGGTCAATGTTAGAGCCATAATCGGAGTCACAACTCTGATTTTAACCAATCATTTTTTATTTCAACGTATGAAGTGTTTACGGTTGCTGCAAATCAAAAGAAATAAAATTAATTGAAAAATACAGGGATTTTTATTATTCTTTCGCACATTTTCGATTCAAATGATGAAGTCTAGTAAGAGCTTACAAATAGTTATATCCTTATCCTTAAGTTTATGTTAAAAAATGATAGTTTGAGCAACAAAGTAGCACTTACTTTTCGGAGAAAAAGCTTCTATTGCAAAAATTTCCATTAGAAAGCCACTTGCTCCATGTTGGTAGAGGTCCTGAGTAATAAAAGGTCGCTATGTATTCGGTTCCACAACACTCATAAAACAAATTTGACATCAGTTTCTTCGTGACAATGGTGAGATATTCAATCAATAAGCTACGGAAATTTAGATCCATGTGGCTAGCGACAAATATGTATACGAAGCAAATATGGATGTTTGCTTTAGAGGTCGATGGGACGACATTGTTATATCATTAAATAAATGAGAAGTTAATAGATAGCTTTTTATTTACTTAGACCAGGACCCGTTTCGTTTAGCAAAAAAGCATTGTCAGCCGATAGTAAATTCTTCAAAGCGTATCTTTTCATACCGTTTTCACGGTAATGTAATCTAAATCGACAAGGCATTATCAACAATTGGTCTATGTTATCATTATTTCAAAAGATAAATTTACTTTTAAAACAAAAAGGATCATTGAAATGTTCAATATGGATAATTAAACTATGATTAAAATAAATATTTGAAATAATATAAATTTTACCTTTTTCTTAATTATTACCTAATTTATTTTTTCACAAGACTCTTTTAGGTCGCTAAAACTAATAGAGCTGATAATTTCAATGTTTTTATTCATATTTTTTTTCTGTTTTCAGAAATCTTTCGCCGTTTCGGTTTTATATATAAGATAAGCACATTGAATGAAATGAATGTAAGGCTTACGATTTTTTTTGAAATGTTTCGTCTTTAATTTTTAAATTTATTATAAAAGAAGATCCTAAAGAATACTTCGCAATAAGTACGAAATCGAGTTGTTTTAATTTACAGGAGCAAAAATGCAACCACAAACTACACTATTAATAATATTATACAGATAGAGACAGTCACATAAGTTTATTATTTGTTTAAAATAAAAAGAATTATTTTATTATAGGCTAATATTAAAAAACAAATTCTTCTTACAGAACTAATACAATAATCAGTAATATCCTTCAGATTTATTCATTTTGATTCCATATTTAAAAATAATCCACAAGAACTAAGAAAGGGTAAAGTGAAGACATTATATTATAAGCCAGTATGTATAAATTTTTCAAGATTAGCTCGAGAGAATTGGGATTCTGTTCCGTGACCATATATCCATAATTAACCAATAAATGAATAAAAAAATGGAATCGTGTCTTGACTACAATCAGTTAAAAAAAATTGATATATTTTTTTTCTAATTTTATTTGCCAGTTGCCTACTTCTACGGATGGCAAATAGCTCCAGCCTGCCTTTCGTTCAGTTGCATCTGTCAGGTATCGTTTTACGAGCAACTTTATTCCTTTTCAGACTATTCACTGCGTAGCGACGCTCAGATGAAGGCAATAACGATTAAGCCACTTTCGCAAAAAGCTTTTCTTTTACGGGATAGAGCTGAAAAAGCTTCACCCGAGAAAAGTAACCCTTTGTTAAATTTTAAGGATACCTTGTTACGAAATACCTCAGTGTAATTGATACTCTGCAGGGACATTCATAAACGTTGATAGTTGATATGCTTTTAAAGAGTCGTAAATATTTGCGTCAGAAATATGACCACCTAAAGTTTTACTGTAAACAATAATTTGTATAGTAAACTTTTACTCAACGTATTATACTAAATCTATAAAACAAAATGCACGTCTGAGCTTATATATTTATAGTGACAATTATTTTTTTTTGGATATCAATTTGACGGAGCATCAAGTTCTCAGGCGTGTTAGCGCCAAAGTTCTTCCAGTCTCCTTAGTCTCTAAATGTTTTAAACTCTTGAATTTTATTTGTTGACATTCCCTTGCCATCGCTGCTGACAGGAGGGCTTGATCGCTACAGTTGAGAAGTCAGTTTACTATTGCGTCTCTACCTAGGGAGGGTAATCTGGAAGAATAGCTCTCGTCCTATATCGATTCTCTGATGCCTTCTCGTCATATTTCTGCAAGCAATGACAAATTTTACAACCTTGTTCAGTCAAAAAATATAATTTGAATTTTTTATAGTAAGCATAACTTATATTTGACATGATGCGCGCAATACATTAATCCATATATTTTCAAAAATAAAACAGTTCGAAAATTATACTGGGAAAACATAAAAGAAATTTAAAACAAAATGCTATATATAACATAAAAAATCATATCGTTTCATGTGATTATGACTAGTCATAAATTTGCCATTTACTGCACGCCGGATGATAGCGTTCCACGTGCAAAAGTCGGCGCGGTAAATTCGGCGCGCAAATGTCTAGGTGCCATTGGACACACAGTGCCATCAGTTGATATTTACATATATATCATCATGTAATCGCTATTTTTTTAAGTCTGAAAAATCTTTTTGAAGTCTGATAATCTTGAAGATTGATAAAATTAAATTTTTACAAAAAAATCCTCAGTAAAATACTCTTAAATGGAACGGTGTAATTCTTGCTTAGCTTTTGTATAAATATCACTGTTTCGTTGTATTTCTTATCGCTTGATAATGCTCGCCATCTGCGAAACCAGTCCTGATCCAATAAATTTTATATGGAGTAAGTACTAATTTTTTTACACATTTTACTATTCCACTGAAACTTTTTTCGTTTTACCATTTACAGCTAAAAATATACAATTCAAATGTTATGAAATAAGATACAATACAATAAAAATGAGCCATGAGAAGATAAAAATGAGAATGAAATTCAAAGTACTTAAGAAAACATTTTAAATAACATAAATAAATAAGAGATATTTTTCAGAAAATGTCTGACTTACCTGTAACTGTACCTACTCAACGAGTCGTTACACTCAATGAAGTAAATTTAATAAAAGCGAATAATGTGAGAGAAACCTTATTTCCGCTATCTTTTTTCACAGCAGTAACCAATCTTTATAAATGTCATAGCATAACATTAATGAAACATTTCAAATGTATTATATAATATACTACTAACGTATATTATTTAACATCTATTTTTATTTCCTCTTGTAATCTATCAATGTCAATAGTTTCACAAGACAGTGGGTAATCACTGCAACTCAACGATCTCTTACCTGTAAAATTATGACTCGAAAGTATCTGAGAATCGAATTATTATAGGCCCATAAACATTTTTCTCGATGACCTTCCATAGGTTACAAGAAAAAAGTTAGCCTTGAGTCTTGAACTGGCTTCACTAGGGATTGCACTCCTCTACAGCGATCGCGCTTTCCTGTCAGCAGCTTTAGCGTTGGGAAGGGAATGCAACTTGAATATAAAAACTAAAACTATTTCTGACGATGGCGTAAACCTATGTAGCTATCAGCAAATATATAAAATAATGTGTGTAGAATTAAGATATATTGTTATATTTTTCACCGTCTTATAAAAACTAAACTCATAGACGAAGGAGACGGGAAGAACTTTGACGTAACGTGCATTAGAATTTGAAGCTCCATGAAATATTCTACCAAGTGTTCACAATGAATACATTACATGCATATGAATTCAAATTCTTTATTAATGATTGAATGTGATGAAAATTTCGTTCTTAGGTAATGAAATATTTCATAATAGCGATTTTAAACGGTATTTCTTCGGATGTCGACATATTTCACATGGACGTGAGTGAGTTCAGACGAACTCTATATTTTATGTTTTATACTTGATTTTGTTGGAACTCACTCGGTTGACTTCTTTGTCAATTTCCAATCTATTTTTTTCAATCTTAAATATGTAAACCGTATACATTTTCCTTTCAATTGGAACTTTGTAATTTACATATGAAATTTAATAAACAATTTTAACATTTAAAATTAAAATAAGTATACTAAATTTAATTTTCCATTGATGTTTTCAAAGATAACATCAACAGCCCACATTTTATTTTTGTATGTAATGACTTACCGACATTCGACGAAAAATAATTTTGACGAGCGAGGTTTAAAATAAGCACTTGTTATTCTTTGCAAAGTTTCGTAGCTCAATTTAATCAGAAGCAGCTTGTGATTGTGTTGACTTCCGAAATGCCGCAGGCTTCGAAGGAAACTCTCTTTCGCACAGGATCAACCGTGTTTGTCCTACTGAGTCGCGCAGCCTAGCCGAAGCGGTGAACTTTGCCGCGCTAAACTTTACTGTCGTGGTGATAACCTGAAAAGCTTTTGATAAATCTACGCAAGCTTACAGTGAGAGATATACTTAACTGTCAGCTGCATCAATGGTTAATTTATCTAGAGTTGATTAATAACGTGTGTCTTTTAAAAGCCGTTAAACTAATCTAGTATTAAACTTTGAAGATAAATCAGTATAACATTATTTATTGCGTTCAAGATTCAAAAGTGTAAACTTTGCTCAATATTTCTTTTTTGATGAGAGCTGGGGTACAAAACAAATGGTTGGGAAAAGATTAGCGGATTAATATGCCCACTGAAAGATTCATAAATTTAAACATTGTTCAATATTTCTTTATTGCAGAGAGTAAAAAAATAAAACTATCGGTCGCTTTAGCTGTAACCCATTTTTAGGATCGGAAAGATGTGGTAGGGATCTTCAGACATTACAGACATCAATGCCTCTAAGCAGATATCAATAATTTGATTGAAAAAGGGGATGTTTGTACTGGCACTATATCCTGTACGCTCCGCAACAGCAATATAATATTGACGCAAATCTTTACTTTCGTCACTTAAAAATAAGGGATCAAAATCGAATTGAATGAATGGCTATGACCGCTTCTTTCTACGCAACCAGGTTGGCTGCACGGTAAATTCAAATACTGAGCAGGTCAATCCAACAAATACGCGGCATAATTATTATGATCGAGCAAACTTCCGAAGAAATAGTTCATTTTTAGGCTGCATGCTCTACGTTTGATGCAGACATGGGTTAAAAAAAATGAATCTCATGTGTTATGTGTAATTAATTTATCCTTCTTTATTCTGTGAATCTTGAAGATATTTAGAGCAACTTTTTCAATCGTGTCGTAAAATTTATCAGCTATTAGAGTGCACGCTAACCAAAGACGAGTGCGCGGGGGTTTGCAAACTGCTGCGTGGCCTCACGTGCGTGTATCTTAGAGAGAAAATTATTTATGACTGAAGATGGATTGCACTTCATCACGCAGCTCAATACACACTTTAATGGAAGCCCGATTTTAATGACTCAGGAAACTGTGGATACTCTTAGCGTTCTATATAAATACACCACTGGACACTGCCTTGTAAGACTTTAAAGTGAAAAGTCACCGGTGTGGAGTGTAAGTGATTTCTATAATAGAGTGTGCAGTATTATTCTATTTGACCCGTTACATAGACATAAATAGCACTATTCCAGCAACATACGAAGTGGAAAAATTCCATTAAGATTTCCCATAGTTATATTAACAGTTCCTTCATTGCATTGCACTAATTTTTTTATTAACACTTATATTGAGTGCAATAGAAAAATCATCGATTAAATAAAATTGGCTAATTGATACATTAACTAACTTGGAGATTTTGGTAGACCTTTACATTCCTAAAGACGATTAAAATAAATGTAAAAATATGTTTTTCTACGTATGCATTTATGTGATATACATATTAATTATATCCATGTTATTAATTTCGATGTAATTCGAGCCCCGCCAAATAAAGCTTCATAATAATAATATAAAGAGAAAAGATTTTTTAGATTTTAGTACGTAATGCTGTCACAAAATTTCCGGTTCTGTAATAATCAAACGATTACGTATAAGCCTCTAAAGATCACGTCCCATCCGGTCAAGGGATCAAAAGTAAGATGAGATAAACGGATATTTTCAAAGCAAGGATTTTGAATCGATATAATTGTGTCATCCATTCGGTATATTTGTAAGTAAGATAATTTATTCGTTTACTAAAACGTTTTTTAAGCAGTCTTTGAAAGAGGAATAAATGACAACAAACAATTATGTTTTGCTTATTTTAATAAATGATTGATATTGTTAGTGGAAAAAGGAAAATAAACTCACACTATATTTAACACTTTCTAAACAGAATAGTGAAAAGTGTGTATGGGATAAAAGAATATAATTAGAAACATATGGGTAAAGCTTTCATTCCCAAAAGCTTCCTTCAGCATCCTTCGTCATATAAACTGAGGTTTAGTTTATATGTGGAATGTCTAAAAAAGGGATCATACCCCGGGGACCGTGAGGACTTTTTGAACTCAGGGCTTAAGAAAGACCCATTCATCCTTGTTTTGTATCCAGCCATGCATACTGCACGTTAGCTTTATACGAAGATACATTGTTCGGATCTCGTAAGCTACTGTTTATAAAAGATTGGTTTTTGCAAGGGACCAAAAACTATTTTTGAATTTATTTTGGGTATTCATTCGGTGATTGGATTTTTTCAAGAAACGGTGTGTCCAATACACGAAAAACTGTTTTATTCTTTTTACTTTAATGCCATTCAACCAAGTATAGTGAACATGAAAAACTATTTTTCTCGGCACAGACGGTTACTATAATTATTAAAATTTGATAGTCGTCAACTAACTTTAATTATTAAATACAATTTAAAAAAAATGATCGTTTTTTATTTATTATTTGGTTAACTCTCAGTGTGGAAAATATGAACTCATGATAGAAAATTTTAACAACATAATTTTACAATAAATTACTGTGTCAGTTTGCATGCTTTTGCTCAAAATGAAGCATAAGAGGATAAACAGAAAAGTCTAAAAGGACTCAGAGTTAAATAATCTCTCACTGTTCTGTTTTAAGGAGTTGTAGTTGAATGCTTCAATTTTAGTCATGGTTCCAGAAACCGAGTAGATCAAAGTTTACCAGCGTTGACTACTCGGGTAAATAAGCGAGCGAATAAGTATTATGTTTTTAGCTTAACGAATGATAAGCAAATTAACAAAATTTATGACGAGATATTGTTATAATTAATAATCTCCCACAAACATTTCGCAAGCTCCAAAAGTGTCAATAGTGAAGAATGGAGTCATATTTTGTATGTATGTCGTTTACTGTTAAAGGTGTACAAACTATTTTTCACAAGAAATGAATTAACAATGAATACAGATAAAACTATCTACTATCTACCAGTTTTTTTAAATACTACCATACCATGGCAATATGAATTGAGATCAGTTGTCAAGATTTATTGTGTTTCTCGATAGCATTCTCGATTAACTGTAGTGATTACTAAATGGTGCATAACGGTTCAACAATGTTTCGATCCTCAGAGCTTCTATTCCAGTAAAGCTGCTTTAACGTTATGGCATCAAAGGCGACGCAGTGGTCAGGCGCCTACCAGATTCCTTTTCGTAGACCGTATATTTAGGTCTTACACTTTATATAGTTCTTGGCTAATACAAAGATACTTATTCGGTTTAATTAGCGTTTTTTTTTTTTATTAAGATCAAAAATTGTTACATGAATTGGAATACCGTTATCACAGTCAAATTGTTGTAAATATTTTACTCAATATTCTTAGTTTACTGATATAATTTCTAAAATAGCTGTATTCAAACATATTTTCGAATAATTAAATATCAAAATAGTGCCAACATCGAATATGTTCAAAGCTTATATTTAAGAGCGTCCTTTTTGTCCTTGGCATAAATCCTTTTACTCAGTAAAATTTATCTCAATTCCAGAAAGACAAACATCCATTTAATTTGAAAACAAAGTAACTTAAGTACATTTTACTATCACACAACTGAGATAAGACAAAGGCATCTATCTCCGGAGACTAATTATTGTCTAAGATGTTAATAAATTTATTAGAGCCTATTTATAATCTTAGCAAAGGCATTCAAGAAGATTAAGAGAAACTTCGCAACTACAAAATATTCGAATATGCTAACTAATGATTTGTACTATTAGGCAACTAAAATCTTAATATACAACAGTGAATTTTTGAATGGTATTGTCAACTAGATTTTTTTTTAAATTAATTTGAGCATCTCTTACAAGATTTATGCATTCATATGGGTTATAAATTAGCTTTGATTCGACTCCAATCCGGGGTAACAAAATTAGTCGCGTTTTTCTTTGTCAGGAATTTCCCAGGGAAATTATTCAATTTGTGGCGCTTCAATGGTAGCATGTCATGTGCGGAAAGACAAATAGAACGTTCCATAATTAATTGAAGGGTTTTTTTGTGTTGAGGTCAGACATTCACATCAGCTCTACGCAAACCAAGTAAGTATTTTATCTCCGGCCACCCATTACTGCTTCACACGGAAAATAAATCATGTCGTAAGAACGTAGGGCAAACTTTTTTTTTTCAGTAACGTCTTTGCCAATTCTCCCAAAAAAAATCTATTGCCCAATTGTTGGTCAAAGTGCGCACGAAGAAATTTACAACTTCAAAACTTAATTCACAAATTGATCTATCAAAATTTTTACTCCGCAAACATTAATAATTCATACGGTAAGAAAAATAACAATGTATTTTAGTTCGACATAAATTATTTTATATACGTAGAACAAAATACATTGTTATTTTTCTTACCGTATTATAATGGAGTTCTACCAAGTAAATCCCAACTCAATCAATTAATAATTCAAACACAATATTTTGATAAAATTATAACATGGTTGATACCAAGCGACTATTTAGTGGATTCTTATGTTTTAAAGCAGTGTTTCACAACCTTTTTCGGAGAAGGTCCAGATAATCTATTCTCAGATAGCTCGAGGGCCGCATGGGTAAAACTGATAAAATCATTGACATTTTTAGTGGATATAAAATTGAAAATTTTATTGTTTTATATTGTTCTTCCATCGTTCGTCAAAATTTCTGAAGAAAAAATGTCGTTGATTTATCATTGCGGGCCAGATGAAATACCATTGAATGCCGCAGGTTGTGCATCACTGTTTTAAATCATTCATACTATGTAAAATTTCACTATTAAATTACAATATAAAAAGAATACTCATTCCCATTAATAGAATCTTTATTTTAACATCCATGTACTAAATAATCCGGTCCGTGGCGCAGTGTCAACTTTGTTGGCTTGCGTGCCGGTCCGCCCGGGTTCGATTCCCGGTACGAGTGGATTTTTTCAGTCAATAAATCTGTTCAAAGGCATGGATGTTTGTGTTGTTGAAAATCCCTTCCTACCTTGGAATCCCAAAGAGCGACGCACAGTGACAGCGATTACTTTACCACTTGTCGTGTTCTAGTCTTCGTATCCTTTCCATCCCTACTCTTTCCAAAAAAGAGAGGTTGAACAACTGAATAACAGGCAGTTCTCGTGGGAAAACATATGTTGATATAAACTCCGCGAGGAGTCCATATGCTCCATGTTGGGAACGGACATGGTAAAAAAAAAAACAAAAATATTTTTTAAAGTTATAAAAATATTTTTTTATAGAAAAAAGTATGTATGTTGAATAATTGTATAATATATAACGATTAAGCTGAGAAGTTCAGTCTAAGTTCCACCATGAATAAACAAACAATTGACAGTATTAAATTTTTGTTAAATTTTGAATTGTTGAATTCTAAGAAGTAAAATATTTCAATGAAATTAAGTTTCATTCAATTCACATAACGAGCTAGCTAATCATTCGCTTAGACGTCGTTCGAAAAGCGAATAAATCTTAAATACACTTAACCGAGATCCGCGAGAAAATTGGAAAACGTCCATATTCACAGGAAAATGTTTCAGCGGATAAATTCACAAAACGTTCTTTGTAATTTGTAGAAAATTGCAATACTTGGGGACAAGATTTTCACTCTGTTTTTATTATCAAATATAGTTATGACTATAGAACATATATTTTAAAAACCTTATCACATTTTTCGGGGAGTGCGAGTAGCTAATAAAAAAGTTGGTGGGAAAGGATAAGTGGTTTCTCTTACATCTAGTGTCTAGCATAGCGAAATTTATCTTAACGAAAGATTTCTACTAGAGCTGCTTGTTAGTCAGTTTCTCAACCGCCCTTCTTTGAAAGGACTGTTTTTGATTGCTCTCACTGCATCCTATTTTAAGGATCATATGGGTGTGGTAAGGAGTTTCAGGAACAGAAGTCAATAATTGTATTAAAAATTGAAACTAACTGGACTTGAATTCAAATCTGAGCGTTCCCCAACCGTAGTCAAGACGTTAACACTCGACAATGGACCCAACATTAATTTAGAATTTCTATCTAGCGTTATAATCTTTTTAAATTTTATTGACATTTCCACTAAATGACACTGAAATATCAATCTAACTGATAAGAAGCAAATTCGGCTATGATATAAAAATGCATTCCTTAGTCTCAATATGATCACTGACTTAATAGAAAATTACTTTGTCTTTTTTTTAATATCTGAATTCCTTACAATGTTAAACCACCTTAATCTCGGTATCCACCGAAAGCGTCTATTCTTCAAGCTTTTTAAAGTGCTATTTTTTACTCCGTTAGTACCATGATTAACTACCGTAATGTAGTCCTAGTAAAACTCGAGCGTTTTATATTCCTTGCACGAAATATTTTTTCATATTTCTATGATTTTACATTGTTGTTTACTCCAATCTGATAAGTTAAACCCGCTCACTAATTGTAAAATAAATTTAAAAAACGCTCTAAATTTTAACAATTTGTAATCATAATGATTTTTTTACAGATAAAAAGATTCCCATGTGGCTTAATAGTCGGAACCGGTGAGTGAAAAACATCCTGATAAACAAAAAAAAAACTATATGAACAAATTCCGGAATATTCACCATTAACAATTCATCTCCTAAAAACTCGTCCGTGCTTTTAAAAAATAGCTGAAAAAATTATCACATCATAACGTTCTATTTAAATAATTTAGCGGAAATAAAAATGAGTTTTTACTATACATATATGTATATAATAAAATGACCGGTCCGTGGCGCAGTGTCAACGACGTTGACTTGCGTGCCGGATCACCCGGGTTCGATTCCCGGTACAAGCGGATATTTTCAGTCGCTAAATCTGTTCAAAGGCACGGGTGTTTGTGTTGTTGAAAATTCTTTCCCACCTTTCCGATCCCAAAGAGTGACGCATAGTGACAGCGATTAACTAATCACTAGTCCTGTCCTAGTCCTCGTATCCTTTCCATCCGTACTCTCTTCGAAAAAAAAGAGAGGTTGAGCAACTGAGTGGCAAGCAGTTGTCTCGTAGAAAAAACAAGTTGGGAGCGGACATGGTTAAATATATATATATATATATATATCCTGTTGAAATAAGAAAAATAATTCAATCCATATAAATATACGAAAATTTTGCGTCTAAAAATACTCTGAAACTTATAAAGAAGGTGAAGCTGACTGTACGAACCTTTTCTAATTGAAATCTATAAACTTTGCGTAATCCCTTTTTAATCTTTTGCTTTTAGCTGTCAGCCTTTTCAAAATTGACAGCGTTGTATCCTTTACTTATGAAGCTAAATACAATGAAAGTCTGCGGTATAAGTGAAAACATATTACTATTAATTATACGTATCGTAGTTTTTTTCGACGCATAATTGCACTATTTTTGTTCCTACATTTACTTTCCTACTGAAACTACACATAGAATCCGTGAAGCGTGCTCGTAGTTTCCTAGCTATGTGTCTTGCTAGGGTGGGTATAGACTAAGTCTTTGTTTCCGTATTCCACATGTATGCTATTGACTCAAAAAGATTATGTCAATTGATGGCTTTGTGTGGAGAAAACATTCAAAAAAACCACCAATTAGAATGATTGTTTTGAAATCATTAAATAAAAGATTCAATCCTCGTCAATAATTGTTCGTAATTTTAACGAAAACTTGAGGAGTTCACTATTTTTATCAGGGCTGTGGAGTAAAAAAGGTTAATATCGTCACTTTTTTCCCCTAATTTCCCTATTTATGTGTATTCAATTAAATATCAACCTTATCAACGCGGCCAAAAGCAAAAAAACTACATATTGAATGCAAAAATAAAAAGTTAAAACTTTTCAAAATTTCCGACTCCGAGTACGACTCTGGCCAAAACGCTGCGCCGGCTCCGACTCTAACTCTGACTCCACAGCCCTGGTAAGAACCCTTTAATGTACGGTGTCAAGTTATCGAAAAAAAATGTCTCAAGATCGATGGTAATTTTAATTCATTTAGCAGCTAAAAAATGATTTACAAATCAATTTGAATTAATATATAATTGATGACGTCAGCCTGTCAATCAATCTGCTGTTTATGCTTTTTCTCCTTTGCATTATTTGTTTGAAGTTTATTATTAAATTCCAGCCAATACTGAAAAATAAAAGCCACCATGTTTAACAACGGCCTATAGAATGCTCCAAATGACATTTACGTTGGTATTAATCTCGCTGTGTGCAATACAATTTTTCAGTTTGCATCCGACAAACAAATCGAAATTAATTTTCTCCCGAGCTCTTTGAGGCATTCAAGTTGTCGCTTGTTGTTTTATATTCATAATACCAACTCCACGACTCCGACTCCACAGCCCTTATTTTTATAATATATGTACATGCTTAGTCCCTAACTGAATAAACAAGCTTGGCTCGTAGTTAAAGATTTATCTCGTTGGCGTTTGTATGGAAGTTGGCAAGTCTGATGGCTTCTTCCACAATTGCCTCTTCTTTTGAAAAAAATGCTAACAGAAAGAAGAGTGGAGCAAAAGGTGTATGTCATCGCCCTGACGAGATTCTTGGAGTCCTTAAGTTATTTATTTAAATTGGATATTTTCACAGCTCGGGGAGTTGGATAATTAACATCTCTTACAAATAAGCAGTCATCTTTTTTGAATTTGAATTGTTTGAATTTTGTACTTTTCCATGATTTTTATCGCTAATGACCAGGGATTCGCCTTTCGGCATCTTCAGATATTGAAATTCCACCAAGTACCTACAGTCGAAATCCTTAATTATATCTAGTCATCTCTTGATATAATCCTTTAGACTTTTAGAGTGTCAAATGATTGGTGAAAAGCCATTCTCTTTTTTTTCTAGTATATCATTAAAAACTACTCATTAACGATCCTTCTCATTACTGTATGTAAAAAATATGATTGTTTAAATACTTCGCAGTTTCAATTTTTTTATTCATTCGCCTGTTAAACAATGAAATTTTTGCCTAGCCTGTCAATATATGAATGTGGTGTAGACATTTATTTATTTACGATACTGCACAGTAGGCAAATACGTGGAAGGTAGAGTACATTAAAAAATGATATTACACTCGTGTTTACTAAATTCATTTAAAAAAACATATTTTTGGACAGCGTTTTCCTATACAAAGCTTTTATTTTAAAAATAAATCCACACTCTGTGGTCGAGCATCAAAATCCAACGGCAAACAACTGCTTTATATCCAACTCATGTTTATGCATCGTATTTTTTCTTATTTTTTGTAAACTTAGCTTGCTCTTTCCAGTCTCTGAATTTTTTGTTCCTTTTCCGTATTTTTATTTTTGTTTCGTATTTTTATAAATCGAAATAATATTTTTACAAATTGTCTCAGATGTTTGTATGTGCTATTTATTTTAGGCTTATCTTATTATTTGTAGTTGTAAAATACATACACCGACAGCATGGGGAAAATTTCAAAAGAAACTTAACCATATTATACAATTAAAATTGATAGCATTTTTTTCCACTAGTTGGCTGAAGATACTACTTCAAGATGTGAAACACTAAGCGCAAATAGCAAAACTACCAGGGTAATAATAAGATACCAATGTCATAACACAAAACCATATTTTGGACACGAAGATGATGGCTAATTTACCATCCCCGAAGTAATGTTAAGTGCCTGTCTTATATTTAATATTGTTCTTGATTCCTTTCATATCATTACAATTTCACTTTTAAGGTGTTCACTGCCAATACAAAACCTCTTTGCAATACAAGCTATTACATCAAAAATCAATTAAGTATGAATGATCAGTAAAAATGTCAAAAACAAAGTGCATTTATTAAATAGATTATAAATCTTAGAGTCTGTAATCCATAATGACATGTCCGGGAAGAATACTCCAGTCCTTCGAGAAATAATCTGTGAATAGATTAACGAGACCATATCAATTCTTACAAGCAAAGGAAACATAAAAATCAATTAGAAATAAAAGTAAACAAATAAAGAAATATGTTAATGAAACGGACATCACAAAGGTGAGGAAGACAAAATATTTTTTTCAATTAATAGATTTGAGTTAGGTTAGGAGGTTTATTAATTTCTAAAATCTCTTGTTTATCGAGTTTTAAAGATGTATTATTAACATGCAGGATTTTAAAGTTTTTAGATATACCTATCTTGATACACGTGCAAGATGAGAATCCTGTGATCCTTTACAACAAGGTTATTTCATTGTCACGATTAACAAACCTCTGCGCCATTATTATGCTTACTAAAACGTCAGCTAGCAATATATGTATAGTGTTCATTCAAAGTATTGGTTTCGGTTTATGAACAAAGGGCAAAGAAAGCTATAAATAATACCACTTCAAAGAATATCACGTCAAATTTAATGTAATAATTAGGAGTGACTATCAATATGAAGACAAAGGAAAAGTGATCTTTATTAACCTTTTGAATAAGTGTTTGAATTATACTTAAGGAGCTTTTAAATATAACAGAATTTAAAAGCAATATTTTGAGCAGACTCAATGAAGGAAAAATTATTTATAAGTCATAATCTGTTATAAATCACCATTTATAATAATTATGGATTTTGAATATTCCAACGAAAATTCTAGCAAGAAGTTTTCGAAATTCTTCAAATATAAATTTAAAAGCATGGTGAAGAAATATTAAAGTATTTTAGCCCTAACCGAATTATACTTTAAATTTATAGTTGATAGTTATTCTAGCTAACTCCCTCGTCAAAATTTTAGTTTTAACGGAATATATACATATCAACTACATATATATTATATTATGTATTTTTTTTAGAACTGAAATACAATGATATTTTTCACTGTGTTATAATGGATTCCTACCAAGTGAATGCCAATGCATTCAATAAAACTCACTTTCGTCAAAAAGTGCACATACCCATAAATAAATATTTTTGAATGGTTGAATGGCCAAGTACAGTGAAACCACGATTTTACGTTTTTTAAGGGACCGTATAAAACAAACGTTAAATGCGGGAAACGAAGAATGCGGGAAAGTTTTATATATGAACTTAATGCCGGGACTATAGAAAATGAACGCACCACGCGGGAAAACGTAAAATGCGAGAACGTAAGATCGGGGTTCCACTGTAAATGAGGAGTAAATTCGTTTCTCTTCTTGATCGTATAGCGTTATTGAAGGCGGCTGTAAAAAACGGCTGCACACACATAGCGGTGGTGGAACAACCAATTTGTTCACCCAAATATATATATATCTGTTTTGAGTTCAATCGTATCATATAGAACGAACTGATATTGCCTTTTAAATTTAGTCTTACATGACTGACGTATACCTTGTATTAATAATTTATGCATAACGAGCCGATAACCTTACCTGTAACAAATTCGAACTCACATAGGCTAATATGAGCAACAGCGTCTTCGGCACGATACTACAAAGTATCCAACCCTTTTACATTTCAGTGATGCGGTGGGCCTTTTGCCGGGACCTATAAATAGTCGGGCCCGGGTCTCGTGTTGCTTTTGCCCCTCACCCTTTCACCGCATGGCACGCCCTTGGCCTACTATCACGCTACCCCGCAGGCATCATCTGCCGGCTGTAAAGAAGTGGCCACAGTTTTGCAATCTTTAATTTAATACACTTAATTGCCTTTGCAATATTTCGCGGGTATATATAGTTTTTTATTGAATTATTTAAAACCATCGCCTGACACTGTATCAAGCAGTATCTTTCAAGAGGTGGTCTTACTTCTACAATATTGTTTGGTCAAAACGATTGGTTAAGAACACAAGTTGATAAGGGGCTAGATATAGAGACATTGAGCAAGGAAAGACAGAATCTAATGGGTGGGAAAAAATCACATTCATTCATGTTTGGTGATCTGTTATATAAAATTTATATTATACCAATGATAACTCTAAATTTTCCAGATAAATAGAGCTGAAAAAAACCATTAATTTGATGGAACGAATTTGATATAAAAGATACTCAATTGACTATAAATATGATGTGTTATTAATTATACGTAAAATAATGATTGGGTTTAAAATATCTTTTTCTTAGTTAGGATACGTATTTTTTTTTCGCTTTTTCTCCTCTCCAAATATGGAGTTTATGAACTCTTATTAGAGTTCGTTTCAACGTAAGTTAATAAGGATGAGATTTAAAGCCACTGAGCAAAGATAGATCTAGTTGTTGGTGCATCGCTCTCGCTACGCCGTGTTGTTATTATCTAATGAGTGGGAAAGAATCACACCCATGAGTCCATAAGCTGTCTGTTAAAAGGATTTGAGCCCATGAGCGTACCACACTCAAAGCAAACGACGTTGACCACTCACCTCATTCTTGGGTATATTTTTTTTAATAGCTAAATAAATCTTTTCGATCAATTCATAGTTTGATACAACATGAGATACATAAACCAAGAAGAAGAAAAATGATTCTTATCCTAAATCCAAAACAATGTGTTGATACCAGGGCTGTGGAGTCGGTGAAAAAAAGTCCAACTCCGACTCCGACTCCGACTCCAACATTGGCCAAAAACACGACTCCGACTCCGACCAAAAAAGTTCAATATCGTCATTTTTTCCCCTGATTTTCCTATTTATGTGTATTCAATTAAGTATCAACCCGATCAATGCGACCAAACGCCAAATTTGACATATAAAATGCAAAAATAAAAAGTTCAAACTTTTCAAAATTTCCGACTCCGAGTACGACTCCGGCCAAATCGCCGTGACGACTCCGACTCCGACTCCGACTCCACAGCCCTGGTTTATACTGAGGCGATAAGAATCGATTTCAATTGAAAAGTATTGTGCCCTGTATTGAGACAATATCTCATATGCATTGGCTGCGTATAGACGGAACAAAATGTTACAAAATCAAATGTGCATCGTAGCACGTAGCACATGGTCTACGCAGGCGCTACGGAAGCAACAAGTGCAGGTGCTGATACCGCCGACGTCTAAGCAATGCTATAAATAAGACACCGCGACACCCTTTTTCTAGCGTCACAGTAAAAGTATCAGATTTATTTAGGTTGCTAAGCTTTCGCTATCCTTTAACAGTGAAACAAGTTTAATTAGCTATTTCCATATGTTTGTGTAATATATATTATTGTTTTTTTACTTTGCATAATTATTGTTGCTTGTTATTTGTAACTCACTGTAATTTGACCATATTGTACTTCCTACAAAACAAATTGTTATCCTCAGTCTTCTATTGTGTCTATTACTTTTGCTATAGAGCAGAGGTTATCTGATGTTTTTGCCCGCGATCGACTTTCATTTGAAATTATTGACGGCGATAATTATTAAGTAATTTAAAGCCCTTATTAATCTAATTGCTAACCCTTGTTTGACCCGGGTTTTAAAAAGAGATTTTCGTCGATAATCGGCTAACTTCAAGATTTAAGCGTGTTGTCCCTGCCGCACGACTTGTCGCGCACGCGTCTTGGGACGGGCACCAGAGATTTGTGCAGGTCAGATCGACACTTTAGCCACCCCTGCTATAGAGTAATTTAAAAGCTATTTGCTTTATGGCTGATATCAATTTTAGCTGATTTCTTTGCCGTGCCGCATGCTTCTCATTGTTTTGAAATAAATTGATTTAAATCCCGTTATTATTGAATGTTTTGAGGGTAACATTTGAGATAGATTATACTATTCATTGCTTGCATGAATATAAAGAAGATTCAGCAAATTGATTTTTTAATTACTTCTGAATAAAGAGAACCGTGATCTAATTGAATGAATAATTCAGATATTAGTCTAAAGATAAGCTTTTTTGCTCCAAACACTATTTATCAAGAAGCACCGCTCCCTATCGGTGTGCTGTTAAAAATATAGGCCTTCAATTTGTATGAATTTATGCATGTCATAGATACATATGACACTATAAAACTCAATTATAGTACCTACAACTAATTGCAACATTGCTTATAACGGATTAAACAGGCTGTGTATATAATTAAATTTGCAAGACAAAGTGCTTACTATAGATTTGCATTGTTTATATTTTATAATATGCACTCAATATATAGTTGCTTTTTAATATTCCAACCCAACGATGCCATTGTCCTCAGCCCATACGAAGATATAATTATGTTGCTTGACTGACTTTTAATTAGTTTTATTTTACATCAGATCTTATGTTGAATTAAGATTATAAATGATATAGACATGTGTTTCAAATAGTGATTGATGATATTTACTTTGTCTAAAAAAATATTTTTTTTTAGCTACAACAGATAATTTTTCGTTTGTCAAAAATTATTAAAATGAACATATCACTGCTTTCGAGAGTAAAAATGTTTATTTTCGTAACGAAATTCAGTTTTGTATTTATTTGCAAAAGCATTGACAGATATATCTTTTTTTTGTTTGCTCTCAAGCCAGGGCAAATATAATTTCATATCAATCGCGTTACAGTATTTGCCAACATCGTTCACGAAAAATATACTGTGGCTAATTCTATTGACTTTTTTGTAGTCACTTTGTGCGGAAAACTTTTTGATTCTCTATGATACTGTGGTATGATTTTTCAGAAATATATTTCCAAATTTTGTTTGTACTGGCATGTTTTTTTTTCATTTTAATTTAATCTGAAAACTTTTATGTTTTCTAAAGCGAACTTTACATCAGTAGATAGGTATTCAAAAAGTTTCAACATTAAACGTGCTGAATTTACAACTGAATTAGAGTTTTCTCCACGAGTATTTACTTTGTGCCACTTTGCAGTGATCAAAATAATATTATTTCGTTAAGAATCTACTAAATAGTGCTCGTTCTTTAAAACTGCCTCGTATATCATCATGATTAAAATAATAAGCAAAAGAATTTGAGGCTTTATAATAGTAGAAATATTCTTTTCTTTTTTATTAAAAGTTAAGAGAAAGCTATTTTTTCGAAATCACACAATATCATAAATTTAACAGTACGTATAAATGAAACTGACTAAGTCGTTTCGATCAAACTTTCCTTTTTTAGAATTTTTGATAATTAGATTGACTTTTCTGATATCAAGATTGTATTTCGTAGCTAAGCAAAGATATTATGTGCATCCAAATCATGCAATTCTTTCAATAGTTTTATCTTGAAGTTTAGAGAAGAAATGATTAATATGTATGAAAATAATACCCTAAATAAAAAAAACTGATGCAACCTCTAGAACAGTGGTCCTCATGTGCAGCCACCAGAGGATTTGGATGCGGCCACCAACAGCTTCATAGAAAATATTGATATTAAAAAAATTGTGGATTTACAAGTTAATTTCTCAAGAAAGACTATGAAAATGAAATATTTCGTATACAAATTAAATCCAATAGTAATTTGACAACCATGTGTAGGTCGATTTGACATACATCATACTCAACAGACTCAAAACAAAAAATTTGTGCGGCCACCAGACATTTTTATAGGACCGCCTATGTTTTCGATGCGGCCACGGTGAAATTTTTCGTAAGAACCACTGCTCTAGAACCAGTAAATTATCTTTTATTTTAATAAACTTATACAAACAGTTATTCCTGGATATGATAATTTTCGCAAAGATTTTTTAAAGATTAAGAAGAAGGTTTCTTAACTTTCCTATGGTAATCCTTTTAAGGTCCAAAGCTTTCATAACTAAGAAGCTAGTAGCTAGCATAACTAAGCTACTAAAAACATTTTTATTTCAAAATAAGAATTGTTTATAGGTCATCAACAAATTTATAAACTTCTCCTTCCTTTAAAAACGCTCACTTTTAAGGTGTTTACTGTCAATACTTAGTGGAATGGCTTTATAATAAAATTAATAACACATTTATAGTATTTATAGTATTTATTCCATATTAAATTTATTAGTTCAGGACCAGTTTTTCGAGCATTTTCAACTGATAAGAAATACAGCGATATTTATACAAAAGTTAAGCAAAACTTACAAGGTATGACGTACAATTGGTATTAAAGCAAATCAAAGAAAAATAAAAACGAAATAGACTATAATTAAAATGATGAAGATCTCTTAGCAATACAAGCTACTACATCAAAAGTTTGATATTTCTTATGATAATAAATAAATTGCTATTTCTTTGACCTATTTTAACACGAGTCAACCTTAGCAAAACGTACCTACCTTACTTTGAAAAGGTTATAATTGACATTTTTGTCTAAAATGACCTTTTGGTCGGAAAGGTTTGTATTTACTGCATTCTAACATATATATGAATTTCAGAAATATCTTTGGTTGAATAACGAAGTTGCACTGCTGCACATTTTTTTCTAATTTGATTTGATAAAGTTCTAAGATTGTCATCATTAGATCTTTAAGATCATTATTTCTCAGCAAGAGTTGTGAAAAATTTGCTAAAAATAAGTAATCTGAAACATTTTTACTTCCTCATTGTTACAAGTGAATTTTAATCAATCGAAACTTCTAACGCTTATTTCTCAAAAAAGTGTCAAGAGAAGTTAGAACCTTTTCAAAGTAAGGTGTCTAAAATACAATTTAATCAATGAAAGCTCCCTTTATTGCGTTGTATCATTGGCAAGGTAAGCAAGGACAAGCGTATCGGTGCTACTTTGCTACACGCAGTGAAAACTTTTCCGTTGCAGCAGTAATCCGCTAACAGCTCGTTAAACTTTCCAGCAGTTGAAAGTAAGCGGTAATTCCCCGGAGACAGGACTTTGCCAATTGGCCGCACATTTAAGAGGTAAGCCGGGGAAGTTGCTCACTAGGGAGGTCTTGCAAGACACTCCGACCTCGCATCAAGGGAAGATTTGATCAAAGTGCGGCCCGCGGGTCTTATTGATTTTTTTTTTCAATTTTATTTTCTCAGGGCTCAGTAAAAAAAAATATTACTCCGACTCCGACTCTAACATTGACCAAAAACACGACTCCGACTAAAAAAGTTTAATTTCGTCACGTTTTCTTTCTAGCTTTCATATGTATTCAATTATATATCAATCAACCAATCTTGCCAATAGCCAAGTTTGACATATCTTATATATAAGACCGAAACGGGGGATGTATGTCTGTAATTCCCTTTTGCATTGTTGTTGCAAGTTCAAACAAACGAATTTATTTCGCTAGCGAAAGTTTCGACGGTAAATTTGTTTCATTATCAATGTGTGTGTAGAGACTCCAATTACTCGAGTATCGAGTAGTACATATATAAAACCGAATCGGCGTATGTATGTCTGTGGGTCTGTAATTCCCTTTTGCATTGTTGGTCATTAAGTTGCCATAAAAACGAATATGAAAGAAAATATGTTTGAATTTTTATCGGCGAAGACATTTAGTCAAAATGTAATAAATTAAATTAGTCTTCTACTGAACTTTTCCCGGCTTTTATTATTAATAATAATGTTTATTATTTACGTGAAGGTATTATTTGACATTTCTTTGACAGCAAATTAGATTTTTTCCTTGAATTTGGACATTTTAATGGGCGAGAATGGGGCTGTCAATATATGAAAGGGGCTGTGAAATGTCAATGCCAGTCTGAAATGTTCATTTTAATTCCATTTTAATTGATCTAGACTTTTGAATTTTGAAAAAAGTTGTTTCAACTTGGCCCGTCTGAACCCCAAACTGGTCCGAGCGAAGCCGGGTTCAAACACTTGTTATATATAAAAATAAAAAATTCAATCTTATCAAAATTTCTGAATCCGGCCAAAACACCGCGACGACTCCAACTCCGACTCGGGCTAATAAACCCCGACTCCACAGCCCTGGATTTTCTTCATATAAAATTTATGAAAAGTATTCATTCATACAGACTTATTTTCTTATTTTATTATTTATAGTCCAATACCTATGCATATGAAAAAAGACGATTCTGAAAAGTAAATTCAACAAAATATTTTTTATCATATAATTTCAATATCATTTCATTTATCATCTTAATGCAAGTAGCTTCAACTGAAGTTCAACTGATCACTTTTAACCGTCCTTTTAATCGGACTAACCATTAGGGCCACGGAGTGCATGCACGCAAACGCCACTACGAGTTTATTTATGAATAAATATCGTATTTTTAAATGAAACCTAATGCAGACACATCTTTTCAAGGCAATGTGATTGTTTAAATTATCGATATGTTTAGCCTTTTTTTTGAGGTTAAGCTAACAAATGTCACAAGGGTTTGCACTTTATTATGGTAAATATCCCTGAAAACATTTTTTAAATCTTACACTTTAGATTTTTTCTTAGCTTTTCTTTGAAAACCAAAAATAAGTTGGGTATAAAATGATTTTCCGGGTATGTAACGAGGCATTTTTATCGAAAAATCGATCGCTGAAAATGGTGGCATTTGGAGAAAATCCATTGAATTGGCTTGGCGTTTAAAGGGTTAAGGTGTGAAAATGCAATGGTAATTGAAAATGCTCGTAATTTATTTATTTATTGAACAAAATACAAGTCATGAAATAACAGCTGACGCCAATGCACCATGCATTTGAAAAATATAAATAAAAGAACATATATATTTACATTTATTTATTTATTATAATGCCTTTCCACCAAGTATTGACAGTGAACACCTTAAAAGTGATACATACTTATGTTGAAAGTAAGTTCATTGCAAAATATGTTTTAAACCAATTTTATGTATGGGAGAAACAATATTGTGAGACCATTCAATATATTAATGAATTTTAAATTTAGCTTGCGATACATTTGTTAACTATCCCTGTTATAAATGTAAAAAAAAATTGAACTCTGCAAACTTTTGCCAAGAGATCAGTTTGACAGTTCAAAAACAATTGTGAAATTTTATTTTTATACAAGATTCGATTTTAAATTTCCACATTCGATTATTGTTTGCTTATATGTACAGACTTTATAGACATATTTAATTCGTCATAATATATGCTATTGAACTATTTTTATGTTTTGTAGAAGATCAAGTTAAAGCTTTTAAAGTAATAATATTATAAAAAAACAATTATATACTCAATTTATAAGTAGTAATCAGGATAAATTAATTTGTGTCAATTAGTCGTATCTCTACATCTTAGTTATATCTTTAACTATGTAAAATGTGTTTTGATTTAAAACTTTTTTGTTCACGAATTATTATATTACATAAAGAAAGATTACAAACTACTTGTGAGCTTTCTCAGTCAACTAAATGATATAAATACAATATATAAAATACTACATTATTAACTTTGTCAAAAAAATGACCCCACATGAATGATTATAACGAATCTTTTTTTAATCGAAATATATAGGAAAAAGTTTTGTAAAAATATAAAATTTATGTATATAAGCACCCAGCGAAAATTTGTGCTGACAAAAGGAAACATGAACTTGAACATAGCAATGAAAAGTTTTCGGTAAATGAATTGTTATTGTAAGGAATTCTGAGATGCGTGAACGGACTATTTACTATATATGTAGTATGCTTTTGTATATAAACCAGAGGCTTGACAATATGTAAGGTTACTACATATTAAGAAATGGTTTTCGTTCAATTTATTTCATAAAATAATGTTTTATAAATGGTAAAATATGTTTCATTACGATGCAAAATTTATATACGAGACTATAAAGAAGCCCTGGCCGTGGTGCAGTGGTCAAAGTTGTTGGCTTTTGTGACGGACCACCCGGGCTCGATTTCCGGTATCGAACAGATTTTTTCAGTCGATAAGTCGATTTTGTTCAAATGACAAGGGTGTCTGTTTTGTTAAAAATCCTTTTCCATATTTCCGGTCCCAAAAATCTGCGCATAGCGAGGGTGATTAGCTAAACAATAGTGCTGTCCCAGTACTTATGTTTTTTCATTTGCCAATGTCTTAGAAAGACGTTCAGTAATTGAGTAACAATCAGTTCTCGTAGAAAAAAAAATGTGACGAGTCCATATGCTCTAAACTGAGAGCGGAAAAGGTTAAAAAATCATTTTTGCCATGGCTTCTCTCTCCTTGCTTACGTGATTACGTGCCACAAATTTTAGAAACCTTTGATAAAATATATATTACCGAAAAGTTTGATTCCTCCGATCAGGTGAATTTCATTATCTCAGTACCTTCATCACTCTAGAAATATGACGTTTAAGTCGTATGCGAAAATATATCTATTTCTAGTGTTATGTATTTCTTATTAATAAATAATCCAGTTCATATTCGATAGCTTTTTCAGCTCACAAAATATCAATTTGATTTATCTACATCTATTTAGTCAAATTTAAATCTAAATCCATTGCTTTGAATGTGTTAACAGTCACTTCTGGGTGTAATGGCATTATTAAAATAAATTAAAGACATTACTTGTATAATCCTACTCCCACATATATTGTGATAAGAGTTTCGTTCATCGCGAGTATCAATTTAATTAAAAAATAATATCATATGTTTGGCGATTATTCAACATGACATGTAAGATGATCAGGACCTGTTTTGATAATGCTCATGATAAAGAGATCAATTCAATGTTGGCAATGTTCATTAATTCGAAACCGCTCAGATCTTTATCTGAATATACGTGGAAGTGGTGCTTTAAGACGTTTTATATTTATTTCAAAAAGGTAGGGTTTGGTATTATTTAAATAAATAAAGCACATCATATAGTTCTAAAGCCACATATGTATATGCAAATAGAGAACAAAGTTTGTAAAGAAGTAGTGCTTAAAAATGTTTGTATTTATTTATCATTAAGTGTTTCAAAATCCATTTTTAAATTCAAAATTGTCTGTTTATTATTGAAAAGATTTATCTGGTTTAAAACGCAGTTATCGGAAAATGAATAAATCTGAAGCTTATTTTTCAAGGGTTGGTCTACTGAAAAGCATATATAGTTTGCATTGAGACGCCGAAAGATTCAAGAGGTTAAATGTTCAAAAAGTACAAAATAAGAAGTCAATCAAAATCTGGCAGAATTTTCCGTTCTATTGAAAATAGTTTTAATTTATTTCTGCTGCCTTTGAAGTATTATTAAATTAGATCTGTAGAAATTTCTTTCTCAAGAATGTGTACCATATCATCAACTCTTGTCAAAATTACGCCACGCTTAACTCCTTAGCAGATACCCAAGTAATTAATTGTTTGTAAGTTTCATTAAAATTTTTGATATTAATCGTAATTGCCTGCCAGTTATTTCGTTATTTCGAACCCCGTCATTAAATTTAGAGCTAGAATTTTCCGAGGAAATGTTATTTAAGACATGTTAAAAATTGTAAACGTAATCCTCCTGTTGAAGTTTCGTTGCAAATTAAATTTTGTACGAGAACGGTTCTCCTAGCTATTATATTTAATTAGCAGGCGTCCTTCAAACCCACAAATTGAGTCAATTTTAATATGATTACTTTCATGCTACAAGGACTTGTCGAGTTTATTTAACTATAACATTAGTAAAAAAAGACGATTCTGAAGCAAACCTGGATGTATAACTGTATAATCTTATATATAAAAAAATGACCGATGTGTGTAATTCATCACTTGATTGGTTGTGGCTAAATATTATTTTTTCGTAAAATTCAAATAAATTTACTATAAAAACAAGCAATTTTAGTTTAAGTACAACAGGACCAAATAATTTTGGTTTTTGTCTATTATGTTTGTTTTATTTTCTAGAGTTGTGATTATAAATATTACAAATACGAAGCAAACTTGGGTGGTACGACTAGTAATAATTGACTACGCTTTGATGGAAAGTATGATATCGGAAAAGCTTTCTTTTCAAAGATTGAACAATTGATCGGTTTCAAGGAATGTTATAGTCTCACTGAATGTAAATAAGTAAGCGTGAGAATTAATTCTAGAATAAAAAATATGTTTGTTACATTTCGGGCATATCAAGTTTTTATGAAAAAAGACGTACAGAGATACAATAGCACACAATTTAAATATAAAATAATAACAAATTAACATATTTTTGACGACGATGTTGAGTATATTTGCCATATAGGAATAAAATATCAGCTCAGTCGATGGCAAGATCTTAGATTTTTTTTCCTTTTCCATCAGTCATTCGTATGGGCTGTCCGGCCGATCAATACATTAGCTAAGGATGTAAATGTATTCAAACATTCAAAGCTTGACATGATTTATGGAAAAAATCCGGCTTTTCTATTAGGCTTTTGAAAAATGTTTATAGTGTCTATTGTATTAAATAATCGTTCATTTTTGTCGCATTAACGTCATCTGGTGAGAAAATCACGCATTGCAGTTTTTCAGTTAATTTATGAATAATTTCAACAATTAAACTATTATAAGTTTTAAAAAAATAGGTGAAATGACAAACAAAAACGGTTGTAACAAATAAATTACTATACTAAGAGTAAGAATAAAATTACAGATAGAAATGAAACAGAAACATAAAGTACTACAAATGCTCTTACTATTGTTAACAGAAAAGATTTGTGAAGATAGAAAAGGCAATAAGAGAATTTTCTCAAAGATGGATTTAACGTGTGACTACAATAAATCGTATAATATAATTTTTTTACCAACGATTACATTGAATAATTAAGGATTTCGACTGAGGCAGCTTCATGGAATTTCAATATCGAATTCAATTGTTTGAATTTTGTACTTTTCCCTTTGTTTTATCGCTAACGACTCGGGTTTCGCTTTTGGCATCTTCAGGCATTTCAAGTGCATGGACTTCAGCTGACGCGCAGTAAACAGTATGTATCGTTTATATACAAAAATATAAGTAGATCACCAAGTTAAATTGCTATTAAAATGTAAATTAGCTAAAATTTGATGTGAACAAGTTTCAATGAATTAAGTGTGTTTATTATAATTATCGGGCTTTTTTAATGTAGTATGGCAAATAATAATGACCAGAATACAATATAACATGAATATCTCAAATAAATGTAGGGTTTTAAGTACGTCCGTGCACTTGAAATGCCTGAAGATGCCGAAAGGCGAAATCCAGGTCGTTAGCGACAAAACTCATGGAAAAGTACAAAATTCAAACAATTCATATTTGATTACATTGAAAGTAATATATAGCTTAAGAAACATGTAAATCATGCAGCCACAACTAAAAGATGCGTGTTTTCCCGAAGAGTTTAAACTAAAACTAAATGTGAAAAAATACCACATTTTTTTTTTTAAATATAAATTTCATATATGCATCTTTATAAGGGTTTTCACACACAGCCTTCGTTCAACCCACCCGAAAAAGGGAAAGATTAAGTATTTAGCGCCAAGTTGTTTTGACATCGCCATCACAATTGAATGAAAACACTTCGCTCTACCTGTAACAACATCACGTCCCTATGGAAACGCTTCCCTTCTCGATACCTCGAAAACCTTCGAGCTATTTCTAACTCGCGAATTGAATAACATCTTGGAGAATCTACTCCGTTCAAGCTTTGAATTTCAATTATACTTGCACTATTATCATGAATGTTAAATTCATTGATGATAGCTTCTTTCTAGAATAATTTTATTTTGACACAATAATTCGTTTTAGTTAATATTTTCAACATTGCTAATTAATTACTTTCAAGGTGTTCACAGTAAATACCAGAGCTGTGGAGTCGGTAAAAAAAAGTTCGACTCCGACTCCAGTATTTACCAAAACCACGTATTTACAAAAAATACTTAATACAATTAAAATGATGTCTTCAACATTTTAACTATAATAAAAATAATAAAACATTTTTAGTACTTATTCCACATAAATATTATTGGATCAGGACCGGTTTCGCTCATGGCGAGCATTATCAACTGCTAAAAAATACAACGAAACAGTAATATTTATACAAAAGTTAAGCAAGAATTACAAGGTATGACAAACAATTGGTATTACAACTAAGCAAATAAGTTTAAGCAAAATACAATCAAAATAGACTCTCTCTTAGCAATGCAAGCTATAACGTCAAAAAACAATTAAGGATGAATGATCATTAAAAAGTAAAAATCAAAATAAGTGCATTTAATAAATAGATAGTAAATCTTAATATCTGTAATCCATAATGAGTCATGGGAAGTTGGGGAAGAATACTCAGTCCAACGTAACTCCTTAAAAATGATTTTAATTATAGTCCATTTTGTTTATTTTTAATTTTAATTATTGCATATTTGTATTACCAATTGTTTGTCATACCTTATAAGAATTCCTTAGCTTTTGTATAAATAACGCTTTTTTGTATTTCTTATAAGTTGATAAATCTCGCGATGAGCAAAACCGGTCCTGATCTCAGTAAATTCAATGTGGAATAAGTACTAGAGATGTTTTAGTATTTTTATAATTGCTAATTAAATTTCATTTTTTCAATGTTATATCCACTGCCTTTGTTATTAAGTTCTTACTTCTGGTTCACCTTTCGTAGCACACGGGCAGTCTAGATCAGCAGATGCAGGTAACCGCCAGTACCGGTTTTATAATAGAAATTCTTACGATTCTACTAACTAACTAACAATGAAAACAATGTTTTTTTTAGGTTCAATCAAATAGCCATAATTGAAAACAAGAAGCCCACTGGTTTTCAATCGCTGGAAAACACTACTATAAACAAAAATTGTACTACTCCATTGTCTATAATAACACACAGCTCAACCTAAAATAGCAAGTCTCCTTTGTCATTATTTTACTCTTTTTACACAAAATCCTGTTAAAAGTAAACAGAAAATCTTGGCATTCATTTAAACAGTTTTATGCGATATGAATTAAAAAACATGGCTTATTATCAAATTTGTTAGTGAATTAGCTAAACAATGAGATAAACAAAAATTAAAATTTTGATGCTATGGAATTCGGCAAATAAAACACATTTTATTCAAGTTATATTTGTTATAATTACATTATTAATTTTAAACAAACACATTGTTTAACTATTTAGGAATTGAGTATAGCAAGATAACAAGCTTAGATACTTCTTTGATTTTATCTTCGTATTTTTATCGATGATTAATATATCCAGCTATCGTATCTTATTAACATTTCCGTCCCAGTGGATAAGACAGTTTCCCTCCACTGCCACCTTATCTTAAATATCTATCTTGATATTAGTGATACAATGTGTAAACTTTTGTCATTTTTAAATCATTGTTTTTTGCATCTTTTGCAGTAAACAAATTTGATTCTGATCCACAAGTTTCATCGCAATTAAATTTAAAAAAAAAGTAAGTCAGATCATTATTGGCTGAAAACCATTTACATTGTCGCTACCAATTGCCAGGATTCAAACTTCACTGCCCATACGCGTTAAGATAACGTTATCTGTTCTCAAACGAGCCTCTTTCAACGAACGTTTCAAATCGAATGGACACTCTGTACATTTAAAGGTGAAGATAAGCGGTCGCGTTCTCAGTTTTGATATCGCCAGTCTGGAATAAACATGAGCGCGATCAGGTTGTTTGATTCATGCGTGACTTAAAATATGAATAATTATAGGAAAAAAATCGATTATTGTATATTTTTTTTAGAATGATGTATAAAAATACATTAAAGCATAATATAACATTTCTTTTAATGCAATCTATGCCAATAAAGCCAAAAAACTGTCCGTCTTTCGAAGGTTAACAATGTGTATCAGTACGCGCTTTTTGTCATTCATATAAAACCGAAACTGGGCTCTACTTAAAAATGTACTATTGTTTTGTAGTTTTGCCATTCTGATCATACTTTCTAAATTGTTTTAGTTCTTCAATAAGAATTTAAATTGAAAATATGTTTAAGAGTTTTGTGTGACAGTAATTAATCTTGGTGGAGGTTTCACAGGTTTTCTTTAGCATCCTACACCCTTATGATGCTTTCTTTTATAGTTATCTTATGTCTGCTCGAAATTGTATTCATAAAGCCATCAGACAGTCCACTTTTAACTTTGTATGGGGAATTTTAAAAGTAGTAGCTTTCAATCTCATGTTCAACCAATGAGATTTTGCGATCTAATTGATGGAGCATCAAGTTCAGACAAAAAACTTTACAAAACAAATAGATAGCTTAGCAAATGGAACTTATAATTACAGTGGTAATGTGTAAACAATGTAAAATAGTAATTGAGAGTTAATTAACTAAGCACCTCTCGCGGAGTGACCTATAGTGCTACGGCATGTGAAACTCAAAGTCAACAAGACTGTGTTGCTTCAGCAACGTAATACGATTACGCTCTACGTGCTACGAGCTACGAATCGTAGGCCTCATTAATTTTAGCTCGGTAAAAACAAAACATTTTTTCCCACACAAAAATCAACTACTGTAACTAAGATAACAACCATTTAGATTATATTTACATGTACCTTTCAAAGCGGGGATTTATATCCCCAGGGGTCTCGTTCCCCAATTATAAATTTATCAAAAATTTTCGGTAAATATTTATTTGATTGGCGCTGTTAAAACATCGACATATTATAAACGTTCAAAAATTTCAATATCTTTATTTGAATTGAAAGTAATAAAAAAGAACGGAAAAAAATATTTTTCTAACCTTCGTGGTCCTGTGCTTGGTGGCTCGATATAATGTTGTATTTTTTTTTATAAATCTATAATTATCTATAATAATCAATAATAAAATACTTTTTCGAGTTTTCAGTGAATAAACCATTACATTCGGCCAAAATTTAAAATTCTTCAAAGGATACGATTATAAAATAATTATTCAAAAATAAGTATCTACTCTAAATTTATAAATTGACTATTCTAAATAATTAAAATATCGGTGGAAAATCAATACTGTTAATGATTTTTCACTTAATAACAAGCAGATTTTTTCAATCGATTCTGTTCGAAGGCAATGGGTGTTTGTTTTGTTAAAAATTCCTTCCCATATTTCCGATCGCAAAATGCGGCACGTAGCAATAGCGATTAGCTTACCACTAGTCCTTTCCTAGTCCTCGCATTGTTTCGATTTCTACTCTCTTCGAAAAAGAGAAGTTTAGCAACTGAGGAGCAAGTAGTTCTAGTAGAAAAGTAGCACGTTGAGATAATCTCCGCGAGAAATCCATACCCGCCTCAAGCTGAGAGCGGACAATCTTTAAAAAATGCAAGATCAGAGAACGGCTAAATCTTATATATAAAACCGAAACGGCGTATGTATGTATGTGGGTCTGTAATTCCCTTTTGCATTGTTGGTCATTTAGTTACTATAAAAACAAATATGAAAGAAAATATGTTTGAATTTTTATCGGCGAAGACATTTAGTCAAAATGTAATAAATTATTCTTCTTCTGAACTTTTCCCGGCTTTTATTATTAATAATAATGTTTATTATTTACGTGAAGGTATTATTTGACATTTCTTTAACAGCAAATTAGATTTTTTCCTTGAATTTGGACATTTTAATGGGCGAGAATGGGGCTGTCATCAAATTAAATAAAGTTTGTGATTTTATTTTAAATCTATTTTGGATGTTAGATTTTGTGATATAATTATGTCAAATGATATAACATTAAATAATTATTGGTCGCTTAGTCCGAGCGACGCCAGGTAGCAATACTATATTTGATAAATGTTTTTCTTTCAAAGTTTTTTTTTTCTAAATATAATTAGTGCTAAAAATCTATTTCACAGAGAATATTCTCAGACAGTAGCGTCAGATAACTTATCAATAATTAATATATTGCAACGAAAACAACTATTTTTAAAGATGCCATAGTACGAGACGAGCCGTTTAGGGAAAATAATTAACTTAGGCATAAGTTTCTTAAATGTCAAAAATGTGCTGCCATTATTTTAACAAAGAAGAGTTTGATTCCAAATTATAAACGTCGTAGGAAAATAGCTTTATTGATAATTGTCATTTAATTATTTTCTTAATTCTGATAAGCGACGTTGTAAAAAGTTGGCGTTTATTATTGGGCGGTGAAAGATGAAATCTTCATAATAATCATCGCTATACGCCAGTGATGCGCAACCTTTTTGGGAGAAAGGCCAGATAATCAATTGTTAGATAGTTCGAGGGCCGCATGGGGAAAACTGATTAAATTAAAGATATTTTTAGTGAATTTTATCGTTTTATATTGTTCTTCCGTCGTCCGGAAGAGGCTCTGAAGAAGAAAGGTGATTTATGTTTGCCATTGCGGGCCGCATGAAATTTCATTGAGGGCCGCAAGTTGTGCATCACTGCTTAATTCAATAAAGCAAAAATTTTCTTCATCGGAGTAAACAAAAGAAAATTATTAACTAACACCGTCCCGTCCCATTGGACTTCTTTCCAGTTTCTAACCGGCTATGGCAAGTTCAATGCAAGAATCTTGGTTTTAAAAATTTGGTTTTAAGACCGGATCGTACTTGTGGGCTTCTGGACGCAAATCGTCGATCCTAAAATTTTCGATCCTAAATTTCCTTTAAATTAAATATAAATCAAACGTAACCTCACAGTCAAATTATATATATTTAATATAAATTAATTTTAATAACTGTATACTGTAAATGAGAATGATGTTTCATGCCTTGCTGAACAACCAGTGAGAAATAAAGTTATCGATATAATGTTAATATCAAATGAATTTCTACGAAGTTAACGCAAAGTCTACAACAAACTCTTTCACATGTATATCGGATATAAATATAATATGGAAAGTGAATTGGAAACAACGTTAGAAGTACGGGTTGGTATTGATATTTAGGGCAACATACTAAATATACAACTACCCTTCGATCAAATAAATAGATACGTTCTGGGAAACACGACATAAAAAAGGTTAAAAGCTCACAGAAAGTCGTAGGTTCAAGGGAAAAAATACCGTGCAAAAAAGGATATGAAGCTTATTAAAAAATGTGGAAGTACGTTAAGAATTTAAACTGTGTTTTTTTTGTTAATTGTATGCCTGTTGCCAGTCACAAAGATTTGTCGTATGTTAACAAACATGTATTATAAAAACTAAACTTAATTATACAAGAAATAAAGTATTAAGGATTTCGACTGTGGGTGCTTGATGGAATTTCAATATCAAATTTGAATTGTTTGAATTTTGCACTTTTCCATGAGTATTGTCGCTAACGACCTGGGTTTCGCCTTTCGGCATCTTCAGGCATTTCAAGTGTACGGATTTACTGGAAGTTCAAGTCACTGTTACAAATAAAAAAAAGCTTTGTTGATTATTAAAGTTTTTGTAAAGTGTAAACTCATTTAAAATTAATCGATTCGAATGGCTCGAATAGTCTTTTACACATTGGTAAACTTTGATATAGTAATTACACATACTGATTTCGAAAAATATTAAACTACTTAAAAGATCTAAGTTCATCATTGCTGAAATTTGTCAAACTTGATCTGTTTGAAATTTGTTAAACAGCTACGACAAAAGTCATAATTACGAATACTCACCAAATAATTGAATTGGTATTTTACATTATTGAATCCTGTGTTTTGGTTTTCCAAGATACTAGTTTTGGTAATAACGGCATTGCAATCCCATCTGCTACCCCACCAGCAGGCATTTATAGCCTTTCCACGTTTTCAGTCCTTGATCTACAGAGCTTTGCGTAAACATGTACATATGAACAAGTATGACGTGTCAAATATACCACAGTCTTGGCGATAGAGAAGTTCATAGTTTATTGTGAATTTCAGTACTAAATTGGTCCTTGCAAGAGTACTGATTCAAGCCGCACATGGTACAGTAAACAGTGGCAAAATCGATACAAAATTGATTAAACGATAAAACTTTTCCAATATGAAAAGTTTTCAAATAATCAAGTTAAAATAATCCGTCATAAATAAAGCACGACGTGAGCTCCCACTAACGTATGTTATTAACTCATTGGTTACGGATGACATTGGCGTTGAAATATAAACATCCAATGCGACAAATGTTTTAGATTCTCTACAGAAATGGCATAACAAATGTTTGATGCATCATTAAAAAAATAGAATATATAAAAAATGTTTACAAATAATTTTTAATTCGGTTATTTTCCTATATATTAAAAAAAAATCAGCAGGCAGTAAAAATATAACTTAAAAACGATATTGAGCTTAATCTGTTAGACAAAGGTCAAAATCCCTCTCCTTAATAATTACTGCATCTCATAATCATGAGCCATGAAACTATACTTATTAGTAATGGAGAAAGTTGGATAGCTGGTTATGATTTTCTTGTTGTGTATTTTAACGAGAGTCAGACAGGGCTGAAAAGCGGCAGGGCGAACTTGGTTAAATGCTTTTAGCAAACGGCTTGTTTTAAGCAGATAATAACGCCACTTCAAACAGGTTAACTTATACTTGTCTAAATAGGGTGGCTATATTATATTTATAAATGGGACGAACTTTGAAATAAAAAAGTTTGAATATTTTTTTTGTCTGATACATTACTAACGATTCCATTGGGATGCCACTAGGAAGAGCTATATCAACTTTAAACGGCATTGCTTCGGATGTCCACATATTTCATAAAGACGTGAGTGAGTTGATTTTAACGGAAGTCACTTGGTTGACTTTTTTGAAAATTTATAATGTGATTTTATAATTTTTTTCTTTCTGTTCTTTTGACTACAATCTGTGATTTTTATTATGTATATACAGGTATGTATGTTTATGTAAATAAATGTATTTAAATTTGAAAATTGCATTGCGCATTGGTGTCAGCGGTTATGTCATGATTTGTATTTTTTTGAATAAATAAATCTAAAATTAGTCCACTCATTTAACGATTCCACCGCCCTGTTAAAACCAGTCCTTATATCTTTATTAAATTGTGATAATAAAGTGTTTTACAACACACTACTATTAGTTTTAGGTTTATAAGAAAGAAGTTGAGAGGTAAAAGCGGTTGCCAACGACTTTAACCACTGCACCACGGGCCGAAACTATATTGTGAGTATGTATGTTCCACATTAGAAGTAAACGTAGTGATCAAATTATCATCGCATTATAGAATTCTAGGCATAGAGAGAGCTTTTGATTAAAAAATAATACTGTTTTGACAAGACTGCTTATGAATTTGAAAGTTACCGACTTTTTCCAATGAGAAACATCCCTATTCGGATCAAGAGATATGGTCAGCTAGAAAAAAAAAATTAGCTAGTGTTCTCGTTTTCTCAAAACGTTTGCTGCCCCTGCATATTTCTTACATTCAAATCATCTTACGCAATACCTGGCTATAACAATATTCTCAGGTAAATTTTCTCCAGACATGCAATTTTAGAAAAATGGATCCTCAAAGACTTCAACCTCTCTCAATGTTTCGATACAGAGCAAAGCTAATAAAGTGTTTGACTTGGAAATTCAGTAAGAACACAATTTCCTCACGTTCGTAGTTTCTGGAAAGAATTCCTTTGCCTCGTTGTTTTCCCTTTTTTATTTTCACTCTTTAGTTGCTTAAACATTTGTCAGATTAATTATAGTATTAAGGCTATTTGTTTGTTGATACCTAATCATTAGTATTTTTAACTTTAAACTACTGCAATATAAATTTCATTTTAGAATTTTGACTGAAGGTGCTTGAATGAAATTTCAATATCAAATTTGAATCGGTTGAATTTTGTACATCACCATGTGTGTTGTCACTAACTACCCGGATTTCGCATATTTCGGCATATTCAGGCATTTCAAGTGCAAAAATAAACTTGAATTGACCTGTCACTGAAATGCAACTGAATTGTTAATTCAAGTTTATTTAATGTCGAAAATCGAAAAAATTCAAACGATGACAAATTTCATTCATGAAATATCGCAGAATCCCTTTTGGTGATTAATTTGTTCACTTCGGAATAATTTAGGTATATGTACATTGATACTGTTCAAAATAGCACATTTATACCAACCAAGATAGTGAATATTTTTTTGAAAAATTCTGAAGACAAAAAATCAACGCTCAGCTGTTAAATGAAACAATAATCGCAATGAATGAGATAACACGCCTATTACGATATATTCAAGCTGTGACTATTTCAGTAGCGTACGTGTCAGGTGCGTTTGCCGCAGTAAACGTGTTAATACCAGCTACTTTATTCAAATTTATTATCAGATTGGAATACTTTGTGAAAAAAATCATGCAGTGACAAAGATTTCAGTTCTTGGAAATAATATTAAGACTAAATTAAACTTAAAATGCTGTTTTTTACTTACTGTTAACAAACAGCTTTAAGTAAATATACCGCCAACCAAATTACCGACGGTCAAATTCGTGACGGCTTGCTTCCCGCTATCCTAATTTCCCGACAGTTTGATTTTCACAAAACCAACTTCCAAAAAATTTGAACATTGTGATTTAATTTAGAAGCATAGGTTTCCAAACGTTTTTAAAATATTTGCTCCACCAATCTGTTGGGAGTGGATCACAGATAGAGGTTCAAAACTTACCATGCGCATTGCCAGAATCTAGTTAGACCAACATTGACATTGAACAATGATTTGATTCATAATCTTTGCTTCGTAAACAATGCAATGAATCCACAAATGACTTTCTGCTACTTATACGTATGAGACATCGAATACTTAGAAAATATTCATAAATTTATGGACTATAAAATATGTAGTTGATATTAAAAAAATAATATGGATTTCGACAAAAGTGTTTGAAGAAATTTCTATATCAAATGTGTACATATTCTTCCGTTTTGACCCTCTATACCCGAGTTTGTCTTTCATATACATCAGTTTATTTTCATCTTTGCATTTAAATGCCTAAAAATGCTGAAAGACTGAAACCTGGGTCGCTTGAAACAAAACGAATAAAAATGTACAAAACTTCAACGAATCAAATCAATATTAAGATAAGGACCGGTTTCACTCATTGTGAGCATTTTCAACAAAAAAAAAAGCACGGTTGGGGTTTTTCTATCGAATTTTGAAAGAAAAGACAAGGTATAAAACAATAAGTTTAAGAAACATTAATAAGAAACGTATTTACGATATGAATTAATTTATTAATTCTTGTCATTTTTTTTGCATTATCTAATAATGATGCTCAGATAACCGGATGTGTTTTTTAGGTGATTCATAAATATATTTTTGCTTCAAACTAGTATTGATATAATAAAATATAATATATTATAGATGTATATAGGTGGTATTTAGTATTCCATTTGTAGACCCGAGGAGGAGACGTCGAGCCTTGCGTGAGAGCTTTTCTATAAGTCAAGGAAAGGAAATAAACTAGAAAAACAAAGATACCCTTGAGATATGTAAAAAGATAGAAATCTCAGTCTATTGGGTAAAGTGTAATACGACTAGAGACTCCAATTCGAGTATCGAGTACTCGATACTCGAGTATACTCGTCCATTTTTCGAGTACTCGATACTCGAGTATTTTGAAAAATACTCGAGTAATACTCGTTTTATTAATAATCGTCGAAGTTTTTTCTACTGCGAGAATTATAAAGAAAAACTTAAACCAATTTAAAATTTGGGTCGCTTAATTCTCTATTATTGTTGAAATATATGTTGCATAAATGGAAATAAATGTATTAGTAATATTAAGTTTCTTTAATTATTTGTCATTTATAAATATACAAAAATTCGAATTAAAAATATATATTTTCGTACATTTGAAACTAGTTGAGTATACTCGAGTACTCGAGTATTTTGAAATTTTAAAGAATTGGAGTCTCTAATCACGACGTGTTGGTGATATATTGTACTGATCATTTACATTCTGCACCCTTTCTGGCGAGGTAAGTTTTTTTAAATACAAAATGTTCTGAATTTTTCTTTAATTCAATCTTATCTAATGAATAAATGAACTGCATTTGGTTGTTATAACATATTTATTCCAATATGATTTGGTTTATCATTAGTATTTAATATACAGGTTAATAATATACAAATTTAAATCGTTTGAAACTTGTACTTTTCCATGAGCATCGTCGCTTACGACCAGGGTTTCACCTTCCGGCATCTTCAGGCATTTCAAGTCTTCATTGTCATTACAAGCATTGTCGGTTCAAGTGCGTCCGTGGAAAAGTACAAATTTCAAACGATTCAAATTTGATATTGAAATTAAATCAAGCATCCTCAGTCAAAATTCTTAATTAATAATATACATTTAATGATGATGGAGGGATTTCACAAGGCAGACGGATGCTGTGGGTGTACTCGAAACGGAAATTGGTGTTGAAGTGTTTTCCACAAAGTGAAACTGGTTTCCATTCCATGACCTGGAATTATTTCACTCAAAGAAAGAAGTGGGCGTTTTAATCCAGGGATGTGGTCAGATTATGAGTCGTCGGGGCGTTTTGGCTGGAGTTGGAGTCGTCGCGACGTTTTGGCTGGAATCGTACTCGGAGTCGGAAATTTTGAAAAGTTTTAAGTTTTTATATCTGCATATAATATGTCAAATTTGGATTTTGGCTGGATTGGTTGGTTGATAATTAATTGAATACATATAAATATGAAAGGTAGGAAACAAAAACGATACGAAATTAAACTTTTTTTAATCGATTTAGTCGAAGTCGTGCTATTTTTTAACGACTTCACAGCCCTGTTTTTATCTGTTAAAACTATTCCTTAAATCTGTTTTAAATTATAATAAGAAATCACTTTAAAGGTGTTCACTGTCAATACATGGTGGAAAGGCATTATAATAAAAACAACAATACATTTTTAGTACTTTTTCCACATAAAATTTATTTCAAAATGTCGTAATCAATTGACAATTCTCGCCATGAGCGAAACCGGTCCTGATCAAATAAATTTTAAATTAAAAAAGTACTAAAAATGTATTATTATTTTTATTAATAATAAATGTTTTATTGTGTTATAAAATAATATCATTATTTCTATTAAAAAATTGTATACCTGCACAAGCATAAAAACAGTTAAACAGATAAAAAAATAACTTGAAATAGCATGTACTTAAAAAACAATATATTACCTTTACCATAACTTGTATTAGTTGTATGTGTCAATTGAGCGTAACGACGATTTTTGCAGTGTTATTAATAAAAAGAAGTAGAAAACGCATATTTTTCAGATATTTAATTTTGCAATGTACACGACGGTATGTTCCTGTTATCTATCCAATATTTTCTTTCTTTTTAACACTCACTGTACGTAAATGTTGTTTAAAATCAACAGTATATAAATGTTTATGCTTCAACCATACACCAAGGAGAGCAACAAACATATTGTGAACCTTTTCTACATCGTCCTTCTATCCCTCAGAGAAAGATTCCGGTAATTGTCGTATACCTATTCCCATAATTGGCTGTTACCGGCTTGTTAAGGCGCAACCCACCCCAATCCCATGTCATTTCTATAGCGGAAGACTTAATTCTGAGAGGCGAAGACTCCTGTGCCAAAACATGTAATGGAAGACGTCAGAAAATATTTACTACGAACGTACGTTGTATGGATACTATACGTCATATAGCCGATAGCATATGCTCTATTTTTAGAATATAAGTTGGTTTAAAAACATCTAAAGAAAATTTCTTTCCCTTCAATATTTTGTATGTTATTTTTGAGATTTTCTGATTAATCTGTTATGTAATATACTGTGCAGTATACTGATTTAACAGCAGTATTTTTTTTAGAAACTCTTTGAAATCGCTTTACGTTGTAAAAAAATAGTTTGTCATTATATAATGTAATTTCATATTGATAACATGTAATAAAATAACAAAACACTATTCAAGCACTATAATGCTCGCTATGAGCGAAACCGGTCATGATCTAATAAATTAAATGTAGAATAAGTACCAATTTTAATTATTGCTATTTTAAGTATAATGCCATTTCACCAAGTTTTGACAGTGTACACCCTAAAAATGATTGATAACATGTGTTTAAAAAAGTTTTGTCAAAAAATTCGTGTTGTTAATGCCAACATTTTTTTTTGTTTACAAAACTTCTATAAGACATATTTTCTTTTATACACTTCAATAAAAGCAATAATATTAGATGTTAAACCAATTGTTAAAACTATATGTGTTCAATCCTCGAAGGCTATAATTAATAGTTATTATTTTAATGTAAGTAAAAGATGTATTATCAATAATCATCATAAAAACGGTAACTGTAGTCATCGACTTCCTTGAAAGAAAAATTTCCTGGTTATAATTGTTATAACAAACACCATTAAAATAATGAGTATATATAACATACATTTTTTTATTTATTTGTACCAAATCAGCGGTATAAACGCCCATAAAATTTTCTGATCAAAATTTTAACTTTCGTAATGTAAATATATCGTCTATTTATATTACAAACGCACAGTTCAATCAAAATTTAACTGTCATTTTTTAACTTTTTTGAGATTATTTTTTTGCAATAATTCCACATATTTTAGAAGGTTATTTCAAAATCCGTCAGGAATTAGGGCTGGCTTTTCTCATCACGAGCGTTATCAGCAGACTATTTGAATTTTTTTTTTAATTTAGCAGCTTACGTTAAATGACAGTGAACATGTTTTGTAAATTTCAGAGAAAAAAGAGATGCTGTGACAATTCTGTTATGATTTGTTTGAAAAGCTGTGTAACGAAGTAGACAGCATTTCAATCTTAGATTGCTTTGTTCACGGGTTTGTATCCCAGTTCAAACACTTTTATGTATTGATCTTTTAACAGATTTTTAAATTGATGTTAGAAAAACAGATGTGTGTGATGTATAAAGTTCACTTCCACCCACCAATCATAAATAAAAACTTGCAAAAAATAGCAATCAGCAAACTACTACTCTTCAAGCACCATTTATTCAGCCATATATTCTCTGAATATAGAAGATTTCAGTACCTAATAACAAGTAGCTTTTGCTCAACAACATGTATTTAGAAAAGCCAAATTATAAATCTATGCGCTGTACACTGAGAACGCCAATAGTTTCATCTTTAGTTTTAAAAAAAAGTGTTTTTTAATAAATATAACACTTTTATTGTGTACAACTTCGACATATGTCGTTCTCTGTGGTCTAGTGAAAAAATTTTCCGACAAGGTCAAAAATTTTCAATTGAAAAATAGATCTTGGACATGTGTGCATGTCATTTTTCGTTGAGTTGTTCTCGACTGATTCATAGAGTGTATCTCGTATGACTTTCATATTTAAAAATATGTGTCACATTGGCATTAAGTATAATCCAAAACTATAAAACAAATCACTACCGAAAACTTATTTGAACAGTTGAAAAAGCTCGACTTAGACATAATATATGTACGTATGTGGAAGTAAAAACGAAATTATTGTGTTTCATTTAATTAAATATTACGTGTTTCTCCCAAAATTGACAAGCTATAAATTAATGCTGAAAACAGGCTGCGATGAATCTAACAATCGATTGTGACACGCAAACGTTCGTCTGTTTATATAAAGAATCGATATGAATCGAAAAAAAATGAATCAATATTTATATCTGATTTTCCGCGTAATCGCCCGTGAAGCCGTTTCATTCGTTCGCCCTCCAAATCGATGGGAAATTAACTTTGAAAAGGTGTTAAACCAGAAACTCTGCGATAATGCGAAAACTCCGCAAAGTAGAACAATCACGGGACGTAAAAAGACATTTTGAATAAGTAATGTTAGCAGTGGGAACGAGGTTATTTGCGCAGCACAGGGAACAAGAAAGAGTGCTCAAATATTTGAACGCACACCGCCAGATGTAGCTAATGTGAACGTTAAATATAGATTTTGATTTAACAGGAGGCTTGAGTTACCCTTTCAATTTAACTGCGTATTATTTTAATGAACAGGTTTAAATCGACGAATTTTTGTACATTAAGTGTAATGCGATAAATCAAAAGAACGTTGTCATTTAAAAATAAAATAACAAAAAAATAATCAGTGTTAAAATATTAATTAAGTTCCATGATGATAAATAATATAACTAATAAGTCTAAAAAAAGAAAAGAGCTTAAACTCAAGAAAAATCATTTGATAATGCTCGCGTTTGATGAAACTAGTCGTGATCTTGACAAAATATATTTGATCATAAAATTTACAAAACATCACGAATTTAAATATATATTGTTACTTAGTGCATGGTTCAAGATCATTCCCGTGCACATCTGCTCGGGCCATGAATGTGAGGGGTAAGTTCCTTTTTGTATGTTGTGAAAGGCGGCCATGAAACATTGGCTATATATACACAACAAGTGGTGGTGGGAAAAATCAACTTATACCCGCTTTACGGTTTTTAAAGATTAAGATTTACAAATATTTTTAAATTACAAATTTTTTTTTGTTATATTTTTATTAATTATTTACATGTTTTCGCTTGAGTTTCGCATAGGCACAAAATTTACCTGCTTGTACTTGCCCCTTAAATGGGCGGTATCGATTTGATTGTTTATATTATTATAAGAAGAGCTTATTATTATTATCAGGGGGGGATTTAATATTTTCTTGTTCCTACATTTAACTATTTTCTTTTAACGTTATTCAAAAAGAAATAATAACTTTCAAGTCGTACCTAGTACGCTATCGATATTCAACGTATTCGACTTATTGTCGACTGAATTTGCCTAGAAAAACTCCACTGTAATGAGGTTATATTCATAAGAGTCTGTATTGTATCGTTCTTTCTTCAGAGGATTGTGTAGACATATTTTTTTATTATTTAATATACCAAACAATTTAGTTAAAATGAATATCTGAAATGTAAGAATTTAGTTATGAAATTAAATGTTTTGGTATCTTTACATTCAATTTGAAGTTTCGTGTTTACTACATTTAAACCAGTAAAGCGGCTGCTTACATATATTATTAAAGCTAAAATATAATTTAAACATCAGTTAATAATAAATAATCAATTAACTAATATAAAACTTGGGCTATAAACAAAGTGCTTTACTTCTTAAAATTGTTTTTGAGTGGTAAGTTTACTGATTAGTACAATAATGGTTTTAACAAAAGTTATTTAATATGATAATTTTACCGATAATAATGAAGAAGAACCAAACAATAAAGAAGCATAAAATCCATTAGGGAGTTAAGTGCCCTAATCGGCTTAGACCTATGTTGTATTGAGATAAAATAACATTCCTAAATAAATAAGTGTTTGAATTTATGTTTGAATGATTATCTGTTTCAGTGATGGAGAAATGGTGGTGAGCTCAACCACTCCCCACAAGTACCCATGAGCTGAGCGTTATCATCCGTATCACCAGGATCTTTTCAGGAGTGCAAATTCGGATACTAATGTAAAATGCTGTAGTTCGAAGCTGTCTTGAGAGTAGAACGATTAGTTGGGCCTCGAGAGGTACGAAATATTCTCTATATGAGGACATATGGATTCTCTACATGGCTTTATTCATCCGATTTATTCTTAGGCGTGCTTGTGTTTACGTTTTGTACCTGGCCAGATATTCCTTTCGGCTTATCCGAGGTCAAAATAAGAATTCCACCATTCTTGAAAATGTTAAATTGAATGTTTCTGAATTTTTTTGTGGAATCGTTTACATGAGTTTTTTGTTTTATTAATTAGACGAACAAGCCTGCCCTTGGCGATGCCACTAGGAAAAGCCTAAGCAGTATTGCTTTGGATGTCAACATGTTTCATGTGGACGAGAGTAATTTCAGACGAGGACTATTTTATATTAAAATAGGTTTACGCCGAATCCATCAAAAGCATTAAGCTGTGTTAATTGAACCATGTCAAGCTCCAGCCTTTCCACTAGACAGGGATGAGCTTTTTGAATGTACGAGACTCAAAATCGCATATCATTATTTATTTGTTTTTATAGTCGAAAAGTTGATAAAAATGAGTTAAGTTTGTCTTTCTCTAAGAGACCGATTTATTCCATCCCAGCAATACTTATTATTTGGAAACGAACATATGAAATTAAGTGCCACGTTATTGAACATTAACCCAACACATCAAATTCCGTTATTTTTTTATTATTTTAAATGGTTTCTCTGTTTCTAAGAGGTCGCGTTGAAACCGTTGCCTTAATCATTTTTTTAAATTGTTAGATTGTACAGATTAGTGTATTATATTTATAAAGATACTACCTAACAAGCGGTGCAATGCCACTCCAAAAAAGAAAGTGTTTGTGTGCTTTCGGATGCACAATATTTAAGATAAATAATTTCACTAACATTGATCGGTATCAATGACATTTGCTGTTTGACTTTTGCTGATTGTCTTTGCCTCTTGTTTATAGTAAGACCCACGCGCCTATACCTACTGATAATGAATTTTACTATGTCTATATCCTTGGCGCAAGTGCAACAATAATTTTTCAAAATGAACGGTAAAACAGCGCATAAAATATGAAAAAACATTCATTTTTATATAAAAGACCTACTGTTAGTTAATTTTACTATGTCAAAAACATTCATGAAAGTGCAAGCAAAAATTTTGTCAAAGTTTCATTGCGATCGGATGAACGGTATGGTAGCACATAGATTACGAACAAACAAACATACAGCTATTAATTTTTATATATTGTATACATATACATATACTGTTGTCAAAATATTGTTGAACTAGATTTTTATATAAAATACCTGAAGTTGATTTTACTGTAAGTTGATGAAGATTTATCGCAATCGGATGAACGGTATAACAACGCATAAAATACCAACAAACATACAAGCAAAGATTGATTTTTATTTATTAGATAAATGGCAATATCATCATCAACACAACAGTGTTATTTGAATACTCATGACATATTGCAAGAGTACATTTAATTAAAAAGAAGACACAATCGTCATGCAAAATATAATTTTAATATATATTTGAGAATGGGTAGGTTCATATCATGCCTTAAATTGCAAACACGCAAACTTATTCAATTCACTTGAGCACGTGTCGTTTAAATGACATTTTCAACAACATAATATATTTATGATAAATATTGAAAACGGTTTTGCAAACTTTTTACTTTTCAATCATACCATAAACTTATGATTACATTAAATAAAATATTTTGTTAGAATTTGTGGTATATCTTATCTTTCATGTATACTTGTATTCAAATACTCAAATTTGCTCTGTTTTGAATGTTTATATTTTAACATAATGGTTTTATTTATATCTATTACAATACTCTTATAAACAGTTTAGAATCCAATTCGAGTATCGAATACTCAATACTCGAGATTACTCGTCCATTATTCAAGTAATCGATAGTCAAGTAAATTGAAAAATACTCGAGTAATACTCTTAATTTATAAACGAAAATTAATTAATAATTTTTTTTTGTATAAAGTTTTTGATCAGATGATTTGTAAATTCTGGAAATAAATTACCATGATATCTGACATAATGATCGTCGACTAAAGCATTAATGTTTAAACTTGTCTGTCTATCATAAACGCCTAGACGGGTTTCATTTTCAGCTTTGATTTGAATAAAAATAAAAAAAAAATTAACTTTAATTTTTTATACGGACCTAAGAGATTAAACTGTGTTCATTGTTTTATGCATAGCTTTACCGCGATGCCGAACTTACAAGCAATTATATTACATACTTTTGTGAATCCTTATTCATTCAATTTTTAAAATTTCGTGTAAGTTTCTGTGGTTTTAAGATAATTGCTGCACCCTATTTACATCACTTAATGAGTTCAAACTCTGGCAAGGTTGAAATATTGTATTTTATTTTCAATTAACATTTGGTTGCTTGTGATGTCTTTTCACGTATTTTTTTTTGTGGAATCGTTCACATGAGTTTTTTGTTTTATCAATTAGACGAACAAGCCTGCCCTTGGCTATGCCACTAGGAAGAGCCTAAGCAGTATTGCTTTGGATGTCAACATGTTTCATGAGGACGAGAGTAATTTCAGACGAGGACTATTTTATATTAAAAATAGGTTTACGCCGAATCCATCAAAAGCATTAAGCTGTGTTAATTGAACCATGTCAAGCTCCAGCCTTTCCACTAGACAGGGATGAGCTTTTTGAATGTACGAGACTCAAAATCGCATATCATTATTTTTTTGTTTTTATACTCGAAAAGTAGATAATAATGAGTTAAGTTTGTCTTTCTCTAAGAGGCCGATTTATTCCATCCCAGCAATACTTATTATTTGGAAACGAACATATGAAATTAAGTGCCACGTTATTGAACAATAACCCAACACATCAAATTCCGTTATTTTTTTATTATTTTATATGGTTTCTCTGTTTCTAAGAGGTCGCGTTGAAACCGTTGCCTTAATCATTTTTTTAAATTGTTAGATTGTACAGATTAGTGTATTATATTTATAAAGATAACCTAACCTAACTTAACCTAACCTAACCTAACCTAACCTAACCTAACAAGCTTTGCAATGCCACTCAAAAAAAGAAAGCGTTTGTGTGCTTTCGGATGCACAATATTTAAGATAAATAATTTCACTAACATTGATCGATATCAATGACATTTGCTGTTTGACTTTTGCTGATTGTCTTTGCCTCTTGTTTATAGTAAGACCCACGCGCCTATACCTACTGATAATGAATTTTACTATGTCTATATCCTTGGCGCGAGTGCAACAATAATTTTTCAAAATGAACGGTAAAACAGCGCATAAAATATGAAAAAACATTCATTTTTATATAAAAGACCTACTGTTAGTTAATTTTACTATGTCAAAAACATTCATGAAAGTGCAAGCAAAAAATTTTGTCAAAGTTTCATTGCGATCGGATGAACGGTATGGTAGCACATAGATTACGAACAAACAAACATACAGCTATTAATTTTTTTATATATTGTATACATATACATATACTGTTGTCAAAATATTGTTGAACTAGATTTTTATATAAAATACCTACTTGAAGTTGATTTTACGTAAGTTGATGAAGATTTATCGCAATCGGATGAACGGTATAACAACGCATAAAATACCAACAAACATACAAGCAAAGATTGATTTTTTATTTATTAGATAAATGGCAATATCATCATCAACACAACAGTGTTATTTGAATACTCATGACATATTGCAAGAGTACATTTAATTAAAAAAGAAGACACAATCGTCATGCAAAAATATAGTTTTAATATATATTTGAGAATGGGTAGGTTCATATCATGCCTTAAATTGCAAACACGCAAACTTATTCAATTCACTTGAGCACGTGTCGTTTAAATGACATTTTCAACAACATAATATATTTATGATAAATATTGAAAACGGTTTTGCAAACTTTTTACTTTTCAATCATACCATAAACTTTTGATTACATTAAATAAAATATTTTGTTAGAATTTGTGGTATATCTTGTCTTTCATGTATACTTGTATTCAAATACTCAAATTTGCTCTGTTTTGAATGTTTATATTTTAACATAATGGTTTTATTTATATCTATTACAATACTCTTATAAACAGTTTAGAATCCAATTCGAGTATCGAATACTCAATACTCGAGATTACTCGTCCATTATTCAAGTAATCGATAGTCAAGTAAATTGAAAAATACTCGAGTAATACTCTTAATTTATAAACGAAAATTAATTAATAATTTTTTGTATAAAGTTTTTGATCAGATGATTTGTAAATTCTGGAAATAAATTACCATGATATCTGACATAATGATCGTCGACTAAAGCATTAATGTTTAAACTTGTCTGTCTATCATAAACGCCTAGACGGGTTTCATTTTCAGCTTTGATTTGAATAAATAAAAAAAAAAAATTAACTTTAATTTTTTATACGGAACAAGAGATTAAACTGTGTTCATTGTTTTATGCATAGCTTTACCGCGATGCCGAACTTACAAGCAATTATATTACATACTTTTTGTGAATCCTTATTCATTCAATTTTTAAAATTTCGTGTAAGTTTCTGTGGTTTTAAGATAATTGCTGCACCCTATTTACATCACTTGATGAGTTCAAACTCTGGCAAGGTTGAAATATTGTATTTTATTTTCAATTAACATTTGGTTGCTTGTGATGTCTTTTCACGTATTTTTTTTTGTGGAATCGTTCACATGAGTTTTTTGTTTTATCAATTAGACGAACAAGCCTGCCCTTGGCTATGCCACTAGGAAGAGCCTAAGCAGTATTGCTTTGGATGTCAACATGTTTCATGAGGACGAGAGTAATTTCAGACGAGGACTATTTTATATTAAAAATAGGTTTACGCCGAATCCATCAAAAGCATTAAGCTGTGTTAATTGAACCATGTCAAGCTCCAGCCTTTCCACTAGACAGGGATGAGCTTTTTGAATGTACGAGACTCAAAATCGCATATCATTATTTTTTTGTTTTTATACTCGAAAAGTAGATAATAATGAGTTAAGTTTGTCTTTCTCTAAGAGGCCGATTTATTCCATCCCAGCAATACTTATTATTTGGAAACGAACATATGAAATTAAGTGCCACGTTATTGAACAATAACCCAACACATCAAATTCCGTTATTTTTTTATTATTTTATATGGTTTCTCTGTTTCTAAGAGGTCGCGTTGAAACCGTTGCCTTAATCATTTTTTTAAATTGTTAGATTGTACAGATTAGTGTATTATATTTATAAAGATAACCTAACCTAACTTAACCTAACCTAACCTAACCTAACCTAACCTAACAAGCTTTGCAATGCCACTCAAAAAAGAAAGCGTTTGTGTGCTTTCGGATGCACAATATTTAAGATAAATAATTTCACTAACATTGATCGATATCAATGACATTTGCTGTTTGACTTTTGCTGATTGTCTTTGCCTCTTGTTTATAGTAAGACCCACGCGCCTATACCTACTGATAATGAATTTTACTATGTCTATATCCTTGGCGCGAGTGCAACAATAATTTTTCAAAATGAACGGTAAAACAGCGCATAAAATATGAAAAAACATTCATTTTTATATAAAAGACCTACTGTTAGTTAATTTTACTATGTCAAAAACATTCATGAAAGTGCAAGCAAAAATTTTGTCAAAGTTTCATTGCGATCGGATGAACGGTATGGTAGCACATAGATTACGAACAAACAAACATACAGCTATTAATTTTTATATATTGTATACATATACATATACTGTTGTCAAAATATTGTTGAACTAGATTTTTATATAAAATACCTACTTGAAGTTGATTTTACGTAAGTTGATGAAGATTTATCGCAATCGGATGAACGGTATAACAACGCATAAAATACCAACAAACATACAAGCAAAGATTGATTTTTATTTATTAGATAAATGGCAATATCATCATCAACACAACAGTGTTATTTGAATACTCATGACATATTGCAAGAGTACATTTAATTAAAAAGAAGACACAATCGTCATGCAAAATATAATTTTAATATATATTTGAGAATGGGTAGGTTCATATCATGCCTTAAATTGCAAACACGCAAACTTATTCAATTCACTTGAGCACGTGTCGTTTAAATGACATTTTCAACAACATAATATATTTATGATAAATATTGAAAACGGTTTTGCAAACTTTTTACTTTTCAATCATACCATAAACTTTTGATTACATTAAATAAAATATTTTGTTAGAATTTGTGGTATATCTTGTCTTTCATGTATACTTGTATTCAAATACTCAAATTTGCTCTGTTTTGAATGTTTATATTTTAACATAATGGTTTTATTTATATCTATTACAATACTCTTATAAACAGTTTAGAATCCAATTCGAGTATCGAATACTCAATACTCGAGATTACTCGTCCATTATTCAAGTAATCGATAGTCAAGTAAATTGAAAAATACTCGAGTAATACTCTTAATTTATAAACGAAAATTAATTAATAATTTTTTGTATAAAGTTTTTGATCAGATGATTTGTAAATTCTGGAAATAAATTACCATGATATCTGACATAATGATCGTCGACTAAAGCATTAATGTTTAAACTTGTCTGTCTATCATAAACGCCTAGACGGGTTTCATTTTCAGCTTTGATTTGAATAAATAAAAAAAAAAAAATTAACTTTAATTTTTTATACGGAACAAGAGATTAAACTGTGTTCATTGTTTTATGCATAGCTTTACCGCGATGCCGAACTTACAAGCAATTATATTACATACTTTTTGTGAATCCTTATTCATTCAATTTTTTAAAATTTCGTGTAAGTTTCTGTGGTTTTAAGATAATTGCTGCACCCTATTTACATCACTTGATGAGTTCAAACTCTGGCAAGGTTGAAATATTGTATTTTATTTTCAATTAACATTTGGTTGCTTGTGATGTCTTTTCACGTAAATTAAATGACGACTGACTTTAAAAAACTCATTGCAGTTCATTTAATGTGATTTAATTAATTAAAAATATCTGGCGCCTTGGCTGTTAGCTGTAATCACTGCAATCACAAGGAGTTAACTGTCAGTTATTGCTTTCACCAATAACTGTCAGTTATTGGTGAAAGACGTTATATTTGAATCAATTGTCGTACTAATTCTTATATTTATATATTTTGTAAATATCAAAACTGTCTTCGTTCATCGTGAGAATATTTTACTGATTCTGTTGACGACACTTGTGATGCTAAAAATATGTGGAAGTAGTTCAAAAAAAATTGTTTTGTTCAATGAAATGTAATGTCAGGTATATAAATATAAACATATAGAGGCAAAGCATGCTGGAATACGAATTTGAATTGAACATTGAAAAAATATCAAACTTCCATTGTATATATCATTAAAACATCGTTTCATATTGGTACCTTGATTCTGAAAAAAGATTAGCTCAAAGCAATATGGAAGTTTGCGCTTAGTGGGAAAAAAGTGTATTTGCACATATTTAACCACAATTCATTAAACTACAATTTTAAAATTAAATCGTTTTTTCCAATTGTCACTGATTTTATTCTTTGACCAATATTACTGTGATATTATAATGAACAAACATTTAATTGTTAATATACGAAATAATAATGAGCTTAAAACGGAATAACTGTTTTCTGTATTCAATATATTATATTTCAATAAAGCTTACGAATATAGTCTATTGAATACAATGTTTCTCCAATTAAGAAGTTGTATAAGAAAAGCTCTAATAAAGGCTCACTTAGACGTAATTCAAAATGTATCGTTTACCTGGAAAATATATTGCGTATATTTGTATCCGTTTATCCTCGTTTTTATAATTGCTAGAGTATTCTAACGTCATTATTTTTATTTGATATCGCGATTTATTTATGAGATGACCTTTTGTGTCCCAAAGCATGTCTTAACATATATAAGATTTGTTTTCTTTAACGTATAAGTTTATTAATGGCAGTGATTTTTCTTGCTCACCTTATCAGTAACTTTGATAAACAATAATTATATAATATAAAATTTAAAATAACTTTGATTATTCCACGTAATGTGCTACTAACTGAGACACGTGTTTCGCCTCTTTCAGGGTCATCTTCGGACTTATTATCGCTAAGTTTGCGTAAGTAATTTACCTAATTGCTAAAGTTATCATTAGTAGCACAATATGTGGAATAATCAAAAGTTATATTGATTTTAGGCTTTAACTCCATTATAAGTAAGAAAAATATAATATACATCGGCTCAAAACGGATCGTTGATGTTTTTTTTTTTAATTTTCACTTTTCACCATTGTGGTGTGGAGTAGACTTAATTGTTTTCTGTATTATATAATACTAGTATTGCTACCCGGCGTCGCTCGGACTAAGCGACCAATAATTATTTAATGTTTTATCATTCGACATAATTCTATCAAAAAATCTAACATCCAAAATAGAGTTAAAATAAAATCACAAATTTTATTTAATTTGATGACAGCCCGCCCCATTCTCGCCCATTGAAATGTCCAAATTCAAGGAAAAAATCTAATTTACTGTCAAAGAAATGTCAAATAATACCTTCACGTAAATAATAAATATTATTATATTAATAAAAGCCGGAAAAAGTTTAGAAGACTAATTTACATTTTGACTTTCGCCGATAAAAAAAATCAAACATATTTTCTTTCATATTCGTTTTTTTGGCAACTTAATGACCAACAATTAAAAAGGGAATTACAGACATACATACATAAGCCGTTTCGGTTTTATATATAAGATTAATAGTTTATACCCAATAAAACAAGTCATATATAAATACAAATAGTTTTTATCGCCGATAAAAATAAATTCTTCCCTTTTCAGTAATTTAGAACCAACACACTGTTGCATTTGTTTTTGAACGTGAGAGATCAATCCCTATTGATTATCGACTAAATATGCAAATATGAGTAAGATTTTATCTTTTCAATGGTTACAACTGTCTATTCTTAAACATAACACATCTTACAAACAAAAAAAGACATGTTCATTTAAAATTTCACAAACAATATTCGTCTTAATACACCGCCAAGTATTATGCATTTATACATGATGAAAAATTACAATCAAATAAAGGTAAATAATTTTAACAAAGATATTAATTTTAGTCAAACAATTAATTCAATTTAAAATATTAAGACTTTAATAAAGATTTTGGAAAGTAGAATGTGGCCTTATTTATCAAAAGAATTATTTTATGTGAAAGAAGATACTCAAGAAATTGAAATGCATACATTGACAGTGAATCCAATAAAGCGGGGATTCTTAACCGCGTGCCCGCGGAGTCATTCTCGTGCGCCCGCCAAATAAATAAAAAATATTTATTGAAATTGCAAAAAAAGATTATTATAGCTTAAAGTTATTTTAAGAGGTGATGATATTTTTAATTTACTTAAAAATTAAGCAAAGAAGTTAGCATGCATTCACAAAAGTTATCAGCAATAATTACTGATAATTCTTCAGCAATAGACGGCTGCAATAATGGATTAATTTCTCATTGCAAGAGAGACGGATCCTTCATATGAATTATCATTGTTTTATTCATCAACGTGCTAAAATATTATCTTTTGAACATGTCATGAATGTCGTTCTGAAAATAATCAACTATATTTGAACAAATCCTTTATTATACAGAATATTAAAAACCCTTACAGAAAAACTGATATACCTAACATGGTTTTGTCAATGCTTTTCGTTGATCCTTTGACCGTCGTAAAATGCAATGTCAGATTACACGAAATGTGCTTTTTTATTTCTATGGTGTTTTGTAAATGTAAAAAAATGCATAATCTTCCGATTTATAATAAATAATTAAGTCCCACAATAAAACGAATGTTAAACATGTAAAGCTGACAAGGGAACAATAATAAGATTAATACATACAAAAATATGTACTACTTTATCTTGTTTTTTTTAATCCGGCCTGCCCCCGAGACTCATCTCCAAAATCTCAAATGTGCCCGTCACCGCAGTAAGGTTAAAAACCCCTGCAATAAAACATTCTCGGTTTTTGTAGTTTAACAGAGTGACAATTTAGTGAAAATAGTTTACAATCAAAATCGATGATTCTAGTTCAATTTTAAAACGTCAGACTAGAACAAAGTTATTAAATCAATTTTATATTAATAATAGGTCTACGCCGAATCCATCAAAAGCATTAAGCGGTGTTTATTGAACCATTTCAAGAGTCAGCCTTTTCACTAGACAGAGACGAGCTTTTTGAATGTACGAAGCTCAAAATCGCATATCATTATTTAAAGTGCCATTTGTTTTTATAGTATTTCATATTTTTATTCAATTTAATATTCTCCATTTCTCTTATTCGAGTTGACGTTGAGCATGTTGGGCGTTTGTCATATCTAATATGTTCGTAGACAAGAATAACAGACGTATAATCTCAAACATTTAAAAGGCTACGAATGCCAGTAGCGTTCACACATTTTAATTTACTTAAATGGAAACATTTTTTTAATTCAAATACATGAATGTGGTTCTTTTGTATCATTAATAAATTCACTGTGACACTTTTTTTGTTTCAACCATTTATTAAAAGAAACACATTATTCTAAAAAATATCGTGAAAAGCTGCGAAGTAAACTTAGTCGGCCACATTGAATTTACATTATTTAAGCCTGTTTTAGAAGCGAAATAATAGCTGTAACATTTTTTGTGCTTATTCCACATTAAAAATATTTAGATCAGGACCTGTTTCGCTCATCACGAGCATTTTCTATATATTCGATTTATTCTAAATATATTCCACCAAGTATTTCCAGTGAACACGTTAAAAGTGTGAATAATGCTATTATGAAACAATTTCATCGTAATCATGGCTTCATTTTTATTTAATTGATTGAAATGGATCAACTTACTATGATTACAGCATGGCAAGCAAGGATGCATTACTTAAAGTAAGTTTATTTTTATGTATCGTGAATTGTTTATTGTGAAAAATTCAATAATACGTATAGTGGCTTTTAGTGTATAAGCCAAAATATTTTTTTATCTTTGAGACACACAGAGTTCTGATTTATGTTACCCGCTACGGTTCTACAATTTTTGTAGAGATATGTGAAGAATATTCGAATCCTACGTCATATTTCTTTAAATTGGCTTAAAAACCTGGTTTAAAGTAGATACAAGAAAATAGTTGACTGATCAGTGATTAAAATCTGAACCAATTTATCTTAGCGAGTATTCATATACAGTTTAAAAAAAAGTGATAATTAGTGACCGATAATTATTTTTATTTATCCAAATATGTCTTATTTCAAAATACAAAAGATATTGAAGAACGCAAATATGAAGTAGTGGTAGATTAATTTTTCAAGAATCTAACAAACCTAATGGCTTGGGAAATGGTTAAGAAAAGGAAAGGCTTTTCCGATGACCCTTTTTATTCGGGGTTGGTGATTCTAAAGAGGGTAAAAGACTTGAAGAAAATACAAAAAGATCAACAAATATTGATATCAAAAGCTCTTTTTGTACATTGATGCTGAGTTATTAATTCTCACGTTATGGTTTATTTTATTTATTTGAATACATACATAATACTATTTTCTGTTCGTCTAGCAATAAATATTTTATATATTTACATATGTTATCAATTGAAATAAGCACAGCGTAAAGAAACGTTGATTGAATCTGAGTGTATATCAACATTCTCAACTCACTGCGTCTTTTTTTCCGAGCTAAGATTTGATGACAATAAAATCATAAAAAAAGCTTAATAACAACATTCTTTGATAAAGCATTTCTTATTAGATCAAATTTATGCATAAAAGATACTTAATATTGAAACGAGACAAATATACATAATTGTAATGTTTATATTTTTCAGTCACCATTATCGTTTCTAATATATTATATAATTTAGAAGCAACGCACTTATTTCTAAACTTGTATTTGAACATTATATTGAGCTCAGATATTTATCTGTATTCAATGATTGGAATCGAAAGAAATAAAACGCCAAGGTCCTCACAAGGTTGTCTAGTCAACTATGATGATCATTTTATTAAATTTTGCATATTTTTTCGATCGTACTTCATTCATCAATAAAATTTAAATCGTTTTATGTACGTCATATTTTAAATTAAATAAATCATATCATGTCAAAAGACGCATAAAAGAAACGTTTCGTTTACAGTAAAAAGTAGAGAGAAATTTAACGTTTATAAAACAATATTGGATTTAAATTTAAGAAGAATTTTATTATGAAACGCATTTTTCTTTATAAAGAAATGTTACTTACTTATGTTCACAGCTGGCAATGAAATGCAAATGAAATATCAATTTTGTGTTAGGTATTATATGAAAACCTAGTTAAACTCAAACAAAGCAATGCTTATGTTAACGTGCAGTCTACCGATGTTAAAAAATATTTTAGAAGCTAAAAAATAATTGCAAAAAAATGTTGCTTTGTTTATAAAAATAATGGTGGTATAGTATTCTCATTTACTTAAGTAACTTAAAGAATGGATAAACAAATATTAAGTCAGACGATCAACCAAAGTTTTCAAATAACATAAGAACAGACAAAGAAAAAATGTGTCAAGTGGTTATTTTTGTATTCTACGTAAGAGTTAGATTGGATGGCTAAACATATTACAAAATAACATTCAGGGATTCAAGCTGTGATGGGATTAATTTTAATATGCATCTTTTCAGTTTATTCATTATTCGTTATATTTTCAATGGAGATCAGTTAACGATGAAGTTTATGATAAAATAACAACTGGAAAAATATAGTAATTAAGCACAGATATGAACTTTCAGTGTTTTTTTTATTATTAATTCAACATTATCCACTATTTGAGAACGAAACGCATACAAATCTGTAGAATATATTCGTATTTTTCAAATCTCAAAACTTCAGTAAGCTGCCAGGCTACTGATAAAAAATGTCTTTGTCAAAGTTATAATAGATACTCAATTATGTAAGTGTTGCTTTTATAACATTCTTTTTTCAAAAGATAAATTATACTGTCCCAAAAATCTTCATGAAAGTATATAAATATAGACATTGAAACAAATGATAAACGTTATTGTAACAAAGTATGTATTGATAGTAATTTTGGTTGAAGCTTTTTATTCGGTAGAATTTTTATTTTTCCCATGTTACAATGTTTCTTTTGCGTTTTTGATTTTTTATTAATAAACGTAAATTTTATTTCTATTCAGCGATTCTTATTTTTATGATCGCAGTGATGTTTGACAGTTCATACAGTTATCATTTTCAATGAATTTTGTATAGATGAATGTCTTTATGCTGCCATTTTTATAATAATTATTGAAACAATATTGAAACATTTTACTCTACTTCTTCGGGGCCGAGTTGATAACCCTGACATCCTTGAAACTTTAAGCTTGCATGCTCCCATTTTCTACCTACGTGGTCGTAGCCAAGGCCAATCAATGTTCTTTGTCAGAACTTGTTTGTCACGTAGGTCATTTGAGTCGCCAGTTGCAAGGGCTGTTCGGCTGATGAATGCACTGCCTGTTGATGTGGACATCTTCGGCAGTGCACTTGGTTCTATGTTTATATTTTTTTTCTTTTTATGTAACTAATATGTTTTTGTTCTGTTTCATACATTTGTTTATTTTGTGTAACATGTTTGGTCAGCTGTAATGGCCATGTATTTTATTTATTTTTTTACAATAAATAAAAAATAAAAAAATTAAAGATGTATTTTTTATTGACGGTTTGTTGTGCGCTAACATTAGATTTTGTGTTACCAAGCTCTACCAATACCTTGCGATAAATTGTATTCTGTCAATATTTTCTGTATAAAATACAATTTTTACAAAAATAACGTTGAATCTTAACCATGATAGTGGACTTAAGTGGACTTTCACAATGCTATTATGACTTGGAAAGTAGCTCTAAAACTCAAACGATACCTGGACCTGCTCGGTCTCTGTGGTCTATTGGCGAGAGCTGTGTCCTATTTATCAAGTGAGTCTAGGGTCAGTTCCCAACAAAGTCCGATCTTTTCAATTGAAAAAGAGATCTTGGACATGATTGTATGCTATTTTTCGTTGAGTTGTTCTCGACTCTCGACTAATTCATAAAGTTCTTATAAATTTTAAATCGCATGGCTTTCACATTAAAAAATATTTGGTACATTGGAATTAGCTGTAATAACAATTTATTTTTAAATAAAAAATGTTTGGCTATTCCATTAGTAAGTGTTTTAATTTTTTCTGTCTTCAAGGTTTACAATCATTTATGTGTAGGTAGATAGGCTATTTTTAAATTCTTCGATCATTTCGAAAGATTTATGAAAATCATCTTCTTTTTTGTTTCATGGCAATATTTTGTATTTTAATATTTTAAGTAGACTCCAAAAAATAGAGCCATATTCTGAGCCTCAACGAAATTATACGTAAATAATTAATGCCATACTTCGAGTATTACTCTAACGGCCACGTTTATGGTTTTAGCAAAGATTATTATTATTTCGATGAGAGCTTTTTGTATGACTTTGTCGTTTTCTCCCGCTTTGGCGGGGTGTACCCACACAGGTGGATTGCAAAATATTTACAATGTTTTGCGTGCGTCTGGCAATGTTGTATTTGCTTTGATACAAAGTACACTACCTCAAATGGTGAGCGACGAGTAGAAGAGATCTACGCGGAACCGAGTAATTACGTTCTCTACGCTGCGTCTGATATCAATTAAAATTTGGTTTGAACGCTCGAAGAGACTAAATTAATATAAAGTCATATTATACCGTTGCATGACTTGTTTTTAAATACTAAATTAATAAAGTGACACAAAATTATATTTGATGCTTTTGATTTTGCTGTGGTAGCTTATAATAAATTTAATTTGGTTATAGGGTAACCAAAATTTTGGATTTTAGCGTAAATTTTAAGAACAAAATAAAATAAAACATTTTTTTTAAGATTTCCCATTCAACTGCACTACATTAATTTTAATTAAAATTTATAGCCATCATATGCGTAATTTTACTAATTGTGGAAGGTTTTAAATGGCATTGTAAAAAAACGTTAATTTTTTTAATTTCTTGCAACGTTGTATACTACTTAAAATATATGCAAATATAAATTGAGATTTAAATAGCTATTTACTACGTTAAAACGTTTAATATTAGGGGTATTTTTGCATAAACTCAACTTTCATTGGTTCGTCAAATAAACTGTTTAAAAGATACAATGTAACAGAATTAGATATATGTATGTATGAGAATAACTTAAAATATTTGTGGATATAATGAATATAGCCATCTGTCGACAGTGCTTGTAACTGTATAATGCATTACAAATATTTGTTGCACTTCACCTAAAATCAACAACGTCATCTTTGAGATGTATTTCATTGGCAAATAAATTCTCGAAAAACACTCTTCAATGAGTATATAAAGATATTTCTGAATTGGCATTGGTGAATAATAAATCTTTTAATGGATATATATGTATTACGTGTATATGGTTTGAAGGCCTCCTGTTGATTTGCATGCATTTATCTAGATCACGGACACACGTATCCCGGGCCAATCCGAATGACGTCACAGTCCACTGCGCATGTCTCGCCGCCAGACAGAACCGTAGAGGGCAGGCACATAGGCCTACGACGTAGAGGGAGAAGCTCCCTCGGCGTAGAAATCAACAGGCGATTCTGCCGTAGCACGTTTTTATCACTTTCAGAAGGATGCAGACGGATAACATAACCATCTTCGTTATGAGTAAAATTAAAAGGCCAAATATTTGGTATATAGCTATATAACCAATAGCGATAGATAACTAAATATATTTATGAACTAGAAGTATTAAAATATTATTTTTAACCGTTTGTTCAAATATATTATTTTACCATAACCTAATATTTCAATTTCTACCTAACTATAGAGATGGATAAAAAGTAAAAAATTACAACGTTTATAGCTGCACAAGGATTGTTTGATTGCCAATTTGTCATCACGCAACTTTCATTACTCTCATATCTTCAGAACTACCGTCATATCTTGAGTCGGTAAAAAAGGCTAGAACTGTGCTGTCGATATTTTTTAACCAAAAACAAAATTGAAATTACTATTTTACTTTATCGGTATATAAAAAAAGATCATAAAGTAAGAACGGTTACTAACAATGAATTTCAAACAAATACAATATCAAATAGGGAATTTTAATAATAACGTCGATTCACGGGCAAAGTGGGGCAGAATACTTTTTCCGATCAAAAATCATGAGAGTTTTTAAAATATTTCGTTGTGTATATGTATCAAATGTTTTATGGCCGCCTTTCACAACACTATCAACATAGAAACAGAAATTTACCCCTCACATTCATGGCCTGAGCAGATCTGCACGGGACTGATTTTGAACCATGCACTAGTGTGATTTAAAAAAAAGAAAAAAAAACTATCTCAGTGACTATCTCAGCCACTGAAATAAATCATCAGTTAAAACGCTCGCGATGAGGTGATGCAAATAAATTTAATGTGGATTAATTACAAAAAAAAAGTATTATATTTTTTTTATATAGAGCCATTCCACCAAGAATTGACAAGTTAGTACTTTCCGATCACCACCCGTTGGGTATATACAGCCAATGTTTCATAGCCACCTTTCCCAACGCTATCGAAATAGACAAAAGAATTTACCCCTCACATTAATGGCCCGAGCAGATCTGCACTGGACTGATTTTGAACCATGCACTAGTATACTTGAAAATAGGAAATAAAATATTAAAATCAATTGGAGTGACTATCTCAGCAAAAACGCTCGCGATGAGGTGATGGAATTTTTTTGTTGTTGATATGAAGTCATTCCACCAAGTATTGACAGGTTGATTCTGGCAATGAACACCTTAAAACTACCTTTTGCGCCTAGCTCAACGAATTTTTCTCGAAACAGCCTCTCTAGGGGTAGTTATTGGTTACAACGCCGACTAAATTTAGCCCCTGCGGGTAGCTGCGAGTAGATGGAAGAAGAAACGCTTCAATTCAATTATCTTACATTACATCCTGTTGTAATTGCTTCCATTAGCCGCATAAACAGGTTATTATGATTATAGTATGCCTCAAATTAAATGGCACACGCGGGGGCTTGCGGGTAGTATAATAAAAGCAGTACATAAGGCGACATTATTGCCTATGTACCAACCCAAAGTCTAGGGTAAACTTTTATGTTTCTTAGTAGGTAATTGTGCCATTAAAAATTAACGATCACACCCAAAATATTGACTTAGTGAAAACATCTTCATGTTCATATTAGATTTCTAAGAAAGTATGATTTTTCAATAGAAAAGGGGAAAAGCTTTAATAAAATCATCGTTTGGCATACTGGATTGTTGATAACTTTTATGTTGCGATTCTTTCTTGAATTGCTGCGTTTTTAGATCTGTCCTTTTCAGTGAGACAACTACAACAAAAACTTAAAAATCTCGACCCAATGAAGGTAAGAAAGCAGAAATATTATCGAAATTTCCCTTACAATATCTTCAATTTGATTTTTTGGCCAAATGAGTAATTTACATCAATGGAATCAAAAAAAAGTTCTTCATGTGACACAATATTTTTTAATAGAATATTTTGTTCCGTTTCCTCAATATACCGAATTTCAATTAATGGTATGTGCCAGCATTCATAATAATGCAACACAAAATGTCCTATTTGACCATAAATTTAAGGAAAAATGGACAGTTTCATTAAAAGTTATTGAATATAACTACAATTAAAAAAATATATAACAAATAGTTTTTATTGACTATTTCCTGGTGTATTTTTATCAACATAGAAGATGGTTTGCGGGAAACGCCGTTATATGATATTAAAGAAAACTGCAGTGGTAGAAAACAGATTGTTTCTCTTCTCTCACTGTTTTTTCCAAAAATGATTTTTATTCATTCACATAGCCAAACTTTTCCGATTAGATCTATCTCTATATCAGATCTGTCTGCTACATTCAAATTTTGTGTTCATACATCTATTATAAACTCCGTGCAAAACATAGTCCATTTTGAGATTTTGAATTGGCCGTCGCAACCGAAAATAACGAAATTTGACAAACGTTGACAACTTGACTAGGGTCAAGATTAGAGACTCGACCGAGTAGTTTCAGATGTACCAAAATATATACTTTTAATTTTAGTTTTGTTTATAAAATTGATGATAAATAAATCAATAAACTTAATAAATTTCATTCGTCCATTTTTTTCAATGTATAAAACATATATTTCAAAAATAATAGAGAATTAAACGTCTCAAATTTTAAATTGTTTCGAAGTTTTGTTTTTATATTCCAGAAGTAGACAAAACTCTCTGTTGCTGTGGACCTCGGTTTAAATGTTTATTAACAATGAAAACAATCAATTAAATTGTGCTATCTAGTTTTTCTGTCCGCTGTTTAAAACAAAATAAAATTTGGAAATAAATCTTTATTTATATATTACGAGTATTACTCGATACTTGAATTGGAGTCTATAGTCAAGACTAAGACAGGCAGTTAATTTCGTCCTATAAAATTTGAAGAGATGTTTAATTATTAAAGTAATGACATTTCATACATTTTAATATAATACATGAAACTGCATAAAAAAACATCGCTCCTGACAAGTAAAAATTATATTTAAAAAAAAATCTGCAATATTTTATTAAATTAGTTTTTTAGCCAATATTTGACTGTTGCCACCTAAAATTAATCATTTTTTATTTGAATACTGTTAAGAAACAGATATTGATTGCTAGGTTTTTACTTAAACGGCAGACAATCGGATGATTCATGATTTTCTTTTTTTTTTTAAATAAAATTTGCAATCAATTTTCACATAAAACATTTTTGATATAATCGTTTCAAATGGTTCAAGTTCATAGTAATCTGCGATGAACTTTCGACCTGATAAATTTTCCGCGGAAAAGAAAACGTTTCCAATTTACCCGCTGCGGTCGTTTCTATTGTTTCATGTCAAAAACTTCAAACGAAAGCTGCTTCATACCGCGCAGTCTTCAAAATAACACGGGGCAAAAAAAATGCGGTGGAATCTTACGGGACATATTCGCTCTTTAACTGAAACTGGAAAATTTCATAACGCAAGTATTTTTAAAAGTCATCCAGAATATTTAACTTTGTTTAAAAACATTTCGTTGCGTTCCTCTTGACATTGCGAATTTTCCGCTTGAGATGAAACAAAATGGAAAACAGCTCATATACGAGCAGGTGGATAGGTCCCTCGCTTAAATATGATTTAGTCGACTTTGCAGTATAAAAGATGAGGAAAAATTGTGTTATCTTTAAATCCGTGCTCTGTAATAAGTATAAATATTTTGAGTAACAATGGAAGAAACGTTTACGTTATAATAATAATATACACTTTAGAATAGAGTTTCTTAACGCGAGCGCTTAAAAACATATGTTTTTAACATTGGAGGGCGATTGCACATTGCGATATTGCAATCGGCTATCATTGTCTATTCTTGTGTTAAAGCCACATTTATAATTTTGCAACAGTTTATCAGGGTTTTTCCGCGTCAAAATCAGCTAAATATATCCTGGTCTTTAGAATCTCGATTAAAATTCTGACAGTTTATTCGTGCACTTGAAATGCCTGAAGATGACGAAATGGTAAAACCGAATCTTTAGCGAAGAAAATTCATGGAAAAGTACAAAATTAATTCGATTCAAATTTGAATACATTTTTTGATTAACATTTAAATAAATATAACACCATTTTTTACTAATTCCAGATATTTTACAAAGATCAGGACCTGTTTCGCTCATCGCGAATAATTTTAGCTGATGGTATTTACGATGCCGTATGAACGGATGGGAGATCAATAATTACGAGTGGAGAAGGGCGGGTATGAAATATCCGGCACATTATATTCATATATGTTTGTATGTAAAATGAGCTTTATCCATAGAGAGAAACATGTTCAGTAATAATTATTATTTATTCGCAATTTACTACGTCACAGTATAGTTTTTTACAAAGATGAAACTTTGGAAAATGGTTATATTCGATATTACAAAATACGGTTCAAAGCAGGGTTGCCCAACTGAAGCCACTTGGTGGGCCAAATAAAATAAAGCATGTCCTCGAGGGGCCACGTATAAATATTTCAAATCTGAATTACATGTAATACTATTAATTAATGATTTTTTAACGTCGACCGGTAATCTGGACGTCGCGCATCGCAGTAGATTAGTAAAAAAAATATTAGTCAGCCTGTTTCGACACTTCGATTTTACGATTATTAACTTTAAGAAAAATTACTCGCAGTGATATGTGCTGCCAAATATGTTTACTTTAATGCACATTAATTAAATTTCGGAAATTTATCTTTAAGGATATAATTTTGATTTCAATAAAAATAATAAAACATTTTTAGTACTTATTCCACATACAATTTATTGGATCAAGACCTTTTTCACTCATCGCGAGCATTGTCAACTGAGCCATGAGCGAAACCGGTCCAGATCAAATATATTGTATGTGGAATAAGTACAATTTCTTTTTACAATGACATTCCATCAAGTATTGACAGTGAACGCTTTAAAAGTGAGTTTTGATTTTGTCTGGCGGTGTTATGTGACATTCAGTGAAAAGATTTAAGAATTTGTCACAAATTAACTACTATTTTTTTTATGTAGGTACTTTTACAATAAAATTTAAATATATAGAGAGTTAAAACCTCTAAAAGGCCACGCGACGTCTTCAATTGGGCCATATGTGACCCGTGGGCCATAGTTGCATAGAGCATACCTGGTATAAAGCATATTATAAAATAATATGATTTTAATTACCCTCATATAACCTTCTACAAATTTGTTCTGTATCCAAAAACTTTATCTTAAAAGGGCTTATACTCTATCAACAAATAATTTTAAAACCTTATTAAACAGTCGTTAATAATATGTTATGTCAGATTTATTTTAATGATGTTGCTTTAATTCCATATCGGAATAAACAAGGAAATCACCTTGACCCATTTAAAAAGCTTTTTCTCCAAAGTTTTCTCATAAAAACAACAAACAGCCTGTTCAATTGGTAAAAGTTAGTCATATATATGAATTGAAGTATCTTAAAAAAATCGTTCTTTTCGAATGTAATCCACATCTTTATTGAGTAAAAATACAAAGCGTGTATTTAACGGCTCAGTATCTAATTAACGTTGTGGTCAGTAAATTAAAAAAATGGTCTTTTAGTATCACAATCGGTCAGTATCCACTGTATCAATATGAATGTGGTCAGTTGTTAAATGAAATGGTCAGTTTTAAAACATGCACCACTGGCTAACATTCATTACGGCAAAAAAATTCCTTTGCTGCCTACCTTAGTTTTCAGTAAAAATAAAATCTTTGATCATTTTAAGTGAGTTAACAAAATGAATAAGGATTGTGTTAATATAAAATCTTAGTTAATTAAATTACTCATTTTGTTTGTATGTCTCAATAATAAATTTTCTCACCCTCTCTGCCTGTTGGGCAAAGAATTATACTTGTCAACATTTTTATTTTAGCTCTTTCATTGTATTTTGAGAGATACAATATTTGTTTTTATTGTTTATTTAAAGATATTTAAAAAGAAGAAAACTGCAAATTAAAACTGTTCTTTTTACCAATAAAAATATTTGAATATTGTTTTGACAACAACTATGAAAGTGTAGAAATGAAATTAGTTCTCCGAACTGTTCATTGTTGTATGTTGCTTACTTGATTTGTTTTGTGACGTGTAAATACATATTTCCTTCGTTATTCTTTGATCCCAAATCATTCCTTATCCAATGTCATTTATTAAACAGCTTCTTTGAATTATTTTCTCAGATTAGCATAGAATAAATTATAAATTTAACTATTATTTACAACCAATCTGTTTTGAAAATAATCATCTCAATGAGAATAGTAGAAAGATGTTGTTTCAAAATATTTTTGAATAAAATACAAACTTCTCTGTAAGTATTATCATTGTGTATTTTCTCTGCTTCGTTAATGAGCATAAAACTGTGCTATTATTTTGTGTATACGTTTGTCCGTTCGTGATTAACATTTCTAATTATTGAAAATAACATAGCTTTGCTGACAGGGTGATTCCGAATTGGCTATCAACTTTAATTTATAAAATAAAACGTAATAAATACATTCGTTGGCGGGGCAAAATTTTGTTCCTGGGATTTCGGGATTGCAATAAGTCAATCCCAGGATCCCGGGACTGATCCCGGGATTTAGAATATTTCTTAAATGGTCTATTATTTTCATCTTTATTAAATATTATGTTAATGTATCATTAAAAATAATGAGGAATAATTGATGTCACTAATGTCACTATCTTTTTATGAATATTGTATTACGGTTGTGTACTCATTACTGAAAAGCGAAAATATTTTATTGAAATATAAATTACGTGAGAATCGGTCTCCTTCGAATGCGATCTGATAACTTATTGTGATAAAAATATGTCTGGCTATGCACATTTTTCAAAAAATTCACATTGTTACAATGAGGACACATTAATGGAAATAAATAACGCCTTTACTGATGACATATCAATATCGAAAATTTTGGGATTATGCTGCCTAATCCCGGGATTCACTGGGTATTGAAAACCCTCGGGATCCCGGGATTGGAAACCTTACTTTTAACTGTACCACTTATAGATGACTGCGGTGCTTTCATCCTCTTCCAAGTGATCATTCTTAAAAACGTGACATATTCAAGAAACAATAGCTTTATACATATTCTCTTTTAGCTTCATCTTTTAATTCTTGCATCTATTAAAAAAAAAATGCTTTTCTCGTAAACCAAATTCTACCAAGACGCTCTATTATGATTAAATATAAACTACATTGGGAGTCTAGATAGTCAAAAAATGTAGTTGTATATTCAACAAACGATCTGATGTGGTACCAACAGGGTTGACTTAACCATGGATTGCACAAACCTTATTTTAAAACACCTAGAACGCTGTTATATGAATATTTTCCGCACTTCGTTTTCTATATAGAATTACATCAAAGAAAATCTCCACGTGTAAGTATTTGCTTGTCAGTATGCATGAAATGTTAGAAAAAATATTCAGAAATGCGTTTGAATGCGAACAAAAATATTCTCCAAGGAATATTTTAAATAAGCCAAGTTTTTACGCTATTTCCAAGCAGTTTTATTTTTTTACTCGAGCAAAGTGGCCACGAATACATCATGTTTAAAGATAACGATGTTTTATGAAAAAAAAAAAGATTCTGGTTAACTCGGAAATGTGCCACTATCTGAAGAAACGTTTTCATAGTTATTGGATTATAAGTAAATGTATTCTTAGTATCAAGCATTTAGTAATTATACATAACAATAAACTTATTTATACGGAAATTGGAGCACTTCTCTGAAAAAAGATCAAAATTTCAATTATTACGCTGAATTACAATTCTTTTAAATTATTCGAAAAACTATTTTCATATTTTTTTTGTCGTTTTTTTTTTATATCTACATAAATATTTGATGGAGCTTCGAGTTCGGTAAGGCGCGTAATCGTCAAAGCTCTTCCCGTCTCTTTCGTTTCCAAGCTTATTTTTAAGGGCGCGATCGCTGCAGTGATGAGCAATCCCTAGTAAAGCCAGTTCAAGACTTACTGTTTCTTATTAACTTACTGTTTTACTTACTTACTGAAAACTTACTGTTTCTTATTAACTTTGGTCGTTTTGGTTAATATAAGGTTATATTTGTTTGTGGATTTGGCTGATTATAAAATCGGATTCTTGGACACTTACTTATAAACAAATTAATAACTAATAATTTGAGAACAATATGTACACAATATTTTTTTAACACTTTGTTTTGATTCGTATAGAACATTAAACAAATTCACTCAAAATAAACGAGATAAGAAAAGGCAGATTCCAATGTCAAAGAACTCGAATGTATAGTTAAGAAAAATCAGCATTCCATGTAAACATCTTGCCAGGAAAATTGTTATGCTGAGGAATTTTCACAATAATAACAACAGTGATAATTTTCTCTCCATCAAAGAAGTACAAATAATTAATACCGTCAATATTTTTGTACCTAAAAATGGCACGTGTTTCAGATGAACATCATTCAAAGAAGAATAACACAATGACAATGAAAAGTGTTCTTTTTTCCCTAAACACAAAAGCTAAGAGAGCGAATTATATACCACACATGGACCTCGTGTAACACGGTTTTATACAACACGGATTTTTACAACACGAATGTATAAATTGTATCATATTTTTTTACAACACGCTTTATATAACACGGCTTTAAGAAAACAAATAAAATTACAATAAACATTTGTCGGGGTATTGATGGAGAAGTTTTTCATAACATGGATATTCATGATATCTAAGAAATATTGGAGGATCGTACGTTGAACGAAGAAGAATTAGTCGAAATGTTGGAACACAATTAATAATTCAGAAAGCAGTTGCATCGAATAAGCTGCAATGTTTCACATTAAAAACATTAAATGAGGGCTTGGAATTGGATATAAAGCTAGATTTTTTATTGAAAATTATCCAATAATGGAAAGGAGTTCGAAAATCAAGAAGGAATTACAAAATATTTTGGAACCTTATAACGAAATACGTGATTCGATATTTTTTTGGAATGCAGCTGGATTTGTATTCCACGACGTTTTTGTGGAACCATATAACCGTGTTATACGAGGCCCAAGTGTATAATAGTTTATCGATTAATAAAATAAATCCATTAACGAGCGAAAATTTATAATGTTGAAATATTTTAATACTTTCGATGGTTTCGGCGGTTACTTTGTGGAAGTTTTTTTAATTTAATTTAAAATAACTTTGATTATTCCACGTATTGTGCTACTAACTGTGACACGTGTTTCGCCTCTTTCAGAGGCATCTTCAGACTCACTATCGTAAAGTTAGCTTAAGTAATTAATTACTTAAGCAAATTTCTACAGATTTCTGTAAAATTAAAATACATTGTTATTTTTCTTACCGTATTATAATGGAGTTCTACCAAGTAAATGCTTGCTCAATAAATATATTATTATTAATAAAAAAAAAAATATAAAATTTAAAATAACTTAGATTATTCCACGTATTGTGCTACTAATGATAACTTTAGCAATTAAGTAAAATACTTACGCAAACTTTGCGATAGTAAGTCCGAAGATACCCCTGAAAGAGGCGAAACACGTGTCACAGTTAGTAGCACAATACGTGTTATTTTAAATTTTATATTGAAATAGTTTATTAGAAGTTTTAACTTTTGTTTACGTATAGTACGATAAAAAGATAGTTTTTAATCATCTTGTATGCAATTTAAATAAACATAGGTAGTTCTGTATATTCCATGCTCAAACAAAGTATTTCCTCATACGTGAACTATTTTCCGGACTTTACCTGTTGATTTAGATAAAAAATAAAATAAAAAATACCAAGCGCGGCGCAATCTTTCATTTGCTTCTACTTTATTTTATTTTTGTTTTTAGATATGAAAAAAGGGAACAGAAATCTCCCCCGTATTGCAAAAACAAGAGCACCATTTTGCAATATGACGTGTTTTCAATATCCGGTGGAAAATGGAACACGAGAGAGAAAATTCAATGTTTATATTATGCATCAAAGTGATTTAGCTGAATCATAGAATGTCACATTTATTTTATGTGATGTAGATCGCGGGCTCCCAACCTTTTTCGGCTCACTACCCTCTTTTTATCATTGCCAAAAAATACTTTCCCATTAGTCAATTGATAGTTAGATTTCGTTACCTTACTTTGAAAAGATTCGAATTGGCTTTTTTGCCTAAAATGACTTTTTGGTCGGAAAAGCTTGTATTTAGAATTCTATCATATATATGAATTTCAGAATTATCTATGGTTTAATAACGAATTCCAGTGTAGCACTGCAAACATTTTTTACTAAATTTATTTGACAAAGTTCTAAGATTGTCATCATAATTTCCACGATAAAATCTTTACGATCATTATTTCTCAGCAAGAATTGTGAAAACATATGCTTTAAATAAGTAATTTGAAACATTTTTACTTGCTCATTGTTACAAGTGAATTTTAGTCAGTCAAAACTTCAAACGTTTATATCTCAAAACAGTGTCAAGAGCAGTAAGAATCTTTTCAAAGTAAGGTGTCGATTTTTCTCTTTATTTCAGATAAAAAAATCAACAAGGCCCCCCGAATTCTTTACACTTCCTGATGATCTTCAAGTTCAGCTCTACCATTCAAATAAAAACATGTTTATGGCCCTAAGGAGAAAAAACTCATTTTTTTAAAACTACATATTATACAAGCAAAAAATTATGTACCTTGAAATGCATTTATCAAAAAACAGCTCATAGTTTTTAGATTTTTGGTTATACACTAGAGGTATGCAGGGGCCGAAATTTCAAAATTTCTACCCGGCCCGAGCCCGAAAGGCTCTAGTCCAGCCCGGCCAGAGCCGGAGGCTCATGCCGGAAATCTAACCCGAATCCGACCCGAACCAGTTGTTTTGTCAACTTTTCAACATAATTTTAATTAATATTAAAAGTAATTACATATTAAGTCTCAATTTATGATATTTTATTTCTTGTGTACCCAGGCCCAAACCCAGCTCTGGCCCGAATCCAAGCCTTCGTTACCCGGCCCGACCGGGCTTGGGCCCGCTGGCTATCCCAAGCCCGTGCAGACCTCTATTATCCACTAATATATCATTGAAAAAATAATAAATTATCAACCTAAGAGAAAACATGTTCGTTTATTAATATTTGTCATTGCTTTTAATCCAAATTCTCGATATGATTGCTGTTTTTCAAATCGAGTTTTTATTAAAAGCCACTACTTTAAACCGCGAAACCATTTTTTGAAACTTCGCTTTGATCAATGGCCAACGGACGACACGATTAAAAATTGCAATTTAGGCGGGAAATATTTCAAAAAAAGAATGTTCCGAAATAAATAATAATATAACGCTCGTAAAAGAAGCTGTTTTTAATGACAATACAGAATAACTCGCGTAAAAAATAAACGGGTCCATTAGGGATATGGCCGTAACGCGAAAGTTATTTATTTTTAAGTGCCGTAATAAATTATTTTAGCCGAATAAATTCCTGCAGTATTAAATACAGGCAGTAAAATTACTTGGCTTGATGGAAAATTTCTGCAGTTGAAAGTATGACACCAGGACCGCAGTGCCTTTATGAATTATTTTAATTTATAATATTTGAATACTTTCCTGACAAAAGATTGAAAATTCTTAGCTGACATAATAATGTTTTATTTGATTTTCGAAAAGTTTAAATAAAGAATCATCTTAAGCACGTTTTCGTTTTCCGGAATGAATGAGAATTTTCTAGGATAATGACATCTATTGATTAGTTATTGAAACTTATACGGACAATACAATATGCTCTAAATTCCCAGCTAAAAAGAATGCTTTGACACAAAAATATCAATATCATAATATTGTTTCACTTATCCCTCGAATTATTACTGAATTGAGAAATATAAGAAAAAAATATAAAGTTAAAGTTTTTAAATAAATATTTTTTTTTCCCATAAAACATTGGTTCTCAGGGACATTATTTTCAAGTGCAAGAAATAGATATATTCAAATAAATGTGACATATTTAGTATACTCAAATACTTTCCACGTGAAACACGCTTATTGGGCTTCGTCTTTATCGAAAACACGGTCAAGAGCTTCAATCCTAAGTGACACATTGATTTTGCACTCGAGTTATGATTTTGTAATGTGTAGTTCCACCCACGCAATTTTTAAATTTCGATTGATCCGCACCTTCTCCAAAGAGGGAGGCTTACCAACTGACTCAACAATTACAGCTTAGTGAGATAAAACACGTTCAACACGTTATAGAAAGACAAACTTATTAATTTGAATTTGGAATTGAAGACAGCTATTTCAGCCAGTGCCCACATGTTTGCATCTTTGTGGCAAAGGTCAAGCTTAATACATTGGGACAATTAGAAATTAATATATATCATCAACCCAATGACATTTTTAATGAACATACTATCACCGCTACTCAGATCATTACGAAAGTTTAATGCGATTTTTAATAATAATACAGAACTATAATTTACGTTTATTTTCACTCAATAAAAACCCAGATATGCTTCCATTTCGAGAAATTCAGTAGGATGTTTATTGTGTAAGAGAAAATTTATTGTGTCCCTTTTCTACACCACTAGTTATAGATAAGTAAATGTATGTTAAAACACAGTTCTGACGATGGCGTAAGCCGAAATAGCTATTAACCATATATCATATAATATAAAATAACTTTGAATATTCCGCGTATTGTGCTACTAACAGTGACCCGTGTTTTGCCTGATAGTAAGTCAGAATATGCCTCTACAAGAGGCGAAATACGCTTCACAGTTAGCAGCAGAATAAGTGGAATAATCAAAGTTATTTAAAATTTTATACTAAAATGAACTTCGACAAAGTTACCGCCGAAACCATCGAAACTATATATCATATAATTTACGTAGAACTAAAAAGGTTGCTATGTTTCACCGTGTCATAATAGAATTCTACCAAGTAAGCGCCAATGCAATCAATACAGCTTTTCTTTAAATCAAGTTGTGTTGAGCTGGTGCTTAAGCAGTCAATTTGAAAAATTTATTACGTGGGAGTTCGTACAGAATTGTTTTTTCTATCCGGCAATTTCCGTTTAAATATTTCTATCAAAGAAATTGCAATCATTATTTGTAGAAAATATGTTGTTATACAAAATACATCTGCAAACTAGAATTATGTTTTGAATATTTCCCGAGACATTGAATGTATATGGAATTCATTCTGGTTCTGGTGTCACATTACTTTAACGAAGGCAATTATTAACACAACATCTCTTGTCTCACTGCCCTTCATTCTTGGGAGATATCTCTACAAATTATATTCGCCTGGTATTCATCAGAATTTAAAAAAAATGTATAATTGAATACATGTATAAATTAATATGAAATGGCATAAATGCCAAACGTTGGCATGATATTTAAATGTACTTATTGCTACTCGTTAGCAACTACGAGCATATCATTTTCATAACGAAGTATTTATTAATGATGTTTTCTTATACGTACTGGGTGGAATAATTTTGACAAAATATATAGCAAATTTGACCATGTGAAATTTATTAATAAGAAAAATATATTGATTTAGTTATATGCAGCTGTATGCAGTGTAGGCTCGTGGATAAGATATCTGGGAGTGCTGCGGTTGATTAAAAATAAAAATAAACGCTCATTTGGATTATATTTTACTATCAACATTAAAATTATGAAAATTAAATATTGTATGAGTAAAACACTTTTTTATTAGAAACAAATTAGAAGAAATAAAACTCGCACCCGCACGGACGCAACACTGCTGGAGAGTACAGTACCACCCCTAGATTATATCTGCAAACTACCGTCCCCGCGTTCCTCCACCCAGTCCAGCATATTCTATGATAAACGGTACTGCACAGAATCATAAAGATCCGTCACTTTTTAATATCGTCCGTTTAAGTACCGCGTCGTATGATAATTATTGGATGTATCGGTGCGCGGGCGAGCTTAATACACGCTTAAATAATATTGATATTTTCATATAATACGCATAAATTTATGTGTATTATAAAATGAAATTTTTGTATTAAATAATGCAATTTATAATGTTGTATAATTATGACGTCATATCCTGATCATAGAGATTGTAAAATCCATAAAAAAATTAAATTCTATTCTGATCCAACTAGAATAGTCATAAATACTTCAAGTAAATTATATGAACGTTGATAAGGTACGAAGAAATATTTAATAAGAAATGCTTGGCATCAGTTGTTTAACATCATGCCCGCTGCCAGTGTGGAACATATGGACTAATTAGTCACCAACGGAACCTTTTTCAACAGAACTTTAAAATAAAATCAACGCTTAAAAGTAAATACATTACATATATTACAAAACGGGTGTTACTATAAATATGGTATTCACATTATTTTGTAGAGTTGAAAAATTTAAGGACACAACGATCCCTATATGTTTCCGTCAAAAGAATTTATTTAGGGGTAATATATTTCAACTTGAAACATCTTGAATGCACTTCGAAATAAGTATGATAGATGGCACTATATAAAGAAACTTTAATTTACAAGAAAAAGAGCGATATTATTTCTTTAATCCCATACATAATTTTAAGTTTATAAATACGCTATCAATTGTATTTATTTGTATTTAAAAATATTTTTAAGTTTACAGAATATTTAGAATTTCTTAATACAAAAATATATATTTTAGCTATACTAGCCAACAGATCTCTATCAACGATTTCCCTAACTGAAAAATACCCTTAATACTTTTTATACCAAAAAACAGATGTCAATATATGAGTTCGTGTTATAAATATGACGCGAACTTTAAGCTTATTCAATTTCAAACACAATACATAGATGTCGCCGCGCGCTTATTTTGCGCAATAAATTTTCCCGCGGAAATTTTGTTTACTTTGTTTTCCACTCAACAGATGTCATATTGTGCTATAACCCAATTTAACGAACACAATAAACCGTCCACTCTGATGTAGGTACTTCCGGTCTAGTTACGGCCCAACATAAATCATATTATTTTTAGGTGAGTTTGTTTTGTCGCTGGCACAAGATGATGGCAAGTAATTATTTTATACAGTGAAACGAAACACGCGACGTTCAGTTATTATCTTTTGAGGTTATGTCATGCCGCAAGGTTGTTTGTCAAGTTTTAGACGTTCTCGGTTGTTGGATGGTGACACTATTCGTGAATTTAAACGTCGCGGATGAAGCATTAATTGCTAAATTATGCCTTTGACAAAATTTTGGTGTCAGCTTTGTAATGAATATCATAATATTCAAAATCAACATGAATAAAGTAATATATATTTTGAAACTATCAAAAAAAAAAACTAAAACTATTACATATGTACATACATGTAGCAGAAAATAGTTTTAAAATTCAAATTTTAATTTTGTACTTTTCCATGAGTTTTGTCGCTAACGACTTTGGTTTCGCCTATTGGCGTCTTCAGGCATTTCAAGTGCACGAATGAACTTGAATTAAAAGCCACCTATTATATTTGTAGGCATTTCCATGTTTTAGCTGGTAATTAGTTTGTACGAATTGTCATTTAAAATACTCGATTATAATAATTTACACACACAATTCATTCATACATCTAGAATTCTAAGCCACGGGTTCCTAGCCCATGGGTCGTGGCGGATTTCCTGTGGGGTCGACAACTCATACAGTCAACTTATTAAAACACTATAATGCTTTTTCGATGCTTCTTTAATTACCTTACTTAAAATGCCCTTTTGAATTGCATGGGGGTCGCGTGTCACATGGCTTTTATAAAAAGGGGTCGCCAACCGAAAAAGGTTGGGAGCCTATGATCTCAACTTTCGCTGATTCATATAGTTACGTCATTAACAATTTTAATTAGTGATCTACTTTTATTTGTATGTATGTACATATATTATAATTGAAAAACCCTATTCACTCATATTCAAATTTGATATTGAAATTCCACCAAGCACTTAAATATTATTTAAATGACTCCAAAAATTCTGTAAAATCTACGAAATATCTTTGTTTTAGTTTTTCTCGGCGTCTTATATCAGCTTTAATAAATCAGTTTTAGAGGTTTTTTACGTATTTTCAAAAGTACTACTTTAGAAGATTCTCAAACTTCATTAATATACGATATAAATAGACATGTTCTTTCACCAATTTCTTCAATTCATATTTCTTAATAGTATCAGTCATTTTCGATTCACTACTCGATGTATATATTTAAGCTCGTTGATATTTCCTTTCATACGTTGAATAAACCGTGCTCCCGAAAGTCTTGAAGGGTAATTGATGTCTATCGGGTTGCACTGGATAAAAAATATCTTTTTTTACAATATGGACATACAAATGTGTAAATTATTAAGTATAAGCTTATTGGGTTGAACGTTGTCTTATATTTCTCTTCTTTATATAAATAACCTTGCTTGTTGATTGTTTATTTCTGGGCCTTAATACTAAAAGTGCGTTTATCAGATTTTGGCTATTTTGACTTAATACTCGGAAAATACTCTTTTATTTTATACTATGAATCTTTATGTCATTCGATTTTAAATGAACGCACAATAAAGACAGCTAATTTGTATGACAAAATATTTTTGCAGCATTATTTGCACCAAGAAATGTCTATTTTCACATAGAATATATATGATCAGAAATGGAGATTTATTGGTGTAAGAAGTGTCTATGTTCACTTATTACCAATGTACTAGACTACATATGTAGATACCATATATTTAAATAAACAATTAAATACACATCGCCAAAATATTTTTATTGACAAACAATTTTCCATACCTAATCAACAATTGATTTTTTTGACATAAGCACTTTTAGCATTAAGCCCCACATTTAATCAGTTAATGCTCAGTTAAAACCTAACCTTATTACCTCAGAAACCTTTGCGATATTAAGACCGAAGATGCCTCTGAAAGAGACGAACAACGTGTCACAATTGGTAGCAAAATACGTGAAATAATCAAAGTTATTTTGTATTAGTTCGATCTTGATCTTTATCGAATGTGTATATAAATATGTGGAAGTAGGTTCTACTTATAGAAAATATTTAGAAGTACTTCCTCCATCGTAAATGTAGAAATACTGTGAAAAAATCAAATTTAATAAAATTATTTAAAGACGAGCTCATCGGTGTTTTTGAAAAACCTGAGCGTTTCCGACTGAAACGGATGTACAATATAAAAGGATGTGGTCACTATACGTTCTTTTTTTAAATGAGTGGATAAAATAGAAATAGTAAGATACACCACAGGTATCTTTTACCTTCCAATACCGGGTTCTAATTAAATTTTAAAAACGTTGTATTGATATTTTAACGCTGTACACGAAAACCGTTTTTGCCCATGCAGTAGCCAACGTAAGTTGAGCCATTTCAATTAATTTAATAATATTGAAAATGATACCGCAGATAGTGTTTTTGCTTCAATAGGCGTAAATAATGATAATATAGAGTGGCTGACTAAGGTAACTCTTGACAGCTTGAAACAATATTTTTTAGGATTAAATAGTAAATACTTTCATACGTATACCAGAAACACGAAGTTCCTATTCAATAAACTAACGGCTAAAGTATTTTTTCTAAATTTAGGAAATTAAGGTAGTATTACAGAAATAGATAACCGATAAATGCTCATTTAAAAAACAAATGTGAATTCAATATGTATGTATAATAATTAACTTAGAAGTGGTCATTTTAAACGTGTACACGTACTTGAGAATTCATTTTATTAACCGGTTGTATACCAGAACGTATATATACTGTCTACAATTTTGTGAGCGCAGTGCCGACCATTGAAAATGAGCGTATTTATGCGGTCCACTAATACTGGACAAGATCGACGATTTTTATAATTCAAACACGTTATACACCTAACAACCTCTCTTAAAATCACCGTCCTTTACTTACAGTAAACATATTTTGTATTATAATCAATGTTATATCGATTTTAAAGAAAACTTCCTTGTGTAACCTAAATCCGTCGCGATTTTTTCAAAGAAAATCGCGGCCCTCGGTGCAAGATCGTTCTAATGCCTACCGGCATATAATGGGTTATGTAACAGAAGTTACGGGTGTAAATTTACGGATATTTTCAAACAATGCATAAGTATTTTAAAATCGATGTACAGTTTTATATTCAAAGCTATGGATGCTTGTCGTGTTAACAATCCTCACGACCGCGTATAAGAATCTGACAACAGAGATATTGGCTTACTATTAGCCCATTCCCATTCTTCTTTATCCTTGCCCTAGGTATCGAGAGGCGTTGAATGATCAATTTACTACTAGATCACGCTAAACACAGAACTCTTATATTATTTGTAAGAAGCCAAATTGTTTCGTTGTAAAGCTATTTATCCATGAAAAAGTAATAATACTTAACATTTTTATCTATCCCATCCTTGCAATAAAAAATGGTGAACCGATATCGTTGTATTTTGAGTTGTTTACATTCAAATGTACCTTTTTTATTTGACGTAACGTTGGGCAAAACACATCCGGTGAATTAAATTTCTCGTTAACACGTTAGCTAAGAAATAATACAGAGTAAATAAAAAGAATTTTTCATTTTATATTTTATAAATATTATAGATTTGCGCGCATTTATTCTTCGGCAGTGTTTTATCCCTACAATATACGTTGATTTTATTTGATTGTCATACTTATTTAATTGAAGTTACCGATTGAGGTTCTGATGGAATTTGAAAAATGTTAGTTTTGTCTTAATACTGATTTGATTAATTATTATTACTTTTTAAGTGTTGACTGTCAATACTTGGTCGAATAGGAATATAATAACGCATTTTTGTACTTATACCTCATTAGATTTATTAAGATCAGTAAAAGTTCCATTTTGTTGACAATGCTCGCGGTGAGCGAAAATAAAAACTGGTGCACAAAAAATGGGTTATTATTATTTATTAAGTTAGTATTATTGAAGAAAAGTCCAAATTGGGATAACATTCGCATTAATAATTCAAAAGTTTTTGTGTTTTTACCATAACGAGTGTCAATAATGATCAATTATCATTAAAGAGTAGTTACTAAAGATTATTCCATAAAAATCCCTACCGATTTTAAATGGTAGGTTTTTATTGGTATATTGAATACCAGACGACGTATTAGGGTATAATAAGGTGCTGTAGGTATTAATGATTTTTTTGTTATCTTATATAATTCCACGTACAATAAGAGAAAATTAAATAGTAAACATTCCGTTGAAGATTGGTATACTATTAAGCTGTGCTTTTTTAGATTTTTTTTTATGTAAAACTAGCCAAGCGTTGAAGCCACTCAAAGAAAGAAAGTGTTTGCGTTAACATTGTGCGTGGCTGTATTTAATGGCTATACCGACTCAAATACTGACATAACAAATCATCAAAGTTTTATCGCAATCAGATGAATGTTACAGGATCGCATACGAGACCAAAAAAAATCATTTAAAAATATATAAGTGATTAAAAAACTTTTGTGAGCGTCCACACATCAACTCACCAAAGCTTTACCGCAATCGAATGAACAATTTGGGATCTCCAAAACCTTTCATGCGTCTACACAACAAATCACCAAAGTTCCATTGTAATCGGATGAACCGTATGGAATCGCAGAGTACGAACAAACAAACAAACAAAAACAAGCATTGATTTTATAAAATTATATTATTTATGATACCCAATGAACTATTGGTGCAATATTTCAACCCCTTCACCCGCATTAAAATATAGGTTATCCGCACAATAATTAGTAAATAATAAAAAGTCATTTTTTTTAATCTCTAAGCGCCTGAAAGTTATGATACAATCTTGCCCACTTTCTTTACAACACTGCATATAAATTTGTATTCAATAAACATAAAAACAGTTTTTTCACCGTTATTATATTTTAAAAGATTAGCCTGAAATTGTTTGGATCCAGTTTTCCCTTTTGCTGCGTCCGCTTGGAATGTACAATTAGGACGTCGCTGGCGGAATATTGGCATCCCGCTCGCACTCGCCGCCGATTTCGCTGGCTTCATTGTCGAAAGAGCGGGACAGAGAGATCGTAGCGTGGCGTGTCGACGACCGCAAAGTTTGCCACTTCATTTTCTAACAGCACGCTCTAATCGCATACCTGCTCCATAAAAACCATTAACAAGGGAACTTAGTACATTATTTCACTTTGATTTGCAATATTATTATTAAATATTGAAAAATATCTTCAACAAATTTTGATATTTAATTTTGTACCACCAACTGGGATTTTTATTAAAACTTGAACACAAGTTTTTTGGAAATAATATCGATGTACCAGTACAAAAATTATTTTTTCACTTTATGATTTTCTCCCCATCCATACAAAATGCCGAGTTCACAGGGCATACACGATCCAGGTGTTTATTTAAACTAACAATATTATTGTTCTTGAATCTTTTTGCTTTCGTCAGTCATATGAGACGCCAGTTGCAAGAGTACTCCGAATGATCAATGGATTACCATCTAGAGGTAGACATTTTTCTGCAAAATGTTATACTATTTTGTATTCTTTTACTTTCAAGGGACCGTATAAAACAAACGTTAAATGTAAAAAAGGTATAATGCGAGAAAATCGGGGTTATACTATTCTTTATTTTGGACCAAGTTTGGAAACAGGTGAAACTGCATCGATTCTAGGGCAATTATACAAATCTTTTCTCCGACTAAAAAAGTTTAATATAGTCACTTTTTTTTACCTAATTTTCAGAATTATGTGTATTCAATTAAATATCAACCCTACCAATCCGGCCAATAGCCAAATTTGACATATTATATGCAAAAATAAAAAATTCAAACCTTTAAATATTTCCGACTCCGGCCAAATCGCTGCGACGACTCCAACTCCGACTCCGGCCAAAATGCCCCGACTCCACAACTCCGACTCCGACTCCACAGCCCTGAATTATACAATATCCTCTATTTAAAATGACGTTTGGGATCATATTATATGAAACTGCATCATAGGATACCTGATTAAACAACAATACAGTAAAACTCAGATTCTCAGAAGTTTTTCAAGGGACAGTAAAAAAATCGATAAATGCGGGAAGCGATGAATGCGGAAAAGTCTAAAATATGAAATAAAAAAGTACAACTTTTAAAAAACTTTATTTTTTAGAATTTTTTAGTATGCCTATAACATTTTTTTTAAAGTCCTCAATACTAAGTTGCTACTTTGCAGTTTGGCACTTTATTTTAAAAAAAGACCCTTCAAATTCACATATTTTTCTTACAGATTCATCTACATATATCCTTGGGGTAGAAAAATCTTTTTTCCAATGCCAATAACGCTTCTTTAAATGTCATAACAGGTTCATTATTGCGTTCTTCGATTATTTTTACAACGAACCGATTGGATGGGGTTGAATGTGCTTATGAGAAATGTTCAACAATAACGGTCAATCGGGATAATATTTGTGACAGACCATAATATTTAGATGATAAATCTATAAATTGGGGAACGATTAAGGCGGGATTTTTAACATTGTTCTTTTTTGGGTGTTTGGCCGGGATTATAGAAAATGAACAAATCACGCAGGGAAAACGGCTAATGCTAGAACGTTAGATCAGAGGTTCACTGTACTTGAATGTGTAATACGTTTGACGTGAGTTTTAATTGATTTGGAGGGTATCATCTTCATCATCAGCATCAGAATTGCATCAACCCTTGCAACACTTATTAGCTTTGGACTTAGTGTATCCATTTCACAATATCCATAGCAAGCATCGATATATCCATATGTTGTCAAAATTGAACAAAAATACTTACTTATACTATTTATGATCCATGACACACTAATAAAAAATAACATACAAAACCCGACAAAACCTTAAGAAAAAATATTTAAGCTCATAATGGCATGTTGATTCCGATAAATGCAATATTCATAAACAAATGACAATATCACTTTTAAAGTGTTCACTGGACTTGGTGGAAAGGCATTAATTCAAAGAATTGCTTCAATTCATTTGCTTGGTTGTTTTGCCAATTGTTTGTCATACCTTGTTTTTCATACTTAACATTTGTATACATATCACTGTTTTATTGTATTCCTTATCAGTTGACAATGTTCGCCATGAGCGAAACCGGTCCTGATCAAATAAATTTTGTGTTCAAAAAGTACTAAAAATGTATTATTATTTTTATTAAAATCACAATATGTCTGAATTTATTCTGCTTGTATTTATTGAGATTGAGGGATAAGTGACAAGTGATAACATGCATAATATACTCAGCAACGACGTTAGACATTTGGCCACCCCAGGCAAGAATGTATTTTTCCGCCTATGACTATAAATTAAAATACGGAATCGCTGTTTTTTATTTAAAAGAAAAATCAGCCAACTGACATTGCAAAGTGTAAATATCGGTGTGTGCTGTTGAGCTCCTCGTATTGCAAGCATTTTAAGCAAAAACTTGATGATGAATCAGTGAGTCATTCAGCAAGACGTGTCAATTATTAATATAATGTTATCAATCCGTTAAATCCGAGACGAGAATTATTTATTGGATGTATTACAATATTAAATATTATTAAATAAAATAAATTTATATGAGGTACATTGTTGACTCACGATCTCACAGTCTCCCAATACCAGGTCGATAAACTTATAAGAATATAAATATATATCTCATTACTTTGAATAATATGGTTATCTCGATTAAAATTCATAATTACTCATTCAAAACCTGAAATGCCTTTTCTGGTTAAATAATATTTTTAATATAAGAGTTTTATTGCATTAAATGTACATTATACATATTATGGATAATGTTTATAATAAATACCACGTCTATCTTTTTGTGAAAAACTAAAATTTGGCAGACAATAACCAATTTTCACTCTCAGCCGAAGGGTTTAAGGAAGTTTAAAAGCTGAGTAAGCCAATCCAACAAATGCGCAGCATTATTTCAATAAACGACTAATTTTGATAAAATGCTTCACTTGACGACCATACCCTCCTCATAGGATCGGGAATGGAATACAAAATTATGTTTCTCTATCTTGCGGATATTTTTAGCGATATTTGTCAATCGGGCCGTTCAATTAATTGGCTACTGTGAGTGCGCGCCAACCTAAGACTAGTGCGCGGGTGTTTTCAGACTGCTGCGCGGCCACAGTTTAGAGAAACATTGTCAATAACTGATACGAGAGTCCTGTAAGTCGACTAACCAACACATGCTCGGCATTTTTTCTATTCGGTTTTAGAGTTACGGACTGGAATCTTCAAGCGCACATTTTGTGAATCGACTTATGAAGGTTTCTTTAAAAACATGGATGTCTATGATTTTAACATTCTCTTCTCCAATCCGATCCGATCTAATACAAAAGGGTAGTAAATGGTGCGGTTAGCTAACGACCTCTCAAATCATTCTTTAGTTTCCCGAAATAAATACCGATTAACATAATTTCGTCTAAATAAATTTTATTTATAGGAAAGAATTTGAAAATACAATTGTAAGGTGTCAAATTGCCTTTTTGCAAATACGGGTTGCAGATAAATAGGTTTTACCGAAGAGCTTGTGAGTCAAAAAACGTTGAATATCCGAGCAATATTGCATTGGTTCCCTTGACACAATTAAAATAACACTAACGGAATTGCTCGCCATAAATAAATAAATTACACGTACATAGTTTATAAGCTTTCAATGCATATAAATATGGATCGAATACGATAACAGTATTCTTGAAATTTAAAACATAGAAGGTGACTTTATAGAGCGTCTGTATTCACTTTTTCTTGGGAAGTATTGAACAATTCAATGAATACTGTCTTGTGAAAATATTTTTTAAAACCATTTATTACCAATATTATTATCTTCAGTTATAATGCAGCTACGTCTGCATAAATCAATAATTAGTTTTGGCTGTATCTAGTATGTCTGAAGATTCTCTCTAAAGATACGAAACACGTGTCACTATTTGTTGCACAATACGTGGAATATTTTTCAATTGAATTTCGTATTAATATAATTCGTGTTTTGTACTTTTTTACCTGGATTGTCCGAGGATAAATTCCACACGACTGGGTTACCAACTTGCATTATAAATAGACAATAATTTTAAAACTGTGTTTATATTGTTATGTATTATACGCAGTGTGTAGTGGGGCCGCCTGAAAATGAGCCAGAACGCCGCCCTTCCATGTTTTTGACTTGTTACTTAAATCTCAAGTATTTAAAATTTAAAGCACAAAATCAAAATTGATCTAGCCCAGCGGATTTTACGAAAATAAAAAATAAAAGTATTTGTGTAACGTTAAGAAACACCATCCCTCTTTCTTAGATCTTAGAGTGGAAGACATTAAATGGAATATTTATGGGTTTTTTTTTGTTTGGTTTCAATGTTCCAAATTTTATATTATTCACTTTTTTAGCAGACTTAACGAATGTTATCTAAAATAAACATGTTTACATGCTTAATTGTGTTTTTTTTAATTGTTTAGCCAAATTTGTGGAGTCGGAGTAGGAGTCAAAGTTTTTTGGCAGGAGTTGGAGTCGGTGTCATTGCGGCGTTTTGGCCGGAGTCGTACTTAAAGTCGGAAATTTTGTTAAGCTTAAACTTTTAAATTTGTATATAATATGTAAAATTTGGCTTTTGGCCGGATTGGCTGGTTGAAATTTAATTGAATACACATAATAAGAAAATTAGGAACAAAAAGTGACGAAATTAAACTTTTTTAATTCGGAGTCGGAGTTGTGTTTTTCGGTGTAGTAATTTGGTATATGCTGGAGTCTGAGTCGTATTTTTTTACTACTCCACAGCCCTGATTTAATTGAATACACATAAATAGAAAAGGGTACGAAAAAAAATCATGACGATATAAAAACTTTTTTTTAGTCGGAGCCATGTTTTTGTTCAATGCTGGAGCCCAAGCCTGAGTCGTGATTTTATCCAACAACTCCACAGCGCTAGATTTAACTGTAAAAACTTTAAAAAACAAACGAAAAAAATTGGGAAGAAATCAATGACCAACTAATATTTATTTAAAAAATATATATTTTTAGTACTTATTCCACATAAAATGTATAGGATCAGAACTGGTCGCTCATGGCGAGCATTGTCAACTGATCATTTTCATTGTCAGTTGAGAGTACTAAAAATTATTTTTATTATAATGCCATTCCACCAAGTTTTGACAGTGAACACCTTTAAAGTGATATTCATTTACCACTACACCACTGATTATACAGCATGGTAAACATAATCGTTAGACAGTACCATTTCATATCGAGAAATATAGCTAACAATAATAAAATATAGTTTACCCGCCAACCGCCGACTACACCTAGTATTGATTTTTATTTAGAATCAAATTTATTGCTTGTAAGCGCGAAGGGTTTCGGCGAATGCGGGTCGCAGCTCGGCTATAGTAATCCAACCGACATTCCAGTAATACAATACAATAAAATACTATTTACTGATCGCGTTTTATGATCCTTGCCACTACCACAAAACGGCGCCATTGTTTCAAGGGGGGTTTAGCTATTTTTTATTTATTCGTGAAGCAAAAGAGTGTTATATGGGTATTACTTTTGAGATCTTGTTACAAAGGTGGAACTGCAAAGATTTAACCCCTCAGTTGACAAAAAAAACCATAAAGAACAACCAATATTACACGGAATATAATATACTTAAAAACTTAGAAAAAGCCGTATAGTTTAAAGTCCAGGGCTGCGGATTCGTTAAAAAAAGCACGACTACGACTCCAGCATTGACCAAAATCACGACCCGGACCCCGACTCCAACAGTAACCAAAAACACGTATTTTCCTACCTTTACTATTTTAAATATCAAATAACCAATCCGATCAAAACGTGCGATGACTCCGACTCTGGTCAAAAAACCGCAATTTCACGACTCCGACTCCGACTCCACAGCAATGTTAAAATCATTTCTTTATCGGGATATATGTACTTTCTGAAAAATGTGATATTTTTAAATCTCCTCTTGGTTTCCTTTCGACTATTGTTTTATATTTTTAAGTCCAGTCTTTTCCTTTCGCATAAAACACTCATCTGGTTTGGTTTGTCCAGTAATTGAAGTTGCTGTTCAGAATCCAGTATCCAGGTTAAGTGGTTATCCTATAGAGAATATTGTGAAATAATATGTGTAGAAATTGTTTTAAAAAAGATGGTAACCCTACACTCTACTTGTTTTTACACAATAGATACGTGTCACTATGTACAAACGATGTAAAAAATTGATGATTGGTTTCCCGAATTAAAAAAAAGTCGCGAGATTTTGAAAAAAGAAGAAAGAAAGAGTAAAAAAGGATTTTATGAAAACCCAATTTGGAAATTATCTTAACAAAGTATAATTTTTAAAATGTATGTATTTTAATAAAGAAAAACAAATACTATATACGGGGAATTTTATGAGGGACTGAAGAAAAATCGCTTTCATTAGAATGCCTAGAAATGCCTGTCTCTGTCGCTCCAAACACGTTTTTTTTTTTTTTTTTCCTTACTTTCCTACTGAAACTATATGTGGAGTCCGCTAGGCGGCTCCTAATACAGACTAAGTCTTTGTTTCCTTTCCCGCATGTAAGCTAGCTAAGTATTTTAACCCCTTACGAGAATGATTGTCTTGGAATCATTAAAAATTTTCAATTGCGTAAACTTGAGGAGTTTACTTGTTCTTATAGTAGACATGCCAGTCTAACTGTTACTAAATCGACGAGCCTAGCTCGTAGCTTAAATGTATCTCTTAGGGCGTTAGTATAGAAGCTGGCAGTGCTGCTGGCTTCTTCCACGCTGCCTCACTGTTGAAGAAATTGCTGTAGGAGAAAGGTGGGTGGAGCATAAGGTTGAGACATCGTCCTGACGAGGTTCTTAGAGCCTTTAGTTGGTTTAAAGTTGGATATTTTCACAGCTCGGAGAGTTGGAGCGAGGTGGGGACCCTGCTTCAAGCTTTCCACGAAACTGGCACGGTGGAGGCGTAGGGTCTCTTTAATGTCAGGGCCTTTATACCACGCCCGGAGGTATCGGGTGCTGGCGTTCTTCTTCAAGCCTGTGATTATGCGTAGGCATTTATTTTCGACCCTCTGAAGGAGAAAGAAGTTTGCTGTCGGGGATGTCTACAGACCATATGGGAGAGGCGTACAGCATGGTTGGCTTAATTACCATGTTGTATAGTGCCTTCTTATTAGCCATGCTGAGGTAGCTTCTAGCATTGAATATTGGGTACAACGCGCCAATTGCAACGTGAGCTTTCCGCCTGGCTTCTGCAATGTGCGTAGACCAGGTGAGGGAGCAATCCAGAAATACCCCGAGGTATTTGACAGCTGGGCTGAAACAGCAAGGGATACCACAGACGGTGATTTTCCCGTTATAATTTTTGTTATTACGTTTACGCGTGAAGAGGATCGCCTCTGTTTTCGCGCCGTTTACTTTGAGTCTCCAGCGACTGAAATAGTCAGTCAGCTGGGCTGTGCTAGACTCAAGGCGACGTATAGCTACGTCCCGGTCCCTGTGCGTGGAGGTGATGGCCGTGTCGTCCGCATAAAGAGCGACAGAGCAGTTTTTGGGATTTGGGAGGTCGTAAATGAAGTGGTTAAATAGCCTAGGTCCCAGGAGACTACCCAGCGGAGGCTGAGCGGAGAGAAGATTTTTCCTTCTTAACCGCTGCATAGAGGGATCGGTCATTCAGATAATTTTGGATGATTTTAATAATGTATGGGGGAGTGTTTGTCTCAACGAGAAACACGTGTCCCTCACACTGTACAAATACAAACCGAGGTCAGTGAGAACTTACACACCCTTCGCACGTGCGGCTTATTGTGGCTGTGCCATAAGAAGATGGGTCATTGACAGTTTTAATTTCTGGTAGTTATTTTAGAATAAAAAGTTCGTGAAAAAATATTTTGTGCTAGTGTTATTTCGAAAAGTGTAAAGAAAGGGTTCACTGTACACATTAAATGTTGCTTAAAATATCTAATATATAAAAATCAATATTTTTTTGATTGTTCGCATCATGTTCGCTGCCGCATCCGATCGCAATGAAACTTTGACAAACTTTTTGCTTGCACTTTCGCGTTTGTTTTTGGTATAATAAAATTAACTTACAAGTCTTTTAAATAAAAATCAATGTTTTTTCATATTTTATGAGTCAAATGTCATCAATACCAATCAATGTTAGTGAAATTAAATCGAAATTATTTATCTAAAATATTGTGCATCCGAAAGCACTTCAATAAACATAGACACTATTTTTCTTTGGTCGCATTGCAACGCTTGCCGCCTAGCGTTTGATATTTTTCCGTGCAAAAAAATGTATATTAACAGAAATATTATACGTGGAGTAATGGGAGATTAGTTTCTTTACTGTGTACAGTGGAACCCCGATCTTACGTACTCGCATCATACGTTTCCCCGCGTGGTGCGTTCATTTTCTATAGTCCCGGCATTTAGTTCATAATTTCATATATAAAGCTTTCCCGCATTAATCGTTTGTTTTATACCGTCCCTTGAAAAACGTAGAATCGGGGTTTCACTGTATCATTTGTTTTCATTTTTTTACAAATTACATATTTAAAAATATAAATATTACGATTTATAAATTAGCAGAGTTAAGATTAAAATTTTAAATCACTCGATAAAAGCTCGCGATTTTTAATATATTTTTTTTCACTGTAGTTATTGTATTAGTATATGAGTGAAACCATTGATTGAGTTTGAAATGTTTCTCAGGGTACTTAAAGTTGTACACACCACCACCCACTCAGACTTCACACGCTTCTTGAGTAGTATTTTGCCATCCAATATATTCTTATTGCATTCGTAGAACACATTAATAATTGATAATTTATATAATTCGTCGGCATATCTGTCCCGTCAAATTGAATTATAGCTCAATTTAAAATGATGACGAATCATAGCATTTTAAAGTTAATTGGCCTTGGAAGGGGGGGGGGGAACTCACAATAAACATTCAAGTAATCGTCGCCACATACATAATAAATGGTCGGTGATAGTGGTTTTAATTAAAATTGACACTATGCGGTGCGGTCCCTTACGATCTTGCATGCAAGTCGCGCGTGTTATATTTTCATAGACTTACATCAGGGCTACTTAACCAAATTTGAATCGTTTTAATTTTGTACTTTTCCATGAGTTTGGTCGCTTTCGACCCTAGTTTCGTCTTTTGGCATTTTCAGGCATTTCAAGTGCAATAATGTTATTAAACTGACGCGTAGCAAACCGCTTGTATCGTTTATATGAAAAAATAGCAATTAAACTTAGTGATCTACTTTTTTTTTGTATGATGCCATTTTGGATGCCAAAGGGCGAAACCCGGGTCGTTAGCGCCAAAGCTCATTCAAAAGTACAAAACTCAAACGATTCAAATTTGATATCGAAATTCTATCAAGCACCTTCAGTCAAAAATCTTAATTATAATTGATCGAGATGATCGAAACCGGTTCTGAGCTACTTGAGAATACGTGTGGAAATAATACTATATATTGTGGTTTGTTTATTTATAGTTTGAGTATGCTGTGTTAAAAAGTATTGAAACTTCTACAAATACATGCTCAAAATACTCTAGAATCTAGAATGAATTAACGCCACAGACCGCTATAAGCTACAATGCAATATCAAAATTCTCTTAAACTAATATACAAATAAATGATCGAATTATGTATCTCTAAATATACCGTGGCTAGAAAACTCTCTAAGCCATTCATGATTATTTTTTCTTCTATTCGGACAGTTATTTTTGAAGTAATTGAAATGAATTATGACCAACTGGAATTATTTCATGAATACTGATGAAACATAACCGACTTATTTAAACGTGTAATTTATTTATCGATCAAGTAATAGATCACATTGACACTTGCTTATATATAACCAATTGAACCAAGCTCAACAGAATAGACAGATAAAATAAGTAAAAGACATTTTTTTGGACATCCACACGTCATCTCCATATGTCCCGTGTTTGTATCAGGTCGACATAAAACTCACAGGGTGCATTCACGTTAGCTCTCGCCAATGAAATCGCCAACCATTGATATGTTAGCCAAAATATAAATATTTTTTTAACGATGTCCTCGCCCAGCATGGAGCATATGGACTCCTCACGGCGTTTATCTCAGCAAATGGTTTTCTACGAGAACTGCTTGTTATTCAGTAGCTCAACCTCTCTTTTTCGCAAAGAGTAGGGATGGAGAGGATATGAGGACTAGGACAGGAGTAATGGTTGGCTAATCACTGTCACTATGCGTCGCTCTTTGGGATCGGAAAGTTGGGGGGAAGGGATTTTTAACAACACAAACACCCATGCCTTTGAACAGATTTATCAACTGAAAAATGCGCTCGTACCGGGAATCGAACCCGAGCGATCCGCCACGCAATCCAACAACACTGCGCCACGGACCGAACCATAGGAAATAGTTACATGTTAATAAATTCAAATGAAAACATCGTCCTTTTTAACTTGATTTAAAGTTTTATTTACCAATTTTGTTTCATATTTTTATAATAATAAATCATTGTTATCAAAGCACAAGCTCTTTTAGTCTCATGGGACTATAGTACCTTTAAAGTAAATGATTAAAAGCTAGTGTTTTAAAATTATTTATGTTCCTCTTCCTGTAAAACACTATTCGAGCCAAGTAAACGATAAATTCTGTCTATGAATTCTGTGATAAAAGTCTGCTCGTACCGGGAATCGAACCCGGGTGGTCTGAGACGGTAGCTAACGACGTTAACCACTGCACTACGGAAATATAAAACAGGCTAATTTAAAAAATTTACGAACAGTCGATATATTTAGACATGTATAATTCGACGCATATTTTTTTTCAACTCTGATGTAAACAACAATGAAATATATCACAAGAACAATGAGAATATACCCCTACGTGATATTCATTTGGTAATGACAAAATGATATTTTTACAACAAAAAACAAAAGATAATCTTCACGTCATAACATCACATCAAAGATACAACGCCAATATTGTGTCTAGAACTATATTTTGTGCAATCATATTCAATCAAGATAAACTAAAGATATTTTTGCAGACAACATATTGATACAATGGTACAATCACAATAAGCGGTATATAATGGAGTGGTGCATCAATTCACTGCAAAATATATGGACAATTAACATGGTATTCTTTTCTATTAGTATTATAGTATTCGGTGCATATGGCCTCCACACTGTGCCTTCAAAATTCTCTGTTAGCCGCCAACCTCCTCGCTTCTTCCCAGATAATCCCGTAACTCTGCTGAGTGATTTTTAATATATTGATTGAATTGACATGCACTTGGTAGAACTCCATTATAATAGGGTTGAAAAAATAGTAATCTGCTTCTGTAGTTCTTACAAGGACGAAAGCCGAAATAGCTATCAACTGTATTTTACAGTGGAACCCCGATCTTACGTTCTCGCATTATATGTTTTCCCGCGTGGTGCGTTCAAATTTCTATAATCCCGGCATTTAGTTCATATATAAAACTTTCCCGCATTCATCGTTTCCCGCATTAATCGTTTGTTTTATACGGTCCCTTGAAAAACGTAGAGTCGGGGTTTCACTGTATATATTTTTTTGTTGATCTAAAATAAATTATAATATTTTTGTAATACGGAATTGGACGGCTTTCGTTGTTGGAGCCTCCAACATAAAAAATGCTTAGAATTGTCGTTGGTGTAAAACCCTAGATATATTTGTCTCCTTCACACCAACGGGAATTTTTATTTTGGCTGCTCAAAATTTAATGTATTATAGCAGTCACCTTCTTCAACTATCGTAAAATGATGAAGAAATATACATTTAATAGGTAAATGGTAATCTATTGAATAATTAATTCATTTCGTAAAAAATGAAAGCATTGATATTGTATTGTATTCATTCGCCGGTTGGCGATGTCTTTCCGACACATTTCAGAGGCACTGCACGTGCTCTCTTTACATATATGCACCTTTCCCTTCACTCCGCCCTCTTAAACATATCATTTCATATCCGTCTCATTCGCTCTAATATTATCGGTATAAGTCTATCACTAACGAGGAGCCAAATTTCATATTGCACTTTGCTATTTTGTCTCCCTCTGTCGCGTATTAACACTTGAAAAGCTTGTGACATAAAAAGATTTTTGAAACTATATTTTTGACATTTTATGCAACACGTAGAGATTAGCTTCGACATTTAAAATCAACTTGACCTCTTTATTTTAAATTTAAATTTGGAACCTATCTTTAACTCTCAGTTCAAGTTTATTCGTGCACTTATAATGCATGAAGATGCCGAAAGAGAAAACCCGGGTCGCGACTTCAAATTTAAATTAACATTCACAGGCGTGTAACATAATTATACAATTCGAACTATATATACATGGCTCTGATGAATTATTTCACTATAAACAAATATTATTGACAGTAAAAAAAAATTGTCGTTGTGGAAAAATTGCATATGCGATCCATTTTGATTATCAACCACTGATTCTGTTTGATTTTGTTCCAAGGCTGTGGAGTCGTTAAGAAAAAATTACAAAATTCAAATTTGAGATTGAAATTCCATCAAGCACCCTCATTCGAAATACTTAAATGTATAAACTTAGTTCAAAATATTCTTTTGAGGTTGCCAAATATTTTTATATGCGAACCATTTGTTTAAATTAGCATTTGGGTCTCCGAGTGTTAATGCGAACCATTTGTATGCTTGTCTCGCTCTTTTGGGGTTCACGAGGTCATCTTGAATGGGTACACTTGGCGTATGGAAGTGTTCCCATATGATTGTTTTCAAAAATATTGAGAAAATAAGTGAGGAATTTCGTAAGTACTCTCCTTCTCTTCCTGAACCATTATTTCCATGACTTGTAGACTTGTAGACTCTTGGTAAAAAAAGAATTCTTTATTAACTTTCTTACTAGTTTTTTACTGTCTATTTAGCCAAGTGTATAAAATTCTTGGAGCAAAACGTCGAATTTAGAGATTTCTGTCTCCTGATCGCTGATTAGAAACATTCTTAAATATTCCAATAGATTTAGGACTTTACATCCAAATTATATGTGTAATATTTTGATTGATCCCCGATCACGGTGTAAACAAAATATGGCATACATGAAACAATTACTTTACTATTTACATCAGTGATGCACAACCTTTTTTTGAGAAGGGCCAGATAATCAATTCTCAGATTGTTCGAGGGCCGCATTAGGAAAACTGATTTATTTTTAATGTCCATAAAATAGAAAATTTTATTGTTTTATATTGTTCTTCCATTGTCCGGATAAAGTTCTGAAAAAATAGGTGATATATATTTGTGATCGCGTGCCCCATGAAATGTCACCGCAGGGTGTTCATCACTGATTCACATAAACTCCAGTTCCTTAAGCTTCTCAAAAGAAAGAAGTTGAAAATGCTCGCGATGAAAAAAACCGGTTCTGACTTTTTCATAAAAAAATAGTATCAATAAAGAGAAAAGTACATCATTTATTAACTCGTTATGCCTTTCCGCTAGAATTGATTTTAGTTTACACCATATGAATAAATAAAGAGGTCCACGAAATATAATAAATTCTATCGAAATGCTCGAGTAAAAGTGCAAGCCACATAAAGGACAGATGTTTATGCTTGAATAAAAATACTATTTACTGGACCAACAAAATTTTTGAATAAGTTTGCGCACAGTTTTACTTATCAGCTGAGACCGTGATCGAGTACCGACGCCGTTAGCTTCGGTCGCGAAGATAAAGGGTTCGAACCCAGTACGTACTTCATGAATTATTTTTACCATTGATTTATTGATTTTTGTTCGAATGCATAGGATGTGATATCTGAAATGCTTTTACTCGTCCGATCCTCAAAGCGATACGTAGTGAGAACGAATAGTTAACCATGCTCTAGCCATATTCTTCTATCCCTAATCTCTTAGAAATATGAATACTTATATTTATAACCATATCACTCAAAAATGTGTTCATATATATGCAGTACACATATAAATGCGTCTATACGCCACACACTCAAATTAAAATACTCAAGATACTAAAGATTGGGAGCGAACGTGATATACAAAAAATAGTATTACACTCTGACTCTAACAGTTCACTCGAGTGTGCGGCAACCGTTGATACTAAATAAATGTTCTCCCCACTGACATAAACATCCACCTACCGCACTTAGCCGACGCGTTCAGTCTATATCAAATTAAGGAATTTAACATTTTGGAACTCTGGCAATCTTTTTTTTTGGTAGGCGTCATTCAGAATATTCTCACAGCGCCACTCTTTCGAGTGCGTAAGTAGCGTGGTTAGTCTGTCCACCGAGTTGAGTAAAATTGATTCTTAAAGATTTGCTTACTAATCTGACCATAATATTTAATTATAAATATTGATAAAAAATGGCGACAAGATATTTGCTTATGCAATCGATTATAGTACGCATGTTAAAATTGTATTAAAACCTACGATTTTTTTGTATTGTTCTCATAATAAATATCCTTTAATTGTTGAGTGAGATCGCAATCTCTCTATGACATTTATTTATACAATATAACAATGATCGTCACTCAATTCATTGACCGCCTAGGACGTGCATATAAGTTAATAACAAACGGATATTGTGGTCTCATTGTTTGGCAATAAACATTATGACTGTCATTTAAATACTATTAAATGTGTATTTTAATATCCTTTGTATATAAGTAAACATCGTCATATTTACCATTATAATATCCTTCCTATCGGTTGGTTCACAAGAGACGGGATTTAAATTGCGGTCTGCTTTTTTACCGTCGTAGAATCGAAGTACCTTATCAATATTTTAAATATTTAAAAATGGAAACCTTTGAAGAAAATGTCTTTTGTTTCGAACAAAATATTTTTAAAAATAAAACACAACTTCACTTTTCAAAGAAGGGGTACATGGAATGTAGTTAATATGTAGGTGTATTTTGTTTCGAAGATTGAAGTGAAATTGTGTGTCGTTTAGAATTCGACCAATTGATTATCCATGAACTAACGATACTTAAAATGGAAGCTATGCATTTTCCCCGATATTAGTTGAAACATTTTCATATCGTACGCACCCATTTTTCATTATACGCGATTTTATATATACAATCCTGAGTAATTCGAGACAATAAAACATGCGAGACTTTACTCATTAGTTAATAGGTACTGATTCAATCATCATTATCTCCTACCGATGGCGTTTAACTTTTTGAAAAACTTGTCAGAACTTCTAAATCTTGGTGCTTCATTTATAAATAAGAAATATTGTCTTTGAAATTTACTTCCAATAAAAAACAGACTTTGTAGAAATGTGTGGTAGTTTGGTGGTGAAAAGTGTTCGATAGATATTGTTAAAATTATTACTGTCATCATTTCTGGCCTGAAAAAACAGGACTACACTTACCCTCCTGAGATCTCCTTATGATCCCTCCTTGAAGTGTTTCCCCCATTACTTTTCTATAACGATTTAGAGCAGTGTTCACAAACTAGTGGTCCGCGGACCGGCACCAGTCCGCAAAAGCTTATTGCTAAAAAAAATCATTACAAAAAATCTGTATATTTCAGGGCTGTGGAGTCTAAGTCGTGGAGGCAGAGTTTTTTGGCCGGAGTCGGAGTCGTCGCGGCATTTCAGCCAGAGTCATACTCGGACTCGAGAATTTTGAAAATTTGAACTTTTAATTTTTGCATATAATATGTCAACTTTGGCTATTGGCCGGATTGGTTGGTTGATATTTAATTGAATACGCATAAATAGGAAAATTAGGAAAAAAATGTGTCGAAATTAAACTTTTTTAGTCGGAGTCTGAGTCTTGTTTTTGGTCAATGTTGGAGTCGGAGTCGTGTTTTTGGTTAATGCTGGAGTCGGAGTCGAAGGAAGAGTCGTACTTTTTTTAAAAGACTTCACAGCCCTTGCTTTTTTACTTCTTTACTTTACGTAAGTCAGAATAGTCGTAAATCGAGAACTGACTATATTTGAATCTGGTTGACGCCGGTCCGCGAATTATTTCGCTAATTCTCACCAGTCCACGAATGTATAAAGGTTGAAGAACACTGATTTAGAGCATTCAAAAATGGCGATGGCGAGATATTTTTTAAATCATTTTCGAAACAAAAAAGTCATCCGAAATTAGCTCTAAGATAAAAGACGGCTTCATTGTAGACGTGTGCATTTAATCAGATAGCAAAATTAGAAAACGAATTACGGAAGACTCTATTTCTCATAAAATATTCCATCGAGCAAATTCTTGAATGTTCGAGAATATTCCAGAATCAAATTACGACGCTGTAGTGCTGTAAAATAAAGAATAAACTGTACACAATGACATTTTATACGAGCCCAAGTTTGAGTTAGAAGATCCTGTCTTGGCTATCATCAATAAGTACATCACATAGTATAATGATTGTAAAGCTTATCATAGATAATTTTGAACCTTTCAATGAAGAAGATTTCAATACGTTGTCATTCGTTCCAAAAAAGAGTAATTATATTTTTCTTATACTGTTTTATACTTCTGATGAGAGCTTGTATGTCAAGCCGGATAAAATTATTGTTGGTCTCCGGTCTCCGTGATGCACGGAATGTAGGAATTGGTCGTGATGTTGAGATATCCTTCGGATATTGTTGTGGTTAGGTTGTTCCGTGACAATGTATCGATTACAGCTCTTACTTCACCCCATTGTTGTAATCCACCAGCTCTCCAGAAGTGAGCTATGACTAATTTTTATTTATTTAAAATAAAATATGAACTCATATATATATATGGATATGTTACATCCATACATATTCATATAAGTTCTCATAATTTAAACAACATATTATATGTATATTATTGAGGATTTTAATTGAAGGTGCTTGATCAAGTTTTTTTTTTTGGATATCAGTTTGACGGAGCAAGTGCCATTGTTCAACGTACGCATACTGACTGCTGCTCCCAACCTGAAACTATTGACTTTTATCAGGAATACGGAGGTAAGAGCAGCCCCTCAGTTCTAAGGCGTGTTAGCGCCAAAGTTCTTCCAGTCTCCTTCGTCCCTAAATGTTTTAACTCTTGAATTTTATTTGTTGACATTCCCTTCCCATCGATTGCTACAGTTGAGAAGTCAGTTTAATATTGCGTCTCTACCTAGGGAGGGTCATCGAGAAGAATAGCTCTATATCGATTCTCTGCGGCTTTCTCGTCATAATTCTGCAAGCAAGAGATTGTTGAGTTATCGTAAAAGCCCGCAGCCTTATGAAACTTTTTAGAGGTTTCACGAACGAATTCGCGAATAGTGGGCACACTTAAATCTCTGTGTAACAGCGGACCACGCACAAGCCATGAAGCATCACATACTTGCCTCAATGACTTATTCTGAATAGCTTGGAGAGTCTTCAGATGCTTTTGGTGAGCAAACGCCTACACTGGTGTGGCGTACACCATAATTGAACGAGCTATTGCTGTATATAGGAGAAGTTTACTCTTTATGGATTGTTTGCTCCTACCATTAAGCATAAAGTACAATTTCGCTTTTGTAGCGTTAACTTGACGCTTTTTAATCGCGGTGTGTTCGTTACGCTTCAGTCTCTTATCTAAGGTAAGTCCAAGATACTTGACTGTATTAGACCATTTGATCTCTGTATTGTGCATTCTAATGCAATTGAAGTTATGTTTTCTAATGAAACCTTTAGAAAACATTACTGCCGCGCTCTTTTCTGCGTTGATTTTGATTCTCCAGCTGTCACACCAGTCCGCAATGGTATCGGCAACTGTTTGGACGTGTGCAACTGCGCTTTGCCGATTACGAGATTTAGCTAATATGAATGTATCATCTGCGTACTGGGCTATAATTGTATCTGATCAAATTGTAATGTCATATTTCAATCGTTTGAATTTTTTATTTTTCCATTTTGAGTTTTGTCTTTGACGACATAGGTTTCGCCTTTTGTCAACTTCAGGTATCTCAATTCCTGATACAGTCAAGATAACGAACAAGTATAAAAGATATATGTATGCTCTGCTGCTTTTCTTTACGGTATGGTTTCGTTGACTATGACTCTTAGATAAAACGTTAGTTAGCTTAATCTCAAGACAGTTATCTTTAAATAATATTAAACAAAAAAATAATAAAAACAAAAAATACTAATTCTAGTAAACGCATTCTACAATATGAATTAATGACAATTTTCGAGGAGGGCTAAACAAAAACTATCATTTAATATTGCTGATTATATATTCTATGGTTGAATAGGAAATAATTGATAAATTATGTTATAATTCAGTATTAATCTGATATCTTCTTTTGCAAGTTATGATTTGAAACCATTTTTTTATTTTATATTTATTCAAACAAGACTGCAATCAGAAAATCATTGTGTTGCTGCCTAGTGAAAGCAGTTGGTTAATTGCTGTAGATTAAATTGTTTAATATACAACAACTACATGATCAAGATTTTGAATATTAAATCAAAGCATTGAATGTTTACCTTTTCAGAAAATAGTCCCGGAAACAACCGGTCGCTTAGCAGAGTACAGGCCACTCAAGTGCCGATATTTATCCGAGTTGCAGATTATTCTCGTTCATTTTATTGAACTATAACTGAGAAGGTTTCGAAGGATTTTGGTTTTCTATTGAAAGCACCCAATACACATAGAAAAGAGTTAAGACTCTTTCACGCATGTGTAATATTTTATGAAAAAATAATATATTATATTAAACAAACCAAATCGGTCCCGTTTTGGTATATAATATTTTCAAAACACTACAAAAACAGATTCTTGTTAAATTTATCGTTTACTTGGCTCGAATAGTGTTTTACAGGAAGAGGAACATAAATAATTTTAAAACACTAGCTTTTAATCATTTACTTTAAAAGGTACTATAGTCCCATGAGACTAAAAGAGCTTGTGCTTTGATAACAATGATTTATTATTATAAAAATATTAAACAAAATTGGTAAATAAAACTTTAAATCAAGTTAAAAAGGACGATGTTTTCATTTGAATTTAATAACATGTAACTATGTCCTATGGTTCGGTCCGTGCCGCAGTGTCAATGTTGTTGGATTGCGTGGCGGATCGCCCGGGTTCGATTCCCGGTACGAGCGCATTTTTCAGTTGATAAATCTGTTCAAAGGCATGGGTGTTTGTGTTGTTGAAAATCCCTTCCCGCCTTTCCGATCCCAAAGAGCGACGCATAGTGACAGCGATTAGCTAATCACTAGTCCTGTCCTAGTCCTCGTATCCTTTCTATCCGTACTCTCTTCGAAAAATACAGGTTGAGCAACTGAGTAACAATCATTTCTCGTAGGAAAAAAAACATATATTGAGATAAACTCGGCGAGGGGTCCATATGCTCCAAGTTGGGAGTAAACATGGTTGTAAAAAAAATAGAAAAATAGAAGGGAACTTGTTGGATCTTTCTGCATTCTGCTTACAGGTTGACTTCTTATAAATTGTTAAAAACGTCGCAAACACCCTTGATTCAGAATAAAAATATGCCATTATAATGCTTATAAAAACGTGAAAAATCATCTGTGGTCGAGTGGTCAAAGCCGATACGGATTAGGTTTCGGTGCTCGAGGGCTTGAGTCCCAGTACGGACAGCTTCGTAAATTCATTTTTCAATTGATCGATTCTGTTTTGTTGGATATCTGGCATGTTAAAATTACCTCATACTATTCTGATTCTTAAAACGGGACGTAGTCAGATCAGTTAGCAAAGACTTGCATTCTCTTCTTCCTTATATTCGTAATCCCTTCGAAGTGATAGGTATAGCAACTGATTATTTAACAAGCAATACTATTCGAAACATTCTGTTAAAATAAGCTTGACAAGGAGTCCACATGCTCCACATGCTCGACATAAGCGAGCAGATCTGTAAAAACAAAATAAACTTTATTTTCAGCCTCACTGACATAACAACATACTATATTGAGCAAAATTAAGTCGTTAATATTATGAACTTTTCCACGAGTTAAGCAAGTAGGTCAATTCAAGCTCATCGGTATTCATGAAGTGCCTAAAGATGCCGAAAGGTGAAACCCGGGTTATTGACAACTACATAGAAAAGGACACAATTCAAGCGATTCTGATTTGATATTGAAATTTTTTCATGCATCTTAAGTCGAAATCCTAAAATATAAAACTTTTAAGGTGTTTACTGTCACTTCTCAGTGGAGAGGTGTTATTTAAATAAATAAAGCACATCATATAGTACTACTTCCACAAATATTCTGGTAAAGATCAGGACCAGTTTGGCTCGTCACGAGTACGTATGTATATCATTGTCAAATGATGCTCACGATGAGCAAAGACGGTTCTGACCCATATCAGAATACTTGTGTTAGTAGTACTGCATAATGTGTTTTATTTACCTAAATTATCTGTTGGACAGTATCCCAGCTTATTGTATGCATACCTATAATTTAAATATCATGCTTACAAAGGAAAGTATCATTATCATAATTTTCCGCATTCAATTACTTGGTTAAATGATGTTTTGTCTAAAAGCATATTTATATCGATTTCAGTAAATATTTTATACCTAAGTTAGATTTTTTACGTGTTATACGTTGCAACATAATCTAATAAAACTACGCTAATTCCATGGAGAAAAATAAAATATTCTGATATCCCTTGCGGCAGATATGTATATCGATCGATTTTTACGTCATCCAATTACTAGTCACGCAGTAGATGTTGTTTATTCAATAAACGGCGATGATAATTTTTTCGCAGTATTTTACTATAAATAAACTTTTCTAACTAGTCCTAAAACGGAATACACTTTTAAAATTAGATATTATTATCATCAAATTATCTTGAGCCAGTTTTTTATTGGTATATGTAAGTGTCATTGAGTATTTCGCTTTAAGGTAAATATCTACTAGTAATTGCTGTGGTTATCTCCTTAGAATTTAGATTAATTTATTTTTTTAAATATATTTTTGGGACCATATAAACGTAATAACGTAATTAACAGCGCGTTTTTCACATACTGTACGTGAAAAATTCTGTTTATTTCAATTAGACCCTGATAGGTGCGCGTCCTTGTTGTATGTTATGTTCGCATATTACGTCATAGTTTTTTTTGTGGGATCTTCTACGGAACTCATCTAACGCACAAAAAAAGGTTTATGTATAAACTAAATATGAATCGTTTGAATTTTGTACTTTTCCATGTTTTTTTTTACCAACGACAGGGTTTCGCCTTTAAGCATGTTCAGGCATTTCAAACGATTCAAATTTGGTATTAAAATTTCATCCAGAACCTTCAGTTCGAAATTCAATATAAAGAAGTATGTACTAGCTGGATAAAAAATGACAGATATATTCAAATACAATATCATCATCCAATGAACCACGAAAAAAATACGTCTAAAATTGGAGTTTTCTTAATATTCATTTAATTTTTAATATTTTGCAATAGTTAAAGCTTGCCGTAGCTTGATTAAATTTCTTTACTTAAATGTATATATTCTTATTGTAATTTAAATATTTATATTATTATAAAAAAGAGACTAAAATTGTGACTAGCTTAATACTTACTTTTTATTAGCCTAAGTTACGTTCCAACTACTATCCTAAAGAGATATGTAAGGAGATTTGTGTTAGTGTGAATACAACGTCACGAAAACCCTGAAGAGTAAACAGTAATTAAAAATAAGCGTGTAAAATTATAAATCAAGAATCATTTAATTGAAAACATCATAAACTTAGCTCCCAAACGGTTTCAGCTAATTAAATAGAATGTGTGACATGTCGCCCCTGCAGGGAATAAACTTAAAGCCCGGTCTGAGTTTTCTCGAATTTCCTTTGTCATTCGTACTACGAGTTTCCGCAGATAAATTGCAAAGTTATGGAGACTTGTAATTCTAATAGGCATGGCAATATTCATGCTAATAATATATTTATTATTACGAGAAGTATAGAAACGTTTTTTTTAACATTACCTTATGTTCTTCCGTACTCCATCGCGTGACTATGTTGATTGTATTTTTAATTAAATTTGTTTTTGTAGTTAATAAAGGTAAAAAAGAGTCTCATCTGTCTTTGAAATCTCTGTCTTGTCTTTGGCACAATTTTAAAGATGATGATAGTCCTACAAAGTTTGTTTGGGATGAAAAGACTTGATGTAGTGTGGTTGCACAGCTTCTGTACACGATAATAATACCAAGAGATGACTAAAAAATACTATGGGGACTATTTGCAAGAGGAACGTATCGATATACCTAATCTGGCTAAAATGATCCCACATATTGTCGTCTGCCAGGAGCGTCCTCACCTTTGGAGTGTGTTTTTGTAACATTTGGTCGGATGACCGAAGCCACATCTTGGAGTCAATCGTAAGAGCGTTTCTATAGTGTTATATTAAATTTTTGCAAATCATGCAGCGGCTTTTTTGAAAATAGTAAAAATTGAGACTATTTTAGCCGAGGATATTATTAATGAAGTTAATGTATAAAAACAATATTAAAACATTCAATTAAAGTACTAAATAATAAAACTGTCGTCAGTGGCTTTGGTTTTGTATTAATTCAGTTTATTCAGATGCGATTATATTATAATATATTAGAAAAACGAAAAGGTCTGACCAAAACCAACAAGTAATGAGAAATGTTCTGAATTACAAAGCGCTTTGGAACGCGCGTATGTGTCGGAACTACTCTCAATGACATTACATTTGGTTAGCTAGTTGTATGATCCGAGAGAATAAACAGCTTAGGTTCATAATTCTTCTCATATCAGAAATATTGAATGTGACACTTTTAGAACCGTTTCATGCATAGCGTTGCTTTTGAGCTACAGACTGTATTCCAAATATATTTTTCATTTAAATGATATATTCTTTACAGTCATGCCATTATTCTTTGCAGGCAAAATGTCCGTTCAAATTAGTTTCGTTTTTATTCTCAAGCTTTTTTTCGATTGTCATTCTGGCAGATCTAATGAGAGTGCAAATTTGTATCATGCAGCTCGAAATTAAAATTCTCATATTTGATAATATCAGGCGAAATAAAAATGGACTTATACATGAGAAATATTTTTTCGTCAAGGGCCTATTACCATGTTTAATTTTTATTCATGACTTTTTAACAAAACAATCTGGCAAGACATAATAAAGGATATCGACTGAGGATGCTTGATGGAATTTCAATATCAAATTCAAACAATTCAAATTTGTTATTGAAATTCCATCAAGCACCCTCAGTCGAAATCCTTAATTATATAAACATTGCTAGTACGCAAAGATTGATTGAGCTCTACAGTTAATTAGTGTTGAAGTTTCGTTTTGTTAAGTAAAACATTTATTGTAGGCATTTAGTAATATATTAACGAGTACAAAACTGTTTTTTAATTCTATATAAGTTCAAATTACGTCCGTGCATTTGAAATACTGAATTATTATTATTATTACCGTATTAAAATCTTTTACTTCATCCAGCAGTAAAGTATTCAACAGTCTGAGATATCACGTACATATATGCTATTTATATTATATTGTATAATGTGAAGTTTTTGGTAAGTATGCTAGACAGCTGACACCTCCATTTACGAGAAAAAAAATCAGAAACATACCATGATTTAATTTTAATCATGTTGTTTTAATTGCAAATTCAATAATGTTGGCATAATATGTTAGCAATTTGCATTATGGCAAGTGTATTATCAATAAAGGCGAGTTTCCTTAAGCACGGTCGTAATCTGTAAATTGAAACCCAACAAAGTATAATTTACTTATCAATGTCTACGACTTGACAATAGAATCGACCCTGCGTAGATATTGATATTCGGTAAACGGTAACGCTCTACACAGTGCTACGACTTGGCTCTACGCGGCGTAGAGCGTTAAACACGAATTTATCGAACAAAATAACCCCAATATGTTCCACTGGTGTGCCAGTAGTATACTACCTTTAAATAGTCTCATAACAATTCATCAGATTTAAAAATAATAGTTCGAGAAATCATTTTTATTTGCCAGCAGTACCGTCTTATTGCAGATTTAAAAGAAATATTTTCGTCACTTTTAAATCAATCATTAAGAACGAAAGGAAATTATCATATTTTTTACATCTCTTGAGTAATTGAAATATATTATAGCCGGCTGACGTTTTCAGATAGCTATGTTGAAAAAATCATTGCTTGTAATGCTATTCTACCAATAATTACTCAACAAAAATGAGATAATTTCAATGATTTAGCTCATTTTAACTGAAGCGTGATATTTTATTTTGAAAAAATATAAAACATTTACATCTTTAAGATACCATATTTTTATCTGCGACCATATTGTTTTTTAAATCTACAACAGATAGGGATATCGATAATGAAGTCGTTCGCAACATTATTTCTAGTATATCATTTATTATAATCCAATTAAGAAATAAATGTTTATATTAATTTTTATCGATTATTCATAATAAATTTGAATTATCTTATGTGTATGTTTTATAATTGTTTTAGCTTCTAAAAAGACGACCAATCTTCGCCAAATTTTTAGTTTAATTATGTTTTGCAAATGTGTTATACATAGACAAATCGGAATCCAGAAACAAAATTATCACTTAACTTAACTTGAAAAATTGAATGCAATAAATTTAATTCGATAAAAAAATATTTATAGTTTGTTTTTTAAAACCAAATAAAAAAGAAAAAATATTATAAAGCATCAAATATTTTATTATATTTATTATCCTGGCAACGAACTGTT